>CM019826.1:52122112-52817876 GCA_009763385.1 Coix lacryma-jobi var. lacryma-jobi | reverse complement strand
TCTATGGGCCATCAAAGTTTGCGAAGAAGAGAGGAAGAGCTTATAGGAACCCCAAGGAGAAGATTGACGACGAGGAGGAGGAGGAGCCTACTTTGCCGGATGTTCCATGGATGACGTCCAAGCCGTCGGACAGGAAAGAGGGATGAGCTGTGGTTTGTGGGGAGGTGAGGGCGTGCGTAAATAATTTAGACAATACCTATAGATTTTGCACACAAATGGGTACTTAGCACTCGTTGATTGATGACTGCTTATTAAGAGTGAACGAACAAAGCAACAAGCAGGACATTTTATAGCTACATTATTTTATTGCTTTTTTGTGGATTTATTTATTGACAGCAGCCAGCGGCTGGAGTTCATCCTCCGCGCGCTGACAGGATTTCAACGACGTTGTTGTTGCTGGAATGCGGTGGCGGTGGCTGATGTGGGTTTTCCTTGTACATGTAAAAGGTGCAGCAACACTTAGGTATAACACACATTTAGGATCTGCTTGGAGGCTGTTGTATGGTGACTCAAATCCTACTTAGAATAGGACTCAAAGGTGTGCTATTAGGACTTCTAGTTCTACTAGGTCTTGAGTGTAGAATCCTACTAGGAGTAGGACTCCTATTTGTATGTATGAGGGCCTTGGAGGGGACTATATAAATCAAGGGGTAGAGGCCATAGGCATCACAACAAGATCATAAGCCAACACAAGGGGTCTCATCCAGGCTTGTACGGAGCAATTAAGAGCGCTCAAGAGGATTAGACTAGACAGTTCTATTGCACTAGATTCTTGTATAGGGCAAGAATCAGTGGCTCCTGAAGGTCAAGTAGGGTTGTGAGAGAGCAACAATCTCTTGTACTCTTTTGGAGTTGTGCTAATAGAATCTGTAGTCGGCTTCGCCATATTCTAATCTCTTGTCGTGGTTGCTTCATCGTCATCTAGGGTTTTCTACGCGATTCGACTACATCGTTCTTGATACGGTGCTAGCTTGTGTCATATTCGCAACATCCTTTCAAAGATCCAAGGGCTGCTGCGCATAACTAGGGGTATCAGATTCTAACAAGTGGTATCGGAGCCAAGGTCGGATTGATTTGATTTTGTGAGAAGGTTGACAGGGCTAGGAAGCACAAAATTAAGGCGATGTCAGGGATGTGGAATCAAGTAGAGAAATTTGATGGCAAAGGGAATTTCAGTGTGTGGCAATGCGTGGTACAAGATGTGCTTGTCCAACAAGGATTGATTGATGCTCTCGAGGGCACCAAGCCGGACAAGATAACTGATGAAGAATGGAAGGTGATGGAGCGAAAGGCTGTCAGTACAATTCGACTATGTCTCTCTGATGAGGTAAAATACTCGGTAATCAAGGAGAATTCACCGACAAAATTATGGAAGAGCCTAGAAGAGTTGTATATGGCAAAGTCGCTGACAAATCGGTGGGTACTGAAGCGTCAACTATTTAGGTTACGCATGGAGGAAGGTACACGATTCGTCGACCATCTAAATGTCTTCAACAAGCTTGTCACGCAGCTGATTAGTGTGGATGAGAAAATTGAGGAGAACGATAAAGTCGTCATATTGGCTTCATCCTTACCACCATCGTGGGAGCAGCTAGTGATGAATATTCTCGTCGGGAAGACTACTCTCAACTTCAACGAGACAGTTGCATATCTACTGGAGGCAGAGTCCTTGAAGAAGCCGCAGGATTCTTCATTCTCGGGTGATCAAGCTTTGACTATTTCAAGTGGAGCAGGAAAAGTCAAGAATCATGGGAAGAAGAAAGGCAAGAGCAAGGGACAACGTACATGCTGTCTATGTGACAAGGAGGGTCATATGATAAAGGACTGTCCAAGTTTGAAGACTATGAGAGGAACATGCTCAGTGGCAAGTGAGGATGAAGGTGACATACTTATCGTCAGTCAACCAGGTACTATTCATGATTGGATATTAGATTCAGAAAGTTGTTTCCATATATGTTCGGTGAGGGAGATGTTTGACGAAGGATCTCTACACCCAGCGAATGGAATTGTTCACTTAGCGGATTGCCAGGAGTATGCAATCACTGAGGTGGGAACAATTATATTGGAGATGCATAATGGAACACTTTGCACACTGACGGGAGTTCGGTATATCCTGGGATTGAAAAAGAATCTAATATCTGTGAGGTCGCTAGAACTCCAAGATTGTGAATTATCACTTCAAGGTGGAGTCATGCGAGTTACTTGCAAAGGGCAGGTAATTATGAAAAGTATCTGGATCAATGGAGGATACCGAGTGATAGGAAATCTTATGAGTGGTGCAACCATGGGGAGATTTGGTAAAAATCCTGATCAGGAGAAGGAAGTCGTCTCGTCAACGACAGGTGCTCAAATCTCAATTGTGGTCAAGTGCAAGGCTACAAAGACGGTTGCAAAATCTAACAGTCATAGAGGCGAAGCTATGAGTTGTTGGAAGAAGGAAGACGTGGTCGGGCCAACCACGCAGTACCAACGAGTAGGTGGAGCTCGAAGGCGGTACAAACCTATGGCATGGAGGGCCAAAGGAGAAGATGATGTGGTTAACAAAACTACACAACGATGAAGCTCTCAGATGGAAGGTTCAGGCACTCCAGCCTGGAACTGACAAGCACATTGTGGTGATGTGCATGAGCCTCTGTGGTGGAGGCACTCTCGAGGTGGGAGTATAAATAAAAAAAAAAGCCGATTTGGAGCAAATTCTTGGAGGAGCACGATGACTTTAAAGATTAGAGTCAAGGTGGAGTTTGTTGTATGATGACTCAAATCCTACTTAGAATAGGACTCAAAGGTGTGCTATTAGGACTTCTAGTTCTACTAGGTCTTGAGTGTAGAATCCTACTAGGAGTAGGACTCCTATTTGTATGTATGAGGGCCTTGGAGGGGACTATATAAATCAAGGGGTAGAGGCCATAGGCATCACAACAAGATCATAAGCCAACACAAGGGGTCTCATCCAAGGCTTGTACGGAGCAATTAAGAGCGCTCAAGAGGATTAGACTAGACAGTTCTATTGCACTAGATTCTTGTATAGGGCAAGAATGAGTGGGTCCTGGAGGGTCAAGTAGGGTTGTGAGAGCGACAATCTCTTGTACTCTTTTGGAGTTGTGCTAATAGAATTTGCAGTCGGCTTCGCCATATTCTAATCTCTTGTCGTGGTTGCTTCATCGTCATCTAGGGTTTTCTACGCGATTCGACTACATCGTTCTTGATACGGTGCTAGCTTGTGTCATATTCGCAACATCCTTTCAAAGATCTAAGGGCTACTGCGCATAACTAGGGGTATCAGATTCTAACAGGGGCCATGGGTTACGTGGATCCTTGACGGTGCAGCAGCACTTGAACAGCGCAACTGCAGGTTCGCATCTTGACTTGTAGTTGCCACTGCCCTCGGAGTGGGCCTTGTCTCGGCACGAATCTCCGCACTTTCGGGACCCTGGGAGAACGTTGCAGTTATAGTCTACATTGCTGCACTCCTCCTTACCGATCTCTGCATGCACAAAATCCAGTCAGTCGGTCGGTCGGTATAATTAATGTAGCTGCTGATCGACAATCATATATAGCTGCTAGTCTATTATCTGAAGATTGCTCCTCGATCGTACTGTATATATACCGGCATAGGTGGACGAGAGAAGAGCGGACACGACCAGGAGAGCGACGACCACAGCAGCAGGATTGCTGAGTGCCATACCCTATTATATATTGGCTAGTGCTACTCTGACTCAAGTGTAGTGGCCCTTGGTTTTGCTGTATATATATAGCCTATATATAGATGCACGTACGGCAAAGCAAGAAGAAGAAGAACCGTTGTGTCCGATTGTGTTTGAGTATGTCATCACACGTTCTCTATATTACCTTATTGTACATGTTGATGTCTCAATCTATATCCTGTTCAATCATCAATCATCAATCAAATAATAAAATATAAGAATATCCAATGAGCCTATGATCTAGTACTATCTATCTTTCTCTCTCTCTCTCTCTGTATCTACCAAATCTCTATCTATCTATCACTACCGAAAACCGGAAACCCAACTTTGCCGAGTGTTTTTTGTACTCGGCAAAAATAAAAAAACATTCGGCAAAGAAATTTTTTGCCGAGTGTTAAAAAACACTCGGCAAAGAGCTCTTTGCTGAGTGTTTTTTTTGACACTTGGCAAAGAAGCTTCTCTTTGCCAAGTTTTTTTTTTGACACTCGGTAAAGAGCCCTTTGCCGAGTGTTTTTGGTTGTACGGATCCGAAGATATGTAACAAAGAACATAGACCGCTCTCGAAAGCATAAACAACAGAGACAAAAGATATGAAAAACTCAACTAAACTTCATTAAATTATCTTAAGGTTCTCATCCACAGGACTTGGGACATTCCCACAATCTCCCAGCACACATAGAATCTCCAAATCAAACAAGATCACAATCACAAGCAACTAAGCAACCAAGTTCAAAAGATACACTGATACTACTGGACCTGCGATACTAGCATCATTCTTATTACAAAAATGACATTCTATTCCTATGGAGCTGTGTCGATAATGGTATAATCTTCGGGCTTCTTCTTATAGATTGGAGACAGCCCAAGCCGAGCCCTCACGGAATCCGTCTCTTTGTGGCACAATGCTCACATGCCTATTTTAGTTTCAATGACCTGAAGATGGCTTTGTCATGATTTTATTTGCCAGACTAAAAACATCGGTCAAAGCAAAGTGCGAGTGATGTGTACCTTTTTCCTTCAAGGTATTTGCGGAGTTCATTTATGAGCTGCCTTTCATCCAGTTCCTTTGGATCACAAATGCTGAGGCTATTCTTTTCGTGATCATTGGTGAGCTTTGTTCTCTCAAACTATATGAGAATGTCTACACTGTTATCTAGAGAAGGTTGAGTATATAGTGTTCTCGCCCTTCAACTTGATCAAGTCCTTTTTGTGTCTTTCAAACCCTTTCTTGATCTTATAATTTTTGGAGCAATGAGGTCACCATAGATTCTACAAGTACATGCTCAATGAAGGTTTGTGTTTGCTTGAGAACAACAAGGATTAGCACAAGATAAACCAATTTAGGATCAGGGGCTACCTGGATGGAGGAAGAGTCAACAAGGTAGCATGTGCATTGGATCGAGAAGGAAGGCATATGGATTAGAGGATATTTTTTTGATGCAAAATACCATGGGGGAGTTCCCCAGGATGATTAAAAACTTTGTGTTTATCTTTTCGATATTTGGTTGTTTTCAGCAGTTGTAAAACACAATTTTTTCTGGCCGGATCACAAATCACAAATCACAAGAAACAATTTTTTCCATGTACGGGCAAAGACAAAACTTGGGAGAAGGCCTCGCCGGATCCCTAGTCACTAACCATCGTTCTTGTCCCCATAGTCTTCGCTAGAATCCGCCCGAAGAATGGACGCTGAATCCTAGCACCACCATCGGCGCCAGCGAGCTCGGCCTACCTCCTCCTTGTCATCGTCGTCGTCGTTGGAGGAGGAGGAGGAGGAGGAGACCTATCTCATCACTCCAGCGAGCTCTGCCACCGCCGAAGGGGAGGGAGGAAGGACCCGCTAGCTTGGATCAGATGGTCATCACTGCCTCCCTGTGCGAATCGGGCAACGAAAAAATCACGCGTCTGTTGGCGCTAAAACATCCGAGTGGTGTATGTAAATGATAGTTGTAGCTAATTTATTTATCTTATTAATCTCTACTTTTACATGATAAGAATTAATCTTGTGCTATCTTTTGCTACCGTAATACTTTGATATTATATGGTTTCCTATTTGATTTTGATGAAACAACTATTCAAGCCTAAGTATTGTAAGCTAATCATGGAAGCTAACCAAGGAAACAATCTAATAATAGGTACCATGGGTATTAAAGTGATCAAATATCAGTGCGTGCTTTATTGCCACTAAAAGGAAATGGTTGGCCCCTCCTCCTTTTTCGGGCCTGGGACCAACTATGCAATTGAAGAAAGTATTGTGACTTCAAAATTGCATAGGCGGAGTTCCCCACCATCCCTATCATCCCACACACACCAACTCAACCATCCAACTAACCCCATAACAAATATATTTACAAAAAAAGTTTTATTTTTTCTCTTTTTGGGAATACAAGATAAGATCCAAGGAAACTTGATCAGAGTAAATTTGGTTTGCCCTCTAATTAAACATAAGAACATAAGTACCTAAATGTATCCTAGAACCTTCTACAGCCATTTTATATTGACAATTTTTATTTTTGCCATCAGAATGGAGAAGGAAGTAATAAACTACTACTAGTAATGGTACAAAAACAAAAGTACATTTTGTTGTTTTCCTTGTTTTGTCTTGATTTTTTTCTGTTCTTCGAGTAGATGAAAGGCGAGTTGACCTAGACATCTTTAATCTACAATGAAATTTTGGAAAAAGAATATAATATGGAAACTTAAATAAGCAAACACATACCAATGTGGCAAAGTATACTGCAATATGCAAATAAGCATGTCAAAAATAAAGTTCTTCTCTCCATTCCAAATTATTGTTCACTTATTCTGTCCTAATTTAGTCAAACTTTTTTTAATTTGACTATGGTTGTAAAATGATGCACAGTCATCTATAACATCAAATTTGTATTATGAAACAGTGTTGAACAAAGTGAACTAAATCATAACAGGGAGTAGACTACTGTTATGGTGTTCAGTATATTCTTTTATTTACTATCCGCTAACTGAGAGACTACTGATTTTGCTGTTTATGAGAGACACTAGAGATATTGAGTTATGAAATTATGATTTCACACTGGATTTTTTTAAGATAAAGGAGTTCCCGGCTTCATCTATCAAAAGATAGACTTAGGCCCAAAAAAAATACAACAAACATATACTACTGCGGTAACCATCTTCCCCCCACCTCATTGGTGCTCGCTTGTTGGTTCCCCCGCCATGACTTGGCCTGGCTGCCTCCATGCCGCCAGGGCCTTGAACCGCCCGCCGACCTTCCTCTCAATCCTATTTCTTTCTATGGCCATCCGAGTTTGCGAAGATGAGAGGAAGAGCTTGTAGGAACCCCAAGGAGAAGATTGATGATGAGAGGAGGAGCCTGATGAGGATTTCCTATCTTATCTCCATGATGTCCAACCAAGTGGACGAGGCAGTAGTGTCTGCGTGGAGCGTGCTATAATAGACTGTTACCTAGATATCTCATTTTCAACAACTGCTGTTTGATCGACTAGATTAAACGACCAAGTAAAAATATGATTCACACAGCTATAGGATACAGCTAGGTGATCCTACCTGATCATGAACCATGCGTCTTATTTGCGTAAATAATTTAGACAATACCTATAGTCACAGGCTATTGATTGATGATATTAGGAGTAAACGAACAAACAAAAAGCAGTTGGATCCCAGCTGATAGGTGTATCCCAGCTGGTTTCTAAGTGACAAACCATCGTCATTGTTGGATTTTAAAGTCAACAGACACTTGATAGATAATTATAATGCCAGTTGGTAATATGAGCTTAGGTCACGAGTCCTGAAAAAGGGACGCTGAAGAAACCTTCGTTTGTCTAATATTGAGCTAGCAAATGTTTCTCATGCGCTACTCATCTGTGAATACATTTTAAAATTACTTCATACCATCACTGGATGCGAGTTGTTCTAGCACATATGAATATTGGTTGTGAGTCCACGTCACACTCTTAGACTCGTAGGAGTATTGAGAATAAACACTACAACAGAAAAGGTGGTCTGGCCGATCTATCAACTGAGCTATAGTCTCGGCACAAAATTGCGTCCGGGACTAAAGACTTTAGTCCCGGTTGGTAAAAACCAACCGAGACTAAAGGTAAACCTTTAGTCCCGGTTGGTATTACTAACCGGACAAAAGGTCCCTCAGCCTTTAGTCCGGTTGGTAATACCAACCGGGACTAAAGGGTGACCTTTTAGCCCCGGTTGGTGTTACCAACCGGGACTAAGGTCCTTTTAGCCTCGGTTGGTGTTACCAACCGGGGCTAAAGGTTCTTCCCGAGTGGATTCAAAAGGAAAACGTCCAGAACTACATCACGTGAGTTGTGTAGCTCAGTTGGTAGCGTGTCTGAGGCGAGAGGTGCTGAGTTCGAATCTCACAGACGCACATTTATTTTTTCTCGTGGGAGCCTTTAGCCCCGGTTGGGAAGGCCCGGGACTAAAGGTTGGGACCTTTAGTTCCGGAATGCTAGCCCGGTTGGGAAACCGGGGCTAAAGCCCCTTCCCAACCGGGGCTAAAGCCCGATTCTGTAGCAGTGTGAAAAATGGATTTGAAAACACCTATGACTTATTAATGTTAGATATAGGTATAGATATAGATATAGATATAGCTATAGATGGCCAAGCATGCGTTAGGCCACATGCAAAGGTCGTCTTCAACCTCTTGCTCTCCACCCCTTCCCCATTGTTCCTCCTCTCCTGTCTAGCAACCATGGTCCTACTCGCGCTTGCCCGTCGTCGTGCCTAGCAACACCACGATGTGCTAGGTCTTGGTTGGAGTTCTGCAGTAGCAGCTGGGCCATAGAGTTCCAGCCAAGCCCTAGCGCGACAGCGGCGACCATCTTCCCCCACCTCACTGGTGCTCACCCTTGTTGGCTCCACCGCTATGACCTGGCTCGGCTGGTTCAATGCTGCCAGGGCCCTAAAACACCCATCGACCTTCCTCTCCAATCCTCTTTCTTTCTATGGCCACCGGGGTTTACGAAGATGATAGGAAGAGCTTGTAGGAACCCTAAGAAGAAGATTGATGATGATGAGGAGGAGCCTACCTTGTCGAATCTTCCATGGATGTCGTCCAAGCCGTTGGAGGGGAGAAACGGATGAGCGGTGACGCGTGGGGAGGTGAGGGCATGCATAAATAATTTAGACAATACATATAGATTTTGCACACTAATGGGTAGTTAGGGCTCGTTGATTAATAACTCCTTATTAGGAGTGAACGAACGAAGCAACAAGCAAGACAGTTTATAGCTACATTATTTTATTGCTTTTTGTGGATTTATTTATTGACAACAGCCAGCGGCTAGGCTTCATCCGCCGTGCGCTGGCAGGATTTCAACAACGTTGCGTCGCGGCTGGATCGGTATGCGTGGCGGCTGAGGTGGTTTTTGATAATATAGGTGTGCAACAACACTTGACATCTGTGGGCAGGCGGCAGTGACCATCTTGTAGCCGAGTTCCGTGGCCTCCTTTTTGCATCTGCTGGAGCATGCATCCCTCTCGCAGCGCGGCGATTCGGTGTAGCAAACCTCGTAAGCTGCGCATGCATGCAACAGTCCATATCCATCATCCATATATATAAAAAAAAAAAAACACATCTATATCTAGCATATAGTACATGCTCAGTTAACCAAATATACATGATTACATCTAAAGCACGTGAAATTATTGAAGCAGGTAATACATGCATACCTACTTCGTACTCGCAGGATGCGAGGGTTGAAAACGTTACCAGCATAAGAAACTACGCAGGCGACAGCAGTACTCATCTTCATATATAGGTACCACTAGGGGAATATCAGTTGCGCCTCTGTCCATCTCCTGTGTTGTCTATATATAGGCGGCAGACACACTTGAGGTCAAGGCGAGATGTCATATAGATATAGATATATAGATACAAATATAATTATATAGATATAGATATAAATTATATTGCGTCTCATGGACCTAGGATAGAATTATGCATAATATACTGTACACATTACACAACAGGCCCAGAATAAAACCAGATAAATATCTGCCTTAACCTTGCATACAAAATAACTTGATACTATATCTTCATATGATGTACTCGCTCTGTTCCAACTTATAAGTCATTTTAACTTATTTAGTACATTGATTTTTGTTCTATAGCTAGAGACAACCAATGTCTTTTTTTTACATAGTAAAATGGATGTATAGAAAAAAGTCAAAGTGGCTTATAATTTGGAACAGAGGAAATTATTATATTTGCCCCATCTTTGCGCCAACCATTTTTCATGATATTTTTTTTTTGCGACCATTTTTCATGATATATTGTGCTCTAATATTTAAGTTGAGTTGATTGCTAGTGTCCAATCCTAGCAATATTTGTATATATATAACTAAAAAGCAAGGAATACAGTGCTCGTCCCAAAAAATAATTTGTTCATGAGTATTTTATTTGCTTAGTTCATCAATCATTATCACTGGCTGAAATCAAACTTAATTTATAACAGGCCATATTTCACTAGAGAAACTAAGCTCGCTTTTTAATGCTGGGCCTGGCCCAGGTATACGTTCTCCGTAAAGATTTGATAACCGGCCTGTTTGCAATCATGTATATTTGGTGCTGGCAGTAGTAGAGTATTTGGTGGTACTGCGTGTTTCCGCGTACCGGGAGAGTGTGTGGGTTGTGTGCGTTCAAATTATACCTGATCCAAAAAAAAAAGTAGTAGAAGCATGTCTCGTCGGAGCACGGCACGATCACGTGGCAGTGTGTGTGTGTGTGCGATGATCACCCATACATACATACTCCCTCCGTCCCTAATTGACCGTCGCCGTTGGTGTGCGTGCCACAAGTTTGACTCAATTTGTAGCAAATGTGTGCAACATTTGTATCCCCAAATAATTTTGTTAAAAAACTAGATTCAAATATCTATCCAACGATACTAATTATGTATCATACATATTAATATTTTTTAATATATATTTAGTCAAAGTTGTTTCTTGGGAAGCGCAAACAACAGACATTTAGGGACGGAGGGAGTACGTAGATACGAATGCTTCACGTTGCTATTAAGTAGTGGCGTATGCCTATGCAAAATTAGGACAGAAAATGAAGTACTTGCATGTATTCTGTATGAATTACATAATATACCTGCTGCGTTAAGTTGCAAGATGATATGAGCATGGCAACGGCAACCACAAGAGCTGCTACACCTTGTTGTAGTGGCCCAAGGTAATTATATGGATCGACGCACAAAAGTAAATAAGAGGAACCGGATCCACCTTTACTGGCTTTGTTCGCTTGAACTATAAGTCATTTTAATTCATACAAATCAGTTGTGAAATAGTATTTTCTCTTATAATAAATCAGTCATTTTAGCTTATCCATCGGCTTATAAATTTTGTTGATAAGAGCCTAATAACCTTGTATCGCAAGTAAATCGATACGTTAATCCCATTTGGTTTGAATGTCATTTACCGGCCAGCGGCTGCTACTTTTTTGAGAGGGCCCATTTTGGCGGCAAACGAAATAAAAAAAAATGATGACTTGAGATATTACTGTGCATGTATTTTCAGCCTACAATATGCCTCGTTCTTCTAGTAGTGGGCCGTAACATAAAACTACACAGGACCACCGAGTCACCGACCCGGCCACAAAAAATTATGTTTACCTTGGGCCGTATCTCGCGTACAGCAAGATGATAGGCCGGCCTACATGTCGATCAGAACCGTGTCCTGTGCTGTGCAGCCACCAAACAAAACAGGTAAGCATTTCCAACAACTTGCTATAATTTACTTGCTAAATTTTGAGTTTTAGCAAGTTGCTAATTTATTTGTCAAGTGAAAAAAAGAATTCTCTCCAACAACTCCCTAAAACACACTTGCCAAAACGAACGAATGAAGAGCCAGGTCCGCTCGTCATAGACACCGGTACAAATTTTTCAGGTAAAAAGAATAAAAAAAAGAGTAACTTGAGGGGAAGGGAGGTGTAGGCCGTGGGGGAGGGGGCGATACGCGCCCGGTTCCGCACTACGGAAAGTTACGCGCGCGAGGGGTTGTTTAGCAAGTTTGGAAAAATAGCAAGTTAGTTTAGGGAGTTGTTGGAGAAAGGTTTTTGAGTTTTTGCCAAATTTATAAGAATACCAAGTTGATTTAGGGAGTTATTGGAGATGTAAATCCAAAATTACTGACATCAGCGCATATCCTATTCTTTTTGTAAGTACAAAAAGTCATTCTCATAAACCAAGTATCCTAATTCAAATTCGACTGCACCACCGTGTTTCTGTTGGAGTTGTTCCCAATTCACTTCAGGATATTGGCCGGGCTTCTGACGAGCGAAGCGGAGGCCCGTCGCCGGAAACTCTTGAGATAGTGAGATTGTTGCCGGCTGGTGCCCGTGGTTTTTCCCTTTCACATTGAAAGGGTTTTCCACGTAAATCGTGTGTCTTCTCTGTGTTTGGTTTGTCGTTTACTTCATATTCTATACGTCGATCATAACAAGTGGTACCGGAGCTACGGTTGCTGTTAGGTTCATGTCGACGTCGATGAAGTTCGATCTTCCGCTGCTGAACTTCGACACGCGGTTCTCGCTATGGCAAGTCAAGATGCGGGGGATTCTGGCGCAGACTCATGACTATGATGAGGCGCTGGATAACTTCGGCAAGAGGAAGGCCGAGTGGACTCCGGAGGAGATCCGCAAGGATCAGAAGGCGCTCGCCCTAATTCAGTTACATCTTCATAATGATATTTGCAGGAGTGTTTGAAAGAGAAAACTGCTGCAGAACTATGGCTGAAACTGGAATCGATCTGTATGTCCAAGGATCTAACCAGTAAGATGCAGATGATGAGATGAAGCTGTTCACTCTGAAGATGAAGGAGGAGGATTCGGTGATGACCCACATCGCTGAATTCAAGAAGATCGTGGCCGACCTAGTGTCGATGGAGGTGAAGTATGATGATGAGGACTTAGGTCTTTTACTATTATGTTCTTTGCCAAATTCATATGCAAATTTTCGTGACACCATACTTTTGAGCCGTGATGAACTAACCCTAAAGGAAGTTTATGAGGCTCTCCAGTCTAGGGAGAAGATGAAAGTTATGGTGCAGAATGACGGAACGTCGTCCTCAAAGGGCGAAGCTTTGCATGTAAGAGGCAGAACGGAAAACCGGCACTCAAATGAAAAGAGCTACTAAAGGAGAGGCCGTTCAAAGTCCAAGCCGCCGGGTAATAAAAAGTTCTGTGTTTATTGCAAGTTGACAAATCAAAATGTTGAGGATTGCAGAAAAGTACAGAATAAGGAGAAGAGGAAAAATAAGACGGCTGGTAAGGTCTCTGTTGCTGCTGCTGTTTCTGATGATGATTCTGGAGATTGTCTGGTAGTATTTGCTGGTTGTGTTGCTGGTCATGATGAATGGATTCTAGATTCCGCATGTTCATTTCATATTTGCACTAACAGAAATTGGTTTAGTTCATATAAGCCTGTGCAGAAAGGGGATGTTGTGCGGATGGGAGATGACAACCCATGTGACATTGTGGGGATTGGATCAGTTCAGATCAAGACTGATGATGGCATGACACGCACGCTGAAAAACGTCAGGTATATACCAGGCATGTCCAGAAATCTCATCTCATGAGCACGTTTGATGCAGAGGTTACAAATATTCCGGTTCAGATGGCGTTCTAAAGGATCTGAACGCATCTTGTCCCCTAGTGGTTTCGGTGATTGGATGAAACACAAGATTACTGTGACTAACATGTGTTTTGCAGAAACAGGATGAGTTAGGTCACGGTAATGGCGACGATACGGGCATATGGAGTTCATGTCCCCTGGCGATGGATATCGTTTCGGTTTTCAAAGGATGGACGACGAAGACGGTGGTAGACTAGGCTAAGTGTCATATGGTGTTGGAGGACACTTAGGTAGTCTTAGGTCTTTGTTTTTCCTTTGGTCGTACTATAAACGGGAGCGTGAATCAGTAGCTTGACCTAGATGAGTCTATTGAGGTAGGTGTGGTGCACACTTGTTATTTCATAGCCCTAGGTAGCTCAGAGAGATGCCTTAAGTCGAGAGGATCAAAAGTCATTAAGGCCGCGTCGCGATCCGAGTTGATTCTGCCCTTGCAAAGGGCATCGGACGCTGGCCAGGTGGGCATCGGACGCGTCCGATGCTCACCCCAACTAGGGTTTAGTCTGGTGCGTGGCATCGGACGCGCCGATGTGTCCACATCGGACGCGCCTGTGCCACTGTTCATGTGCGCATGAACTAAGGATGCATCGGACGCAGGCATCGGACGCTGAGGGCCAGCGTCCGATGGCCATGCAGAGAGGTTCCAGAGAGGGTAAATCCACATCGGACGCGTCCGATGTGGTGGCATCGGACGCTACCAGCGTCCGATGTCCCTTTAAGCAGTCTGACAAGAAGGTACAGTAGACCGTTGGACGAGGTCATCGGAGCGTCCGATGCTAGGCATCGGCGCATCCGATGCCCCCGCAGAAAACTTGTCTTGTGCTGTTTTTGGATGGCCGGTTGGGGGAGTATATATACTTCCTTCCCTCCATCCATTTGAGTGTTCTTGCCACTTCCATCAGCTGAGAAACACCTTGTGAGTGTGAGTGAGTGCAAGAGCCCTAGTGAGGTTGAGTGATTTGCTAATTGTGAGAATTAGACACCTCCTAGTGAGAATTGAGTAGCAAGTGTGCATCCATCCATCTCTTTGGCCTTGTGTTGGTCAAGTGAGAGTTCTAGCTTGTTACTCTTGGTGATCGGCATCACCTAGACGGCTTGGTGGCGATCGTGAAGCTTGGAGAGCATCCGGAAGCTTTGTGGATGACCCAAGCAAGCTTGTGACCGGTAGTGAGCGATTCACCGAGCCAGAGTGGCGAAGAATCAGCTCGTAGTGAGCACTTGATCCTTGCGCAGATCAAGGGGGAGCGATACCCTTGCGTGGGTGCTCCAACGAGGACTAGGGGGGTGTGCCGACACCTCGATACCTCGGCAAAAAGATCGTCGAGTCATCTCTACTCTCTTACTTTCGCATTTACATTCAAGCAATTCAATTCCGCATTACTACTTGTTGTTCATTCTATATTGAATTGCTTTGCTAGAGTTAGAGTGGCTTAGTCTTGATCTTTTGTGTGGTAGAGTAGAAGAGAAACACACCTCTAGGCACTAGGGGGTTAATTGGAGCTTGTTAGGTTTTATTCTTGCAAGAAGTTTTAGAAAAGCCCAATTCACCCCCCCCTCTTGGGCATCTTGATCCTTTCAATTGGTATCAGAGCCTCGTGCTCTCGATTTAGGCTTAACCGCCTAGAGTTAAGATGTCCGGAGGTGATGGACCACCTCCCATGTTCGAGGGAGATGACTTTCCATATTGGAAAATCCGTATGGAGTCGTACCTAGAAGCGGTTGATGTAAAATGCCGCGATGCCACCATAATCGGTTTTGCCAAACCCAAAGAAGGCACAAGCCTCACTCCTAATGAGGAGGAAAATGAGAAATGGAATGCAAAGGCCAAAAACATTCTTTTTAGAGGCATTTGCAAGGATGTGTTCAACCGTGTTCGGAACCACAAAAATGCCCATGATCTATGGGAAAACATTTGTGCGCTCCATGAGGGAACCAAGAGTGAGCGTGAGGAACGCTATCATTTAGTTATGCAAAAGCTTCACTCTTTTGATATGCATGCTAATGAAAGTGCAAATGAAATGTACTCATGGTTGAATGTTCTTGTAGAAGAGCTTAATGGACTTGGCCTCACACAAATGCAACCATCCGATGTTGTGAGGAAGATTCTTTGTGTCCTTCCAATTGAGAAGTATGGACACATTATGACGGTGCTACATCAAGGTGATCTTTCCACCGCTACACCAACTCAAATCTTGGGAAAGATCAATGCGCATGAGATGTACATGCACATCACACCAAGTGGTGGCTCCTCCACCGACAAGAAGAAGGACTTGGCTTTCAAAGCTAGCCATGACAAGAAGGTCAAGTCCAAGGCTATTGAGGTGCATCATGAGAGCTCAAGTGATGAAGATGATTCCAACATCGCTCTCATGGTGAGAAGAACCACCAAGATGTTGAAGAAGCTTCACAAGAATGGAGTCAACTTTGACTTAAGAAAGAAGAAGTTCTTCACAAGTAGCAAGAGGAGGCCAATCTCCGAAATGGATTGCTACAATTGTGGTGACCTTGGCCATCTTGCTCATCAATGCACCAAGCCCAAGAAAGAGAGCTACAAGAACAAGAATAAGGGCAAGAAGTATGACTCATCAAGTGATGATGAGAAGAAGGATGAAAAGCCCTACTACAAGAATGATGGCAAGAAGAAGAAGCAATACCACAAGAAAGGTGGGAAGGCTTACATTGTTGGTGATTGGCTCACCGACATTGAATCCTCCGGTGGCTCATCAAATGAAGATGGTGATGATGAGAAGGAGAAGGTGGCCGCTCTAGTCATTGGTTCCTCTACACCACCACCACCACCGTCGCCATCATCATCTACACACCTATGCCTTATGGCCAAGGGTGACCGGAAGGTACAAAATGATGATGACTCTAGTGATAGTGATAGTGATGGTGAATTTGAGTCACCTACTTATGATGAACTTGTCAAATTGCTAAATGACTACTCTAAAATCATAAGGAGGACTAGAGCTAAAAATGAAAAGCTTGTTGATGAGAATGAATCTCTTGTTGAAAAATGTGATCATGCTATTCATGCTAGTGATGAGCTAAAAAATGAACTTGCTACTATGTCATCCACTATCAAGGAGCTCAAGTCCTCTAACAAAGAGCTCAAAGCTAAAAATGAGAAACTTGATAAGGTGCATAGTGACTTTACTACTAGTTATCATTTGCTCAAAGAACAATACACTCAAGTGAAAGTAGATTATGATACTCTCACCATTGCTTATGATATGCTTTCACATGAGACACTTGATGCTCCTAACCTTGTTGTTAAGTGTGACATAGCAACATCTTGTGAGGACTTGGTTAGTGAGCATGATGAGCAAAGAGCTAGTGGCAAGGGCAAGAATGTGGTTGTGGCCGATCACTATGATGATTATGTCAAGATCAAGAATGAGAATGCAAAGCTCAAGGTTGATCTAGAGAAGCTTGCAACCACAAAGCAAGTCATTGTTGAGACCCAAGATGATGAGTATAGCATGACACTTGAGCTTGACATGCTAAAAGAAGAGAACAAGAGATTGAAGATGGAGAGGGACTACAAGATGACACCATCTCAATTAGAGCTCCAACAAGAGAATGACAAGCTCAAGAGAGAGAAGGAGCACCTCACCACCGGGTTGAAGAAATTCACCAAGGGACAATGTCTTCAAAGTGAGCTACTTATGAACACGGTCATGAAGGCAAATAGAAATGGCATTGGATTCCTTGAGGAGAATATGAAGCAACGCAAAAGCATCACAAAGCCAAAGAAGAAGAAGATTGGAAGATGCTATGAGTGTGGAAAGGAAGGACACTTTGCTCATAGTTGTGAAGAGCCTAAACCAACACCCTTGCCCAAGCATGCTAGGCCCTTTGCTTTCAATGCTCACTACATGCTTAGACAAGACTCTAGTGGCAAGATGAAAGTCATGTTCATGGGGCCTCCTAACAAGAATAGGCTAAAGCAAATTTGGGTTGCAAAGTCACAAGTAGAGAAGGTTAAGGGACCGCAACAAGTTTGGGTCCCAAAAGCTCAAGCTTGATTTCTTATGTGTGTAGGTGAACTACAAGACCGGTGGATGTCATTGGGTAATTGATAGTGGTTGCACACAACATATGACCGGTGATCCCCGGATGTTCACCTCGCTAGAAGAGAATGTCAATGACCAAGAGAAGATAACATTTGGTGACAACTCAAAGGGCAATGTCAAGGGATTGGGCAAAGTGGCTATATCAAATGATCATACCATCTCCAATGTGCTTCTAGTTGCTTCATTGAGCTTCAACTTGCTATCCGTTGGGCAACTATGTGATCTTGGCTTTCAAAGTTTGTTCACCGACAAGGAAGTGGTTGTAACCAAGAAAGATGATACACAAGTGATATTCAAAGGCTTTAGATACAACAATCTCTATCTAGTGGATTTCACCTCCGAAGATGCCAACTTGAAGACATGTTTGTTCACTAAGCAATTACTTGGTTGGCTATGGCATAGAAGGTTAGCACATGTTGGAATGATCACTCTCAACAAGCTATTGAAGAAGGATTTGGTTAGGGGCTTGAAGGATGTCAAATTTGAGAAGGACAAATTGTGTAGTGCATGTCAAGCCGACAAGCAAGTTGCAAACACTCATCCAACCAAAGCCTTTGTGTCAACATCAAGAGAGCTAGAATTGCTACACATGGATCTTTTTGGACCAACAACATATGCTAGCTTGGGTGGAAATCTCTATTGCCTAGTGATTGTTGATGACTACTCTAGATACACTTGGGTGTTCTTTCTTCATGACAAATCCGAAGCAACCCCTTCATTCAAGAAGTTTGCCAAGAGAGCCCAAAATGAGTTTGACTTGAAGATCAAAAAGATAAGAAGTTACAATGGAAGAGAGTTCGACAACACCCACATTGAGCAATATTGTGATGAAGTTGGGATCAAGCACGAAGTCTCCGCAACCTACACACCACAACAAAATGGGGTAGTTGAGAGGAAGAACCGAACACTAATCACCCTAGCAAGGACTATGTTAGATGAGTACACTACACCGGAAAGATTTTGGGCGGAAGCAATCAACACTGCTTGCTATGCATCAAACCGTTTGTTCCCCCATCGTCTCCTTGGCAAGACCCCCTATGAGCTACTCAACAACAAGAAACCGGATGTATCATTCTTTAGAGTGTTTGGGTGCAAATGCTACATCTACAAGAAGCGCCAACACCTAGGGAAGTTTCAACGCCGATGTGATATTGGTTTTCTTGTTGGTTACTCATTGAAGTCCAAAGCATATCGAGTATTCAACCATGCCACCGGGATGGTAGAAGAAACATATGATGTGGAATTTGATGAATCTAATGGCTCTCAAGGAGAGCATGAAAATATTGATGATGTAGGTGATGAACCATTGAGGGAAGCCATGAAGAACATGCTAGTTGGAGCCATCAAGCCTAAAGATGATGATGATGATGTGCAAGTCATTGACAAGCCATCTTCATCCAATGTACCACATGTTGATGACAAAGATGGGAGGGATCCATTTGAAGATACTCATGTCTCCCATGATCAAATGGTCGTACAAGCTCAAGATGTTGATGCTCCACAAGCGGCCCCTCAAGTGGTTGATCAAAGGACTATTCCTCTACTACAAGCTCATCCTCAAGAACTCATCATAGGGAGTCCAACAAGGGGTGTAATGACTCGATCTCAAAAACTTGCTTTATATATTGAACATCACTCCTTTGTGTCTCTTGTTGAGCCTACAATTGTAGATGAAGCTCTAGGTGATCCGGATTGGGTGAATGCTATGCATGAAGAATTAAACAACTTCACCCGCAACCAAGTTTGGACACTTGAAGAGCGACCTAAAGGCGCAAGAGTCATTGGAACAAAATGGGTGTTTAGGAACAAGCAAGATGATCAAGGCAAGGTTGTTAGAAACAAGGCAAGGCTAGTGGCAAAGGGGTTCTCTCAAGTTGAAGGTTTGGATTTTGGAGAGACCTTTGCACCGGTTGCAAGACTTGAAGCCATACGTATCCTCCTTGCATATGCATCACATCATGACATTAAATTATATCAAATGGATGTGAAAAGTGCATTTTTAAATGGCTTCATAAATGAACTAGTATATGTTGATCAACCTCCCGGGTTTGAAGACCCTAGATATCCTGATCATGTTTATTGGTTGTCCAAGGCGCTATATGGGCTCAAGCAAGCCCCAAGAGCATGGTACGAGCGCCTCCGGGACTTCCTCATTGAGAAGGGCTTCACCATTGGGATGGTCGACACCACACTATTCACCAAGAAGCTTGATGGAGAGATCTTCATTTGTCAAGTCTACGTTGATGATATCATCTTCGGGTCAAAAAATGAAGCATATTGCAAGGAATTCGGTGACTTGATGTCGAAGGAGTTCGAAATGTCCATGATTGGAGAGCTCACATTCTTCCTAGGCTTCCAAGTCAAGCAATTGAAGGAGGGGACTTTCATATCACAAGAGAAGTATACAAAAGACCTTCTCAAGCGCTTCAAGATGGATGATTGCAAGCCTATCAAGACTCCAATGCCAACAAATGGACATCTCGACCTAGATGTGGGAGGTAACCCAGTTGACCAAACTCTCTACCGTTCTATGATTGGTAGCTTGTTATATTTGACCGCATCTAGGCCCGACATCATGTTTAGTGTGTGCATGTGTGCTCGCTTTCAAGCCGATCCTAGGGAATCACATCACATAGCGGTGAAGAGAATCCTTAGGTACCTAAAGCACACCCCAAGCATTGGCCTTTGGTATCCCAAAGGAGCTAACTTCCAACTCGTTGGGTATTCCGATTCGGATTACGCGGGTTGCAAAGTAGATAGAAAAAGCACATCTGGAGGGTGCCATTTGCTTGGGAGATCACTTGTGTCATGGTGTTCAAAGAAGCAAAATAGTGTGGCCTTGTCTACCGCCGAGGCGGAATACATAGCCGCGGGTGCTTGTTGTGCACAAATCCTTTACATGAAACAAACCCTTTTAGACTATGGTGTAGTTCTAGAAAGGGTACCTTTGTTGTGTGACAATGAGAGCGCGGTTAAGCTTGCTAACAACCCGGTTCAACACTCTCGAACAAAGCACATAGATATTCGCCATCACTTCCTTAGAGATCATGTTTCCAAGAAAGATATATCCTTAGAGGGAGTTAGAACCGAAGATCAATTGGCGGATATCTTGACAAAACCCCTAGATGAGAACACCCTTTGTAGATTGCGAAGTGAGCTTAATGTGCTTGATCTAAGTAACTTTGTCAAAAGGTGAAAGGGGGTTGTCTTTGCATTGCATTGTATCATATGCCATGTTCAATTTATGCTATGCACATAGGCTTGTCAGACGTGGTTAAGATAACCGCCCTAAAAAGCGTGTGAAGAAGCATACCCATGAGCAAACTTGACAAGCAACCTAGATTCAAATTCCGTAATGCATTGCATATGCATGGTTGTTGCTTTGTCGTTTCTTTTCGGTTTTGTCTTGAGCAACCGTTGTGTTCGTCCACCGCTAGGGGGAGCATTTGAGGCTCATAATGGTTGAGATCCCTAGTTTTGGTGGCCACATGTTGTCTCCTTGAGATTTAAATTGCCTATTTTCACTAAAATGATATGTAGCCTATGGCAAAATATTTATAAAATTGAGGGTTTATGCGAGGATGCTCATACTAGGTTCCAACTGGTGTTTATTTGCTTCTTATTTGAGTTGGAACTTGGTTGGGAGAGGGAGCCGCAACGGAGATCTTCAAAACGAGCCAAAGTGCAGCATCGGACGCTGCATCGGACGCTGGCTCCAGCGTCCGATGCCCCCACTGTACACAGCCCTGGCTGGAACAGTGTTGGCGTCGCATCCGATGCATTCTCATCGGAACGTCCGTTGCCCCATCGGACGCTGCCCAGCGTCTGATGCCATGGCATAGGACGCGTCCGCTGCGCGAAGAGCGTTTCTCGAGCTCTTTGAGTGGGCATCGGAGCGTCCGATGCGTTATCACCGGCGAGTCCGATGCCCCTTTAAGCGGCGCAGTAAGGTCTTCCATTGACATCTCGGGCCCACTCGTCATACCTCTCTCCATCTTCTTCCTCGCGCTCGCCTGCTCTCTCCGCCGCGCCAGAGCCCTCAACCCTAACCACCGCTTGGCACGCCCTCGCCTGCGCTCACCGCCGGCAGCCGCGTCTCTCGCCGCCGGCCCCTACTTCGCCGCGCTCACCCATCCCCACCGGCCGCTGTTCCGCCGGGCTCTCTGTCGCGCCCGCGCGCGCGCGCTTGCCGGTGCCCTCGCCGGAGCCCCTCGCCGACATCTGAGCTCCCTCGCCGGAGGTCCCATCGTCCCCGAGCTCCTCCCTCCATCTCCGGCAACCTTCTCGGCCGACCACCCTCACAGTGAGCACCTACCACTCCCTCCTTGATATACCTTGCCCATAAGGTGCTCGACGTTATGTCTCAACGGCCGTTCCCACTGTTTTTGACCCTCATTTTTGGCCGTTGTTCGTGCAGACTCCTTGGCGTGTTGCGTGGGTACCAGGACGTCTTCAACTTCCCTATTCTTGGGTTCAGTTCGTCGTTCGTTAGGTAGCAAAGCCCATTCACTCTCTTATCAAATTGCTTTGCTTCCATAGGTCTCGCTCACCTCTAGAATCTATATGCTTATATATATATCTCTCTCATCTTTCTCGCAGCGAGTCAGTGTGACAGTTGTCCGCTTGGTCAGTTGGCAGTGACAGATAACCCGGGGCCAAGCTCGCGGGTAAGGATCGAGGCCAAGCCTCGTGAGTGACAGCGGCAGTCGATCAGTGTCAGGGAGAGTTGGCAGTTCAGTTGTCAGTGTTGGGTTGTCAGGGTTTCCGTTCAGCGGCAGTCTAGAGCCCTTCTCAGAGACAGTCTCTCCCGTTCTTTTCAGCCATGCCGCGCTGCAAGAACGTCGGTGGTGGCCCAGGGGACTCCCCTCCTCACCCTCCTCCCGGTCAGCGGCCAGGGAAGGCAAAGCTGATCACGCGCAGGAAGCGCTCCAGAGCAGAGAGAGAGGCAGCTCAGGCACAGGCTGTGGCCGATGCAGCAGAGCGAGCAGAGCAGGGAGGCAGTACAGGCGGACTCCGGATTGAGGAGCAGTTGTCCCCCGAGCAGCGCAGGGCGATAGAGGAGGTCGAGCATCGACACGGTTCGCCGACTGGCACGCTCATGGCTGTCGGTCGTCGGACGACGTTCACCTCGCCAGGAGTCGAGCCCTAGAGCTCACAGCAGGGTCAGGCAGAGGCCGAGACAGTAGAGGCAGCTGAGGCAGAGGCTCCAGAGGCAGAGGCAGAGGAGGAGGTTCCCGAGGAGGTTCCCCGGCGTCGGTCCACGCGTCGCAGGACAGTGGTGCCACCCCGGCCCGATGTCCCTCTGCAGGGAGCACGTGCTCCATCGAGGCGTGCGCCCCCGCCGATCCCGCGACTGGACCTCCGGGCAGCCACCTGCTCACAGATTCAGGCACTCCGACTTGTTCCAGTGGAGCAGTGGTTTCCTAGAGAGAGACAGGAGCAGGCCAGTCCCGACTTCTTCACCGTACTCCAGGAGGACTTCTACAGAGGTTACAGGAACGCCGGTATCTCCTTGCGTTCACAGCGTGTCTATCCCCTGGAGGGAGTGGTTACAGCTACCGGAGAGCAGATTCGCCCCATCCTCACCTACCTACCTGGTTTGGCAGACCTTCTGGGGCGGTCTGGCTCGTATATCGAGGATTGGGTCTTCCAGTTCTACGCATCACTGTGGGTGCACCCGGACAGAGAGACTATAGAGTTTGCCTTTGAGGGGGAGCACTACAGGCTGTTTTCGTCAGAGATCCGAGGTTGGTTTGGACTGCGACACTCTCAGACCCGGATCCACGACCTCTGCTACGACCGGACGGAGCCGCCCCGCCGCCCTCATAGTGGTGCTCAGCCGACGACAGACTTGGTCCGTCCTTGCTTCAGTGAGCCCTTCGGTGAGGGTTCGAGTCGCGTGCCTAGGGATCTCACCACAACTGCAGACATGAAAGACCCACTCGGATCCTCAACGAGGTTCTTCGGCGGACCTTGCTTCCCAGGGTCGGCTTCCGAGTGGGTCTTTCATGTCTGCAGTTGTGGTTACTCGCTTACCTCGTCAGGCAGCAGGAGTTCGACGTCTGGGACGTCATTCTTTGTGAGATGAGGACACAGTGGAAGAGGGCATTAAGGCCCGCAGGCAGCTACCGTACGCTCACTGGATCTCTTATATTCTTTGGAAGGTAGCTGCCACGACAGGCTCGCACCCTAGTCATTCTCTTACTGGGTCTGCGACCGTGTTCCCCGAGTACAACATGAGTCAGTTGTTGGGACACGGCCGGGACCGCAGGCAGCAGCAGTCGTCGCTGGACGCCCCGTCTAGCTCACGTTAGAGACCAGAGGTCCCAGAGTCACTTCAGGAGCAGGACGAGGCTGTCTGAGCACTAGCAGAGCAGGAGCTAGCAGAGCTCGAGGGCGGAGACACTTACGTAGCGGAGGACCCCACAGATAGCTCAGATGAGGACTACTAGCTCCCGCCCCGCTACCAGCCAGAGCTCACGACTCACAGGCCGGGCCATCTGTTACTGCTTCCTCCGATCCAGCACTCCTTGCTATTCTTGCACGGATGGAGGAGCAGCAGAGGACAGTCACTCAGGACGTCCAGAGGCTCGCTCAGGAGAAGCAGAGGTTGGCACAGGCCCAGGCCCTAGCGCAGCAGCAGGCACAGGAGAGGTTCGATGCACTTCAGCGCTAGATGATGGCTTTACAGCAGCAGACCCTGAGCTTCATGGAGAGACTAGCCAGCGGACCTCCCCAGTGGCAGTGGCAGCAGCCTCCACCTCAGCAGCAGCTTCAGTGGTAGCCACCTGTCCCACCTCAGCCGCAGCCCCAGTTCAGCCAGCCTCCGCAGTTTCCACATAGCTCCTCCCAGTTCACCCTCTTCACCACTCCGCTTGGAGGAGCCCCTGTGTTCAGTCCCTTGCGCACTGGTTTCACTCCACGTCCGACAGAGTCTCTGTTCGCGACGACCACCACAGTGACGCGAGACTTGTCTGCCAGTTTCAGCGAGCTCACCGGATTCCCCACTCTAGATCTTCCGGACCCTGCTCATACGTCTACGGCTCCTGTCACCTCCACTACTGAGACTCTTCCGAGTTCTGTAGCTTCTTCAGAGCAGACAGAGCCTGTTCAGTCAGTGCAGCCTGAGTTGTCAGCTATTCCAGAGCTTCCGCACTCCGATCCCCAGGTTGACACAGTTACCGAGACTACGACAGCTTCCGAGCAGGCAGAGCAGCCAGCGTCAGGGCAGACAGAGCAGTCAGTGCCCGAGCCGACCCGAACCGCTTCACCACAGCTTCCAGCTCCAGAGGGTCAGCAGGCTACCGGCACTACTTCTTCTGACTCTGAGGAGTATCTTCAGCAGTTCGAGTTCACTCAGCGCTCTCCAGAGATGGCTCCTGACTCGTCTGCACCACCTCCGCCCTCCGACGCTTAGTTTGGCGCTTGATGCCAAAGGGGGAGAGTGGCCGAGTATAGTGATAGGGGGAGCGATGTGAGAGGGTTTCGAAATCTTATGTTGTGTTATGATCACATACGCTCTTTACTTATCGCTTCTTTTGTGCATATTTATGTGATATACTTATGCTATGGACCTTGATGACATGTATGTGCTCACTATGATATATGATATGTCATGTCATTTCGTCTTACTCGTTTACTTGTACTCAATTCTCATTTGTTATGTATTCGAGCTATTTCACTCTTGCACTTGCTATTCACTCTAACTTGTTGAGTGCAGGATGATGGCATGACATGTTTGAACTTGCCTCTAATCAATTTCTCTTATTCATTGCAAGTTCATACATGTCATGATTCAAAAACCTCTTCTCTCTATACTCGATCTCGTGTTGTCATCAATCACCAAAAAGGGGGAGATTGAACGCATCTTGGCCCCTAGTGGTTTCGGTGATTGGATGAAACACAAGATTACTGTGACTAACGTGTGTTTTGCAGAAACAGGGATGAGTTAGGTCACGGTAATAGCGACGATACGGGCATATGGAGTTCATGTCCCCTGGCGATGGATATCATTTCGGTTTTCAAAGGATGGACGACGAAGACGGTGGTAGACTAGGCTAAGTGTCATATGGTGTTGGAGGACACTTATGTAGTCTTAGGTCTTTGTTTTTCCTTTGGTCGTACTATAAATGGGAGCGTGAATCAGTAGCTTGACCTAGATGAGTCTATTGAGGTAGGTGTGGTGCACACTTGTTATTTCATAGCCCTAGGTAGCTCAGAGAGATGCCTTAAGTCGAGAGGATCAAAAGTCGTTAAGGCCGCGTCGCGATCCGAGTTGATTCTGCCCTTGCAAAGGGCATCGGACACTGGCCAGGTGGGCATCGGACGAGTCCGATGCTCACCCCGACTAGGGTTTAGTCTGGTGCGTGGCATCGGATGCGCCGATGTGTCCACATCGGACGCACCTGTGCCAATGTTCATGTGCGCATGAACTAAGGCTGCATCGGACGCAGGCATCGGACGCTGAGGGCCAGCGTCCGATGGCCATGCAGAGAGGTTCCAGAGAGGGTAAATCCACATCGGACGCGTTCGATGTGGTGGCATCGGACGCTGCCAGCGTCCGATGTCCCTTTAAGCAGTCTGACAAGAAGGTACAGTAGACCGTTGGATGAGGTCATCGGAGCGTCCGATGCTAGGCATCGGCGCGTCCGATGCCCCGCAGAAAACCTGTCTTGTGCTATTTTTGGATGGCCGGTTGGGGGAGTATATATACTTCCTTCCCTCCATCCATTTGAGTGTTCTTGCCACTTCCATCAGCTGAGAAACACCTTGTGAGTGTGAGTGAGTGCAAGAGCCCTAGTGAGATTGAGTGATTTGCTAATTGTAAGAATTAGACACCTCCTAGTGAGAATTGAGTAGCAAGTGTGCATCCATCCATCTCTTTGGCCTTGTGTTGTTCAAGTGAGAGTTCTAGTTTGTTACTCTTGGTGATCGGCATCATCTAGACGGCTTGGTGGCGATCGTGAAGCTTGGAGAGCATCCGGAAGCTTTGTGGATGACCCAAGCAAGCTTGTGACCGGTAGTGAGCGATTCACCGGGCCGGAGTGGCGAAGAATCAGCTCGTAGTGAGCACTTGATCCTTGCGCGGATCAAGGGGGAGCGATACCCTTGCGCGGGTGCTCCAACGAGGACTAGGGGGGTGTGCCGACACCTCGATACCTCGGCAAAAAGATCGTCGAGTCATCTCTACTCTCTTACTTTCGCATTTACATTCAAGCAATTCAATTCTGCATTACTACTTGTTGTTCATTCTATATTGAATTGCTTTCCTAGAGTTAGAGTGGCTTAGTCTTGATCTTTTGTGTGGTAGAGTAGAAGAGAAACACACCTCTAGGCACTAGGGGGTTAATTGGAGCTTGTTAGGTTTTATTCTTGCAAGAAGTTTTAGAAAACCCCAATTCACCCCCCCCCCCCCTCTTGGGCATCTTGATCCTTTCACCAGTTACTCTGGATGATGGGCACTTTGCGTGATTTTGGTCTGAGCTTTTCTCGTGTTCCTTTGCTTTGTGACAGCACGAGTGCGATTAGCGTTGCTAAGAACCCCGTGCTGCACTCTAAGACCAAACACATTGATGTGCGCTTTCATTTTCTGCGAGACCACTATGAGAAGGGTGATATCGACCTTCGCCATGTCGATACTCATCATCAGTTGGCTGATATTTTCACCAAGCCTTTGGACCAATCAACCTTTAATCGGTTGAGAGGTGAGCTTGGTGTGTGTTTCCCCTTCTTTAATGGGGGAAACATTTTGACTCTTGTATGATACACTAACTTTGTGTTTTTCAGTTGGTTTTGCTTATTTTTGGTTTCTTCATGCATCTTTGCATTTTAGCATACGCTTTTACATTCTGAAGCTTCATGAATATAGTCTGAAGAATGTAACTATGCTCTGTGTAGTCTTTGCTCCGATGCTCTATGATGATGTTATAGCTTATGCTCTTTCTGATCACTAATACATGTTGTGAGCAGAGGTCGTTTTGAATGGTGAATTTGCTTAAATGAACATAAAACTTGAAAATGTTCACCATTGAGATATGCAACTAGCATGCGTAGAATGTGTCGAAGTCACTTGTGCTATTCCTATATGCTAGGTTGCTATGTCTCTAGTGTTGAGCCATTCACTTGCTTGGTGTGTTCATATTCTGTTTAAAATCTGAACCAAGTTAAGTAAATTGGAAAGATCGAGATGGGTTTGCTTGTTAGCACCTCACAGTTTCGAGACTGTTTCTCATTGCACTTTGAGTTAAACTTGAGCTGTGTAGTGTATGACCGAAACAGTAGCTTTAAGCTTCTGATTGCTTCTGCATAGGCTTCGCATAGTTGAAAAGTTAGGCAATAACAAGCATTCAACCTCTCGCAATCACATGCTGATTTCTGAACTTGTGAAATTTCACCGCTGCAACTCCGATTAAAATTTGAAATCACAAGTGTATGCTTAATCTTTAAATTGGTATCAGCATGATGATTGAACTGTGCTAGGGGTAGTTCACCTTGTATACATGTTTAGCACTTGTTTGACTTCCTGTCTATACATGTCTTGTGGTATTTTGATGGTGAATACCTTTTCGGCTAAAAACTGCTCTTTCTGCTCTCACGTTCATATTTCATAATTAGTGATCAGTTTGAGCCTTTGCTAGCATTTTGTGCATTTTATGAGTCATCGAAACCGAACTCCGTAGAGCATCTTTGCACTCTTTTGAGTATACTCCTAAAGCTCCTAACTTGCATTTTGACTCATGCATTTTGGAAGGGGAGAAATCTGCGTGTTGGCACTTTTTGATGGTGCATTTTCTGAGGGGGAGCATTGTTTCTTGATAAGTGCATTTTCAACTAAGGGGGAGAAATTGCAAATCATAACCCTCCATTTTAACTAAGGGGGAGCTTTCCGGGTTGTTTGCACTAATCGAGGGGGAGTTTTGCTGCTTCCTGTTGGCCGTAAGGTTTTTGTTATCGAGCTTTCTCTGCTAGTTGTGTTGAGCCTCTGTGCCTCTGTCTTGAGGGACTAGCATTTGCTTCGATTTTTCGATTGGTATCTGCTAGCGGTGTTGAGCCTGTTCTACCTCTTCTTGAGGGCTAGCTTTGCTTTGCTTGGTCGCGTCGAGCCGTTGCCCATGTCTTTGGGGACCAAGTTGTTTCACTCTTTCCACTTGACCTTCTTCGGCTTTGCTATGCTTTTTGGTCATTTGGTTGAGTTCTCTCTCCTTCTTCCTTTCTTCTTCTGCTACCATTATGATTTGTGTTGGTAGTTGACAATGCACTCATCAAGGTGGAGATTGCGGATACATGGGTGTATGACGAGTCTCTGAGTGATGAGTGGTTGTCAACTGGGATGATGCGCATGTTCTTTGGCTTGTGTTGTGAAGGTGTCGAGCACGGATACAGTGATCAGAGGCACGGTGAAGGTCAAGTAGAGACGTGCCGTGCCGATGGACCGAGAGTGGCGAAGGGCGGACGTGAGGCTTGGACTGAGGGACCGGTGGCCCGAGGATCAGCTGTGGTGGCTGACAGCCTGGGACAGCGACGAGCGAAGACTTGCGGTCATGTGTTGCTCAAGTCGAGGACTTGGGGACACGTGTCGGTGGACGGGGTGCACGGGCGGTGCATCCCCTCTACAGCTTCGGTTTGGTGGTTGAGCCACAGAAAAACCACCGAGTGGACGGTTTCCAGGTTTGGGCCTCAAAACCTAGGTGCGGATGGTTTCCGAGTTTGGCCACAAAACTCGGGCTGAGGACGGTTTCCAGGTTTGGGCCTCAAAACCTGGGTGCAGATGGTTTCCGAGTTTGGCCACAAAACTCGGGCTTAGGACGGTTTCTAGGTTTGGGCCTCAAAACCTGGGTGTTGCGGGTTTGCTGAGTTTGGGCCTCAAAACTCAGGCGTTGATGGGCTGGTGTCCTGGTTTGGGCCTCAAAACCGGGGGTTGGCTGAAAAGGCTGGTTTCCCGGTTTGGGACACAAAACCGGGGGTGCAGAGCGAGGACGGCACGTGGCGGCAATCGGGAGGTTGCGTCGAGGCAACGCTATGAGATGTGCGGGCGTGGCCGTCGGATCACCACCTACCACGAGTTGGTCCAGAATAACCCTAGGGTTTAGCTGGTTCGCTCTGTAACTAGTTGAGGGGTAGAGTAGGAAATAGAAATAGGATAAGTGGAGGGAGACACCCTCCTCCCATTCTATCTCAGTCATTTGCTCTTTGCTTCTAGGGTTTCCTGCTCTCCCAATCCCCTGCTGTAGCTCGCTGAGATCCGCAGAGAACCATACCTTTGTGTACTAGAGATTTTGAGGAAGTGAGGCCGTAACCTCACTTTTGTAGCGTGTGGTAGCCACACGGTAGCAGATCGATGTGTTGATTCTCGCGTTCTTCGTTTCTCCGCGATTTTCCCATCACTCGATCTCCCTCTCTACTGTGTCTTTGCGAAATCCATTTGAATCAACTTGTTCGTTTTTTAGAGGAGGTCATTTCGACCAAAGGAATTCATCTAACTCCTCACGAACAAGTAGATCGGGTTGATTTCGTTTTCGTGGCGCTTTTTTGTTCTTGATCTTCCCCTTTCGATTTCCCGGTGATTGAATCGATTTGAGCGGATGATTTCTTGTGGATAGTCTCCTAACTACCCTGTGATCATCTTCACCAAGTATGGGAACGTTGGATTTTGATTTGGATCGAATTTGGAGAGATTTGTGAGAGGGGCGATTGAAATTGCCCTCTCTGTTCATCCACAGACAGTCCGCCGTTTGGGTCGCGGACAGTCCGCGCGTCGGGGTCAGCCAGACCAGTGGCCTGACTCCGCTCTGCTGTGCGAGTGATTTTTGAACCGCGGACAGTCTGCCATTGTTCTTGGCGGACAGTCCGGGAGTCGACCAGGGACGTTCAGCAACCTTGTTGTTTTGTCCATTTGGCCGGCGGACAGTCCGAGCTTCTGTGGCGGACAGTCCGCAGTAAGCCTGGACAGTCCGGGACCGTACCGGCGGACAGTCCGGGATTTGGCTGTTTGTTCCGGTTTAGTGCGTTTGCTCTCCCGGCTTCTTTGCTTGGTTTCCGGACTTCTCGTTTGGCCCTAGAGTTGATCAAGGAACCTCTCTAGGTATCTTTGCTACTTGTTAGCATAGGTATTTGAGAGTTTCTCGACGTAGCCATCGATCTACGTTCGGGACTTGGTTTTTGGGGTTGTGTTCGAGCTGGTGCTTTTGGCGTTTGGTTTGCTATCTCCTTGTGGTGCCTCGCTGTGATCTTAGGGATCATTCACCCTCTTCCAAGGGTCGCGGGCATCACAGTTTTGGTCGCAGTTTCTAGGGGTTGATTTTGGGACATTTGGCCAAAGTTTCGAGAGAAATTTTTGAGCTCCCATTCACCCCCCCTCTGGTCGCCTTGCTAGTGCTTTCTCGGTACTTCAAGAGTCAGTGCTATGATATAATCACATTGCTAGTTTCATGTTGGGGATGACAACTTAATGTTAAGTGATGCTAGTAGTGTCCCGTACACTTCTTAGTGCCTTCACTAGGTTATTGTTTATGAAGTCTATCTTAGAGTGATTCCATTAAGGAGTGTCAACAAGCATTTTTGGCGCCATTGCCGGGGAAGGAATGAATGAGTAATTAAGGACGGTAGCTAGAATACATTTTCAACATCTACGAGAACTCTTACGCATGTGATAATTGAGATATATTATTCACCCTTTATCCAAACATGCCCACCCTGGCTTTTGTATAGTTTTCATCTTATGCAGGGTGAGGTGTATGACTGGTTTTGAACTTCCGACAAACTACGTTGTGGGTCCAGAGCTTTGCTCAAGCCTCAAGATCCATTCAACCGCTTTGTTAGGAATCAACCAGATAAGGTATAGACAATTGTTGTCACTTTGACTTTCCGACAAACTCCCACAAGGATCTAAGAAGGTCAACGTTACAAGTTTTCAAGCACGTGACGAGTGACGACACCAGACGTTGTACCACTCACAATTCCATTGTGAGTCATGGTAAGTTTAATCGAGGTGAGTCAGTCTTGCTCATGGACTTTAAATTGATGAGTAGTTATCTTATTAAATCCTTTGCATATCATCATACATTCACTCTATTTAGTTTATGTTCTCTCATACTTGTTTAATTTTTATCACTTGCATCCACTCATGTTATGTGCATCTAAAAGAAAAAAGAGAAAAAAAAATATATGTATACTACTCACCTTGATCACACTCTTTCATCTCCATTAAAGTGAATCTTTGTAGTGCTTTCATGCCACTGTTATTTACTATAGTATGCTTAAGGTTTGGAGTATGTTCATACAACTTTTAAATTAAGCATGGTGCTTAGTCTAGGAGTGTTGATCTTACTTTCAAAGGCTTTTTAAATTAAGCGTGGTGCTTAGGTTAAAATGCTTTCCTAGATTAAATTAGACATGGCGTCTAGTTTGATTTTTGAACCAAGATTATGCTCTAGTAGATATCGGTTATTTTGTTGGACTAACCCCTGTAGAAATCTCTCAATATCAAAATGGGGAAGTCAAGAGATGAACTCACAGTGGGATGAAGCAAGGCATAGGACGTGGTCCATCAACTTCACACAAAAGACGTGCTCCAACAACTTCATTCATCACTGAACTGTAAGTATCAAAGAGTATTTACTTTGTCTTTTGCTATAAGCTACCTTTGCCTTGAGCCATGAAACAATACAGCCACCAAGTTGTCTATGAACTATGATGAATCTTGTCTATGCTAAAACAATTCCAAATCCATCTACCCATTAGCATAGATAGGGATTATAAATTTAATAGTGGACAACCTGTATTTCAACTTTAAATATTCCCTCGGGCATGTGTCCATTAAAGAAAGGTCTTGCTCAACAAACCAAAAACTACGAGCCCTCGCCGAGAGGTCAATCGGTAGTTATCTTATGACTTTTTAAATTTACAATGTTGTCTTAATTTATAAAAAATTAAATTTTTTAAAAAATGATGTTCTTAGGACTAGTTCCCTTCGGGTATTCTTGTCACTAACCACTGCAGGGTGAACAATGTCAGAGAACATGGGAGTTGCAAATACAACGCGAGGGATGCTTCAACATTCACACTTGCCTTTGTCTAAGTGTGGGGAGGAAGGCTAGCTCTTCCAAAAATTCTACAACCATGCTCATCCTCCCAATCAAGAAGCTATCAACATCCCAACACACTGGTTTGCAATCCATCTTCTCACTGTTACTTTGTCTCTTTAAGTTTGAATGATATTACAAATTCTAAGCTTAAAAATCAAACTTAAGATACAAAATAAAATTAATCCTTTAGAGAAGAAGTAATGGTGAACAATGAAGGTAAATAAAATATGGGATACAAGTTCTATGCTAATTAAAATGCCAAGATTAACTTCTCTATAGCATAGAAAGTGACTTTACCTCTATGACAACACTACCCTTGTCATTACTTGTATATCCCTTCGGGTATGTATTGTCCACTAATGCTTTCAGGAATAAAATAATAAGTGGAGCAATAAGTCCAAACATAATTCATGAGGAGAGAGAAAAAGGATAGCTTAGAGGTTGAGGAAGATAAAGTGCAACACAGGAGACAAGATGTTCAGGAACAAGCTCAAGATGCAAGGAGAAGCTTCAAACAAAAGGAAGGGGTCACGATAGATCATCTATCCCTCATCACATGGTGCCATTGCGTTTCAATGATGAAGGTAATATTTTAAAGTAAGTGATCATTCTCTACAAAAGCTTTCCCTTGGTCTTGCCCAGCACTTAAATAAAAATCAATCAAAATGTTTGAGTTACAACTTTAAATGTTTAATCTAAAAAACTCAACATGCTTTGTTCTTTGAGTATCACTCTTTTAATCACTTCGTCTTGAACAACTCAACCCTCGTTATCAAATTCATGCTCACTCTTTTGATTTCATCACCCATGTTTTAAAAGTGAAACAATGCACAAAATACCAATCTTATCATATTAAATGTGCCTAAGGCTAGAGTAGAGTAAATGAAGTTTTGGTTCTTTTGGTGTTTTCTCACTAGTAGAACTTATGCACTTGATCTCTGCCATATTTTTGCGAGTAGGACACACTGTACAAAGAGTGGTCTCCCAAAGTTTCATGAATTCTAGATGATGTTGCTAGCTTACAGTATTAATGCTTCACTATTAAAATGTTAGTTTGACATTTACCACCTATTTTCTTGATACATATGTGATAAAACAATTATTGAGTCACATACATAAATGGAAATCCAAAACTCTGTTGCTTTGTGCTTGAAAGAAATAAATCAAGACTCTAAAATAATTAAGGTGTAGTTTTTTCACTAACCCTTAATCTATTCCACGAGCTTTGTTGTCTATCCGAGTTTCAACAGAAGATAAGAATTCCACTATGATGCCGACGAAGCCTTCGTCCACTCAAGAGCCAATCATCAATGGTTATAGCTCAAGAGAAGTGATGAACATCTACGCTGTCAAGGATTCAAAGTAAATGATCATGCCAACACCCATTAAAGAATATGAAGAGCAGTGAACCAAAGGAGACAAGTCCACTAGCCACTTGAAGAAGAAAGAGAGTTCTATTGAAGTACAACTAAGGTCTTCACCACGAGGATCTGCTGACGCACCCAAGTAAGAATAAAGAGCGTGCAAAAAGTCTTGTTCGATAGACTATAAACATCGAATCCTCGCCGGAAGGTAACTCGGTAGTTATCCATATTTCTTTAGCAATAAATTAAGTACTGCATAATCATATTATTTTACTTCTAGTTGCATATTTACTTTTTAGCAAATTATATATGCATGAGAAAAGAAAATAAAAATATAAAAAACTTTAAGCCCCATGAGAACAGTTTAGTGGTGTGTTAAAACCCGTAAATGTATTCTCTGTGGAGGCATAAAAAATAATACATCTACATATTAATTTTTGCATTGCATTAGAAAAGGAAACAAAAATATTGCATTTGTTACACTACATCATAAACCATGAAGCCCTATGTGAATAATTCTATGGTGTGTAAAAACCCACAGGAATGTTCACCGTGGTGGCATAAAAAAATATAATAATAATAATATAATAATACTAAAAATAAATATGCATACATTCTTCCTGTTGTATTTTTCTTGCATCGTAAAAAAAATAATATTAAAATATAAAAACATTGAGAAAGAGATCTTACTGAAATTCTAGACAACTAAGGCTTGAGTGCCGAACCGCTAATGCTTAATCTGTTCCACAAGTTTTGTTGTCTATTTGAGTTTCACAGGATTTGAAAGGCCAAAAAAAGCTGACGAACAAGTGAATGCTCGATCCACTGTTGGAGCACTGTCTCAACAAACATCAACATCAACCAAAGCTCTAATAGAGGAAGGACATATCCACTGCCAGTCTGCTACATTGCAAAGTGACTACGTCAACATTCAGCTTGGGGGAAGGCACCCCCATGTATCCACGTAAGTATCTCTATCCTCTTAAGTTTTTCATCTATAAATAAATTCAAAACACCAAAAATATGTGAGCACATGAAAGCTCACCATTAATTAAAAAAAAAGAGAGACAAAAATATGTGGGCACATGAAGGCTCACCATTAAATCTAAAAAGAGACACTATAGAGAACTGCTGAATTTCTGCTTAGTGAAAAGGAACAACATAAATAATCTTAAGAGCTTTAGACAACTAGATAAAGAGAAAGAATATTTATCACTAACACTTAAGCAAGTTCCACTAGTTGTGTTGTCTATTTTTATGTTCAGCAGGAAATAAAGAAGAGAGGGACTTAAGCCACTGCTGATGGTCTACTCATCTTCTGGGAAAAGATCACGTCAAGATCCAGTTTGGGGGAGAACACCCTCAGTTATCATGATAAGTATCGTACCACGACTATTTTTATTTACTATTAGTTCGTTTTAGCTAGATCCAGGTCAATATAGATAAACCCATAAAAAGATGAATAACTATTATAAAACCAAATAAATATAGTATATAATGAATAAATGCCTAAGTTGATATGAACTTAATTTTGCTCATGATGAAAATGATGAATAGTTGCTCTGCCGTAATCCCTCTTAAGTACCTACTGTTCAAACTTAAATTTTCTTGAGTTTTAGACAAAGTTGTTCTGAATAAACTCTGAACCTGAAACCTGTGGATGGCAAATGCTTGATCTAAAGTCTAGATAATTGTGAGATATGATATAAAAAGGTTTGAGCTGTTGTTTATCTAATTCCTAGAGATACTAGAATTCTGGAGATTTACATTTTGAAAAGATTAAAAACACATGATGAGATCCTGTATGACATCACATGAATTCCTACCCAGAGCCATTAATATGATCTTAAGATAAGGCTACTTGCTTTGTTCTAAGTTTTTAGTTATGGTTGAGAAATTTATCATGCTCTAGAAATCAAGAACGTTTTATTAAAAGATTCACTCTTTCGAAGTAGTATTGTGTTAGAGGCATGGGACTATGCAAAAGTATAAAAGGAGGAAATAAAAAGGGACAAGCGTCCGACTACCTCAAAAGAAAAAAAAGAGAAGGAAAAGCATGATAAAAATATGAAAGAGAAAAAGAAAGATAGCCCATGGTCCCTCTAATTACAATATGCCAGCAAGAGATGACAGATTTCAAAAGTTCTAAGTTCTTGATCTATGAGTATGACATCTTTCTCCCTAGCTTTGAACTTTGACTTGGTAAGATATGCTTTTCACTTCTTAAAGCTCCAGATATATATTCATAGAAAATAAGGAAAATGCATCAGTAAGGAATCATAAAATACAAAAGAGCGATTTGAGAGTGTCATACAGTAGAATCTCTGATTTCCATTTTAAAAATATATAAAAACTCCAGAATGAAGGTTGATCAAAGAGTTAGAGATACAGTGCTTAACTTGATTATTTTATCTTTCAATTGTTTAAAGATTCAGGTGAAGGCAAAAGCTCCATAGTTAAAGGTAATATGAGAAAGTCAGAATAGTTAACTCTAATCCAAGGGAAGATTTTTGTTTGAACATATGTACCATTGAGGTGTGAAAGCATAGTAGCAATTCCTAATTCATCATGATTATTTGCTAAGGGACTAGCAAAAGGTAAGCTTGAGGGAGTTGTTGACACTAGTTATCTATCAAAATTAAAGGATAAATAAATATGAAATGGGCAAGAATTTGATCACCAACAAAGGTTTAGGGTTTCAACTAACAATATTCCACGAGTTTTGGTGAACTATGATTCTGCAGGGACTAAACCAGGAAATCAGCACCGATAGCTTCCCCTAGAAGGAAACCGATGGGAGATAACGCAACCGCCACGTCAGGAAGTTTCTAGAAGACTCCAGAGGACACAAGAAGACACCAGGAGGTCGACCACCGCGAGAGGATGGCAGGTGGGACCGACCGGTACCACCATGAGACCGGTCGGTCTCCCCCCGGGCCCGCTGGCTTCCGTCTTCTGCAAGCTTCCTCCATCGACCTCTAGGATGCATCTCGGTCGTACCTTAAGTCGGTTTGATCCAAGGGCCACGATTCATCGCCCAGGGCTATATGAACAGCCCCTGACCCCCCTCTCCAGATCATCAATCAATAATCATCAGACATCATCAGATATCAGGTCATTAGAAGAGGAGGAGGATCAATCAGAAACCCTAATTTCCTTAGAGCCACATCAAATTAGGCATAGCTAGATAGAATTAGAATTAGAAGAGGCAAGCTTCGCTTGGATTCCGGATCTAGTCGCGAGAAGGCTCGGTAAACCCAAGATCTTCTCTCTTGTATCAACATTATGGATCCAATTATGTTTCTAGTTCATAATTGTTCTCTAGTTCTTCATTGTTCTTCATTGTTCGTGTTCTAGTTCATACTCTAGTTCATCTATGTGTTCTAGTTCATCATACTGTTCATCATTGTGTGCTAATTCATAGTCTAGTTCATAATAGTTTAGATATAATTTATATGACTAAGACATTAATTACTATATTCTTAATTATACTGCTTGTAGTATGCTTTGATTATATATTTGGCATAAATAGATTATCATCATGTTTATACTCATGTTCGTATAGCGCTCATCTTAAAGATCAACGGGTGGGTGATAAATGCTGTGTAGGTGTGGTGCCTATACACTATTTATCTGCGAATGCGTCCTATGTTCCGGATAGAGTGGTAGATCGCGGGTGTGACAGGCCTGTTGAGTCCTTTGTATTCCACCTCCCGAATGTAGTGTTCAGTATGGCTCAGTTAACACATGGTTTAGGGGTTACTCTATTTGGCACCTTTACTATGGAGTGGCCTCTTGAATATGAATATGGGATAACCTAGCCAATAATTGCCAAATATAATTGCAGTAATCAATGTATATTATGACTTATAATTAGAATAACTTAGGAATACTTCTTTATAATGTCTATTCTAATCCGCATGCCTTGTCTAAGTTGAAATGCTCTAAGGACTATCATAGACTGATCTTTTATCATTTATAGTGCACCTCATTATTGTGATTGATCCCTGTTTAGGATAAAGCAGTGTGTTCTTACTTTGCTCTCAATTCTCCTATCACATGAATAGAGTAGCTCTTGTCCTTATTTATCTCACTTCATTCCTAGTGCTAAATATAAATAATGATACTTGGAACATCTCTGGTAAAATGCTGCTACAACGGGTGTATTTATCGGTACGCTTGCGGGTAAATATTTATCTTTAGAGACAGTGCTATGATATAATCACATTGCTAGTTTCATGTTGGGGATGACAACTTGACATTAAGTGATGCTAGTAGTGTCCCGTACACTTCTTAGTGCCTTCACTAGGTCATTGTTTATGAAGTCTATCATAGCGTGATTCCATTATGGAGTGTCAACACCCGTGCACCCTGTCCACCGACACATGTCCCCAGGTCCTCGACCTGAGCAACACTGTGCCCCGCAAGTCTCCACTCGTCGCTGTCCCAGGCTGTCAGCCACCACAGCTGATCCTCTGGCCACCGGTCCCTCAGTCCAAGCCTCACGTCCGCCCTTCACCGCTCCCGGTCCGTCGGCACGGCACGTCTCTACTTGACCTTCACCTTGCCTTCGATCACTGTATCCGTGCTCGACACCTGCACAACACAAGCCAAAGAACATGCCTATTATCCCAGTTGACAATCACTCATCATTCGAGACTCGGCATACACCCATGTATCTGCAACCACCAAATCAACGCTGTAGAGGGGATGCACCGCCCGTGCACCCCGTCCACCGGCACGTGTCCCCAGGTCCTCGACCGGAGCCACACCGTGTCCCGCAAGTCTCCGCTCGTCGCTGTCCCATGCTATCAGCCACCACAGTTGATCCTTAGGCCACCGGTCCCTCAGTCCAAGCCTCACGTCCGCCCTTCACCACTCCGGGTCCATCGGCACGGCACGTCTCTACTTGACCTTCACCTTGCCTTTGATCACTGTCTCCGTGCTCGACACGTGCACAACACAAGCCAAAGAACATGCGCATCAAACCAGTTGACAATCACTCATCACTCAAGATCCGGCATACACCCATGTATCCGCAATCTCCCCCTTGATGAGTGCATTGTCCACTACCAACACAAATCATATGAAGGTAGAAGAAAGAAGAAGATGGAAGAGTAGAGAGCTCGTCCAAAAGACCCAAAAGCATAGTAAAGCTGAAAGAAGGTCAAGTGGGATGAGCAAAACAACTTGGTCCCTAAAGACATGGGCAACAGCTCGACGCAACCAAGCAAAGCAAAGCTAGCCCTCAAGAAGAGGTAGAACTGGCTCAACACCGCTAGCGAGAAAGCTCGATACCAATTGAAACATTGAGAAAGCTCAACATCAATTGAAAAGCTAGCCCTCAAGAAGAGGCAGAACAGGCTCAACACTGCTAGCATGAAAGCTTGATACCAACTGAAAAGCAAGAAGGCAAGCAGGAAAGCTCGGTACCAACTGAAGAGTGCATAGAAATGCAAAGCTGCTAGTCCCTCAAGAAAGAGGCAAAGGATCAACACAACTAGCTACGAAAACGCTCCGAACCAATTGAACAACCAATTGAATAATGCTCAAAACCAATTGAAAATTCATCAATCGAGCAAGCCCAAGCAAACTCCCCCTTCAATGGTGCACACAACTAAGATATGATTTGACAAAATTTCTCCCCCTTAGTTGATAATGCACTATCAAGCAAATGCATATGAGTCAAAAATGCAGGTTAGCAGCTTCAGGAATATAGTCGATGGAATGAAAAGATGCTCTAAAGAGCACTGATCCGATGACACAACAAATATTACAAATGCTAGCAAAGGCTCGAACTAATCACAGAATACGAAATATGAGTATATGAGCAAAGTGAGCAGATTTAAGTCATTCAGAAAAGAAGTTCACCATGAAAACAACACCATACATGTATAGATTGGAAGTCAAACAAGTGCTAAACATGTATACAAGGTGAACTACCTCTACCAAAGTTCAATCATCATGCTATAGAATAAAACATAGACTTGTGTTTTCAAAATTTTATCAGAGTTGCAGCGGTGAAAATACACTAGTTCAGATTTCATCATGTGATTGCGAGAGGTTGAAAGCTTGTCATTACCTAACTTTTCAACCGAGCTAAGCCTATGCAGAAGCAATCAGAAGCTTAAAGCAATGGTTTCAGTCTTACACTACACGGCTCAAGTTTAAGTCAAAAGTGCAATGAGAAACAGTCTCGATACCGTGATGTGCTGACAAGCAATCCCATCTCGATCTTTTCTATTCACTTAACTTGGTTCAATTTTAAAGCAAAATATGAACATACCAAGCAAGTGAATGAATCAAAACTAAAGACATAGCTACCTAGCATATATGAAAAGCACAGGTGATTTCAACACATTCTACACATGCTAGTTGCCAATCTCAATGGTGAACAGTTTCAAATCCTAAGTTCATTAAGCATATTCACCATTCATAAAATAGCTCTGCTCACAACATGTATCAGTGATCAAAAAGAGCCTAAGCTACAAGCATCGTCATATATCATCGGAGCATACTAGACATAGCATAGTCACATTCTAAGGAATATAGTCATGAAGCTCGAAAATGCAAAGATGTAAGATGCAGTGCAAAGACTAATCTACCAAGAACAAAACGAAACAAAACGAAAGAAGTCAGTCTATGATGCAATAGACAAAATGTTTCCCCAATCTAAAAGAGGAAAGGTTGATTGGTCCAAAGGCTTGGTAAAAATATCTGCCAACTGATGATGAGTATCGACATGGCAAAGGTCGATATCACCCTTCTCAAAATGGTCTCCAAGAAAATGAAAGCGCACATCTATGTATTTGGTCTTAGAGTGCAACACGGGGTTCTTAGCAACGCTAATCGCACTCGTGTTGTCACAAAGCAAAGGAACTCGAGAAAAGCTCAGACCAAAATCACATAAAGTGGCGATCATCCATAGCAACTGGGAACAGCAGCTAGCTGCAGCAATATACTCAGCCTCTGTGGTAGACTGGGCGACACTAGACTGCTTGCGAGAAGACCAAGAAACAAGAGAAGAGCCCAAAAACCAGCAACTCCCAGAAGTGGACTTGCGGTCAAGTCGGCAACCAGCAAAATCAGCATCAGAGTAACCACAAAGGGAGAGGGTGGAAGAAGCAGAATACCAAATCCTGAACTCTGGAGTGAAACGAAGGTACCTCATAATGCACTTGACCACCTAACGGTGTGAGGTGCGCGGCGACGCCTGAAAGCGCGCGCAAAGACACACCGCGAACTGAATGTCCGGGCATGTCGCCGTCAGGTACAACAGCGACCCGATCGTACTTCAGTACTCCTTCTGGTCCACAACTTCTCCATCCTCGTCCTCATCTAGGGCCGTCGTGGTCAACATGGGTGTTGGTAGAGGCTTGGCCTCACCCATATCAAACTTCTTCAATATGTCCTTGGTATACTTGCCCTGGTGCACAAACGTTCCTTCTCGGGATTGCTTAATTTGCAACCCAAGAAAGAATGTCCACTCGCCCATCATGCTCATCTCAAACTCCCTGCTCATAAGATCTGCAAACTTGGCAACCAAAGCGTGAGAAGTACCACCAAAAATGATATCATCCACGTAAATCTGAACGAAGAGAGTGTCATTGACTTGCTTGAGGAGAAATAGCGTTTTATCCACACATCCCATTTTAAAACCCTTAGCAAGCAAAAAGGTTTTCAACCTATCATACCAGGCTCTAGGGACTTGTTTCAAACCATACAAAGCTTTGTGAAGTTTAAAAACATGGTTTGGAAACTTGGGATTTTCAGAACCGGGGGGTTGTTTCACATACACCTCTTCTTCTATGTAGCCGTTTAGGAAGGCACTCTTGACATCCATTTGAAAAAGTTTGAAACCTTTGGATGTAGCAAAAGCCAAGAGTATCCTAATTGCGTCCAAACGAGCTACATGAGCAAAAGTCTCCTCATAGTCTATCCCCTCCTTCTGACTATACACCTGGGCTACAAATCTGGCCTTGTTCCTCACAATGTGGCCATCCTCTCCTTGGTTGTTTGTAAAAACCCATTTTGTCCCAATAGGATTATAGTCTGGAGGAGGTGGAACCAAAACCCAAACCCGATTTCTCTCAAAATTTTCTAACTCCTCATGCATGGCATTGACCCAATCCGGATCAGATAAGCATGTCCAACATCTCGGGGTTCAAAATCAGCAATAAATGCAGAATGAGCAAAGTGAGAGATTTGTTGTGACCTTGACCGAGTGACACGTTCATTGATGCTGCCGATCATCTATGGAGGTGGGTGTTGGCGTTGAATGTGTCGTGGCGCCTCTCGAGCTGAAGAAACCTCCCCCTCAACAGTAGCTGGTGCCTCCTTGGGTACAAGTGGTACAGCCCGAGGTGGTGGATCCCATGGCCCTCAAGTAGTCGACGAAGAGGGGTTGGGGCCATGAGTGGTCGTAGTAGAAGCCAATCCTAGTGGCACAGTAGGTGGAGGTGGTGTTGGATTATCCATCCCTTCAGCACCTTCTTCCTCGTCATCAAAAAGAGGTTCTCCATCCTCGTGATCACCTGCACGCTCAAATCTAGGAGAAGGACAAACCATGGTCTCATCGAAGGTGACATCGGATGTCTCCATGACTCAGTTAGTATCAAGGTTAAGTACACGATATGCACGAGTATGAGTGCCATAACCCAAAAATACACCGTCAGAAGAACGAGACTCAAATTTGTCCATATTGCCTTTTTAAGTATAAAACAGTGGCAACCAAAAACTCTAAAATAACTCACTTTGGGTTGTCTTCCAAAACGCAAATCATAAGAAGTCTATTTTCAAGAAAGCTCAGAGAAAAATGCGATTGGAAATATAGCATGCAGTGTTCAAAGCTTCGGCCCAAATCCGCCTAGGAGTCCTATGCTCATCGAGCATCATCCTGGCCATCTCAACAAGGGTCCAATTTTTCCTGTCTACAACACCATTTTGTGGCAGTGTGTAGGGGGAAGAAAACAGATGCTCCATACCCAAAGAGTCACAAAACTTTTCAAAGTCCAAGTTTTTGAACTCGGTACCATTATCACTACGAATAGCTCGCATCGAGTTCTTAGGGAACTTGTTCTGAAGACGCAAAATCAGATTGCGAGCAATAGAAAAAGTCCCAGTTTTCTTAGCTAAAAGGAAAACCCACGAATATCTCGAACAATCATCGACAACAACAAGTACATACCACTTCCCCCCAACTGAGCTCACCCGACCCGGACCTACAAGGTGCATGTCTAAAAGCTCTCCAGGGCGCTTAGTCATGACCTGATTTACTGGATGGTGGGGAGCGGCAACCATCTTCCCATGTCTACAAGAATTGCAAACAAGATCCTTTTCCAAGTGCAACTTGCGCAATCCTCAGATTAGGCCAAGTGAACTAAGCCTTGCAATCAACTCAAAGCTCAGGTGATCGAGTCTCCTATGCCACTTCCAAAGATCAGAGGAGGAAGGACCAGCCAGAAGACAACGAGAAATTCCAAACGACTCCGAGAAATTCGCACGAAAGACTTTCCCAAAGGGCGAAACCAAACATACAAGATTGCCCTGAGGATCTAAAATGTGACTGAGATTCGGTTTAAAATGAATCCCATAGTCATCATCGAAAAGTTGCAAAACAGAAAGAAGGTTAAAATGCAAGTTAGAAACAAGAGAAACATCACGCAACACAAAGTGCTCATTAACTCGCACCGACCCACGAGACAACACTTTACCTTTGCTATTGTCGCCGAAGGTGATAAACTCCTTTCCGGCAATTGGACTAAACTGGAGAACCACTTGGCGTTTCCGGTAATGTGTCTTGAACACCCGGAATCCACCAACCAAATGTCCTCCAATCGTTTTACCTAGGAGGTGTCGTCGTCGTTCCGAGGGATCTCCTCCAGCTGGCTGTCGACCTCCTTGCCGAGGGCCATGGTGCAAAAGCCTTCGTTGTTGGCGAAGAAGCAGAGGCCGTTCAACTTGTCCTCAATCCTCTTCTTCTTCTCGGACTCGTCATCGCTTGATGCAGCGGAGTCGTCATCTGAGTCGTCGACGTCACTGAGCGTGGCGAAGAAAGCACGCTGCTCGGCCTGGGCTTTCTCCAAGTACTTCTTCTTGATGTACAGCTTGTTGAAGCCACCCTTCCGCTTGTGCTTGGGCGGGGTGTGCTTCTCCTTGTGCCAGCCAGAGTCGTACTTGTGGCCATGATCGCCCTTGCCCGCCCCTTGCTTGTTCTTATTTGGGCAGTTGGCGATGATGTGGTCTGGATCGCCGCACTCGTAGCACCTAGTGCGTCCTCCTCCATGACGACGATTCATGCGGTTGTTCTGGAACCATGAGAACCGGTTGGCAAGCAAAGCCAACTCATCGTCTCCAATGAACTCCAACTGCTCTGTAACAAAAAGAAGAGAAGAAAGTGCAAAGCCTCCAGAGGTGTTAGCAGAAGCGCCAAAAAGCAAAGCCATCGACGGGCCAGAACGATTCTCATAAGAAGCCCTTGTCATGACATCAATCTCACTGGACTTGAGCATACTAAAGAGCTCGTCACTCGTGAGAGTCTCATAGTTAGGTGATTCGATGATCGCCTAAACCTTCGAGTCCCACACTTTGTCCAGGTTGCCTTTTTAAGTATAAAACAGTGGCAACCAAAAATTCTAAAATAACTCACTTTGGGTTGTCTTCCAAAACGCAACTCATAAAAAGTCTCTTTTCAAGAAAGCTCGGAGAAAAATGCGATTGGAAATATAGCATGCAGTGTTAATAGCTTCGGCCCAAATCCTCCTAGGAGTCCTATGCTCATCGAACATCGTCCTGGCTATCTCAACAAGGGTCCAATTTTTCCTCTCTACAAAACCATTTTGTGGCAGTGTGTAGGGGAAGAAAACAGATGCTCCAAACCCAAAGAGTCACAAAACTTTTCAAAGTCTGAGTTTTTGAACTTGGTACCATTATCACTACGAATAGCTCGCATCGAGTTCATAGGGAACTTGTTCTGAAGACGCAAAATCAGATTGCGAGCAATAGAAAAAGTCTCAGTTTTCTTAGCTAAAAGGAAAACCCACGAATATCTCGAACAGTCATCGACAACAACAAGTACATACCACTTCTCCCCAACTGAGCTCACCCGACCCGTACCTACAAGGTTCATGTGTAAAAGCTCTACAGGGCGCTTAGTCATGACCTGATTTACTGGATGGTGGGGAGCGACAACCATCTTCCCATGTCTACAAGAATTGCAAACAAGATCCTTTTCCAAGTGCAACTTGGGCAATCCTCAGATTAGGCCAAGTGAACTAAGCCTTGCAATCAACTCAAAGCTCAGGTGATCGAGTCTCCTATGCCACTTCCAAAGATCAGAGGAGGAAGGACCAGCCACAAGACAACGAGAAATTCCAAATGACTCCGAGAAATTCGCACGAAAGACTTTCCCAAAGGGCGAAACCAAACATACATGATTGCCCTGAGGATCTAAAATGCGACTGAGATTCGGCTTAAAATGAATCTCATAGTCATCATCAAAAAGTTGTAAAACAGAAAGAATGTTAAAATGCAAGTTAGAAACAAGAGAAACATCACGCAACACAAAATGCTCATTAACTCGCACCGACCCACGAGACAACACTTTACCTTTGCTATTGTCACCGAAGGTGATAAACTCCTTTCCGGCAATTGGACTAAGACTGGAGAACCACTTGGTGTTTCTGGTAATGTGTCTTGAACACCCGGAATCCACCAACCAAATGTCCTCCAATCGTTTTACCTAGGAGGTGTCGTCGTCGTTCCGAGGGATCTCCTCCAGCTGGCTGTCGACCTCCTTGCCGAGGGCCATGGTGCAAAAGCCCTCGTTGTCGGCGAAGAAGCAGAGGCCGTTCAGCTTGTCCTCAATCCTCTTCTTCTTCTCGGACTCGTCATCGCTTGATGCAGCGGAGTCGTCATCCGAGTCGTCGACGTCACTGAGTGTGGCGAAGAAAGCACGCTGCTCCGCCTGGGCTTTCTCCAAGTACTTCTTCTTGATGTACAGCTTGTTGAAGCCACCCTTCCGCTTGTGCTTGGGCGGGGTGTGCTTCTCCTTGTGCCAGCCGGAGTCGTACTTGTGGCCACGATCTCCCTTGCCCGCCCCTTGCTTGTTCTTATTTGGGCAGTTGGCGATGAAGTGGTTTGGATCGCCGCACTCGTAGCACCCAGTGCGTCCTCCTCCACGACGACGATTCATGCGGTTGTTCTGGAACCGTGAGAACCAGTTGGCAAGCAAAGCCAACTCGTCGTCTCCAATGAACTCCAACTGCTCTGTAACAAAAAGAAGAGAAGAAAGTGCAAAGCCTCCAGAGGTGTTAGCAGAAGAGCCAAAAAGCAAAGCCATCGACGGGCCAGAAGGATTATCATAAGAAGCCCTCGTCATGGCATCAATCTCACTGGACTTGAGCTTACTAAAGAGCTCGTCACTCGTGAGAGTCTCATAGTTAGGTGTTGGTAGTTCTTAGATTCACTAAAGATAGTGCTAGGCAACTATCCCCGGTAACGGCCCAGGAATGCTTGTTGGCACTTGCTAACGTTGTTACTAGGAGTAGACTATGGAGTCTATCCCCGGCAACGGCGTCAGAAGTGCTTGAAGCAAAACCGGTCACTATACCTAAAGGAGTGGAGCTAAAGCAGCAATCTACTAATGCCAAGCGGGGTTGTCAATCCCGACACTAGTAGGAGCTAGCTAGAGAGAATGCAATCTACCAGGAGGAGATTCTGCAAGCGCACAGAACTATTGTAGTTGCACTTCGCCTTGGAGTACCAGGTGTCGATTTATTTGATCCCAAGGGAAGGCTAGGGTGGTGAATGAGTTGAGTCAAGGAGGGGATGAGAGTCGAAGAAATAAGAAAAGAGAAAAGAGGAGAAGGGAGGATGGAAGGCTAGAAAGAATATATGGGTGGCTAGGTAAGGATGAAATGGATGGCTAAGGTAAGGTGGATAACTAGATAGATAGATGGATAGTTGAAAGGGGTTATGATAACTAGGGATAACTAAGATAACTATGGTAACTAACTACTAGGTAACCACTAAGCAAGATAACTACGAAGCAAGATAGTTACGAAGCAGGGCAGGCAAAAGACAATAAAGCAACTAAGTTGAGTATAGTTTTATTCCTATCTTGTCAAGTATCGAGGCGTACTAGCCTTTACCACTTACTTAGGTTGAACGCTAGCACAACGAGCCTTACTGTTAAACTGGGCCAACTACGTGGTGGAATTCAAGGCGCACAGGGCTGTCACCACCTGCTTGCTACCATAGCTATACGGGGGTCCAGCCGTATCTGAAGGTAAGTCTATAACTAAGCACCACGCTTAACTATATTCTAACTATCTCTACCCTAGCTTTGAATAGAGACACCCTTGCGGACGTCAGAGCAAACACTTGACTTAATAAGATAAACACTAAACTAACTAAGCAACCTATTGTCAAAGATCAAACACTAAGCTCACTAGAGATTAACTACTATGGCTAAGTGAATTGAACTGTAGGATAGCTAGGCACTCAAGCAATCAATCAAGTATACCACTCAATACTGATAAGTAGAATAAAGTAATACTTGAAATGATAAAGTAGAATAAAGTAAAGTGCTTGAGTAACAAGAGCAAAACCTAAACTGAAGATGAAGGAAGACTCTTCCCAGCTCCAGGACCGATTACTCGCACGCCTCTACTCTTGAGCTAAGCCTTGAGCAGTGCTACCGCGAGGGCGAAGATGTCTTGCTCAACTAGCTACCTACTTGCCTAAGCTCTCTAAGCTTCTAACCTAACTCTCACTTCTCTTGCTTGGAGTTGCTTTGCTTGAGATGGTACTAGTGTGAAGGGATGAATGAAGAGGTGCCTCTAGGGGGGTATTTATAGCTTGAGGAGTGAGGGGGGTTCTTATAGGGGGCAGCCCACCCGACCTAGGGTTAGGTCAGGTGGCGGGCGCCACTCCCCACTGGCGGCCGCCAGGATCCTGGCCGCTGGATGAACCGCCTCTGCATCAACGGCATCCAGGAGGTGGTCCGAGGCGGTTTGGAGTTCGGGTGCATGTCTGAGTAACCGCCTATCAGCCTTGATCCACGCCACTTCATCCTGAGTCGTCCGATGCCACTGACCTGGTGACCGAGGGCCAAGATTTGGCCCTGGGGAGGTCACACGGATCGGTGACGTGGCAGGGGGTGAAGTTGGGCCAACCCAAGTGGCGGGCGCCACTTGGAGCTGGCGGGCGCCACCTCTCTTAGGCCCATTTGGGCCCTGCCGAGTGGGCTTGTCTCCTGGTGGGTCAAAATGTCCAAATTTGGTTCAAATCCTGCATTCAAATAGAATTCTATGGACATGTGGAATTCGGTTAGTTTGAAACCTATTTTACTACATTTCATGCCTTTTTGGTGGACTTTAGGGTCAAATGTTGACGGTAAAACAGGTGTTTAAGGACCGTCAACAAACTCCCCCAAGCTAACCTGTTGCTCGTCCTCGAGCAATAATGCGGTTTAAGCATTAAGCATGAAAAGATAGCAAAATTAAGATGTATGCAAGTGCATATTGTATAGTGAGAAGTAACATAGCATATATCATGAATCATAGCAATGTGGGCCTTGTAGCTTTTCACTTCAAACATGCAAGAGTGAAATAAAGCAGTAGATAGGAAACTTTTATCTTGCTTAGGTTTGACTAGGATTCTGTCTGGAGGTTTTTCAAGGTTTTCAAAAGATAACAACTTGCTTAAGTCCTCCTAGATCACTCAATCACTCAATGGTGTTTAAATCCTCACTTAGGCCAAAATGTAGCCTCTCCTATTTCTAAAGAATGATATGTGGAGTTATAGGTAGGCTAAGAACTATGAGTAAATTGCCTGATGTTTATTGCTAAGCTAGACACTCAGATCATAAGGAGCAGCAAATCATAAAAATTGATCAAGATGTGCCTGTGTGGTTATGTGGAAGTGTATGGAGAGATATTTCATAATCCTTCCTAGTTAATTTCTGGGGTCTAGAGCTAATGATACTTCTCTCTCTCTTTTTTTTAGATACAAAGTGAGTAGACAAAAGACGTGTCCTCACATTTTCTTAGGACATAGTCCTCTTTTGAGCTACTTTGCTCACTTTTTTTTCTTCAGGACATAGTCCTTTCTTGAGCTACTTTGCTCATTTTTCTCTCTCTCTGTCTTTTAGCTCTAGATTTCCCCAGGTTATCTATAGGAAAGGATTTTTGAAATGAAAAAAGGGGGAAGAGGGAGAAATGCTTATTCCCAGTGTAGGAGTAAACATAAGGCTAGCAATGGGATGTTTGGCAGGGTATTGCATATCTCCGGTGTAGAGAATAAGCAATTTATTTGGTGGTTGCAAACTTCCAAAGTGGAAAGTAGGCAATTTATGGTGGGTGTGCATGAATCTTGATTCAAAAGATATGATAAGCTTCTCTACTAAGATCTATGAGGTCTAACAAAGCTCAACACAAACAAAGCTCTATGTGGTTTTGACTAATGACTAGTAAATATTTGGCTGGTGGTGGGATGGGATAAAATCTAGGAGGAACTTTTAGCAAGGTTTTCATAATTTTTAAAAGAAATCCTCCAGATTAGGTCCTAATTTCACCTTAACAAGTTTAAAGAATTACTCCATTTCTTACTAACTTTATTCACTAAGCATGATTTCAGTTTAAGCATGTGCAACCCACAAAAGCTACAACTTAGATAATACCAGTTATTCAAACCATAGCAATAGCAATTGCATGACATATTTCAAATATTATTCAGGTTTCAACTTGTTTAAGCAGATTTTATCAATATTATTCATGGAATTGATACTTAGGCAAGCATGTGACTTTCAAAAGATATAGAATTTAAGAACTGAATGTAAAGGGTAGGCTTGGGACATACCTTATTGGAGCGGGAGTCTCCCCCAAGCTGGCTTCTTGCTTGGTGAAGGGTCTTCTTCTTCTCAGTCGGAGCTCTTGTTCTCATTTTATTAAAAGGGAAACTATCTAATGTTGTGAAAAGGGAAACTATCCTATGATATTTTATTGTTCTAACTAAGTTAACATATACCTATGCATATAACTAATGACAACTGATTTTTTTTTAGTTTCATGCATGACATATGTTATTTATTCGAAAAGGGAAATTTGAAGGGAAATAAAAATTAAAAGTAAAACTATACCTTAGGTCCATGGAGTTTCATCCTTATCGGGTGGATCTTCTTCCTTGGGCACTTCTTCTCTTAGTACTCCATCGGGGTCTTCTTCTTTTGGCACCTCTCCTTTGTTATGTGAATCACACAACTTAGGAAGAGGTGGTTCTTTCTTTCTGTTCCACCTTGTTCCTGGGTGCCTCTTCTTGGTATGATTGGGCTTTGTTACCTGCATGTTAGCGGCATATGCGGGACCTTGGGAGAAGGAGAATATTTCCTTCCTCCCTCCTAATGTCATTTGAATTTTACCACTTCCCACATATATGCAAGCATTAACAGTATTCAAGAAGGGTCCACCCAAAATTTAACGCACATCTTTCCTATTTCCCATATCTAGTATTATGAAATCAGTAGGAACATAGGAGCCTCTAATATGAACAGGTAAATCATTAACTATTCCTTCTACATAGCATGTGGATTGATCAGCTAGCACACAATAGGCAGATGTGGATGACATGGGTGGAAAGGATGAGTTTTCATAAAAATCTTTAGATAGAATGTTCACACTCGATCCTAAATCACACATGGCATTTTTAAAGACTTCACCAAAGATTGAGCATCTAATTATGGGACTACCAGGATCACCCTTTTTAATAGTCATGGTTTGATCTTCATAATAGTTAAAATATTTAATTTCAACCATATTAGCAGTTTCCATGTCAGGTTTAGCAGGAATTTTGCCAGATTCAGAAGATGGTATGATAGCAGCAAGTTGAGCTAATTGGGTTTCTAACATCTTATTAAAGCTAAGTTGATTTTTCAGAGCAGATGAGAAATCTTCCAATTTAGCATTTATTTTCTCAAGGATTTTATCATTCGCCATTAATTTCTCTTTCAAGAATTCAGTAGTTTTACCTTGTGAGTAAACTAAATTCTTTAAGAACGAGAAATTATCAGAATTTTGAAAATTAGAGCGGGGGAATGAATTGTTACCTTGGGAATTTGCAGGCTGATTCCATCCTTGATTCTGTTGACGGAAGCTGTTATTGTTGTTGATGAAGTTCAAATCATCATGTAGCTCGGGGCAGTAGTTCCCAGAATTCCCGGTTTCTCCACAGACATCACAAGTCATGTAAGATTCCAGGGATTGGACATTCTCTTGTTGGTTCATCTTCCCACAGTTGTCCAGCTTCTTTGCCAGCAGGTCCATCTTGGCCACGATCATGTCGGCTTCTTTAAGGGAATGCATACCTCGCTTACGGGGCTGCAGTCTCACGTTATTCCATCCTTGGTTTGACACCATCTTCTCTATGAGAGCCTTAGCATCTGCAACATTCAGAGAAAAGAATGCACCGCCGGCGGCGGCATCCAAATGGCTTCTAGAGAGTGGGGTTAGGCCATGGTAGAAGTTCTGGATCAATAGCCATTCGTCCATACCATGGTGCGGACAAGCAGCGACATACTCTTGCAAACTCTCCCAAGCCTCGGGAATAGATTCCTCGGCTTGTTGCGTAAAGCTGGAGATCTTGTTGCGAAGAGCATTCGTCTTGCCCAAAGGAAAGAACTTAGGGAGAAAAGCATTGGATCACTTGTCCCATGTGTCTACAGCGTTGCGATCGGTATAGAACCATTGCTTCGCTTTTCCTATCAAAGAGAAGGGAAAGAGACGAAGACGGATGGCTTCTTGGGTTATTCCCTTAATGGTGAAGGTGCCGCAAATCTCCAAGAATTGTTGGAGGTGAGCATTGGCATCCTCATGAGCCTTGCCACAGAACGGGCTAGCTTGGACCATCGTGATCAGAGCCGGTTTTAACTCAAAATTGAGGTTGGCATTGATCACGTCTGGTCCCGTCGCCACATTAGCGGCAGAAGGAGTAGAAAATTCATGAATGGTCTTGTTGGCCATCGCGAAGATAGAACAAGATAAGAAAGAAAGAAGTTGAAGAAGATGAAGGAAAAAGATAAGAAGAGTTAAGCAAAGAAAGAATGGGGTAGGATGGGATTCGCTAAGCGGGAGCTTAAGCAAAGATAAATTTGACACAGACTCAACCAAATACACCGATTGCCTTCCCCGGCAACGGCGCCAGAAATGCTTGTTGGTAGTTCTTAGCTTCACTAAAGATAGTGCTAGGCAACTATCCCCGGTAACGGCCCAGGAATGCTTGTTGGCACTTGCTAACGTTGTTACTAGGAGTAGACTATGGAGTCTATCCCCGGCAACGCAGTCAGAAGTGCTTGAAGCAAGACCGGTCACTATACCTAAAGGAGTGGAGCTAAAGCAGCTATCTACTAATGCCAAGCGGGGTTGTCAATCCCGACACTAGTAGGAGCTAGCTAGAGAAAATGCAATGCACTAGGAGGAGATTCTGCAAGCGCATAGAACTATCGTAGTAGCACTTCGCCTGGGAGTACCAGGTGTCCATTTATTTGATCCCAAGGGAAGGCTAGGGTGGTGAATGAGTTGAGTCAAGGAGGGGATGAGAGTCGAAGAAATAAGAAAAGAGAAAAGGGGAGAAGGGAAGATGGAAGGCTAGAAAGAATATATGGGTGGCTAGGTAAGGATGAAATGGATGGCTAAGGTAAGGTGGATAACTAGATAGATAGATGGATAGTTGAAAGGGGTTATGATAACTAGGGATAACTAAGATAACTATGATAACTAACTACTAGGTAACCACTAAGCAAGATAACTACGAAGCAAGATAGTTACGAAGCAGGGCAGGCAAAAGACAATAAAGCAACTATGTTGAGTATAGTTTTATTCCTATCTTGTCAAGTATCGAGGCGTACTAGCCTTTACCACTTACTTAGGTTGAACGCTAGCACAACGAGCCTTACTGTTAAACTGGGCCAACTACGTGGTGGAATTCAAGGCGCACAGGGCTGTCACCACCTACTTGCTACCACAGCTATCCGGGGGTCCAGCCGTATCTGAAGGTAAGTCTATAACTAAGCACCATGCTTAACTATATTCTAACTATCTCTACCCTAGCTTTGAATAGAGACACCCTTGCGGATGTCAGAGCAAACACTTGACTTAATAAGATAAACACTAAACTAACTAAGCAACCTATTGGCAAAGATCAAACACTATGCTCACTAGAGATTAACTACTATGGCTAAGTTAATTGAACTGTAGGATAGCTAGGCACTCAAGCAATCGATCAAGTATACCACTCAATACTGATAAGTAGAATAAAGTAATACTTGAAATGATAAAGTAGAATAAAGTAAAGTGCTTGAGTAACAAGAGCAAAACCTGAACTGAAGATGAAGGAAGACTCTTCCCAGCTCCAGGACCGATTACTCGCACGCCTCTACTCTTGAGCTAAGCCTTGAGCAGCGCTACCGCGAGGGCAAAGATGCCTTGCTCAACTAGCTACCTACTTGCCTAAGCTCTCTAAGCTTCTAACCTAACTCTCACTTCTCTCACTTCTCTTGGTGGAATCACTTCTCTTGCTTGAGATGGTACTGGTGTGAAGGGATGAATGAAGAGGTGCCTCCAGGGGGGTATTTATAGCTTGAGGAGTGAGGGGGGTTCTTATAGGGGGCAGCCCACCCGACCTAGGGTTAGGTCAGGTGGCGGGCGCCACTCCCCACTGGCGGCCGCCAGGCTCCTGGCCGCTGGATGAACCGCCTCTGCATCAACGGCATCTAGGAGGTGGTCCGAGGCGGTTTGGAGTTCGGGTGCATGTCTGAGTAACCGCCCATCAGCCTTGATCCGCGCCACTTCATCCTGAGCCGTCCGATGCCACTGACCTAGTGACCGAGGGCCAAGATTTGGCCCTGGGGAGGTCACACGGATCGGTGACGTGGCAGGGGGGTGAAGTTGGGCCAACCCAAGTGGCGGGCGCCACATGGAGCTGGCGGGCGCCACCTAGGGGTGGCGGGCGCCACCCCTCTTAGGCCCATTTTGGCCCTGCCGAGTGGGCTTGTCTCCTGGTGGGTCAAAATGTCCAAATTTGGTTCAAATCCTGCATTCAAATAGAATTCTATGGACATGTGGAATTCGGTTAGTTTGAAACCTATTTGACTACATTTCATGCATTTTGGTGGACTTTAGGGTCAAATGTTGACGGTAAAACAGGTGTTTAAGGACCGTCAACATTAGGCGATTCGATGATCGCCTGAACCTTCGAGTCCCACACTTTGTCCAGGTTGCCTTTTTAAGTATAAAACAGTGGCAACCAAAAACTCTAAAATAACTCACTTTGGGTTGTCTTCCAAAACGCAACTCATAAAAAGTCTTTTTTCAAGAAAGCTCGGAGAAAAATGCGATTGGAAATATAGCATGCAGTGTTTATAGCTTTGGCCCAAATCCGCCTAGGAGTCCTATGCTCATCGACCATCATCCTGGCCATCTCAACAAGGGTCCAATGTTTCCTCTCTACAACACCATTTTGTGGCAGTGTGTAGGGGGAAGAAAACAGATGCTCCAAACCCAAAGAGTCACAAAACTTTTCAAAGTCCGAGTTTTTGAACTCGGTACCATTATCACTACGAATAGCTCGCATCGAGTTCTTAGGGAACTTGTTCTGAAGACGCAAAATCAGATTGCGAGCAATAGAAAAAGTCTTAGTTTTCTTAGCTAAAACGAAAACCCACGAATATCTCGAACAGTCATCGACAACAACAAGTACATACCACTTCCCCCCAACTGAGCTCACCCGACCCGGACCTACAAGGTCCATGTGTAAAAGCTCTCCAGGGCGCTTAGTCATGACCTGATTTACTGGATGGTGGGGAGCGGCAACCATCTTCCCATGTCTACAAGAATTGCAAACACGATCCTTTTCCAAGTGCAACTTGGACAATCCTCAGATTAGGCCAAGTGAACTAAGCCTTGCAATCAACTCAAAGCTCAGGTGATCGAGTCTCCTATGCCACATCCAAAGATCAGAGGACGAAGGACCAGCCACAAGACAACGAGAAATTCCAAACGACTCCGAGAAATTCGCACGAAAGAATTTCCCAAAGGGCGAAACCAAACATACAAGATTGCCCTGAGGATCTAAAATGCGACTGAGATTCGGTTTAAAATGAATCTCATAGTCATCATCGAAAAGTAGCAAAACAGAAAGAAGGTTAAAATGCAAGTTTGAAACAAGAGAAACATCACGGAACACAAAGTGCTCATTAACTCGCACCGACCCACGAGACAACACTTTACCTTTGCTATTGTCGCCGAAGGTGATAAACTCCTTTCCGGCAATTGGACTAAGACTGGAGAACCACTTGGTGTTTCTGGTAATGTGTCTTGAACACCCGGAATCCACCAACCAAATGTCCTCCAATCGTTTTACCTAGGAGGTGTCGTCGTCGTTCCGAGGGATCTCCTCCAGCTGGCTGTCGACCTCCTTGCCGAGGGCCATGGTGCAAAAGCCCTCGTTGTCGGCGAAGAAGCAGAGGCCATTCAGCTTGTCCTCAATCCTCTTCTTCTTCTCGGACTCGTCATCACTTGATGCAGCGGAGTCGTCATCCAAGTCGTCAACATCACTGAGCGTGGCGAAGAAAGCACGCTGCTCGGCCTGGGCTTTCTCCAAGTACTTCTTCTTGATGTACACCTTGTTGAAGCCATCCTTCCGCTTGTGCTTGGGCGGGGTATGCTTCTCGTTGTGCCAGTCGGAGTCGTACTTGTGGCCACGATCGCCCTTGCCCGCCCCTTGCTTGTTCTTTTTTTGGCAGTTGGCGATGAAGTGGTCTGGATTGCCGCACTCATAGCACCCAGTGCATCCTCCTCCACGACGACAATTCATGCGGTTGTTCTGGAACCGTGAGAACCGGTTTGCAAGCAAAGCCAACTCGTCATCTCCAATGAACTCCAACTGGTCTGTAACAAAAAGAAGAGAAGAAAGTGCAAAGCCTCCAGAGGTGTTAGCAGAAGAGCCAAAAAGAAAAGCCATCGACGGGCCAGAAGGATTCTCATAAGAAGCCCTCGTCATGGCATCAATCTCACTGGACTTGAGCTTACTAAAGAGCTCGTCACTCGTGAGAGTCTCATAGTTAGGCGATTCGATGATCGCCTGAACCTTCGAGTCCCACACTTTGTCCAGGTTGCCTTTTTAAGTATAAAACAGTGGCAACCAAAAACTCTAAAATAACTCACTTTGGGTTGTCTTCCAAAACGCAACTCATAAGAAGTCTTTTTTCAAGAAAGCTCGGAGAAAAATGCGATTGGAAATATAGCATGCAGTGTTCATTGCTTCGGCCCAAATCCGCCTAGGAGTCCTATGCTCATCGAGCATCATCCTGGCCATCTCAACAAAGGTCCAATTTTTCCTCTCTACAACACCATTTTGTGGCAGTGTGTAGGGGGAAGAAAACAGATGCTCCAAACCCAAAGAGTCACAAAACTTTTCAAAGTCCGAGTTTTTGAACTCGGTACCATTATCACTACGAATAGCTCGCATCGAGTTCTTAGGGAACTTGTTCTGAAGACGCAAAATCAGATTGCGAGCAATAGAAAAATTCTCAGTTTTCTTAGCTAAAACAAAAACCCACGAATATCTCAAACAGTCATCGACAACAAGTACATACCACTTCCCCCCAACTGAGCTCACCCGACCCGGACCTACAAGGTCCATGTCTAAAAGCTCTCCAGGGCGCTTAGTCATGACCTGATTTACTGGATGGTGGGGAGCGGCAACCATCTTCCCATTTCTACAAGAATTGCAAACACGATCCTTTTCGAAGTGCAACTTGGGCAATCCTCAGATTAGGCCAAGTGAACTAAGTCTTGCAATCAACTCAAAGCTCAGGTGATCGAGTCTCCTATGCCACTTCCAAAGATCAGAGGAGGAAGGACCAGCCACAAGACAACGAGAAATTCCAAACGACTCTGAGAAATTCGCACGAAAGACTTTCCCAAAGGGCAAAACCAAACATACAAGATTGCCCTGAGGATCTAAAATGCGACTGAGATTCGGTTTAAAATGAATCTCATAGTCATCATCGAAAAGTTGCAAAACAGAAAGAAGGTTAAAATGCAAGTTAGAAACAAGAGAAACATCACGCAACACAAAGTGCTCATTAACTCGCACCGACCCACCAGACAACACTTTACCTTTGCTATTGTCGCCGAAGGTGATAAACTCCTTTCCGGCAATTGGACTAAGACTGGAGAACCACTTGGCGTTTCCGGTAATGTGTCTTGAACACCCGGAATCCACCAACCAAATGTCCTCCAATCGTTTTACCTTGGAGGTGTCGTCGTCGTTCCGAGGGATCTCCTCCAGCTGGCTGTCGACCTCCTTGCCAAGGGCCATGGTGCAAAAGCCCTCGTTGTCGGCGAAGAAGCAGAGGCCTTTCAGCTTTTCCTCAATCCTCTTCTTCTTCTCGGACTCGTCATCGCTTGATGCAGCGCAGTCGTCATCCGAGTCGTCGACGTCACTGAGCGTGGCGAAGAAAGCACGCTGCTCGGCCTGGGCTTTCTCCAAGTACTTTTTTTGATGTACAGCTTGTTGAAGCCACCCTTCCGCTTGTGCTTGGGCGGGGTATGCTTCTCCTTGTGCCAGTCGGAGTCGTACTTGTGGCCACGATCGCCCTTGCCCGCCCCTTGCTTGTTCTTATTTTGGCAGTTGGCGATGAAGTGGTCTGGATCGCCGCACTCATAGCACCCAGTGCGTCCTCCTCCACGACGACAATTCATGCGGTTGTTCTGGAACCGTGAGAACCGGTTGGCAAGCAAAGCCAACTCGTCGTCTCCAATGAACTCCAACTGCTCTGTAACAAAAAGAAGAGAAGAAAGTGCAAAGCCTCCAGAGGTGTTAGCAGAAGAGCCAAAAAGCAAAGCCATCGACGGGCCAGATGGATTCTCAAAAGAAGCCCTCGTCATGGCATCATTCTCAGTGGACTTGAGCTTACTAAAGAGCTCGTCACTCGTGAGAGTCTCATAGTTACGCGATTCGATGATCGCCTGAACCTTCGAGTCCCACACTTTGTCCAGGTTGCCTTTTAAGTATAAAACAGTGGCAACCAAAAACTCTAAAATAACTCACTTTGGGTTGTCTTCCAAAACGCAACTCATAAGAAGTCTTTTTTCAAGAAAGCTCGGAGAAAAATGCGATTGGAAATATAGCATGCAGTGTTCATTGCTTCGGCCCAAATCCGCCTAGGAGTCCTATGCTCATTGAGCATCATCCTGGCCATCTCAACAAAGGTCCAATTTTTCCTCTCTACAACACCATTTTGTGGCAGTGTGTAGGGGGAAGAAAATAGATGCTCCAAACCCAAAGAGTCACAAAACTTTTCAAAGTCCGAGTTTTTGAACTCGGTACCATTATCACTACGAATATCTCGCATCGAGTTCTTAGGGAACTTGTTCAGAAGACGCAAAATCAGATTGCGAGCAATACAAAAAGTCTCAGCTTTCTTAGCTAAAACGAAAACCCACGAATATCTCGAACAGTCATCGACAACAAGTACATACCACTTCCCCCCAACTGAGCTCACCCGACCCGGACCTATAAGGTCCATGTGTAAAAGCTCTCCAGGGCGCTTAGTCAAGACCTGATTTACTGGATGGTGGGGAGCGGCAACCATCTTCCCATTTCTACAAGAATTGCAAACACGATCCTTTTCGAAGTGCAACTTGGGCAATCCTCAGATTAGGCCAAGTGAAGTAAGCCTTGCAATCAACTCAAAGCTCAGGTGATCGAGTCTCCTATGCCACTTCCAAAGATCAGAGGAGGAAGGACCAGCCACAAGACAACGAGAAATTCCAAACGACTCTGAGAAATTCGCAAGAAAGACTTTCCCAAAGGGCAAAACGAAACATACAAGATTGCCCTGAGGATCTAAAATGCGACTGAGATTCGGTTTAAAATGAATCTCATAGTCATCATCGAAAAGTTGCAAAACAGAAAGAAGGTTAAAATGCAAGTTAGAAACAAGAGAAACATCACGCAACACAAAGTGCTCATTAACTCGCACCGACCCACCAGACAACACTTTACCTTTGCTATTGTCGCCGAAGGTGATAAACTCCTTTCCGGCAATTGGACTAAGACTGGAGAACCACTTGGCGTTTCCGGTAATGTGTCTTGAACACCCGGAATCCACCAACCAAATGTCCTCCAATCGTTTTACCTTGGAGGTGTCATCGTCGTTCCGAGGGATCTCCTCCAGCTGGCTGTCGACCTCCTTGCCAAGGGCCATGGTGCAAAAGCCCTCGTTGTCGGCGAAGAAGCAGAGGCCTTTTAGCTTGTCCTCAATCCTCTTCTTCTTCTCGGACTCGTCATCGCTTGATGCAGCGCAGTCGTCATCTGAGTCGTCGACGTCACTGAGCGTGGCGAGGAAAGCACGCTGCTCGGCCTGGGCTTTCTCCAAGTACTTCTTCTTGATGTACAGCTTGTCCTCAATCCTCTTCTTCTTCTCGGACTCGTCATCACTTGATGCAGCGGAGTCGTCATCCAAGTCGTCAACATCACTGAGCGTGGCGAAGAAAGCACGCTGCTCGGCCTGGGCTTTCTCCAAGTACTTCTTCTTGATGTACAGCTTGTTGAAGCCACCCTTCCGCTTGTGCTTGGGTGGGGTGTCCTTCTCCTTGTGCCAGCCGGAGTCATACTTGTGGCCACGATCGCCCTTGCCTGCCCCTTGCTTGTTCTTATTTGGGCAGTTGGCGATGAAGTGGTCTGGATCGCCGCACTCGTAGAACCCAGTGCGTCCTCCTCCACGACAATGATTCATGCGGTTGTTCTGGAACCGTGAGAACCGGTTGGCAAGCAAAGCCAACTCGTCGTCTCCAATGAACTCCAACTGCTCTGTAACAAAAAGAAGAGAAGAAAGTGCAAAGCCTCCAGAGGTGTTAGCAGAAGAGCCAAAAAGCAAAGCCATCGACGGGCCAGATGGATTCTCATAAGAAGCCCTCGTCATTGCATCATTCTCAGTGGACTTGAGCTTACTAAAGAGCTCGTCACTCGTGAGAGTCTCATAGTTAGGCGATTTGATGATCGCTTGAACCTTCGAGTCCCACACCGACCGATCGAGAGTATGTAAAAGCTTGAGAGCCCTCTCATGATTGGTGAAAGGCAACAGCTCCTTGTTAGCCCTCATCCTGTTGACAATCACCTGAAAGCGAGCGAATAAACTCTCTATGCTCTCGCCACACATGTGTCGAAAGTTCCCAAACTCCCGCTTGTGCGACTCGTAGAGACGGGATTTGACATGAGTGGTTCCCTCATGGAAGCGCATGAGGGTCGCCCAAATCTCTCGAGCCATGGGGAGGTGAGAAACGCGATCAAACTCAGACATGCTCAAACAGGAGAAAAGAGCATTACGGGCTCGGCTATACCAATTGAAGGACCGAGAATGCTAAAGCAAGGCGACCAGATGGGGGGTGAATGGGAGCCTAAAAATTTCTTTCGAAATTATGGCCTCTGTCCCGCAAATCGACCCTCAAAAGCTTCGAGTGCAAACATGATACCCACGACCCTTGGAAGAGGGTGGATGATCCCTAGGATCACAGCGAGGCACCACCCAACAAAAGCAAGCCAAACACCAAGAAATCTGACTCAAGTTCAACCCCCAAAAAACCCGCTCCCGAACGTAGATGGAAGGCCACGTCGGGAAATCAGCAAATGTCTATGCTAACGAGTAGCAAAGATACCTAGAGAGGTTTGTTGGTTAACTCTAGGGCCAAACGAGAAGTCTGGAAACCAAGCGGAAAAGCCGGGAGAGCAAACGCACTAAAACGCAAGCTTCAGCCAAATCCCGGACTGCCCGGAGTCCCTGCCCCAAACTATCTGCGCCTACTGCGGAGTGTCCGCGAACCTATGGCGACTGTCCACCAGCCAAACGGACAAAACAGCAAGGTTGTTGAACACTTCTGCTCGACTCCCGGACTGTCCGCGAGTCCCAACAGCGGACTGTCCGCCGATCAAAAATCACTTACACGGCCGAAACGCGCAGCCACTGAGTTGGCTGAGCCCCGACCCGCGGACTGTCCGCAGGCCAAACCACGGATTGTCCGCGACCACACAGAGAAGGCAATTTTGATCGCCCTTCTCTCAAATCTCCCCAAATCCAATCCAAATCAAAATCCCGCGATCTCAAACTTGGAGAAGATGATCACAAGATAGTTAGGAGACTATCCCCAAGAAATCATCCGCTCAAATTGACTCAAACTCCTAGAAATCGAAAGGGAAGGTGTATGAACCGAAAAAGCACCACGAAACTTGAATCGACCCGATCTACTTGTTCGTGAAGATTGAGATGAATTCCTTTGGTGGAAATGTTCTCCTCACATCAAAGAACAAGTTGGTTCAAGTGGATTTGAAAAAGACATAGTGAGGAGGGAGATCGAGTGACGGGAAATTCGTGGAGAAAATGAAGAACGTGAAGAACAAGTTCAAAACGTGAATCAAACCATGAATTGCAACCGTGTGGCTACCACACGAGACAATAGTGAGATTACGGTCTCACTTCCTCAAAATCTCAAGAACACAGAGGTATGATTGCCGTCTCTATAGATCTCAGTCGCTACAACAAGGAATGCGAGAGCAGGAAACCCTAGAATGAAAATAGCAATAGTTGAGATAGGTTGGGAGGTGGGTGTCTCCCTCTACTTATCCTAATTCTATTCCCACTCTACCCCTAATGATTTAGAGAGCGAACTGCGGATACATGGGTGTATGTCGGATCTTGAGTGATGAGTGATTGTCAACTGTTTTGATGCGCATGTTCTTTGGCTTGTGTTGTGCAGGTGTCGAGCACGGAGACAGTGATCGAAGGCAAGGTGAAGGTCAAGTAGATACGTGCCATGCCGATGGACCCGGAGCGGTGAAGGGCGGATGTGAAGCTTGGACTGACGGACCGGTGGCCTGAGGATTAGCTGTGGTGGCTGACAGCCTGGGACAGCGACGAGCGGAGACTTGCGGGGTACGGTGTTGCTCGGGTCGAGGACCTGGGGACACGTGTCAGTGGACGGGGTGCACGGGTGGTGCATCCCCTCTACGGCTTCAGTTTAGTGAAAAGGACGAGCGGCGCGGTGGCGGCACGTGGCGACATCAGGTGAGGTCGTGTCAAGGCGAAGCTACCAGATGTGAGGGCGTGGCCGTCGGATCGACTACACTTTGAGTTGGTCAGGAATAGCCCTAGGGTTAGCCTGCCTGCTCATTAGTTGTAATGATAGAAGGGGAATAATTGTTTAGGCTATATAAGGAGAGGCCACCCCTTCCTCCAGACCATCTCAGTTATTGCTATTTTCGTTCTAGGGTTTCCTGGTCTCCCCATCCCTGATGTAGCTACTGAGATCCACAGAGACGGAATCATACCTCTGTGTTCGCAAGATTTTCAGGAAGTGAGACCGTAATCTCTGCGGATACATGGGTGTATGCCAAGTCTCGAGTGATGAGTGATTGTCAACGGGTTTGATCGCATGTTCTTTGGCTTGTGTTGTGCAGGTGTCGAGCACGGAGACAGTGATCGAGGGCAAGGTGAAGGTCAAGTAGAGACATGCCATGCCGACGAACCGGGAGCGGTGAAGGGCGGACGTGAGGCTTGGACTGAGGGACCGGTGGCCTGAGGATCAGCTGTGGTGGCTGATAGCCTGGGACAACGACGAGCGGAACCTTGCGGGACATGGTGTTGCTCGGGTCGACGACCTGAGGACACGTGTCGGTGGACTGGGTGCACGGGCGGTGCATCCCCTCTACAGCTCCGGTTTGGTGGTTGAGCCACAGAAAAACCACCGGGTGGACGGTTTCCAGGTTTGGGCCTCAAAACCTCGGTGTTGCGGGTTTGCCGAGTTTGGGCCACAAAACCCGGGCTGAGGACGGTTTCCAGGTTTGGGCCTCAAAACCTGGGCACTGGCGGGTTTCTTAGCTTGCGCCACAAAACTCAGGCGATGGGCGGCTAGTTTCCCGGTTTGGGCCACAAAATCGGGGGTGCAATGTCCGAGAAAAGGACAAGCAGAGCGGAGGCGGCAATCGGTGAGGTTGCGTCGAGGCAACGCTACCAGTTGTGCGGGCGTGGCCGTCGGATCACAGCTATCTTCGAGTTGGTCCAGAATAACCCTAGGGTTTAGCTGGTTCGCTCTATAATTAGTGAGGGTTAGAGTAGGAATTAGAATTAGGATAAGTAGAGGGAGACACCCTCCTCCCATTCAATATCAGTCATTTGCTCTTTCATTTGCTAGGGTTTTCTGCTCTCCCAATCCCCTGCTGCTGCTACTGAGATCCGCAGAGAACCATACCTCTATGTACTGGAGATTTTGAGGAAGTGAGGCCGTAACCTCACTGTTGTAGCATGTGGTAGCCACACGGTTGCAGATCGATGACTTGATTTGCGTTTTGGTTCGTGTTCTTCACGTTCTTCGTTTCTCCGTGATTTTCCCGTCACTCGATCTCCCTCTCTAGTGCGTCTTCTCAAAATCCACTTGAATCATCTTGTTCTTTGTAGTGAGGAGGTCATTTCGACCAAAGGAATTCATCTAACTCCTCACGAACAAGTACATCAGGTCGATTTTGTTTTCGTGGTGCTTTTTCGGTTCATACACCTTCCCTTTTGATTTCCTGGTGATTTAGTTGATTTGAGCGGATGATTTCTTGGGGATACTCTCCTAACTACCTCGTGATTATTCTCTCCAAGTTTGGGAACTTGGGATTGTGTTTTGATTCGGATTTGGGAAGAGTTGTGTGAGGGGCGACCAAAATCGCCCTCACTAGGAGGTCGCAGACAGTCCGCCGTTCCTCCCGCGGACAGTCCGCGCGTCGGGATTGAGCCAGTTCAGTGGCTGCAGGTCTCGGCCGGGTTACTGTTCCTTGACCGGCGGACAGTCTGCCGTTGGTTTTCGCGGACAGTCCGGGAAGTGTCCAGGGGACTTCAGCACCTTTGCTGTTTGGCGAGTTTTGCCGGCAGACAATCCGCCATCCACTTTCGGATAGTCCGCGGTTGAGCCGGACAGTCCGGGACCGTACCCGTGGACAGTCCAGGAACTCGCAGACTAGTGCTTTTCAGTGCATTTAGTCTCCCGGATTTTCCGCTTGGTTTTCAGACTTCTCGTTTGGCCCTATAGTTAACCAAGAAACATCTCTAAGTATCTTTTCTACTTGTTAGCATCGGTATTTGGGGATTTCTCGACGTAGCCTTCAATCTACGTTCGGGACTCGTTTTTCAAGGGGCAAACTTGTGCCGATGCTCTTAGGGTTTGGTTTGCTATCGCTTGGTGGTGTCTCGATGTGATCCTAGGGATCATCGACCCTCTTCCAAGGGTCGTGGGCATCACGGTTTCGGTCGTAGCTTCTGGGGGTTGATTTTGGGACATTTGGCCAAAGTTTCGAGAGATATTTTTTGTGGCTCCCATTCACCCCCCCCCCCCTCTAGTCACCTTGCTATTGCATTCTCGGTCCTTCAATTGGTATCGGAGCGGGTTAAGGATCTTCCACCTTAGCCGGTTCCAGATCCACAGAAGGCGACATGGATCGCAGCGTGGGTAAACCGCCGTTTTTGATTGGACGAACTATGCGTATTGGAAGATACACATGTCGGCCTATCTCCAGAGCATGGGCTCTTCTGTTTGGGAGATTTCCAACAAAGCCGATTACGTTGTCTTGGCTGCTCGTGTCTCTCAGCTTCAGATCGATGAGCACGAAGCCAATAGCCGAGCGCGTAACGCTCTTTTCTCCTGTTTGAGCATGTCCGAGTTTGATCACGTTTCTCAGCTCCCCACGGCTCATGAGATTTGGGCGACCCTCATGCGCTTCCATGAGGGAACCACTCAAGTCAAATCCCGTCTCTACGAGTCTCACAAGTGGGAGTATGAGAACTTTCGACATATCCCTGGCGAGAGCATAGAGAGTTTATTCGCTCGCTTTCAGGTTATTGTCAACAAGATGAGAGCGAACAAGGAGTTGTTGCCTTTCGATGATCATGAGAGAGCTTTGAAGCTTTTGCATACTCTCGATCGGTCGGTGTGGGACTCAAAGGTCCAGGCGATCATCGAATTGTCTAACTATGAGACCCTCACATGCGACGAGCTCTTTAGTAAGCTCAAGTCTAGTGAGATTGACGCCATGTCGAGGGCTTCTTATGAAAATCCTTCTGTCTCGAGTATGGCTTTGGTTTCTAGCTCTTCTGCTAACCCCTCTGGAGGATTTGCACTTTCTTCTCTCTTTTATGTTACAGAAGAGCAGCTTGAGTCTTTGGGGGATGACGAGTTGGCTTTGCTTGCCAACCGGTTCTCGCGGTTCCACAACAACCGCATGAACCATCGCCGCTGAGGAGGACGCTCAGGATGCTTTGAGTGCGGCGACCCCGACCACTTCATCGCCAACTGTCCCAAGAAGAACAAGCAATCTGGGAAGGGCGATCATGGGCACAAGTACGACTCCGGCAAGCGCAAGGAGAAGTACGTCCCCGCGAAGCACAAGCGGAGGGGCGGCTTCGACAAGGAGTACATCAAGAAGAAGTACTTGGAGAAGGCCCAGGCTGAGCAGCGTGCGTTCTTCGTGAGAACATATATGATGAATGATTGACTTTGGTGAGGAAGGTTTGAGGTTTTTCCTGGTTGAGTCATTATTTGCTATGCGCTTAATGTTTATGACTAACCGGTGGCGTTGAGTTGTGTGTGTTTACCGGGTTGGTGTGCGTGTGCAACATGTGTCTCTTGGCTGTGTTGATGTGCAGGTGTTGAGCTCGGATACAGTGGTCGATGGCGAGGTGAAGGTCAAGTAGAGACGTGCCATGCCGACGTGAGAACATATATGATGAATGATTGACTTTGATGAGGAAGGTTTGAGGCTTTTCCCGGTTGAGTCATTATCTCGCTATGCGCTTAATGTTTATGACTAACCGGTGGCGTTGAGTTGTGGTGTTTTCTGTGTTGGTGTGTGTGTGCAACATGTGTCTCTTGGCTGTGTTGATGTGCAGATGTTGATCTCGGATACAGTGGTCAATGGCGAGGTCAAGGTCAAGTAGAGACGTGTCGTGCGATGGACCGGGAGCAGTGAAGGATGGGCGTGCCGTGCGGCGGACGTGCCATGCCGATGTACCCAGAGCGGTGAAGGGCGGATGTGAGGCTTGGACTGACGGACCAGAGGACCAGAGGACCAGCTGTGGTAGCTGGCACGTGGCATCGGCGAGCGAGAGCACATGGGGATGTGCGATGCATCGGCCGAGTCGGGAGGAAGACGATGGCGTCATGGCACTTGGCGGAGGTCGGACACGGGCTTGCGTGCGGCGCAAGTGCCGTCGGCCAAGTCAAGAAGGAAGGCGAAGGCGTTGTGCCCGGCGTGGAGGCTGGACATGCATCGGCATCGGTGCTAGTTGTCGGGGTGTGTGAACCACATCCCGTCTACGACGCGGGTTCGGTAGCTGAGCCTCAAAAAGCTACCATCGACGGTTTCCGAGTTTGGGCCTCAAAACTCGGGTGGCCAGTTTCCGAGTTTGGGCCTCAAAACTCGGGGTGGACGGTTTCTGTAACATCCCGGCCTAAGGCTTAATAGGAATAATAGGATACTCATACCAACAAGTTGCAACTTCTTTTTCGGAAGCCCGTCTCCAAAGAACTCTAAAGTTAAGCGTGCTTGGCCTGGAGAAATTTAGGGATGGGTGATCGACCGGGAAGTTCTTCCCGGGTGCGCACGAGTGAGGACAAAGTGCGCAGAAAAGACTGGTGTTGGTCTGTGAGGGAAGTCTATGTCCTAGAAAAGCTGCCATTTGTAAGTGGGCCCGGCCGCGTGGAGGCGGGACGTTACAGAATGGTATCGGAGCCGACTCTCGCGGTTTCACAGGCGCGTGTGTCGCAGTTGCTCAGACATGGTGGTCATGGCTGGTGTGGACCCGGAGTGGTCACACAGCATGGCACATGTGCTGGCACTGGACACACGGACGTGGCCAAGAGAGGACGTTCCTGGCTTGGGATTGATCGACGAGGACGTCGATCTCTTAAGGGGGTGAGGATGTAACATCCCGGCCTAAGGCTTAATAGAAATAATAGGATACTCATACCAACAAGTTGCAACTTCTTTTTCGGAAGCCCGTCTCCAAAGAACTCTAAAGTTAAGCGTGCTTGGCCTGGAGAAATTTAGGGATGGGTGACCGACCGGGAAGTTCTTCCCGGGTGCGCACGAGTGAGGACAAAGTGCGCAGAAAAGACTGGTGTTGGTCTATGAGGGAAGTCTATGTCCTAAAAAAGCTGCCATATGTAAGTGGGCCCGGCCGCGTGGAGGCGGGACGTTACAGTTTCTAGGTTTGGGCCTCAAAACCTGGGCTGGCAGGTTTCCCGGTTTGGGCCTCAAAACCGGGGGAAGGTCCAAAAGGACGGTCGACGCGTGGCGGCACCGAGAGGCTTGCGTTGCGGCGAAGCTATCGGTGAGAAGGCGCGGCAGTCGACGGTGACGGCACGTGGCGGCATCAGGGAGGTCGCGTCGAGGCGAAGCTACCGGATGTGCGGGCGTGGCTGTCGGATGAAGATTGACCGGACTGGACGGTTTTACCCCTGGGGGGTATTTGGGTTGAGTGCTTAATGTAAGGGCATTTTTGTCTTCGGACGTGCGCCTATATATATGAGGGTGGCTGCTAGGGCAGCCGCATCCTTGGGGGAATCCTTGGAGGTGTCACTCTCATTTTGTTTAGGTGAGAGGAGGCTAGGTGAGAGGAGGCTAGGGTGAGAGGAGAGACCGGCTCTTGTTCTTGAGCTTTTCGCCATCCGCGTTTTGTACTGCGAGGAGTGGCTTGTAACCCGACACAGATTGCTACACAATTCATCATCTAGTAGCAATCCAAGGATCAATTTATCCCCTCCTCTTTGTTGAATGAAATTTGGATCGAATCACGTTTTTGTTCTTCGCGTTTTGGTTTTCCCCTCCCGGAGATTTGCCTCGTTCTCCCTCTTCGAGCAACGATTTGCGATTCTGTTTGAATCAGTTTGTTCTATGTCATGAGCTCCTTCTTTCCACTGAAGGATTTCTTCTCTAACCTCACGAGCTCGTAGATCGGGTCGAAATCGCGTTCGTTCTTCGTTCTTCCCCCTTTTCTAGTGTTCTTCGGATTTCTCATGGATTAATTGGATTGAAGCGATGATATCCTAGGATTAGCTTCCCAACACGTAGAAGAACACTTGGGAGAAGTTTGGTTGTAGCCCCGTTCGATTTGGTTGAGTTCCAATCGAATTTGAGTTTGATACGGGCTGTTTTTAGCCTTTCTGGGCATTCCCGGACTGTCCGGGACTTATCCCCGGACTGTGCGGGGGTCGGGGCTGTTCACGGGCAGCAAGGTCGCTGTTTTCATTTTTGAACGGTGGACTATCCGGGACTCATTCCCGGACTGTCCGGGGTTCAATAGCGGATTGTTCGCGGTTCACTAGCGGATAGTCCGCGACTGCACAGTTTTGCTGATTTCGTCCGTATCTTTTGCATACGAGCTCCGATTTGAGATCCGTCTGTTGCGTTAGTTTCCTAACTTCATAAGGATCTTTCCAAGGTGATTTTGCCACTAGTTGGCCTAAGTAGTTTTGGTCGAACACTTTCCTCTTCTCCATAGGAGTGGGGTGTTCGGTTATCGGAAGTTCGATTGTTCTAGGAGCTTGCTTGTGCAGTTTTGCCCCGTTGCTTTGGTGCTTCATTTTGGGGGTTCTTCGGTAGTTCCGTTGTACCTCTAGGACATCTCCTAGGGTATCCACCTATTCGTAGGTCGTGAACTCACCGGTTGTTTGAGTCTTCGCTTTTGGGGTGATTTTCTGGGACAAGGGCCATCATTTCTCGAGAAGAAATTTGAGGCTCCCATTCACCCCCCTCTGGTCGCCAATTCGGTCCTTCAATTGGTTCCGGATCCTTGGGGGAATCCTTGGAGGTGTCACTCTCATTTTGTTTAGGTGAGAGGAGGCTAGGTGAGAGGAGGCTAGGGTGAGAGGAGAGACCGGCTTTTGTTCTTGAGCTTTTCGCTGTTGGTAGTTCTTAACTACACCTAGGATAGGGTAGCTAAAGTAGCTATCTACTAATGCCAACTGGGGTTGTCAGTCCCGACACTAGTAGGAGCTAACTAGCGAGAATGCAATCTACCAGGAGGAGATTCTGCAAGCGCATAGAACTATCGTAGTAGCACTTCCCTGGGAGTACTAGGTGTTGATTTATTTGATCCCAAAGGAAGGCTATGGTGGTGTAAGAGTTGAGTCAAGGAGGGGATTAGAGTCGAAGAAGAGAGAAAAGGGAAAAGAAGAGAAGGGAATGAAAGGCTAGAAATAATATGTGGGTGGATAGGTAAGGATGAAATGGATGGCTAAGGTAAGGTGGATAACTAAATGGATAGATAGGATGGGACAACTAAGGATAACTAATGCTATCTAACTACTAACTAATAACTACTCCTAAGGTAACCACTAAGCAAGATAACTACGAAGCAAGACAGCTACGAAGCAAGACAGGCAAAAGACAATAAAGCAACTAAGTTAAGTAAAGTTTTTTATTCCTATCTTGTCAAGTATCGAGGCGTACTAGCCTTTACCACTTACTTAGGTTGAACGCTAGCACAACGAGCCTTACTGTTAAACTGGGCCAACTACGTGGTGGAATTCAAGGCGCACAGGGCTGTCACCACCTGCTTGCTACCAAGCTATCCGGGGGTCCAGCCGTATCTGAAGGTCAGTCTATAACTAAGCACCACGCTTAACTATATTCTAACTATCTCAACCCTAGCTTTGAATAGAGACACCCTTGCGGACGTCAGAGCAAATACTTGACTTAATAAGATAAACACTAAACTAACTAAGCAACCTATTGGCAAAGATCAAACACTAAGCTCACTAGAGATTAACTACTATGGCTAAGTGAATTGAACTGTAGGATAGCTAGGCACTCAAGCAATCAATCAAGTACACCACTCAATACTGATAAGTAGAATAAAGTAATACTTGAAATGATAAAATAGAATAAAGTAAAGTGCTTGAGTAACAAGAGCAAAACCTGAACTGGAGATGAAGGAAGACTCTTCGCAGCTCCAGGACCGATCACTCGCATGCCTCCACTCTTGAGCAAAGCCTTGAGCAGCGCTACCGCGAGGGCAAAGATGCCTTGCTCAACTAGCTACCTACTTGCCTAAGCTCTCTAAGCTTCTAACCTAACTCTCACTTCTCTTGCTTGGTGTTGCTTTGCTTGAGATGGTACGAATGGAGAGGTGCCCCAGGGGGGTATTTATAGCTTGAGGAGTGATGGGGGTACTTATAGGGGGCAGCCACCCGACCTAGGGTTAGGTCAAGTGGCGGGCGCCACTCCCCACTGGCGGCCGCCAGGGCACTGGCCGTTGGATGAACCGCCTCTGCATCAACGGCATCCAGGAGGTTGTCCGAGGCGGTTTGGAGGTCGGTTGCATGTCCTAGCAACCGCCCATCAGCCTTGATCCGCGTCACTTCATCCTGAGCCATCCGATGCCACTGACCTAGTGACCAAGGGCCAGGATTTGGCCTTGGGGAGGTCACACGGATCGGTGACGTGGCAGGGGGGCCAGCCCAAGTAGTGGGCGCCACTTAGAGGTGGCGGGCGCCACCTCCCTTAGGCCCATTTGGGCCCCGCTGAGTGGGCTTGGCTCCTGGTGGGTCCAAATGTCCAAATTTGGTTCAAATCCTGCATTCAAATAAAATTCTAGGGACATGTGGAATTCGGTTAGTTTGAAACCTATTTGACTACATTTCATGCCTTTTTGGTCGACTTTAGGGTCAAATGTTGACGGTAAAACAGGTGTTTAAGGACCGTCAACAAGCTCCCCCAAGCTAACCTGTTGCTCGTCCTCGAGCAACAAAGCGGTTTAAGCATTGAGCATGAAAAGATAGCAAAATTAAGGTGCATGCAAGTGCATATTGTATAGTGTGAAATAACTTAGCATATATCATTAATCATAGCAATGTGGGGCTTATAGCTTTTCACTTCAAACATGCAAGAGTAAAACAAAGTAGTAGATAGGAAACTTTTATCTTGCTTAGGTTTGACTAGGATTCTGTCTGGAGGTTTTAAGGTTTTCAAAAGATAAAAACTTGCTTAAGTCCTCCAAGATTCACACAATCCCTCAATGGTGTTTAAATCCTCACTTAGGCCAAAATGTAGCCTCTCCTATTTCTAAAGAATGATATGTGGAGCTATAGGTACGCTAAGAACCATGAGCAAATTGCCTGATGTTTATGGCTAAGCTAGACACTCAGATCATAAGGAGCAGCAAATCATAAAAATTGATCAAGATGTGCATGTGTGGTTATGTGGAAGTGTATGGAGAGACATTTCATAATACTTCCTAGTTGATTTCGTGGGGTCTAGAGCTAATGATAATTCTCTCTCTCTCTCTCTCTCTTTTTTGGATACATAGTGAGTAGACAAAAGATGTGTCCTCACATTTTCTTAAGACATAGTCCTCTCTTGAGCTACTTTGCTCAATTTTTTTTTACTTGAATACAATGTGAGTAGACAAAAATGTGTCCTCACATTTTCTAGGACATAGTCCTCTTTTGAGCTACTTTGCTCAATAGCTTTCTCTCTCTTTTTTTTTAGCTCTAGATTTCCCCAGATTATCTATAGGAAAGGATTTTTGAAATGAATAAGGAAAGGGAGAGAAATGCTTATTCCCAGTGTAGGAATAAGCATAAGGCTAGCAATGGGATGTTTGGCAGGGTATTGCATATCTCCAGTGTAGAGAATAAGCAATTATTTGGTGGTTGCAAACTTCCAAAGTGGAAAGTAGGCAATTTATGGTGGGTGTGCGTGTATCTTGATTCAAAAGATATCATAAGCTTCTCTACTAAGATCTATGAGGCCTAACAAAGCTCAACACAAACAAAGCTCTTTGTGGTTTTGACTAATGACTAGCAAATGTTTGGCTGGTGGTGGGATAGGATAAAATCCAGGAGGAACTTTTAGCAAGGTTTTAATAATTTTTAAAAGAAATCCTCCAGATTATGTCCTATTTCACTTTAGCAAGTTTAAAGAATTACTCCATTTCTTACTAACTTTATTCACTAAGCATGATTTCAGTTTAAGCATGTGCAACCCACAAAAGCTACAACTTAGATAAGACCAGTTATTCAAACCATAACTATAGCATTTGCATGACATATTTCAAATCTTATTCAGGTTTCAACTTGTTTAAGCAGATTTTATCAATATTATTCATGGAATGGATACTTAGGCAGGCATATGACATTCAAAAGATATAGAATTTAAGAACTGAATGTAAAGGGTAGGCTTGAGACATACCTTATTGGAGCGGGAGTCTCCCCCAAGCTGGCTTCTTGCTTGGTGAAGGGTCTTCTTCTTCTCAGTCGGAGCTCTTGTTCTCATTTTATTAAAAGGGAAACTATCTAATGTTGTGAAAAGGGAAACTATCCTATGATATTTTATTATTCTAAGTTAACATATACCTATCCATATAACTAAAGATAACTTTTTTTAGTTGCATGCATGACATATGTTATTTATTCGAAAAGGGAAAATTGAAGGGAAAAATTAAAAATTAAAACCATACCTTAGGTCCATGGAGTTTCATCCTTATCGGGTGGATCTTCTTCCTTGGGCACTCTTTCTCTTAGCACTCCATCTGGTTCTTCTTCCGTTGGCACCTCTCCCTTGTTATGTGAATCACACAACTTAGGAGGAGGTGGTTCTTTCTTTCTGTTCCACCTTGTTCCTGGGCGCCTCTTCTTGGTACGAACGGGCTTTGCTACCTGCATGTTAGCGGCATATGCGGGACCACGGGAGAAGGAGAATATTTCCTTCCTCCCTCCTAATGTCATTTGAATTTTACCACTTCCCACATATATGCAAGCATTAAAAGTGTTCAAGAAGGGTCTACCTAAAATTAAAGGCACATCTTTCCTATTTCCCATATCTAGTATTATGAAATCAGCAGGACCATAGGAGCCTCTAATATGAACAAGTAAATCATTGACTATTCCTTCTATATAGCAAGTGGATTGATCAGCTAGCACAACATAGGCAGATGTGGATGACATGGGTGGAAAGAATGAGTTTTCATAAAAATCTTTAGATAAAATGTTCACACTCGATCCTAGATCACACATGGCATTTTTAAAGACTTCACCAAAGATTGAGCATCTAATTATGGGACTACCAGGATCACCCTTTTTAACAGTCATGGTTTGATCTTCATAATAGTTAAAATATTTAATTTCAACCATATTAGCAGTTTCCATGTCAGGTTTAGCATGAATTTTACCAGATTCAAAAGATGGTATGATAGCAGCAAGTTGAGCTAATTGGGTTTCTAACATCTTATTAAAGCTAAGTTGATTTTTCAGAGCAGATGAGAAATCTTCCAATTTAGCATTTATCTTCTCAAGAATTTTATCATTCGACATTAATTTCTCTTTCAAGAATTCAATAGTTTTACCTTGTGAGTAAACTAAATTTTTCAAGAATGAGAAACTATCAGAATTATGAAAATTAGAGTGAGGGAATGAATTGTTACCTTGAGAATTGGAGTGTTGATTCCATCCTTGATTTGGTTGACGGAAACCGTTGTTGTTGTTGATGAAGTTCAAATCTTCATGTAGCTTGGGGCAGTAGTTCCCAGAATGTCTGGTTTCTCCACAGACTTCACAAGTCATGTAAGATTCCAGAGCTTGGACACTCTCTTGTTGGTTCATCTTCTCACAGCTGTCCAGCTTCTTTGCTAGCAGGTCCATCTTGGCCACGATTACGTCGGCTTCCTTAAGGGAATGCATACCTCGCTTGCGGGGCTGCAGTCTCTCGTCATTCCATCCTTGGTTTGACACTATCTTCTCTATGAGAGCCTTGGCATCTGCAACATTCAGAGAAAAGAATGCACCGCCGGCGGCGGCATCCAAATGGCTTCTAGAGAGTGGGGTTAGGCCATGGTAGAAGTTCTGGATCAATAGCCAGTCCTCCATACCATGGTGTGGACAAGCAGCGATATACTCTTGCAACCTCTCCCAAGCCTCGGGAATAGATTCCTCGGCTTGTTGCGTAAAGCTGGAGATTTTGTTGCGCAGAGCATTCGTCTTGCCCATAGGAAAGAATTTGGCGAGAAAAGCATTGGAACACTTGTCCCATGTGTCTACATCGTTGCGATCGGCATAGAACCATTGCTTCGCTTTTCCTAGCAAAGAGAAAGGAAAGAGACGAAGGCGGATGGCCTCTTGGGTTATCCCCTTAATGGTGAAGGTGTCGCAAATCTCCAAGAACTGTTGGAGGTGAGCATTGGCATCCTCATGGGCCTTGCCATAGAACGGGCTAGCCTGGACCATCGTGATCAGAGCCGGTTTTAACTCAAAATTGAGGTTGGCTTCGATCACGTCTGGTCCCGTCGCTACATTAGCGGCAGAAGGAGCAGAAAACTCATGAATGGCTTTGTTGGCCATCGCGAAGATAGAACAAGATAAGAAAGAAAGAAGTTGAAGAAGATAAAGGAAAAATATAAGAAGAGTTAAGGAAAGAAAGAATGGGGTAAGATGGGATTCGCTAAGCGGGAGCTTAAGCGAAGATAAATTCGACACGGACTCAACCGATACACCGATTGCCTTCCCCGGCAACGGCGCCAGAACTGCATGTTGGTAGTTCTTAACTACACCTAGGATAGGGTAGCTAAAGTAGCTATCTACTAATGCCAAGTGGGGTTGTCAGTCCTGACACTAGTAGGAGCTAACTAGCGAGAATGCAATCTACCAGGAGGAGATTCTGCAAGCGCACAGAACTATCGTAGTAGCACTTCCCTGGGAGTACCAGGTGTCGATTTATTTGATCCCAAAGGAAGGCTAGGGTGGTGTAAGAGTAGAGTCAAGGAGGGGATGAGAGTCGAAGAAGAGAGAAAAGGGAAAAGAAGAGAAGGGAATGAAAGGCTAGAAAGAATATGTGGGTGGATAGGTAAGGATGAAATGGATGGCTAAGGTAAGGTGGATAACTAAATGGATAGATAGGATGGGACAACTAAGGATAACTAATGATATCTAACTACTAACTAATAACTACTCCTAAGGTAACCACTAAGCAAGATAACTACGAAGCAAGACAGCTACGAAGCAAGACAGGCAAAAGACAATAAAGCAACTAAGTTAAGTAAAGTTTATTCCTATCTTGTCAAGTATCGAGGCGTACTAGCCTTTACCACTTACTTAGGTTGAACGCTAGCACAACGAGCCTTACTGTTAAACTGGGCCAACTACGTGGTGGAATTCAAGGCGCACAGGGCTGTCACCACCTGCTTGCTACCAAGCTATCCGAGGGTCCAGCCGTATCTGAAGGTCAGTCTATAACTAAGCACCACGCTTAACTATATTCTAACTATCTCTACCCTAGCTTTGAATAGAGACACCCTTGCGGACGTCAGAGCAAATACTTGACTTAATAAGATAAACACTGAACTAACTAAGCAACCTATTGGCAAAGATCAAACACTAAGCTCACTAGAGATTAACTACTATGGCTAAGTGAATTGAACTGTAGGATAGCTAGGCACTCAAGCAATCAATCAAGTACACCACTCAATACTGATAAGTAGAATAAAGTAATACTTGAAATGATAAAATAGAATAAAGTAAAGTGCTTGAGTAACAAGAGCAAAACCTGAACTGGAGATGAAGGAAGACTCTTCCCAGCTCTAGGACCGATCACTCGCACGCCTCCACTCTTGAGCTAAGCCTTGAGCAGCGCTACCGCGAGGGCAAAGATGCCTTGCTCAACTAGCTACCTACTTGCCTAAGCTCTCTAAGCTTCTAACCTAACTCTCACTTCTGTTGCTTGGTGTTGCTTTGCTTGAGATGGTACGAATGGAGAGGTGCCCCCAGGGGGGTATTTATAGCTTGAGGAGTGAGGGGGGTACTTATAGGGGGCAGCCACCCGACCTAGGGTTAGGTCAAGTGGCGGGCGCCACTCCCCACTGGCGGCCGCCAGGGCACTGGCCGTTGGATGAACCGCCTCTGCATCAACGGCATCCAGGAGGTTGTCCGAGCCGGTTTGGAGGTCGGTTGCATGTCCTAGCAACCGCCCATCAGCCTTGATCCACGTCACTTCATCCTGAGCCGTCCGATGCCACTGACCTAGTGACCAAGGGCCAGGATTTGGCCTTGGGGAGGTCACACGGATCGGTGATGTGGCAGGGGGGCCAGCCCAAGTGGCGGGCACCACTTAGAGGTGGCGGGCGCCACCTCCCTTAGGCCCATTTGGGCCCTGCTGAGTGGGCTTGGCTCCTGGTGGGTCCAAATGTCCAAATTTGGTTCAAATCCTGCATTCAAATAAAATTCTATGGACATGTGGAATTCGGTTAGTTTGAAACCTATTTGACTACATTTCATGTCTTTTTGGTGGACTTTAGGGTCAAATGTTGACGGCAAAACAGGTGTTTAAGGACCGTCAACATTCGCCATCCGCGTTTTGTACTGCGAGGAGTGGCTTGTAACCCGACACAGAGTGCTACACAATTCATCATCTAGTAGCAATCCAAGGATCAATTTATCCCCTCCTCTTTGTTGTCTGAAATTTGGATCGAATCGCGTTTTTGTTCTTCGCGTTTTCATATTTCCCCTCCCGGAGATTTGCCTCGTTCTCCCTCTCCAAGCGACGATTTGCGATTCCGTTTGAATCAGATTGTTCTATGTCATGAGCTCCTTCTTTCCACCGAAGGATTTCTTCTCTAACCTCATGAGCTCGTAGATCAGGTCAAAATCGCGTTCGTTCTTCGTTCTTCCCCCTTTTCTAGTGTTCTTCGGATTTCTCATGGATTAGTTGGATTGAAGCGATGATATCCTAGAATTAGCTTCCCAACACGTAGAAGAACACTTGGGAGAAGTTTGGTTGCAGCCCCGTTCGATTTGGTTGAGTTCCAATCGAATTTGAGTTTGATACGGGCTGTTTTTAGCCTTTCTGGGCATTCCCAGACTGTCCGGGACTTATCCCCGGACTGTCCGGGGGTCGCGGCTGTTCACGGGCAGCGAGGTCGCTGTTTTCATTTTTGAACGGCGGACTGTCCGGGACTCATTCCCGGACTGGCCGGGGTTCAATAGCGGGCTGGCCGTGGTTCACTAGCGGACAGTCCGCGAGTGCACAGTTTTGTTGATTTCGTCCGTATCTTTTGCATAAAAGCTCCAATTTGTGATCCGTTTGTTGCGTTGGTTTCCTAACTTCTTAAGGATCATTCCAAAGTACTTTTGCCACCATTGGTCAAAGTATTTTTGATCGGACACTTCCTTCTTCTCCATAGGAGTTAAGTGTTTCGCTTTCGGAGTTTCGTTTGTTCTAGCGGCCGTATCTTTTGCGTTCGAGCTCCGATTTGAGATCCATCTGTTGCGTTAGTTTCCTAACTTCATAAGGATCTTTCAAAGGTGATTTTGGCACTAGTTGGCCTAAGTAGTTTTGGTCGAACACATTCCTTTTCTCCATAGGAGTGGGGTGTTCCGTTATCGGAAGTTCGATTGTTCTAGGAGCTTGCTTGTGCAGTTTTGCCCCGTTGCTTTGGTGCTTCGTTTTGGGGGTTCTTCGGTAGTTCCGCTGTACCTCTATGACATCTCCTAGGGTATCCACCTATTCGTAGGTCGTGAACTCACCGGTTGTTTGAGTCTTCGCTTTTGGGGTGATTTTTTGGGACAAGGGCCATCATTTCTCGAGAAGAAATTTGAGGCTCCCATTCACCCCCCTCTGGTCGCGAATTTGGTCCTTCACGACGGACCGGGAGCGGTGAAGGATGGGCATGCCATGCGGCGGACGTGTCATGCCGATGTACCCAGAGCGGTGAAGGGCGGACGTGAGGATTGGACCGACGGACCGAGAGGCAGAGGACCAGCTGTGGTAGCTGGCACGTGGCATCGGCGAGCGAGAGCACATGGGGATGTGCGGTGCATCGGCCAAGTCCGGACGAAGACGATGGCGTCCTGGCACTTGGCGGGAGGTCGGACACGGGCTTGCGTGCGGCGCAAGTGCCGTCGGCTGAGTCAAGAAGGAAGGCGAAGGCGTTGTGCCCGGCGTGGAGGCTGGACATGCATCGGCATCGGTGCCGGTGGTCGGGGTGTGCGAACCACATCCCGTCTACGGCTCGTGTTCGGTAGCTGAGCCTCAAAAAGCTACCATTGACGCTTTCCGAGTTTGTGCCTCAAAACTCAGGGTGGCCGGTTTCCGAGTTTGGGCCTCAAAACTCGGCGAGGACGGTTTCCAGGTTTGGGCCTCAAAACCTAGGCTCGCGGGTTTCCGAGTTTGGGCCTCAAAACCCGGGGTGGACAGTTTGCCAGGTTTGGGCCTCAAAACCTGGGCTGGCGGGTTTACCAGTTTGGGCCTCAAAACCGGGCGTGGTCCGAAAGGACGGTCGACGCGTGGCGGCGTGGAGAGGCTGGCACGGCAGCGAAGCTATCCACGAGGAAGGCGCGGTGGTCAACGTGACGGCACATGGCGGCATCAGGGAGGTCTTGTCGAGGCGAAGCTACCGGATGTGCGGGCGTGGCCGTCGGATGAAAATCACCAGGACTGGATGGTTTTACCCCTAGGGGTATTTGGGTTGAGTGCTTCATGTGAGGGCGTTTTGGTCTTCAGACGTGCGCCTATATATATGAGAGGGGGCTGGTTAGGGCAGCCTATCCTTGGAATCCTTGGACGGTGTCGCTCTCATTTTGTGCTTGTGAGAGAAGGCTAGGGTTAGAGGAGAGTTGGCTCTTGTTCTTGAGCTTTTTGCCATCCAAGCTTTGTGTTGATAGGAGTGGCTTGTAGCCCGACACTGAGTGCTTAATCAATCATCCATTCCTCTGAATCCAAGGATCAAATTCGTGGTTGAATTCGCGTTTTGAATTTGTTCTTCGCGTTCTTCTTTTCTCCACGATTTTCTACTCCCCCGATCTACCTCTACGCTGCGTCTATTGCGATTCTATTTGAATCAACCTGTTCTTGATGTGATGAGAACATTTCCATCGAAGGAATTCATCTCTACCCTCACGAACAAGTAGATCGGGTCGAAATTGTTTTTGTTCATCGTTCTTCCCCTTTTCTAGTGTTCTTCGGATTTCTCATGGATTAGTTGGATTGAAGAGATGATATCCTAGGATTAGCTTCCCAACACGTAGAAAAACACTTGGGAGAAGTTTGGTTGCAGCCCCGTTCGATTTGGTGAAGATCCAATCGATTTTGGTTTTGAACCGTGGTGTTTTTGGGCTTTCTGGGAGGTCGCGGACAGTCCGCCATATTGGCCGCGGACAGTCCGCGCATCGCGGCCTCAGCCGAGCAGTGGCCGTTGGCCTCGGGCCTTTTCCTCTCGGGTGACCGGCGGACAGTCTGCCGTTAGTAGGCGCGGACAGTGCGCGAGTCGCGTAGGGGAGGATCAGCAGCTTTGCTGTTTTTGCTGTTCAGCCGGCGGACAGTCTGCCAGGGTTTCACGGACAGTCCGCCCCTGGCGCGGACAGTCCGGGATCAGGTCTCCGGACAGTCCGCAAATCGGCTGTAGGGTGAGTTTTAGAGCGATTGCTCTCCCGGCTTTTCCGCTTCGTTTCCGGATTTCTCATTTGCTCCAAGAGTTCACCTAGGAACCTCTATAACTATCTTTGCTACGTGTTAGCATAGGTATTTGGAGGAATTCCGATGTAGCCCTCTATCTACGTTCGGGAGTCGGTTTTTGGGTCCGAACTTGACTCAGAGTTTTGGGAGTTTTGGGTTGCTCTCTTGTGTGGTGCCTCGCTGTGATCCTAGGGATCATCCACCCTCTTTCCGAGGGTCGTGGGCATCACGTTTGGTCCAAAGCTTTTGGTGTTGATTTTGTTGGGACAGAGGCCGTAATTTCTGAGAAGAAATTTTAGGCTCCCATTCACCCCCCTCTGGCCGCCTTGCTTTAGCATTTTCGGTCCTTCAGTTCGCCACGCTCAGCGACGTCAACAGCTCGGATGACGACTCTGCTGTTTCGAGCGATGACGAGTCCGAGAAGAGGAAGAGGATCGAGGACAAGTTGAACGCCCTCTGCTTCTTCGCTGACGACGAGGGCTTCTGCACCATGGCCCTTGGTGACGAGGTCGACGGAAAGCTAGAGGACATCCCTCGCGACGACGACGACGACGACGACTCCTAGGTATGTCAGACCCCCGATGAGATTTCTGCTGAGGTTGAGAAACTTAATGTCGCGCTTCTTAGTCAAGATAAGCTGCTTAGGCGTGCTGCTAGAGAGCGCATAGAGTTTAGGCAGAAGTGGGAGGACACGGTGAAGGAGCTTGAGTTTGGTAGATCCACCGTTGTCGTGTCTGAGGAGGCTGTGTGAGATGTGCACCAAGCACATGACTAACCTTCTCACTTTGAGAGGTAAGTATGCTGCTTTGGTTGGAGAGGTGGATGAGCTCCGGGCTAGACCCGCGTTGTTGGGTGCGTGCAAGTCTTGTGCTGGCTTGCAAACCGAGTTTGCAGAGAAGAATGCCAAGATTGAGTCGCTTGAGAAGGCCAACTCGAGTAGCACTTGTGTGGCTAGGTGTGTTTTGTGCGAGGGTTTGGAGATGGAGATTGCCAATGTGAAGCATGGCAAGATGCAAACCGCGGATACATGGGTGTATGTCGAGTCTCTACTGATGAGTGATTGTCAACTAGGATGATGCGCATGTTCTTTCGCTTGTGTTGTGCAGGTGTCGAGCACGGATACAGTGATCAGAGGCAAGGTGAAGGTCAAGTAGAGACGTGTCGTGCTGATGGACCGAGAGTGGCGAAGGGCGGACGTGAGGCTAGGACTGAGGGACTGGTGGCCCGAGGATCAGCTGTGGTGGCTGACAGTCTAGGACAGCGACGAGCGAAGACTTGCGGTCATGTGTTGCCTGAGTCGAGGACTCGGGGAAACGTGTCGGTGGACGGGGTGCACGGGCGGTGCATCCCCTCTATGGTGTCGGTTTGGTGGTAGAGCCAGAGAAAAACAATAGGGTGGACGGTTTCCAGGTTTGGGCCTCAAAACCTGGGTGCGGATGGTTTCCGAGTTTGGCCACAAAACTCGGGCTGAGGACGGTTTCCAGGTTTGGGCCTCAAAACCTGGGTGCTGCGGGTTTGCTGAGTTTGGGCCTCAAAACTCAGGCGCTGGTGGGCTGGTTTCCCGGTTTGGGCCTCAAAACCGGGGGTTGGCTGGAAAGACTGGTTTCCCGATTTGGGCCACAAAACCGGGGGTGCAGAGCGAGGGCGGCACGTGGCGGCAATCGGGAGGTTGTGTCAAGGCAATGCTACGAGTTGTGCAAGCGTGGCCGACGGATCCACCTACCATCGAGTTGGTCCAGAATAACCCTAGGGTTTAGCTGGTTCGCTCTGTAACTAGTTGAGGGGTAGAGTAGGAATTAGAATTAGGATAAGTAGAGGGAGACACCCTCCTCCCATTTTATCTCAGGCATTTGCTCTTTGCTTCTAGGGTTTCCTGCTCTCCCAATCCCCTGTTGTAGCTAGCTGAGATCCGCAGAGAACCATACCTTTGTGTACTGGAGATTTTGAGGAAGTGAGGCCGTAACCTCACTGTTGTAGCGTGTGGTAGCCACACGGTTGCAGATGGATGTGTTGATTCACGTTTTGGTTCGTGTTCTTCGCGTTCTTTGTTTCTCCGCGATTTTCCCGTCACTCGATCTCTCTCCCTACTGCGTCTTTGCGAAATCCGTTTGAATCAACTTGTTTGTTTTTGAAAGGAGATCATTTCCACCAAAGGAATTCATCTAACTCCTTACGAACAAGTAGATCGGGTTGATTTTGTTTTTGTGGCATTTTTTTTCGTTCTTGATCTTTCCCTTTCGATTTCCCGGTGATTGAATCGATTTGAGCGGATGATTTCTCGGGGATAGTCTCCTAACTACCTCGTGATCATCCTCTCCAATTTTGGGATCGTGGGATTTTGATTTAGATCGAATTTGGGGAGTTTTGAGACAAGGGCGATTGAAATCGCCCTCCCTGAGTGATCGCGGACAGTCCGCCACTCAGGGTGCGGACAGTCCGCGCGTCGGGGACTTGGCCAGACCAGTGGCCGCGAGTCTCTATGTTTTGGGTCTCGGTTGACTGGCGGACAGTCCGCCGGTGTAAACCGCGGACAGTCCGGGACTGTCCAGGGGACTTCCAGCAGCACTTCGGTTTTGCTCTTTTGGCCGGCGGACAGTCCGCGACTTGAGCCCGGACAGTCCGCCACTGGGCAGACAGTCCGCGACCGTACTGGCGGACAGTCCGCGAATCGGCTGTTTGTTCCGGTTTAGTGCGTTTGCTCTCCCGGCTTCTTCGCTTGGTTTCCGGACTTCTCGTTTGGCCCTAGAGTTGACCAAGGAACCTCTCTAGGTATCTTTGCTACTTGTTCGCATAGGTATTTAGGAGTTTCTCAACGTAGCTGTAAATCTACGTTCGGGACTTGGTTTTTGGGGTTGTATTCGAGCCGGTGCTTTTGGCGTTTGGTTTGCTATCTCCTTGTGGTGCCTCGCTGTGATCCTAGGGATCATCCAACCTCTTCCAAGGGTCGTGGGCATCACGGTTTCGGTCGCAATTTCTCGGGGTTGATTTTGGGACATTTGGCCAAAGTTTCGAGAGAAATTTTTGAGCTCCCATTGACCCCCCCCTCTGGTCGCCTTGCTAGTGCTTTCTCGGTACTTCAATTGGTATCAAAGCAGGTTAAGGATCTTCCACCTTAGCCGGTTCCAGATCCACAGAAGGCGACATGGATTGCGGCGTGGGCAAACCGCCGTTTTTCGATGGGACGAACTATGTGTATTGGAAGATACGCATGTCGGCCTATCTGCGGAGTATTGGTGCTTCCATTTGGGATATTTGCAACTCTGCCGATTACGTGGTCTTGGCTGCTCGTGTGACTCAGCGTCAGATCGATGATAACGATGCCAATAGCCAAGCCCGTAATGCTCTTTTCTCATGTTTGAGCATGAGTGAGTTTGATCGCGTTTCTCACCTCGCTACGGCTCGGGAGATTTGGGCTACCCTCATGCGTTTCCATGAGGGAACCTCTCAAGTCAAAACTCGTCTCTACGAGTCATTCAAGCGAGAGTATGAGAACTTTCGACATATGCCTGGCGAGAGCATAGAAAGTTTATTCGCTCGCTTTCAGGTGATTGTCAACAGGATGAGGGCTAATAAGGAGTTGTTGCCTTTCGACGATCATGAGAGAGCTTTGAAGCTTTTGCATACTCTCGATCGGTCGATGTGGGACTCCGGCGATCATTGAATCACCGAACTATGAGACCCTCACGTGCGACGAGCTCTTTAGTAAGCTCAAGTCCAGTGAGATTGATGCCATGGCGAGGGCTTCTTATGAAAATCCTTCTGGCCCGTCGATGGCTTTGGTTTCTGGCTCTTCAGCTAACCCCTCTGGAGGATTTGCACTCTCTTCACTCTTTTCTGTCACAGAGGACCAGCTTGAGTCTTTGGGGGATGACGAGCTAGCCTTGCTCGTCAACCGGTTCTCGTGGTTCCACAACAACCGCATGAACCGTCGCCGTGGAGGAGGACGCTCGGTATGCTACGAGTGCGGCGACCCCGACCACTTCATCGCCAACTGTCCCAAGAAGAAGAACTCATCTGGGAAGGGCGATCATGGGCACAAGTACGACTCCGGCGAGCGCAAGGAGAAGTACGTCCCCGCAAGGCACAAGCGGAGGGGCGGCTTCGACAAGGAGTACATCAAGAAGAAGTACTTGGAGAAGGCCCAAGCTGAGCAGCGTGCGTTCTTCGCCACGCTCAGCGACGTCGACGGTTCGGATGATGACTCCGCTTGCTCAAGTGACGACGAGTCCGAGAAGAAGAAGAGGATCGAGGACAAGCTGAACGGCCTCTACTTCTTCGCCGATGACGATGGCTTCTGCACCATGGCCCTCGGTAAGGAGGTCGACGGCGAGCTAGTAAACTCCCCTCGGAACGACGACGACGACGACACCTCCTAGGTATCTCTCACCCACGACGAGCTGTCTGCTGAGGTCGAGAAGCTTACTGCCACCTTGCTTAGTCCGGATAAGCTGCTTAGGCGTGCCGCTAGAGAGCGCAAGGAGTTTAGGCAGAAGTGGGAGGACACGGTGAGGGAGCTTGAGTTTGCTAAGTCCACCGTGGTCGTTTCTGAGGAGGTTGAGTGCGAGATGTGCACCACGCACATGACTGACCTTCTCACTCTGAGAAGTAAGTATGTTGCGTTGGTAGGAGAGGTGGATGAGCTGAAGGCTAGACCCTCGCTGTTGGGTGCGTGCAAGACTTGTCCTGTCTTGCAATCCGAGTTGGCAGAGAAGAATGCCAAGATTGTGTCTCTTGAGGAGGCCAGCTCGGGTAGCACTTGTGTGACTAGGTGCGCTTTGTGTGAGGGTTTGGAGATGGAGATAGCCAATGTGAAGCATGACAAGATGCAAACCGAGGAGGAAAACACATACCTTCGGACCATCTTGTCATGGGTATCTTGTGGTGAGCCACAGCTCGGGATGAAGATCTCCCAATTTAAGTGAGCTGCTGGAGGTCCTGGTGTAGGCTTTGCTCCGGGTGTTGATGTTTCTGCTTTTGGGAAGATTGGAGAGTCGAGTGGTCTAAACCCGAGTGAGAAGCCCAACTCCACCACTACTCCCAAACTTACCAAGCTTCCACCCAAAGAGCCTCTCAAGCCTAACACCAAGGATGGGGTCTTTGTTGAAACTCCGACAGCTCCACCCAAGAACCAGCATTGGGCTCCCAAACCCAACCACCTGAAGAACAAGCTTGATACGATGCCACCTATTCACGAGGAGCTGTTGCCACAGAAGGGCAAGGTGATCCACACCCACAACCGTGAGTACCAACAACCCCCTATGAGAGCGGTGAGGTACCACTGTGAGCACTGTGGGAGAGATGGACACTTGAGTGAGTTCTGCTTTCGGCGCAAGAGAGAGGCGCGTCGTGCAAGGGAGATGAACAACCCAGACATGTACCATCCTTTCCATGATGTACATGTGCCGAATGTTCAGAGGAGAGCTCCGAGGAGAGCTGCTAGGTCTCGAGGTGCAGTGCCTCAAGTTCCTAGGCCTAGGCCTCGTAGAGAGCGTGCCCGGCGGGAACCTGCTTTTGTGGGCTATGGACCCCGTGGCGGTGGCTTTGTAGATGAGTGTTTTCCCCCACCGCGTTTTGAGTATCGCGATGGACGCTCCTCCCTTAGCGGACCACATTCTTCTAAACGTGGTGATCGCTTCCTCCGTAGGTGTGCTACGAATTGTTTTTCTGCTAACCGTTCTTTTGAGCAGCCGGCCCAACACTGGTATTCTCCTTACTTCACTAACCCCAGTGTTGGCCCATATGCTCACCCTATGTCTTTTTATTGATGTAGGTAAAACGATTGGAGAACGTTTGGTTGGTGGATTCCGGGTGTTCGAGGCACATGACCGGAAACGCCAAGTGGTTCTCCAGTCTTAGTCCGGTCGTCGGAAAGGAGTATATTACCTTTGGCGACAACAGCAAAGGTAAGGTGCTGTCTCGTGGGTCTGTGCGAGTTGATGAGCACTTTGTGTTGCGCGATGTTGCTCTTGTTTCTAACTTGCATTTTAACCTTCTTTCTGTTTCGCAACTTTTCGATGATGACTATGAGATTCATTTTAAACCGAATCTCAGTCGCATTTTGGATCCTCAGGGCAATCTTGTTTGTGTGATTTCGCCCTTTGGAAAAGCCTTTCGTGCGGATTTCTCGGACTCGTTCGGAATTTCTCATTGTCTTTTGGCTGGACCTTCCTCCTCTGATCTTTGGAAGTGGCATAGGAGACTCAGTCATCTGAGCTTCGACTTGCTTGCAAGACTTAGTTCACTTGGCTTAATCGGAGGATTGCCCAAGTTATCCATGGAGAAGGATCTTGTTTGCCATTCTTGTAGACATGGGAAGATGGTAGCCGCTCCCCACCATCCAGTGACTCAGGTCATGACTAAGCGTCCTGGAGAGCTTTTACACATGGATCTTGTTGGTCCGGCTCGGGTGAGCTCGGTTGGGGGGAAGTGGTATGTGCTTGTTGTTGTCGACGATTTTTCGAGATATTCGTGGGTCTTCTTTTTAGCTGAGAAGACCGAGACTTTCTCCTTTGCTCGCAATCTGATTTTGCGTCTTCAGAATGAGTTCCCTTTGAACTCAATGCGAGCAATTTGGAGTGATAATGGTTCCGAATTCAAGAATTCGGATTTTGAGAAGTTTTGTAACTCTTTGGGTTTAGAGCATCAGTTTTCTTCTCCCTACACACCGCCTCAGAATGGTGTTGTAGAAAGGAATAATCGGACCCTTGTAGAGATGGCCAGGACGATGCTCAATGAGCATAGGACTCCTAGGCGATATTGGGCCGAAGCTATGAGCACTGCTTGCTACATTTCCAATCGCATTTTTCTTCGAGCTTTCTTGAAAAAGACCTCTTATGAGTTGCGTTTTGGAAAACTGCCCAAGGTGAGTTATTTTCGAGTTTTTGGTTGCCATTGTTTTATACTCAAAAAGGGCAACTTGGACAAGTTTGAGTCTCGTTCTTCTAACGGTGTGTTTTTGGGTTATGGCACTCATACTCGTGCTTATCGTGTACTTAACCTTGACACTAACTGAGTCATGGAGACATCCGATGTCACCTTCGACGAGGTGATCATGAGGTTGGCGAGCCTCTTTTCGATGATGAAGAAGAAGGTGTTGAAGGGATAGATGACCCAGCACCTCCTCCACCTGCTGTGCCGCAAAGAGCGGCTTCTACGACGACTCACGGCCCCGACACGTCGTCTTCCTGGGGGCCGTGGGATCCGCCACCTCGAGCGGTACCCTTTGTACCCGAGGAGGCACCAGCTGCTGTTGAGGGGGAGGCCACTTCGGCTAGGGAGGCGCCACGACACATTCAGCGTCAGCACCCCCCTCAGCAGATGATCGGCAACATTGACGAACGGGTCACTCGGTCCAGGTCTCAAATCTCTCACTTTGCTCATTCTGCTTTTGTTGCTGATTTTGAGCACCGGGATGTTGGACACGCTTTGACGGATCCGGATTGGGTCCATGCCATGCATGAGGAGCTTGAGAACTTTGAGAGAAATTGGGTTTGGGTTCTAGTGTCTCCACCTTCTAAGTGTCATCCAATTGGGACAAACAGGGAGAAGATGGCCATGTTGTGAGAAACAAGGCCAGACTCGTAGCCCAGGGATATAGTCAGAAGGAGGGGATAGACTATGAGGAGACTTTTGCTCCTGTAGCACGTTTGGAGGCTATTAGGATACTATTGCCTTTTGCTGCATCCAAAGGTTTCAAACTTTTTCAAATGGATGTCAAGAGTGCCTTCTTAAACGGCTACATAGAAGAGGAGGTGTATGTTAGACAACCCCCCGGTTTCGAAAATCCCAAGTTTCCAAACCATGTCTTTAAACTTCACAAAGCTTTGTATGGTTTGAAACAAGCCTCTAGAGCCTGGTATGATAGGTTGAAAACCTTTTTGCTTGCTAAGGGTTTTAAAATGGGATGTGTAGATAAAACGCTCTTTCTCCTCAAGCAAGGCACTGATACACTCTTGGTCCAAATTTACGTGGATGATATCATTTTTGGTGGTTCTTCTCGCGCTTTGGTTGCCAAGTTTGCAGACATTATGAGCAGGGAGTTCGAGATGAGCATGATGGGGGAGCTGACGTTTTTCCTCGGGTTGCAACTCAAGCAATCCCGGGAAGGGACGTTCGTGCACCAGGGCAAGTACACCCGGGACATTTTGAAGAAATTCAATATGGGTGAGGCCAAGCCTCTTCCAACACCCATGTCGACCATGACGGCCCTGGATGCGGACAAGGAGGGAGAAGCAGTGGACCAGAAGGAGTACCGGAGTATGATCGGGTCGCTACTGTACCTGACGGCGACATGCCCGGACATTCAGTTCGCGGTGTGTCTTTGCGCACGTTTTCAGTCTTCGCCGCGCACTTCGCACCGTCAGGCGGTCAAGCGCATTATGAGGTACTTATCCTTCACTCCAGAATTTGGGATTTGGTATTCTGCTTCCTCCACCCTTTCCCTTTGCGGTTATTCCGATGCTGATTTTGCTGGTTGCCGGATTGAGCGCAAGTCCACTTCTGGGACTTGCTAGTTTATTGGTTCTTCTCTTGTATCGTGGTCTTCTTGCAAGCAGTCTAGTGTCGCCCAGTCTACCACAGAGGCTGAGTATGTTGCTGCGGCTAGCTGCTGTTCCCAGTTACTCTGGATGATGGCCACTTTGCATGATTTTGGTCTGAGCTTTTCTCGCGTTCCTTTGCTTTATGACAGCACGAGTGCTATTAGCGTTGCTAAGAACCCCGTGCTTCACTCAAAGACCAAACACATTGATGTGGGCTTTCATTTTCTGCGAGACCACTATGAGAAGGGTGATATCGACCTTCGCCACGTCGATACTCATCATCAGTTTGCTGATATTTTCACCAAGCCTTTGGACCAATCAACCTTTAATAGGTTGAGAGGTGAGCTTGGTGTGTGTTTCCCCTTTTGGATGGGGGAAACATTTTGACTCTTGTATGATACACTGACTTTGTGTTTTCAGTTGATTTTGCTTCTTTTTGGTTTCTTCATGCATCTTTGCATTTTAGCATACGCTTTTACATTCTGAGCTTCATGAATATAGTCTGAAGAATGTAACTATGCTCTGTGTAGTCTTTACTCTAATGCTTTATGATGTTGTAGCTTCTGCTCTTTCTGATCACTAATACATGTTGTGAGCTGAGCTATTTTTGAAATGGTGAACTTGCTTAATGAACATAAAACTTGAAAATGTTCACCATTGGGATATGCACCTAGCATGTGTAGAATGTGTTGAAGTCACTTGTGCCATCCATTTATGCTAGGTTGCTATGTCTCTAGTGTTGAGTCATTCACTTGCTTGGTCTGTTTATATTCTGTTTAAAATCTCAACCAAGTTAAGTGAATTGGAAAGATCGAGATGGGTTTGCTTGTTAGCACCTCACAGTTTCGAGACTGTTTCCCATTGCACTTTTGGGTTAAACTTTAGCTGTGTAGTGTATGACCGAAATTGTAGCCTTAAGCTTCTGATTGCTTCTGCATAGGCTTCGCACAGTTGGAAAGTTAGGCAATAACAAGCATTCAACCTCTCGCAGTCACATGCTGTTTTCTAAACTTGTGTAATTTCACCGCTGCAACTCCAATTAAAATTTGAAATCACAAGTGTATGCTTCATTTTTAAATTGGTATCAGCATGATGATTGAACTGTGGTAGGGGTAGTTCACCTTGTATAAATGCTTAGCACATTTGACCTCCTGTCCATACATGTCTTGTGTTATTTTGATGGTGAATACCTTTTCGGCTAAAAACTGCTCACATGTTCATATTTCATCTCTTAGTGATCAGTTTGAGCCTTTGCTAGCGATTCTGTGCATTTGTTGAGTCATCGGATCAGAACTCTATCGAGCATCTTTGCACTTTTTTGATTCTACTCCTGAAGCTCCTAACTTGCATTTTGACTCATATGCATTTTGGAAGGAAAGAAATCTGCGTGTTGGCACTTTTTATTCGTGCATTTTCTGAGGGGGAGCATTGTTTCTTGTTAAGTGCATTTTTATCTAAGGGGGAGAAATTGCAAATCATAACCCTCCTTTTTCTTAGGGGGAGCTTTCCTGGTTGTTTGCACTATTCGAGGAAGAGCTTGCTCTTGATGAGTTTTTGACATTTCCAGTTGATTTGGAGCAGGTTGCTAGTTGTGTTGAGCCGTTGTCTCTTTCTTGAGGAACTAGCATTTGCTTTTCAGATTTTCAATTGGTGTCGAGCTCTTTCTCTTAAGCTGGTAACAGTTGGTATCGAGCTTTCTTGCTAGTTGTGTTGAGCCTCTGTGCCTCTATCTTGAGGGACTAGCATTTTGCTTTGATATTTTCAATTGGTATTTGCTAGCGGTGTTGAGCCTGTTCTACCTCTTCTTGAGGGCTAGCTTTGCTTTGTGTTAACACTGGATTTTGGTCAACATTAAGAAGATGACATGTGGACCCAACGAGCAATGAGAAGAGAATTCGGTAGACGGCCAAGCGATCGGTTATTCCATTCAGGAAATAATTATGGCAAGAGAAGCCGATCACGAGAATAATCGACCATGACCGTGACAGATTAAACGAGTATTCAAGAAGCCAGAGGGGTCTGTTCTCATTGGCCAGGAGTTGGATTTAGTGGCGTTGTGATGTGGCAAGCATGCAAAGAAGGCAATATATATAAAGCATGCACGTCTCGACGTCCAGTTCTATATTTAGCCTAAAGGAAAGGCTAGAAGACGGCGTGCATGTCCAGTTCTATATTTAGCATAAAGGAAAGGCTAGAAGGCGGCGTGCATGTCCAGTTCTATATTTAGCATAAAGGAAAGGCTAGAAGACGACATGCATGTCTAGTGTGCGGAGATGAGCGTATGAGGCATTCGGCAAGTATCCATGCGGTCGGCTAGTTTCCAAGGATTCGGCAACTGCCCATGCGGTCGGCTATTCTGAGAAAAGGGAGTTTCCATTGAAACGATGGAAGCGGGAGCCGATCGAGCAACAAATTGCGTCAATTAAGGCAATGAAGATTCCGAAAGGAGTTGAAGGCCAAGAATATTGTATTTTCCTTTAATATTTCATAGTCGTGTCCTCTTAGGACTTGTATTGCGTCCGGAGTATAAATATAAACCCTTGACTATTGTAAAAACGTTCACAACCAATACAACCAAACCGGCCCCGCGCCATCTTCGAGTACAAGTCGTGTCGTCGTGTTCTTCGAGAGGAGCTATCGACCCGTCGACCTCCGTAAGTCCCGGCAACCTTGCATTATGCCTAGTATCGTGCGGCGGATTTAGGCATGATGCAAGTAGTCTCGTTTGTTGGTAATGATCATGCGGCGGATCATTACTCGATGATCGGTGTAACACCCCGGTGTTAAGCAATCCCTAAATGCATAATTTGGCATGGCATAAGCATAGCATCCCATCATTTCATGTGCATATGTTTGCTGAAGTGCTTAAGTCCTTGTGTAGTGTCTAAGTATAACCTTGTTTGCTTTCTGTTTCTGACCAAGTGCCTTATAACAAAGTTGTAGATCTCGATGAACGGAACAACTTTGCTTTACAGCACTTTCTCAGAAAAAGCTTTTAAAATGTGATTTCTTGCATTAGAAAAATGGATTAGAAGCAAATTTCTTTTTCTAAGCAGAATTTGGACTCGAACCTTAAAGATGATTTGTTCCTTACAAAATTCTAAGCAACTTTGCTTTTAGGAACTTTTCCTAATTCGGCTTAGTTTAGGAGTTATAGAGCATCCAAGTTTTTAATCAAACTTCATTAGTTTAATCCCAGTGGACCCCGCCTGTCAGTCTCTCCTTCTTCTCCTTCGCGGACGCCGCTCCCTCCGCGCCGGCAGAATCCGCCCGCAGCCGCGAGACCGCCTCGCCGGCCGGCCAAACCACCAGCACCGCCGCCCGTGGTTTGCGCCCGAAGTCGCCACGTCGCCCATGCACCCCGTCCCCTCTCGCCGCGTGGAGCGCGACGCCTGACGCCGCCGCGTCCGGTCGGAAGTTCCCCCGACGGGAACTGGCCAGGTGCAATGCACCCAGGCACTTGTTCCTTTTGTCTTCGTCCACCTTGCGCTTGCAAGCCAGAAAGCATTCGCTCACCAGCGCGCCAGCCACTCCACCATCTTCTCCAGTTCGCTCAAACCGCCATTGCCGCCGAACTCCGGCGAGCGATTGCTCGCTACTCGCCGCACCGTCGTTCGATTCCTCCCGCCAGTTTCTCCGCCCTAATCTCCTCCTTCTCCGGTAAGGGTTGGTTTCCCCTCTCTCCCTCTCTAGCTGCCGGAACAGCGGACGCCACCCGCAAGCTCCCGCCATGGCCGCCACCGTGACCTTCATGTGGACCGGTCATCTCCGGCCATGCTACCCTGAGCTGAGCCATGTTCTAGTCTTCTCTACCGTCGTAGTAGCTTAGAGTCAGATGGAGACCTCTCTCGTGTCCTGAGTTCGCCGGACCGCGGGCCAGTCGCGCTGTGTCCGCCATGGACCGCCGCCGTGCATCGCGCCGGACAATGCCGGGGATGCCAAAGCCCAAGAGTTGCTCCAATAGGTCGCTTAGGTCTTGCTTGGGCTAGTGCTATCCTCGCCGAGTCGCAAGCCGCCGGGAAGAGTTCCGCCGCCGAGTCACCGAGCCGCCGCTCCGCCATGGCCGCCGTCGAGCTTGCTCCGGTATCCCTCTGTCTCAGCGAGTCGGTTAGTTGTGTTCGCCTCGCAAACCCGCACCCAGTGATGGTCTCAGTGTCGCCGGAAGCCTCGCCGCCGGTGAGCTAGGGCCGGTCAACGACCACGGCGCAAAACTCCACCGTTGACCGCCGAGCCTGGCCTCGCGCGGTAACGTGCCGAGCTTGGCCTCGGAAGCTTGGTCACCCTGACCAGCGGGCCCCGACTGGCAGTAAGGAAGAGAGAAAGGGAAGAGCTTGAGTGACGTAGGCCTCGGTAAGTCGGATGCGCCGAGCCTTCGCCTCGAGCCTCGACCGGGTCGGTTGTGTAAGCCTCGGTCGAGTCGAGCCAAGTCAAGTGCGCGGTTGAGTCAGTTAGTCTCGGTTGAGTCAGTAGCCTCGGCTGAATAGGTTAGCCTCGGCTGCCAGTGTGCCTCGGCCGAATCGGTAAAATGTGTCTGAGCCTCGGCTGAATCGGTCGAGTGCGTCTAACCTCGGCTGAGTTGAGCCGGGTGTGCCGAAGCCTTCGCCTCGAAGCCTCGGACGAGTCGCGCCGGGTGTGCCGAAGCCGTGTCGTGTGCCTCGGCCGAAGTCCGTGCGTTAGGATTGAGTTCTCTTTTAAAAATGTGTTTTGCAGAATCCGTGTAAAGGCTTCAAAAATTCCTACAAGGCTCATTTTATGTCCAAATCCTGTGAAACAAATTTTGTTAGGTCAAGCATGTTTAGATCTATTAGTAAAGTTTGTTGAATGCATTCTTGGTGATATTTTTATGGGTAGCTTTATTTACATTAGAAAAGTGCTGATAACTTGGAAAATGCATAACTAATTATATATGAGTCAAAAAAATGTGATTTCAGTTTTGTTAGGTTTGTATGAAGGTGTAGTTTTAGAGAAAAATATAATATGAGGTTGTTCTGTGAATTAATTTGACAGTAGCTTTTAAAATGGTTAAATGTTGTTTCCTTGTTTATTTTTGTAGTAATTAAAATATGAGGAATAAGAACCTGAGAATTTAAGCACATTGCTCTTGTACTAGGAAGCACAGCAGAAAAATAAGAAATCTGTTGTTTGACACTTTTTGCTAGGGTGTGTAGTTCAAAGCACCTTTCCATGATAGAATTTGTCTTTTTCATAGAGAATGGAGTTTAAGTCCAAATGAGTTGAAATTTGGACAGGGAGCTAGATTAGGTGTTGTTAACTCCCAGTAATTTCTGTAGATTTTTCTGAAGCTGGCTAAGTTAGGTTGCTGTTTAAAGCATGTGTAAATAGATTTATTTCAGCAAGTAATTAGAGGGTAATAAGCTCGCTAAGTAGACTTGGATGTGGTGACAACATCGCTTAACAAGTTGATCTTGATAGGTTAAATAGTTGGGATGATGTTGACTACCTTGTTGAAGAGAATGCAGTAGATGACATGTGCTTATCTCCTGATTGCTGTAATCATGTGCATCACATATGCATTCTATGTGCATTCATCCTATTCATGCGCATTATGCATCATACAGGATCAGCAGAGGAGATCCAGACCCAGTCGATACTAGAAGAGCCCAATCCGGAGGAGAACTTGACAGAAGAAGCCGGAGGGACCGACGCCGACGAGTTGCCCGAGTGCCGCGATCACCGTCCGTCGGACTTTGAGAAAGGCAAGCCCCGGAGCATTCTAACTCCTACGGTTTGCAAATGTTTTCTAATTTAACCTGATGTTGGATGTTGCATTAGGTTATAGGAATTGATTGCTACCGTTGATGCATTATTACTTATCCTTGTCCACCTGCAATATATCTTGATATCCCTGTTTAGGTCTAGGCTCGTTATATGCTTAGCCCTGCTTAGACCGGTAAAAGTCGGGTGATTCCCTGTCTCCCGCAATAGGTGGATACTGATCATGTTTAGCCTGTGCTACCATGAGATAACCATGTGATAATTAATCTGAGACGGAGGCGGGATGTAAGAGCAGCAGGACATGGGTTCTGTGTGCTAGTAGGCTCCCGTCTGTGTCGCATAGGACCCGTTCGGGAATGTCCCTTCAGTCAAATTGAACGCGTCGATCACTTAACGGAGTTGGTCTGAGTACCTCCCGTGAAGCCGAGTAAGGTTATTCGAGCCGGAGATGGAGATGTTGACGCCTAACACCCAGGGCCTCAGCTGTACCGTGGGCAACTATTTTGATCAACCTGGCATGGTCCGAGGGCAGGCAGGGCCTGATCGACCTGGCATGACCGTGGGCAGTTATAGATTGAGCGACCTGGCACTGAGATAACCCCCGGTGTAGAAGGGCCCATGGCCGTCCCGCGCTTTGTGTTCTCGAATCTCCTGACTGGCAGCTTACGACTGCCGTAGCCGGACGTGCCGGGCGAGTGTGAGACATTTTATCCCCAGCTGGGTAGGAATCGATTATAATCGCCATCGCTCCTGGATAGTGAGCAGTTGACTTTAGATCATCTCCCGTAGAACTTATGGAACTAAAATGGTTATGGAATCTGAAAGGCTATTGATGAAATAGTCACTCTTGATTGATTAATTAGCAAGTGCTTGTTTAGTACAGGTGCAAATCTAGTAAGGTAGAGTTAATGACTAAAAGCAATTGCCAACATTGGAAACTGGGTTTCATTACTAAAGCTTTCATGCAAGAGAGTATGTACAGCCAACCCCGCCCATATAGCCTACATAGTCCTTGGAGTCTCATTGTTTTTGGTTTATGACGGGTAAGTCTAGCTGAGTACCTTCTCGTACTCAGGGTTTTATTCCCTTGTTGTTGCAGATGGCCAGTGCTTTTATGGTTACTGTGAGAACTGCTTGTACCCGGTAATGGGTGATGACTAGACCAAGGGCATGGTCAACACTTATCTCATCTGTTGCTTTTGTGGACCCGGTCAACTGATGGCACCGTATCTATGAACAATCCAAACTTATGTTTTAAAGACTATGTTGCTTCCGCTACTACTACAAATTATGGTTTGTAATATTATTTCGTACTCCGATGTAATTTGAACTATGTGCAACTGTGTTGTAACCCGTGAGCATGTTCGTGGAACAAGTACGATCTTGGCTGGATGTCGTTGAATGATTTGAAATCCTTCGAGATTTCCGGACTACCGGGTTTGTACGAGCTTAAGTACTCGATGATTTCTGCGAGAGCGGAGGTTTTCAGTGCTTAATCTGGTGCAAATTGGTCGGTTCTGTTACAGCTGGCATCGGAGCAAGTTCTGCGTTACTGTTCATGGGTGTATTTAAAAACAATATTTTGATAAAAGATAAAGCTATATTGCCAACTTATAGTTATATTAGGATTTGGAAAATCTTAAGGTTTAAAGCTAAGGTGTGCCAGTGACCAAGTCCTTATGCCCAATAGGAATCTAGGTGGCTATTTAAGTACTAACTTGGGGGTTGTGCATCATATTTAATTTCTGTTATTCTGTCGTCCATACGGCAAGGGTGAAATTGTATGGGTGCTATTCTTCGGAATAGTAATGTATGGATCAATTGCCTCTACGCCAAGGTTATAAGTGAGTTGTGAGAGCAGGATTGGACAACCGCCAATCTAGGGGAGTGCTTGAATGATGCTGACATGTATACCTGTTGCACACAAGTATATGTGAAAGTATTAATTGTGGGAGTAATACGTTTTTGATGGGTGCATATACTGCTTACGTGTATACTGGGTGTGCATCTAAGCCAGTATTAGATTTAATTTCGGCAATGCATGATATTCATATTGTGGGCAGGGCTGAAATGAACTTTCTGCAGGTACACTAACTTGCGAACATGTAGTACGCTAGTTAACGCTATGAGTGAACATTGTATGCCACCGTCTAACCGTTAGATTGTTAGGCAGTGAGGACGTATGTTACACTCATGCATCATGATCATATAATCCTGCATTAATTTACTTCCTTCCTTATGTTATCCGTCCCGATCTTAAATAAAAGTTGTTCTCAACTAATTAAAAACTGTGTGGATACACTTCTTTCAGATGGCCCGCACTAAGCGTACCGCCCGCAAGTCGACTGGAGGCAGGAGGCCCAATTACATGCTGGGTCCTTGGACCGAGGAGGGATCCGAGGATTTTCTGGAGGAGTTCGGCATGCCTACTCTTTTGTGGAGGGTGCTGCACTTAGTCACATACCAGGAGGGCCAGGAGCCGCAGTATGAGTGGCATCGAGTTCAGTTCTCAGAGGATCGCTACATGTACACAGTTGAGGTGGACGTGCCCAGCCGTGATCCGCAGGATCATGTGTGGTGCCGCAGAGTGTTTGCTCTTCAGGGCAGGACTCCTTGGGATGGAGCCAACCAAGTTGCGTACACTGTTCTTCGGGATATCATGGAGGATCATCCAGAGGTAGTTGCCCAGGCCACAGCCGGTGTCTTCCCTACAGCAGATCCGTACCAGTCCGTGTGGCGTCAGCCGGGTGCTACGGTATTGGGGGCTAGTTCTTCAGAGCGTGAGCACTGCGCAGGGCCAGCTGGGAGTGCGATGGCTGCACTCATGGCTACCTACGGGTGTCTGTCACGTAGCTACGACCACCTGGACCACATCCTCAGTGAGGAGATAGCTGCACATCACCAGGGTCAGGAGGCGCATGCTACAGAGGTCGACCTCCTTACCACTCAGCTAGCTCACTTGACCATTGAGAGAGACCAGGCTCGTCAGAGGGAGCAGGAGACGGCACAGCAGCTTAGTGACCAGCAGGGTATGACGACCTTCTTATCCACCATCATGGCCGAGACTGAGGAGTCGCTACGTCATGTTTGTCTTGAGGGTCTGCGTGCGATTGAGCAGAACAGGCTTCTCAGGCTACAAGTGGGAGATTTGGAGCTGCAACTTCATCATCTCCAGGACTACAATGATCGCCTACATGAGGAGATTCATCGCCGTGAGAACGAGAGGAACCCAATCCTTCCTCAGGAGGACCCGGATTCTCATGCTTCGTCCAGTGGTTCTTCGGACATCTCGAGTGATGATGATGACAGCGACGATGATGACGAGGGTGCCATTAAGGAGTAGACTAGTTAGTGTTAGCGAGTAGTGATTTTGTCTCATGTCCTAGTGCTTGATCTTTTGGGGTTATCACGGGGATGTAAGGATGTGTATTGGACCTATATGCGTATGGCGCAAGACCTTGAAAAGTCCCATATGTATGGGCACCTATGGATGTTATGTTGACTTTTGTATGTTATGTGATGAGCATTTTTTATCATGTGATGATGCGTTGTGGATCGAAATTTATTATGCCTCTGTAATTGTTTGGCGAATTTATTTTCCGAATAATTTCTGTTGGCATGGTTTATTGTTCTCCGCAATTTTGGCAACGTCTTTAATGATTATTGCTATCGCTACATGCAGATGACGACGACTCGCAGTGGAGCGGGTGGTAGTGGTGGTAATGATGATAGCAGAGAGAACCGCAATCCACCACCTCCTCCACCACCCACGGCCGAGCAACTCTTCGCTCAGTTCTTGGGAAGCCAACGCAACATCGAGGCGCTTCTGCGAGAGAATTTAGCGCATAACAACCAACGCCCTGAACCGAATCAGTACAGCTCGATCAAGGATTTTCTGGACACAAGGCCGCCAATCTTCAAGGAAGCCACAGAACCTCTAGAAGCGGAAGAATGGCTGCATACAATAGAGCAGAAGTTTCGACTGCTCAGGCTTATAGAAGAATTAAAGGCAGAGTATGCTGCACATCAGCTACAGGGACCAGCCGGGATTTGGTGGGGACATCACCGTACCACTTACCCAGCTCGTACACCTGTCACTTGGAGAATGTTCGCGGAAGCTATTCGCGGGCACTATATTCCGCCAGGCTTGACTCAGATGAAGATGGCTGAATTCATGAGCTTAACTCAAGGAACGCGGTCAGTGACCGAGTATCATCACTTGTTGAACTCTTTATCTCGCTATGCACCAGATTTTGTTGATACCGATGCTAAGAAGATAGCTAGCTTTAAGAGAGGACTGAATACTAAGATGGGAAAATCAGTGGGTACTTCATCCCGCACAGTTTTCAATGACTTCATCAGTGACTGCCTGATCCAGGAGAATCACAACAACAAGCATGCTGCAAGCAAGGCTAGGAAGAGGACCCTGGAATCTGGATCATCTCAGTTTAGAGGACCACCAGCCCAGCGTTCTCAATACCTGGGGCTCGTTTCAGGCCGCCTCAGAAGAAAGGGCAGCAACAAGCTCAGCGTGGTCAACGACCATACAAGGTGGCAGCAAGTCAGGCTCGAGCAGGACAAGGCAGCTCAACTGGGACCAAGCCAATAGTTCGGGGGCCGTGCTTCAATTGCAACCAAGATGGGCACTTTGCAAGGTATTGCCCACACCCCAAGAAGCAGCAGGCTAATTATCCAGCGCGTCTGCATAACATGACTGCTGAAGAAGCTCGTGCAGGAGAGCCCGTGACTGCTGGTATGTGTCTCGTGAACCATCATCCTGCAGTTGTTTTATTTGATACTGGATCATCGCATTCTTTTATGAGCAAGGCATTTGCACAAAAGCATAATCAAGAAATCTCTGAAATGGATTACGGGTTTCGCGTGAGCTCCGTAGGGAGTAGCGTGTTATCTAGGCAGATGGTGTGTAATGTGACCATCGATATTGGAGGGCATAAATTTGGAGCCAACTTAGTAATTTTGCCGGGACTAAGTATGGATGTAGTCTTAGGCATGAGTTGGATGACCATGTGGAGTGCGGTGTTAGACACTGCAAACAGGACTCTTACCTTATCTGATAGTCGGACAGGTAACAAGCTTCGCGTATCTCTTCCTCGAGGTGCCGATCTTGTCGACTTATCTTGTACTTTTGCTATAGAAGACCTCTCCAAAATTCCAGTTGTTAGGGATTTTCCGGACGTTTTTCCAGATGAGTTACCAGGGTTACCACCGAAGAGAGCAGTGGAGTTCGTGATAGAGTTGTTACCAGGAACTGCACCAATCTCTAGGAGACCGTATCGAATGCCGCCCAATGAGCTGGCAGAACTCAAGACCCAGATCAAGGAACTCTTGGACAAGGGATTCATTCAACCCAGTGTATCAGAGTGGGGTTGTCCAGCTTTGTTTGTCAAAAAGAAGGATAAGTCCTTGCGCATGTGTGTGGATTATCATCCACTCAATGCCGTGACTGTTAAGAATAAGTATCCGTTACCTAGGATAGACATCCTTTTTGATCAGTTATCCAGGGCCAAGGTGTTTTCTAAGATTGATCTAAGGTCAGGGTATCATCAGATTCGAATCAGACCACAGGATATTCCAAAGACCGCTTTCTCAACCAGATATGGGTTATACGAGTATCTTGTTATGTCCTTTGGATTAACCAATGCTCCAGCATATTTTATGAGTTTGATGAACTCCGTGTTCATGCCAGAATTAGACAAGTTTGTGGTAGTGTTCATTGATGATATTCTGGTTTACTCGGAAAATGCAGAGATCTACATAAGTCAGATTGTGCGACTGCACGGTGTACCAAGGGTTATAGTCTCTGATCGCGGACCGCAGTTTACTGCACCATTTTGGGAAAAGTTGCAGAAGGAGTTAGGCACGGATTTAGTCCGAAGCTCAGCCTATCATCCGCAAACATCAGGGCAGACAGAGAGAGTGAATCAAGTTTTAGAGGATATGTTAAGAGCCTGTGTTTTATCAGCAAAAGGTTCTTGGGAAAAATGGTTGCCATTAGCGGAATTTGCTTATAACAACAGTTATCAAGAAAGTATACAGATGGCTCCTTTTGAAGCTCTATATGGTAGAAGATGCAAGACGCCGATAAACTGGGTAGAACCAGGGGAACGTCGATACTATGGTATTGACTTTGTGAAAGAAGCAGAAGAACAAGTTAGAACGATTCAGCAACATATCGCGTCTGCACAATCTCGCCAGAAAAGCTATGCTGATAAACGAAGGAAACCGCTTGAGTTCAAAGTTGGTGACTATGTCTATTTGAAGGTTTCACCAATGAAGGGTGTAAAACGTTTTGGAGTCAAAAGGAAGTTAGCACTAAGGTTCGTGGGACCTTATAGAATTGTACAAAAGAAGGGAGAAGTGGCTTATCAACTGCAATTACCAGAGCATTTGAAGGCTATTTTTCCAGTATTCCATGTCTCTCAATTGAAGAAATGTCTTCGAGTACCAGCAGAAGAGGTACAACCAGCTCGTATCAAATTGCAATCTGATCTCACTTACTCAATTACACCATGTCGAGTGCTCGATGAAAAAGAAAGAGCGACCCGCGGAAGAATCGTGAAGCAATATAAGGTATCTTGGAGTGAGCAAGATGACCGGGATGCTACCTGGGAGACGGATGACTATCTAAAGGACGTATACCCACACTTTTATAAGAAATGGTTCGTAATCCAAATCTCGGGACGAGATTTCTTTTAAGGAGGGGAGGGCTGTAACACCCCGGTGTTAAGCAATCCCTAAATGCATAATTTGGCATGGCATAAGCATAGCATCCCATCATTTCATGTGCATATGTTTGCTGAAGTGCTTAAGTCCTTGTGTAGTGTCTAAGTATAACCTTGTTTGCTTTCTGTTTCTGACCAAGTTTCTTATAACAAAGTTGTAGATCTCGATGAAGGGAACAACTTTGCTTTACAGCACTTTCTCAGAAAAAGCTTTTAAAATGTGATTTCTTGCATTAGAAAAATGGATTAGAAGTAAATTTCTTTTTCTAAGCAGAATTTGGACTCGAGCCTTAAAGATGATTTGTTCCTTACAAAATTCTAAGCAACTTTGCTTTTAGGACCTTTTCCTAATTCGGCTTAGTTTAGGAGTTATAGAGCATCCAAGTTTTTAATCAAACTTCATTAGTTTAATCCCAGTGGACCCCGCCTGTCAGTCTCTCCTTCTTCTCCTTCGCGGACGCCGCTCCCTCCGCGCCGGCAGAATCCGCCCGCAGCCGCGAGACCGCCTCGCCGGCCGGCCAAACCACCAGCACCGCCGCCCGTGGTTTGCGCCCGAAGTCGCCACGTCGCCCATGCACCCCGTCCCCTCTCGCCGCGTGGAGCGCGACGCCTGACGCCGCCGCGTCCGGTCGGAAGTTCCCCCGACGGGAACTGGCCAGGTGCAATGCACCCAGGCACTTGTTCCTTTTGTCTTCGTCCACCTTGCGCTTGCAAGCCAGAAAGCATTCGCTCACCAGCGCGCCAGCCACTCCACCATCTTCTCCAGTTCGCTCAAACCGCCATTGCCGCCGAACTCCGGCGAGCGATTGCTCGCTACTCGCCGCACCGCCGTTCGATTCCTCCCGCCAGTTTCTCCGCCCTAATCTCCTCCTTCTCCGGTAAGGGTTGGTTTCCCCTCTCTCCCTCTCTAGCTGCCGGAACAGCGGACGCCACCCGCAAGCTCCCGCCATGGCCGCCACCGTGACCTTCACGTGGACCGGTCATCTCCGGCCATGCTACCCTGAGCTGAGCCATGTTCTAGTCTTCTCTACCGTCGTAGTAGCTTAGAGTCAGATGGAGACCTCTCTCGTGTCCTGAGTTCGCCGGACCGCGGGCCAGTCGCGCTGTGTCCGCCATGGACCGCCGCCGTGCATCGCGCCGGACAATGCCGGGGATGCCGAAGCCCGAGAGTTGCTCCAATAGGTCGCTTAGGTCTTGCTTGGGCTAGTGCTATCCTCGCCGAGTCGCAAGCCGCCGGGAAGAGTTCCGCCGCCGAGTCACCGAGCCGCCGCTCCGCCATGGCCGCCGTCGAGCTTGCTCCGGTATCCCTCTGTCTCAGCGAGTCGGTTAGTTGTGTTCGCCTCGCAAACCCGCACCCAGTGATGGTCTCAGTGTCGCCGGAAGCCTCGCCGCCGGTGAGCTAGGGCCGGTCAACGACCACGGCGCAAAACTCCGCCGTTGACCGCCGAGCCTGGCCTCGCGCGGTAACGTGCCGAGCTTGGCCTCGGAAGCTTGGTCACCCTGACCAGCGGGCCCCGACTGGCAGTAAGGAAGAGAGAAAGGGAAGAGCTTGAGTGCCGTAGGCCTCGGTAAGTCGGATGCGCCGAGCCTTCGCCTCGAGCCTCGACCGGGTCGGTTGTGTAAGCCTCGGTCGAGTCGAGCCAAGTCAAGTGCGCGGTTGAGTCAGTTAGTCTCGGTTGAGTCAGTAGCCTCGGCTGAATAGGTTAGCCTCGGCTGCCAGTGTGCCTCGGCCGAATCGGTAAAATGTGTCTGAGCCTCGGCTGAATCGGTCGAGTGCGTCTAACCTCGGCTGAGTTGAGCCGGGTGTGCCGAAGCCTTCGCCTCGAAGCCTCGGACGAGTCGCGCCGGGTGTGCCGAAGCCGTGTCCTGTGCCTCGGCCGAAGTCCGTGCGTTAGGATTGAGTTCTCTTTTAAAAATGTGTTTTGCAGAATCCGTGTAAAGGCTTCAAAAATTCCTACAAGGCTCATTTTATGTCCAAATCCTGTGAAACAAATTTTGTTAGGTCAAGCATGTTTAGATCTATCAGTAAAGTTTGTTGAATGCATTCTTGGTGATATTTTTATGGGTAGCTTTATTTACATTAGAAAAGTGCTGATAACTTGGAAAATGCATAACTAATTATATATGAGTCAAAAAAATGTGATTTCAGTTTTGTTAGGTTTGTATGAAGGTGTAGTTTTAGAGAAAAATATAATATGAGGTTGTTCTGTGAATTAATTTGACAGTAGCTTTTAAAATGGTTAAATGTCGTTTCCTTGTTTATTTTTGTAGTAATTAAAATATGAGGAATATGAACCTGAGAATTTAAGCACATTGCTCTTGTACTAGGAAGCACAGCAGAAAAATAAGAAATCTGTTGTTTGACACTTTTTGCTAGGGTGTGTAGTTCAAAGCACCTTTCCATGATAGAATTTGTCTTTTTCATAGAGAATGGAGTTTAAGTCCAAATGAGTTGAAATTTGGACAGGGAGCTAGATTAGGTGTTGTTAACTCCCAGTAATTTCTGTAGATTTTTCTGAAGCTGTCTAAGTTAGGTTGCTGTTTAAAGCATGTGTAAATAGATTTATTTCAGCAAGTAATTAGAGGGTAATAAGCTCGCTAAGTAGACTTGGATGTGGTGACAACATCGCTTAACAAGTTGATCTTGATAGGTTAAATAGTTGGGATGATGTTGACTACCTTGTTGAAGAGAATGCAGTAGATGACATGTGCTTATCTCCTGATTGCTGTAATCATGTGCATCACATATGCATTCTATGTGCATTCATCCTATTCATGCGCATTATGCATCATACAGGATCAGCAGAGGAGATCCAGACCCAGTCAATACTAGAAGAGCCCAATCCGGAGGAGAACTTGACAGAAGAAGCCGGAGGGACCGACGCCGACGAGTTGCCCGAGTGCCGCGATCACCGTCCGTCGGACTTTGAGAAAGGCAAGCCCCGGAGCATTCTAACTCCTACGGTTTACAAATGTTTTCTAATTTAACCTGATGTTGGATGTTGCATTAGGTTATAGGAATTGATTGCTACCGTTGATGCATTATTACTTATCCTTGTCCACCTGCAATATATCTTGATATCCCTATTTAGGTCTAGGCTTGTTATATGCTTAGCCCTGCTTAGACCGGTAAAAGTTGGGTGATTCCCTGTCTCCCGCAATAGGTGGATACTGATCATGTTTAGCCTGTGCTACCATGAGATAACCATGTGATAATTAATCTGAGACGGAGGCGGGATGTAAGAGCAGCAGGACATGGGTTCTGTGTGCTAGTAGGCTCCCGTCTGTGTCGCATAGGACCCGTTCGGGAATGTCCCTTCAGTCAAATTGAACGCGTCGATCACTTAACGGAGTTGGTCTGAGTACCTCCCGTGAAGCCGAGTAAGGTTATTCGAGCCGGAGATGGAGATGTTGACGCCTAACACCCAAGGCCTCAGCTGTACCGTGGGCAACTATTCTGATCAACCTGGCATGGTCCGAGGGCAGGCAGGGCCTGATCGACCTGGCATGACCGTGGGCAGTTATAGATTGAGCGACCTGGCACTGAGATAACCCCCGGTGTAGAAGGGCCCATGGCCGTCCCGCGCTTTGTGTTCTCGAATCTCCTGACTGGCAGCTTACGACTGCCGTAGCCGGACGTGCCGGGCGAGTGTGAGACATTTTATCCCCAGCTGGGTAGGAGTCGATTATAATCGCCATCGCTCCTGGATAGTGAGCAGTTGACTTAAGATCATCTCCCGTAGAACTTATGGAACTAAAATGGTTATGGAATCTGAAAGGCTATTGATGAAATAGTCACTCTTGATTGATTAATTAGCAAGTGCTTGTTTAGTACAGGTGCAAATCTAGTAAGGTAGAGTTAATGACTAAAAGCAATTGCCAACATTGGAAACTGGGTTTCATTACTAAAGCTTTCATGCAAGAGAGTATGTACAGCCAACCCCACCCATATAGCCTACATAGTCCTTGGAGTCTCATTGTTTTTGGTTTATGACGGGTAAGTCTAGCTGAGTACCTTCTCGTACTCAGGGTTTTATTCCCTTGTTGTTGCAGATGGCCAGTGCTTTTATGGTTACTGCGAGAACTGCTTGTACCCGGTAACGGGTGATGACTAGACCAAGGGCATGGTCAACACTTATCTCATCTGTTGCTTTTGTGGACCCGGTCAACTGATGGCACCGTATCTATGAACAATCCAAACTTATGTTTTAAAGACTATGTTGCTTCCGCTACTACTACAAATTATGGTTTGTAATATTATTTCGTACTCCGATGTAATTTGAACTATGTGCAACTGTGTTGTAACCCGTGAGCATGTTCGTGGAACAAGTACGATCTTGGCTGGATGTCGTTGAATGATTTGAAATCCTTCGAGATTTCCGGACTACCGGGTTTGTACGAGCTTAAGTACTCGATGATTTCTGCGAGAGCGGAGGTTTTCAGTGCTTAATCTGGTGCAAATTGGTCGGTTCTGTTACAATCGGGAAGTCTTAGTTTATGATAAGATTGTGAGTAAGTATCGTGCGGCAGGCACTTGGTAACCTTAGCATAAACAAGGTGGTTATCGGCTCTATTAGGTTTGGCAAGATCTAATAGATTCATTAAGTTACCTTGTGTTATGTGTTTATTTCGTTGTAACACTTTATTGCCCAATCTAGATTTTGCTCGGTTCGGCTTCATCTTGTATAAGATCTATCCGGTCCTTTTATGATTATTTTTGTAAGGCCTTTACATGATAGATCTACTGTTTGCAATAGCCGATTCGATCATATCTAGATTGCCACATGGCGAGGGTTCATGCACGTTGAGTATGTTTGATCTATGATATAGCTAGGTGTCGTGCGGCAGGCGCAGACTTTAGATTGGTTTAACCATGCTTAGTTTGTATGCTCAATCCCCATGGACCCCAACTCGGTTGTACAATCGAGATTGGTTAAGCTTTAACCTATGTTTAATACGTCATGCAAATACGATTCTCATGCAAACGTGTTCGGCAACCTGTTATTCACGTAACTCTGTTCATATTGCCGAATAATCTTTAAACCTGTTGGCAGATAGCTTTCATAGCTATATGTCGTCGTAAGTGGCTTCAGGGCCGTATATTTTGGAACTGTCTGGTCATACCCGGCACGTTCCAGCTTTGTATTTAACAGTTTCTTTCCCTTGTTAGTTACAGGGCAAACTAACTGGCACGCACCGGACTTCTGAGCACCCGGGCCACGTTTGAAGCCAGCTTCTCCGGCTTGCTGTGTGATTGGCACAGTGCGTCACTTTTGGTGCCAACACTTTGCTTGGTTGCGTCGAGTCGTTGCCCATGTCTTTGGGAACCAAGTTGTTTTGCTCTTTTCACTTGACCTTCTTCGGCTTTGCTATGCTTTTGGGTCATTTGGTTGTGTTCTCTCTCCTTCTTCCTTCCTTCTTCTGCTACCATTATGATTTGTGTTGGTAGTTGACAATGCACTCATCAAGGGGGAGATTGCGGATACATGGGTGTATGCCGAGTCTCTGGGTGATGAGTGATTGTCAACTGGGATGATGCGCATGTTCTTTCGCTTGTGTTGTGCAGGTGTCGAGCACGGATACAGTTATCAGAGGCAAGGTGAAGGTCAAGTAGAGATGTGCCGTGTCGATGGACCGAGAGTGGCAAAGGGCGGACGTGAGGCTTGGACTGAGGGACTGGTGGCCCGAGGATCAGCTGTGGTGGCTGACAGCCTGGGACAGCGACGAGCGAAGACTTGCGGTCATGTGTTGCCTGAGTCGAGGACTCGGGGACACGTGTCGGTGGACGGGGTGCACGGGCGGTGCATCCCCTCTACGGCGTCGGTTTGGTGGTAGAGCCAGAGAAAAACCATCGGGTGGACGGTTTCCAGGTTTGGGCCTCAAAACCTGGGTGCGGATGGTTTCCGAGTTTGGCCACAAAACTCGGGCTGAGGACGGTTTCTAGGTTTGGGCCTCAAAACCTCGGTGGTGCGGGTTTGCTGAGTTTGGGCCTCAAAACTCAGGCGCTGGTGGGCTGGTTTCCCGGTTTGGGCCTCAAAACCGGGGTTGGCTGGAAAGACTGGTTTCCCAGTTTGGGCCACAAAACCGGGGGTGCAGAGCGAGGGCGGCACGTGGCGGCAATCAGGAGGTTGCGTCAAGGCAACGCTACGAGTTGTGCGGGCGTGGCCGTCGAATCCACCTACCATCGAGTTGGTCCAGAATAACCCTAGGGTTTAGCTGGTTTGCTTTGTAACTAGTTGAGGGGTAGAGTAGGAATTAGAATTAGGATAAGTAGAGGGAGACACGCTCCTCCCATTTTATCTCAGTCATTTGCTCTTTGCTTCTAGGGTTTCCGGCTCTCCCAATCCCCTGCTGTAGCTAGCTGAGATCCGTAGAGAACCATACCTCTGTGTACTGGAGATTTTGAGGAAGTAAGGCCGTAACCTCAATGTTGTAGCGTGTGGTAGCCACACGGTTGCAGATCGATGTGTTGATTCGTGTTTTGGTTCGTGTTCTTCGCGTTCTTCATTTCTCCGCGATTTTCCCATCACTCGATCTCTCTCCCTACTGCGTCTTTGCGAAATCCGTTTGAATCAACTTGTTCATTTTTGAAAGGAGATCATTTCCACCGAAGGAATTCATCTAACTCCTTACGAACAAGTAGATCGGGTTGATTTCGTTTTCGTGGCGTTTTTTTTCGTTCTTGATCTTTCCCTTTCGATTTCCCGGTGATTGAATCGATTTGAGCGGATGATTTCTTGGGGATAGTCTCCTAACTACCTCGTGATCATCCTCTCCAATTTTGGGATCGTGGGATTTTGATTTAGATCGGATTTGGGGAGTTTTGAGACAAGGGCGATTGAAATCGCACTCCCTGAGTGATCGCGGACAGTCCGCCACTTAGGGTGCGGACATGTAACACCTCTGGTGTTTAACTGTAATTAACCTGACATGTCATCATCATTAGTCATAATCATCCTCATCATACTTGTGCATTTGTCCCCTTATGTGTGTAGTGATCCCCTTTTCGAAAACCCTAAAAGCCCTAATCTTCCTATAAGGGCAAAATGGTAATTTCATCTCTGTGACTAGCCTTGTGTAATTCTTGTTCCTTTCGTGTCTTGAAGTTTTGTTGTGTTGGCCAAAGTTCCAAAAATCAAAATCAGATTTCAAATCCCTTTGCAAAACCCTGATTTCCAAACCCTGGATTTTATCCCTCTTTTTGTGATTCAAAAATTATTCAAAATTTGGGATTGGTCCAAAAAGCAAAGTTGTAGATCTGTCAAAGAGAAACAACTTTGGTATTCACAAATTTTCAAGTTTCTGTATAAAATTTTGAGTTATTTCAAATTCATTCAAACCCCAACTTTTGTTCCCTTTTCAGTTTTCAAAATTTATTCAAAAACTAATGAGTTTTTGGAAAAGTGTATTATAGCAAAGTTGTAGGTTTTGATAAAAGGAACAACTTTCATATTTGCAGATTTTCAAGTTTCAGTTTGAAATCCAGAGTAATTTTGATTTGAATCAAGTTTAAAAAGTGTCCCCTTTTCTGTTTTTGAATATAGTTCAAAAACTATTTGGATTTTGAAAATGTTCTTATTGACAAAGTTGTAGATCTCTTTTTTCTGAGCAACTTTGGTGTTTTGAGTTTTTGTTGCCCAGTTCAAATTTTGGGAGCAATTTGCAAAATTCAGAAACTAGCCAAAAGTCAAACCCTACACCCTACACTGTTCCTCTTCTTCCTAGGGACAGGGGGGCCCGGCCATGGCGCCCCGCCGGCGTCGCGCGCGCCGCGTGCCTGGCTGCCGCACCCACGCCCCCGACTTGTCGCCTGCAACCGCGCCATCATGCCGCTTCCGCACGCGCGAGCGCTGACTCTTTCCCGTCCCCTACAGTGCTCTGCGCGTCGCCGCCGCGTGGCCATCGCTGGCGAGCTTGCGTCCGAGCCCCGGCTGCACGCCATCACCCCCGCCAGAGCGCAATCGAGTGCGCACGCGCTCGTCGTGCTTATCCACACCACCCCGAGGTCTCTACCGGCCTCTGGCCGCGGCTATAAAACGGCCGCCGGAGCCCGAGCTCCCTCACTCACCTCCGCCGCCGTCGCCAGCTCAGTCCAGAGCCTCCCGTGCTCAACCACCTAGCTCAGCAGCTCCGCCTTGATCTGGTGAAGCTTCCCCACCCTCCAATTTCACCTCTACCGTCCCCGTTTGCCCGGCGTAGCTCGTCGTTGTCGTCTCCGGCGAGAACCCGGCGAACTCGGGTTCGTGGAATTCGCCGTCTCCGGCCTTGATCATCCTCCACTGACCCCCGCATCACCTTCCTTACTCCCTTGCGACTCTAACCTCGCCCCTGTGGCCTTGTTTGGTGCTCAGGGTCGTCGGAGCGTCGTTCACCGCCATCCGCCGTCCGCCGGTCACCGTCGACCTCCTCCACCGTCCATCCCCGTCCCTCACCGAGCTGCCCAATCGACTCCGGTGAGCTCTCTGGTGCTCCCTGTGCTCTTGGCTTCGCCGCGGACCGCCTGGTTCGGCCGGCGTGGCAAGCGCCGCCCATCTATGGTCGCCGGCGACGAGCTCCCGCCGCCGTGCCCGTTTTTCCTTTTTATTTCTAAGTTATGAATAGTGTTCGGTTTTCTCTTTTTGGTATGATTTTCTGTGTTATTCCAAAAATTCTGAAATTTTTGTGGTAGACTCTTTATGCTCTGTAGTATTTTAGAAAAATATGAAACTTGAGTTTTGTGCAAAAATTTGAAAATGTAAAATTCCCCTTTTAATTGAAAAATGAAGGTTTTGGTATTTTTGGAGAGTGATCTTTAACTCCAAAAATCTTGAGATAAATTTTTGTGACCTTGTTGTAACATGCTAAACCTCTGGTAAAATTTTGAAGACATTTGGAGCAAGTTGATTTTTGGGCATTTATTTTAATTCCTAAATAGTGCCTTTTGTTAATTAATGCCTAGATTTATTTGAGCACCTTAATGACCTCCAACAATTATGAAATTTGTTTTGCCATCTGTTTATGCCTTAATGAACTTATGTGATTAATTTGGTAATTTTTGGAGCATCTTCATAAAATGACCCTTTTAAATAAATTAAGAAAAATAGAAAAGATGAATTAGGGTTGGTAATAAGTGTTCAATGATGTGATCTTTGGATTGATTGATGTTCATAGACCCCTACCCTTCGGTCTATGATGTTTGTGATGCTATGTTTAGATGATGCTTAGGATAATTATAATAAGGTCTAGTTTAATCAATATTGCTTAAGGAGGAAATGGTTACCTTTTATGCTCAACTTAGATTTCGATTATGCCTTGCCTAAGAGTAATTTAGAATCAGTGGTATTGTCGTGCACCATAAGTCCAAATCATCATACTCATGAGCATTCATCATTGCATCCGTATAGTTGACGAAGAAGGTACCAGAGTCGAGGCCGCTGTTGACGAACCAACTCCCGAGGCGACCCCGAGCTCCGACACCTATACCTACCCCGAGTCTGCTCTTTTTGCCATCCAAGGCAAGCCCCGGTGCATTTAACCCTTTCCTTGAATTTATAAATGTTTCCTTAAATGTCTTTGAGTTAAATTATTGCATTAGGTTGATAGGAGTTGAGTGAAATCCTATCTGATGCATTATCTACCTTGACCAATGATACACCCGATACCTGCTTTTCAAAAACTATTTGCAAAATGCTTAGCAATGCTATATGATAGTTTTGCAATAAAAATGCCAATTTCAAAAGTGTGATCACTTTAAGAATATTTATGGGAATTTCTGGTTTACTCCTACTATTGGCTAAGTATCTGATCCGTACTTAGTCAATGGGAAGGAGAGATTGTCTTTGCGTACGGTGCCGTCATGTTGTAGTCCGGGACTCAACAGTTGACACCAACCGGGACAGGGTTGAAAAACTGACAGGACCTGTACTCTCGGGTTAGAGTCCCGAGGTGCTTGTCGCTGGCTGGAAAATTTAGGGACCACCTGTATGGGGGCCTGCTGACTAAGACTTGCAACTATTCACATACTACGGAAAGCTTCGGCTCCGAGGAATCCTTTATTGGACCGACAACCGCGCACTGGGAGTGGAGAGATGGCGGAAGTAGCATGTACCCACGTGGGTTAAAGTCCCGGACTGGAGTGGTGTACTGTACTTCCGGGTGGCGTAGGACCGGGCCCAATCTTGGAGGAATCCTGGTAGACGAGTTGGCATATGCAAGCTTGGGTGCTACATATGCAGTGTGGATAGGGATCCTCAGCTGAGTATTATTTATCTGGATTAACGCTGCTCCTCGGTTATGGAGACTTAGTCACTGACTGTCAACAGGGAGTGGTTCTCAACTAGGAATGTTTTGAAATGTAAAATGAGTCATGAACGATGAAGATTTGAGGAATACCGAATCTTTCAAAAATAAAATAAGGTTTACAAAAATGCTTTTCTGCAAAATACTTGATCTTGCTTAAGCCTTACCTTGACTACCCTAAGCCTGCATTCCTGAGTCTTCTCCCTTTTCTTTAGTCGGGTAAGTCTTGTTGAGTACCTTTGTACTCAGGGTTCTTTTACCCATGTTGCAGGTATGGCAGATTCCTCAGTATGCCTTGGACCCTGCTGTGTGACTGTTGTTCAGGAAGAGGCCGATGAGGCCGATGAGTGATTATTCACCCTCGGGCTGGGTGAAGTATCTTTATCTTTTAGTTGTTGTCATATGCTACCCTGCCAACTCTATCTATTTGAACTATGGTCTGTAATAACTTCACTTTAATGTTATGTTGAACCCTGGTTTGTAAAACTATTGTTATCTAAGTCTTCCGCTATTTACTCCGATGTTATTTGTCAATATGTTCAAGAGATTGTAACTGAATTGTGAGATGATCCTGCGGACATTGGGCACTGATGTAGCCCAGTGGCAGAACCGGTCTTAATCTCTTGGCTGTACGGGTCAACTGTCAGGTTGACAATGATCAGTGGGCCATGGGATTAGGGCGGTTACGTCACAGAGTGGTATCGGAGCATCTCACTACGACGTTGCATTCTTTTTGCGAAAACTTCAAAAAGTTTTTAAGTCCAAAACTAAACTTGACTATTTTGAGTCCAAATTGCTTCTCTCATCTCATCTTGTCTTTGGCAACTAGTAGCAAGACAACTTGTATAAGCCCTATGTACCTTACCTTAATAGTTGCATTGCCTTGTTCCGTAGGAACGAATCATGCATCATGTCATAATCACTTAAGTTAACTTCCTCTCTAAGTCTGTTGGGTTAGCATGCCTTCACCTTTTCTTGCTAGCCTTATGCTTCTCTTCTATCTATCTGATCCAGACATGGCCCGTATCAAGTTCACCGCTCGCAAGTCGACTGGACCCAATGGAGTGCCACGTCACCAGCTGGCACCAAGAGCAGGGGAAGAGGCAGGAGAATCCTCCAACGGACGTCGCTTTCCCCGCCGCACCCGCAAGCAGCTGAAGGAGGAGATCAAGAATCTAAAGGCTGAGTTGGAGAACATGGAGCACGACTTCTACATTTCCCGCCTGGAGTTCTATGAGACACGAGCCGCTCTGGAGGAAGCCAACAAGAATGTGGTCCGTGCCATCCAGCAACGTGACGCAACCTGGATCCGCGAGGACGTCACGAGAGCCCAGCTCCATGGACTGCAGCAGTACACTGCCCAGATTGAGCAGTACAATGATATGCTTCATGAGGAGGTACATCAGCTGCACAACCAACTTCACCCCGTGGCTCCACCTGTTGCGGAGGATCCAGAAGATGGAGTCGTGGAGGAACCTGAAGTAGAACATGAGCCATACCAGAATGAAGAAGTGGAACCTGCAGAAGATGTCCATGCCGAGGACGAGGATGAGGAGGAAGAGCCCGAACTCATCATCGAAGATGAAGATGACGATGAAGAGATGATCATCATCGATGACGACTAGATTCGTTGTGTCTGTGCCATCTGCTCACCTAAAGCCTTAAGTCTAGGTTTGGGGCGTTAGTTGGTCTTCTGTCTAGTCGAGTCTGTATCTTGTCTTGTACCTTTCCTTTGTCAGTCAGTGGTTATCTATCGAACCTCTGTATCAGTTATCTACCCTTGCATCAATGAATCTTATCAGTCAGTTTCGTTCAAAATCATTTTTTGGATGCTAAGTTCCCAAGTTCTTAATAGATGCCTGTGAACACCCGCACTGGAGCCGGAAGTTCCGGAGGTGCCAACCTTCCAAACCCTCCACCAGTTCCTGCTACCCTGGCAGATGCCATTGCAGCCTTGGCCGCCGCTGCCAACCTGATGGCTCAGAACCAAGGGCAGCGGAACAACGGCAACCATGGTCGTCGCAACAACCAAGAGACAACCTACGTGGACTTCACTGAAACCCGACCACCGGTCTTCACGAAGGCCGATGAACCTCTCGAGGCTGACGACTGGTTACGCACCATGGAACAGAAATTCAGTCTTCTACACTGCACAGAGATCCAGAAGCCTCGGTTCGCTTCTCAGCAGCTCCGTGGTCCCGCAAGTGCCTGGTACGCCAACCTGTTGGCTGCCCAGCCTGAAGGTCACCAGCTGACCTGGGAAGAGTTCCGCACCGCTTTCAGGGCACATCACATCCCTTCGAGATTGATGAAAATGAAGTTGGATCAATTCTTGGCCCTGCAACAGAAAGATTCCACCGTTATGCAGTACGTGGGACAGTTCAACCACCTGAGCCAGTATGCCTCCGACTATGTCAACACAGAGGAAAAGAAGAGAGATTGTTTTCTCAGGGGTCTGCACCCTAAGATTCGCAGAGGTCTATCTAACAACCTAAACGGATCCTATTATGATGTCGTTGACCGTGCTGTCGCTTTCGAGGAAAGTAACCGCCAGTATCAGGAGGAGAAGAAGAAGAAGAAGGCTGGGTCTAGCAGCTTCTCCAGCAACCATAAGCGCCCAAGAATCATCTATCACCCCAGCCACCACCAAAACCGTGCCCCATACCCTCATCAGCAAGTGGTCGTTCGTACCGCGGCCACCACTCATAATGCCAACCAGCAAAGTGCCACTCAGCCGAACGCCCCAGGTGTTCGTGTCACCACCCCTCAAACAGCTTACAACCATCCATGCTACAACTGTGGCCAAGTTGGTCACTGGTCTCGCGAGTGCCCAAAACCCAAGAAGGATGCCCAGCATGCACAGAAAGGCCCTGGAGGATCACAGCAACAGCACCGTGCACCGCAGAAGCACGTCCAGAAGGGCAAGTTTGTCAAGAAGCACGGGCAAGTCTACTTCACCACCGTCAGTAACATCCCAGAAGGAGAGCCCGTCATGCTCGGTAGGTTCCCTGTTGCCAATCATCCTGCAGTCGTCTTGTTCGATTCTGGTGCATCGCATTCCTTCATCAGTCGCACTTTTGTCATCAAGCATGAGTTACCCATGGGGAAGTTAAAAGAAAGTTTCTGTATACTTTCGCCTGGAGGGCGGATAAATACTAAGGAAGTGGTCCGCAGTATACCAGTAATGTTGGGGGAACATGTCTTTCCTACCACCATGATAGTACTGCGCAATCAAGAGATAGATGTCATCTTAGGCATGAATTGGATGTGTCAGTATAAAGCCATGATAGACATCTTGAATAGAGTTGTGAGAGTGGATATTCCTAACAGCACCTCCAAACTCCTTCTCCAACTTCCTATGCCTCAAAAACCAGCAACCACCCAGTTGAATACCGCCTGTGTTCCGGAAGTCAGGGATATTCCCGTGGTCTGTGAGTTCCCTGATGTCTTCCCAGAAGATTTACCTGGTCTACCTCCTGACCGTGACGTTGAGTTTGCCATAGAGCTAAAGCCCGGGACTGCTCCTATATCCCGCAGAGCTTATCGAATGCCTCCCAGAGAGTTGGCAGAACTAAAAATCCAATTACAAGATTTGTTGGACAAGGGTTTCATTCGCCCAAGCTCGTCTCCTTGGGGCTGTCCTGCAATCTTTGTAAAGAAGAAAGACAAGACTCTCAGAATGTGCATTGATTATCGCCCACTCAATGAGGTCACCATCAAAAACAAATATCCCTTGCCTCGGATTGATCTTCTCTTTGACTAGTTAGCTGGAGCCAAAGTATTCTCCAAGATCGATCTTAGATCCGGCTACCACCAAATAAAAATTCATCCTGAAGATATTCCTAAAACAGCTTTTACCACCAGATACGGCCTATATGAGTACTTGGTCATGTCCTTCGGTTTGACCAATGCACCCGCTCATTTCATGTATCTTATGAACTCTGTGTTCATGCCAGAGCTCGATAAATTTGTAGTCGTGTTCATTGACGACATCCTTGTCTATTCAAGAACTCCTGAAGATCACGCCAAGCATCTTCGAATCGTTCTCTCTCGTCTCAGAGATCACCAGCTGTATGCCAAGTTCAGTAAATGCGAATTCTGGCTAGATCGAATTCAATTCCTTGGTCATGTCCTGTCCGCTGAAGGTGTGTCAGTTGACCCTGAAAAAGTGGCAGATATCTTGGATTGGAAGCCACCTACCACTGTCCGCGAAGTTCGTAGCTTCATGGGAATGGCTGGATACTATCGTCGTTTCATCCCAGATTTCTCCAGAGTCGCCAAGCCTATCACCGAGTTGTTGAAGAATTCCGTGGATTTCGTTTGGACACCAGCCTGTGAGCAAGCCTTTCAAGCCTTGAAGAAACTGCTAACTACATCACCAGTCCTAGCTCAACCAGATATCGAGAAACCCTTCGATGTATACTGTGATGCATCTGGTACTGGTTTGGGCTGTGTTTTGATGCAAGAAGGACGAGTAATCGCTTATGCCTCACGACAGCTTAAGCGACATGAGGAAAACTACCCAACCCATGATCTTGAGCTAGCAGCAGTCGTGCATGCCTTGAAGATTTGGCGTCACTATCTGTTAGGCAGCACCTGCAATATGTATACGGATCACAAGAGCCTAAAGTATATCTTCACTCAAGAAGAATTGAATATGAGGCAGAGAAGATGGCTTGAGTTGATTAAAGATTATGATCTCGAAGTACATTACCATCCTGGTAAGGCAAATGTAGTTGCCGATGCCCTTAGTCGCAAGTCATACTGCAACTATCTGACGACGAAGCCCTATGATCTTTCCTTGTGCCATGAACTTGAAAGGATGGGTATCGAAATGATTTCGCAAGGAAGCTTGAACAATGTCAGCATAGAAACATCCATCAAGGATCAAGTCATTGCTGCTCAGAAAGATAACCCTGGAATCGAGCACATCATCGAAAAGGTCCAGACCGGAAAGGCTGATTGTTTCAGGATCGATGATGTAGGAGTTGTTTGGTTCAAGAACCGTCTAGTAGTTCCGAAGGTGCCTGAATTGAGACAGTTAATCCTTGATGAAGCACACTTGACCAGATTCTCTATTCACCCCGGCAGCAACAAGATGTACCAAGACTTAAAGCAGAGATTCTGGTGGACTAAAATGAAGATTGAGATTGCCCGGTATGTCGCTCAGTGTGATACCTGCCAAAGAGTCAAGGCAGTACACATGAAGCCTGGAGGAGAATTGCAACCTTTGTCAGTACCCGCTTGGAAATGGGACGACATTAGTATGGATTTTGTCAATGGACTACCCAAGACCCAGAAAGGTTTTGATTCCATTTGGGTAATCGTAGACCGACTCACCAAACAAGCTCACTTCCTGCCAGTGAAGACCAGTTACACCGTCCCCACGTATGCCACTTTGTACAAGAACCACATAGTGAAACTTCATGGCATACCCAAGAGCATTGTCTCTGACCGTGGTACACAGTTTGTCGCTAAGTTTTGGAAACCGTTCCATACCTCGCTTGGAACCAAGCTCTTACATAGCACAGCTTATCATCCTCAAACTGATGGACAAACGGAGCGAGTCAACCAAGTGCTGGAGGACATGTTGAGAGCCTGTGTTCTTACCTTCGCAGATACTTGGGATGACTGTTTGCCTTTGGCAGAGTTCTCTTATAATAACAGCTACCAAGAGAGCATCAAAATGGCACCCTTTGAAGCACTGTACGGTCGTCGTTGTCGTACACCCCTCAGTTGGTCTGAGCCCGGAGAAAGAGAATTCTTTGGAGTTGACCTGGTCAAAGATATGGAAGAGAAAGTCAAGCAGATACAAGAGAATATGAAGATTGCCCAATCTCGACAAAAGAGCTACGCTGACAAGAGACGTCGACCTCTGAAGTTTCAAGTTGGAGATTATGTATATCTCAAGGTCTCACCAACCAAAGGAGTCACTCGTTTTGGAGTCAAAGGAAAGTTAGCACCCCGCTACATTGGTCCGTTTGAGATTTTGGAATGTTGTGGCAAGGTAGCTTACAAGCTGAAGTTGCCCGATCATCTCTCCGCTGTCCACAATGTTTTCCATGTCTCCCAACTCAAGAAGTGTCTCAGAGTACCAGAACATGTGATTGAAGTTGAAGGTGTCGAACTAGAGCCTGATCTATCCTACTCAGAATATCCAGTTCGCGTGTTGGACCACAAGGATCGCGTTACTCGAAGAACCACCACAAGATGGTACAAGATCCAGTGGAACCAGCACTCTGAAGAAGAAGCCACCTGGGAATCCGAAGACTTCTTAGCAAAGAACTACCCCGACTTTCTCGAATCCCTGTCTATGTAAAGTTTTGCCTTTATCCCTTTTTGTCTTTTCTTTAGACGCAGAATCTCGGGGCGAGATTTCTTTTAGGGGGGAAGGCTGTAACACCTCTGGTGTTTAACTGTAATTAACCTGACATGTCATCATCATTAGTCATAATCATCCTCATCATACTTGTGCATTTGTCCCCTTATGTGTGTAGTGATCCCCTTTTCGAAAACCCTAAAAGCCCTAATCTTCCTATAAGGGCAAAATGGTAATTTCATCTCTGTGACTAGCCTTGTGTAATTCTTGTTCCTTTGGTGTCTTGAAGTTTTGTTGTGTTGGCCAAAGTTCCAAAAATCAAAATCAGATTTCAAATCCCTTTGCAAAACCCTGATTTCCAAACCCTGGATTTTATCCCTCTTTTTGTGATTCAAAAATTATTCAAAATTTGGGATTGGTCCAAAAAGCAAAGTTGTAGATCTGTCAAAGAGAAACAACTTTGGTATTCACAAATATTCAAGTTTCTGTATAAAATTTTGAGTTATTTCAAATTCATTCAAACCCCAACTTTTGTTCCCTTTTCAGTTTTCAAAATTTATTCAAAAAGTAATGAGTTTTTGGAAAAGTGTATTATAGCAAAGTTGTAGGTTTTGATAAAAGGAACAACTTTCATATTTGCAGATTTTCAAGTTTCAGTTTGAAATCTAGAGTAATTTTGATTTGAATCAAGTTTAAAAAGTGTCCCCTTTTCTGTTTTTGAATATAGTTCAAAAACTATTTGGATTTTGAAAATGTTCTTATTGACAAAGTTGTAGATCTCTTTTTTCTGAGCAACTTTGGTGTTTTGAGTTTTTGTTGCCCAGTTCAAATTTTGGGAGCAATTTGCAAAATTCAGAAACTAGCCAAAAGTCAAACCCTACACCCTACACTGTTCCTCTTCTTCCTAGGGACAGGGGGGGCCCGGCCATGGCGCCCCGCCGGCGTCGCGCGCGCCGCGTGCCTGGCTGCCGCACCCACGCCCCCGACTTGTCGCCTGCAACCGCGCCATCATGCCGCTTCCGCACGCGCGAGCGCTGACTCTTTCCCGTCCCCTACAGTGCTCTGCGCGTCGCCGCCGCGTGGCCATCGCCGGCGAGCTTGCGTCCGAGCCCCGGCTGCACGCCATCACCCCCGCCAGAGCGCAATCGAGTGCGCACGCGCTCGTCGTGCTTATCCACACCACCCCGAGGTCTCTACCGGCCTCTGGCCGCGGCTATAAAACGGCCGCCGGAGCCCGAGCTCCCTCACTCACCTCCGCCGCCGTCGCCAGCTCACGCCAGAGCCTCCCGTGCTCAACCACCTAGCTCAGCAGCTCCGCCTTGATCTGGTGAAGCTTCCCCACCCTCCAATTTCACCTCTACCGTCCCCGTTTGCCCGGCGTAGCTCGTCGTTGTCGTCTCCGGCGAGAACCCGGCGAACTCGGGTTCGTGGAATTCGCCGTCTCCGGCCTTGATCATCCTCCACTGACCCCCGCATCACCTTCCTTACTCCCTTGCGACTCTAACCTCGCCCCTGTGGCCTTGTTTGGTGCTCAGGGTCGTCGGAGCGTCGTTCACCGCCATCCGCCGTCCGCCGGTCACCGTCGACCTCCTCCACCGTCCATCCCCGTCCCTCACCGAGCTGCCCAATCGACTCCGGTGAGCTCTCTGGTGCTCCCTGTGCTCTTGGCTTCGCCGCGGACCGCCTGGTTCGGCCGGCGTGGCAAGCGCCGCCCATCTATGGTCGCCGGCGACGAGCTCCCGCCGCCGTGCCCGTTTTTCCTTTTTATTTCTAAGTTATGAATAGTGTTCGGTTTTCTCTTTTTGGTATGATTTTCTGTGTTATTCCAAAAATTCTGAAATGTTTGTGGTAGACTCTTTATGCTCTGTAGTATTTTAGAAAAATATGAAACTTGAGTTTTGTGCAAAAATTTGAAAATGTAAAATTCCCCTTTTAATTGAAAAATGAAGGTTTTGGTATTTTTGGAGAGTGATCTTTAACTCCAAAAATCTTGAGATAAATTTTTGTGACCTTGTTATAACATGCTAAACCTCTGGTAAAATTTTGAAGACATTTGGAGCAAGTTGATTTTTGGGCATTTATTTTAATTCCTAAATAGTGCCTTTTGTTAATTAATGCCTAGATTTATTTGAGCACCTTAATGACCTCCAAAAATTATGAAATTTGTTTTGCCATCTGGTTATGCCTTAATGAACTTATGTGATTAATTTGGTAATTTTTGGAGCATCTTCATAAAATGACCCTTTTAAATAAATTAAGAAAAATAGAAAAGATGAATTAGGGTTGGTAATAAGTGTTCAATGATGTGATCTTTGGATTGATTGATGTTCATAGACCCCTACCCTTTGGTCTATGATGTTTGTGATGCTATGTTTAGATGATGCTTAGGATAATTATAATAAGGTCTAGTTTAATCAATATTGCTTAAGGAGGAAATGGTTACCTTTTATGCTCAACCTAGATTTCGATTATGCCTTGTCTAAGAGTAATTTAGAATCAGTGGTATTGTCGTGCACCATAAGTCCAAATCATCATACTCATGAGCATTCATCATTGCATCCGTATAGTTGACGAAGAAGGTACCAGAGTCGAGGCCGCTGTTGACGAACCAACTCCCGAGGCGACCCCGAGCTCCGACACCTATACCTACCCCGAGTCTGCTCTTTTTGCCATCCAAGGCAAGCCCCGGTGCATTTAACCCTTTCCTTGAATTTATAAATGTTTCCTTAAATGTCTTTGAGTTAAATTATTGCATTAGGTTGATAGGAGTTGAGTGAAATCCTATCTGATGCATTATCTACCTTGACCAATGATATACCCGATACCTGCTTTTCAAAAACTATTTGCAAAATGCTTAGCAATGCTATATGATAGTTTTGCAATAAAATGCCAATTTCAAAAGTGTGATCACTTTAAGAATATTTATGGGAATTTCTGGTTTACTCCTACTATTGGCTAAGTATCTGATCCGTACTTAGTCAATGGGAAGGAGAGATTGTCTTTGCGTACGGTGCCGTCATGTTGTAGTCCGGGACTCAACAGTTGACACCAACCGGGACAGGGTTGAAAAACTGACAGGACCTGTACTCTCGGGTTAGAGTCCCGAGGTGCTTGTCGCTGGCTGGAAAATTTAGGGACCACCTGTATGGGGGCCTGCTGACTAAGACTTGCAACTATTCACATACTACGGAAAGCTTCGGCTCCGAGGAATCCTTTATTGGACCGACAACCGCGCACTGGGAGTGGAGAGATGGCGGAAGTAGCATGTACCCACGTGGGTTAAAGTCCCGGACTAGAGTGGTGTACTGTACTTCCAGGTGGCGTAGGACCGGGCCCAATCTTGGAGGAATCGTGGTAGACGAGTTGGCATATGCAAGCTTGGGTGCTACATATGCAGTGTGGATAAGGATCCTCAGCTGAGTATTATTTATCCGGATTAACGCTGCTCCTCGGTTATGGAGACTTAGTCACTGACTGTCAACAGGGAGTGGTTCTCAACTAGGAATGTTTTGAAATGTAAAATGAGTCATGAACGATGAAGATTTGAGGAATACCGAATCTTTCAAAAATAAAATAAGGTTTACAAAAATGCTTTTCTGCAAAATACTTGATCTTGCTTAAGCCTTACCTTGACTACCCTAAGCCTGCATTCCTGAGTCTTCTCCCTTTTCTTTAGTCGGGTAAGTCTTGTTGAGTACCTTTGTACTCAGGGTTCTTTTACCCATGTTGCAGGTATGGCAGATTCCTCAGTATGCCTTGGACCCTGCTGTGTGACTGTTGTTCAGGAAGAGGCCGATGAGGCCGATGAGTGATTATTCACCCTCGGGCTGGGTGAAGTATCTTTATCTTTTAGTTGTTGTCATATGCTACCCTGCCAACTCTATCTATTTGAACTATGGTCTGTAATAACTTCACTTTAATGTTATGTTGAACCCTGGTTTGTAAAACTATTGTTATCTAAGTCTTCCGCTATTTACTCCGATGTTATTTGTCAATATGTTCAAGAGATTGTAACTGAATTGTGAGATAATCCTGCGGACATTGGGCACTGATGTAGCCCAGTGGCAGAACCGGTCTTAATCTCTTGGCTGTACGGGTCAACTGTCAGGTTGACAATGATCAGTGGGCCATGGGATTAGGGCGGTTACGTCACAGGACAGTCCGCTTGTCCGGGACTTGGCCAGACCAGTGGCCGCGAGTCTCTGTGTTTTGGGTCTGGGTTGACCGGCGGACAGTCCGCCGGTGTAAACCGTGGACAGTCCGGGACAGTCCAGGGGACTTGCAGCAGCACTTCGGTTTTGCTCTTTCGGCCGGCGGACAGTCCGCGACCTGAGCCTGGACAGTCCGCCACTAGGCAGACAGTCCGCGACCGTACTGGCGGACAGTCCGCGAATCGGCTGTTTGTTCCGGTTTAGTGCGTTTGTGAAGGGTTACGAGGATGCTACGCTAGCCGAAAAACAAAATTTTTCAACCCCATAAACCAGGAACTACTGCTAGTTATAGATCACGGGATTACCACTAGATGCGCAGTGCAGCGGAAGACGTCTCGGTGTAGACGTGCGTGTCGCAGCGATGCCGTGTAGATGTTCACGTCCGTCCTTCACGTCTCCACGTGCAGTTCGTCCTTGTGCTCCAGATGCAGCACCTCCGAGGTATCCACACCTACAGGGAGGAAGCGTCACGCCTCTAGACTGCTAGGTCTGCGAGGAGCAATAGGCGCGGGCGTGGGGTGGGCGACGGCTGTCAACAATTGACGTGTGTTCCAACTCGAGTCCCAGTCTGACTCGAGTCCAACTCGAATCAGGCTTCCAGCACCTTAAGCGTGCGACCCTATGGGTTCACGCACACATAGACACGGCCTGAGTACTCCTACTCGCCCGATAGTTGACAGCGGCCTCTAGCAAGACGTGTCAACTCCTATGTATACGCAAAGATCATATCTGACGAACCACCACGATCACATATACGTAATTCCCTTGCCACACAATATTTGGTCCAACTCATAGGTTAACACTTAACCTAAGCATGGCCATGCATTTTATGATCCAATCATTTGAGTGGTCCAGTGATATCTCTCTCTCGCATGGAGAGGGGCAAATCCCATCTTTATCGTCTATGTCTCACAGCATACATCCTGACAAACCCGAAGACTATCTTTTTAACTACCCTGTTACGAAGTAGCGTTTGATAGTCCCTAAGTATGTCGATTCACATCTTGAGAACATACCACAATCTCAGGTCGAAGGACATAACGTACATGATGTGTAAAGAGATAATAAGAACATCTCATGTTGGGTCAGTCCAGCCCCATGTCATACATGTGCCCACATTATTAGTTTGACATCTCCATGTCTATGACTTGTGAAACATAGTCATCAACTAATACATGTGCTGATCTAATATTCATGTGTGTCCTCACATGAACTCCGATCAGGGACAACTATCGAATAACCATACAAGTAAAAGAGTTTCACAGACAATTCACATAATTGCCAATCAATACTAGTTGTCTTTAATGGATATTCAATGAACATATAATAAATCATGGATACAATAGAAATATCATCATCTCTATGATTAACTCTAGGGCATATTTCCAATAGTCTCCCACTTGCACTAGAGTTAATCTTTTAGATATCTAATACCCATAGACCTCACATGCGCCTCATGCTTAGGCTGTGGAAGAGCCTTTGTCAAAGGATCTGCTACATTCAAATCCGTATGTATTTTGCACATCTTAATCTCATCTCTTCCAATGAACTCTCGAATGAGGTGAAATTTCCGTAGTACATGTTTGTTCTTCTAGTGATTCCTTGGCTCCTTAGCCTGCGTGATCGCCCCATTGCTATCACAATGTAGAGACAATGGGCTAGACGCATTTGGAAACACACCAAGATCAATGAGGAACCTCCTCATCCAAACACCTTCCTTTGCAGCTCCACTAACTGCAATGTACTCGGCTTCTGCTGTAGAATCAGACATGGTCTCCTGCTTGGAACTTTTCCAACTGACTGCACCACCATTTATTGTAAACACAAAACCTGATTGAGATTGTGAATCATCTGTGTCGGTTTGGAAGCTAGCATCGGTGTAACAATTTACAACGAGCTCCTCCTCACCTCCATAGATTAGGAACACATCTTTAGTCCTTCTCAAGTACTTAAGGATGTTTTTAGCAAGTGTCCAGTGACTCTCACCTGGATTAGCATGATATCTGCTCGCAACACTTAGAGCATATGAGACATCCGGGCATGTACATATCATGGCATACATGATGGAACCAATGGCCGAAGCATATGGAACCCTACTCATGCGCTCTCGCTCATCAGATGTCGAACGACACTGTTTCTCGCTAAAGTGCATGCCATGTGACATAGGCAAGAACCCTTTCTTGGACTGTTCCATGTTGAACCGCTTCAACACCTTGTCAATGTACGTTTCTTGGCTTAATCCTATTAGCCTCTTTGACCTATCTCTATAGATCTTAATGCCTAGAATATATGTTGCTTCTCCTAAATCCTTCATAGAAAAACTATTATTCAATGAAGTCTTCACGGTTTGCAACATCGGAATGTCATTTCCAATTAATAGTATGTCATCTACATACAAGATTAGAAACACAACAGCGCTCCCACTTTCCTTCTTGTAAACACAAGGTTCTTCTTCATTTTGACGGAAGCCAAACCCTTGGACCACCTCATCAAAACAAATATTCCAACTCCGAGATGCTTGCTTTAATCCATAAATAGATTTCTTAAGCTTGCATATTTTTCCAGCATTGCTAGGATCAACAAAACCTTCGGGCTGTATCATATACACGTCCTCTTCCAAATTTCCATTCAGAAAGGCGGTTTTAACATCCATCTGCCATATCTCATAGTCATAATAGGCAGCAATTGCTAAAATGATCTGGATAGATTTAAGCATCGCTACCGGCGAGAAAGTCTCGTCGTAGTCAACTCCTTGAACTTGCCGAAAACCTTTTGCGACAAGTCAAGCTTTATAAACTTGGACGTTTCCATCCATATCCTTTTTCTTTTTATAGATCCATTTGCACTATATGGGTCTTACCCCATCAGGCGGGTCAACCAAGTTCCAAACTTGATTAGCTCTCATGGAATCTATCTCGGATCTCATGGCACTATGCCATTTCTTGGAATCAGGGTCCATCATTGCCTCGGCAAAAGTTGCAGGTTCGTCATCGTCTAACAATAACACATCCCCACGCAACTCACGGATTCTTGCCGACCTTCGTGGTTGGGGCGGGGTGTCTGTTGCCACAGGTAGGTCAACTTGTTCTGCTACATTAGCATCACTCGTGGAGTCAATCCCTGTTGGCTCATCTTGAACTTCTTCAAGATACACCTTCTGCCCTCTCTTGTCTCTTTTGAGAAACTCTTTCTCTAAGAAAACACCGTTTCGAGCGACAAACACTTTGCCCTCTGTGCGGTTGTATTAGTAATACCCTAAAGTTTCCTTTGGGTATCCCAGGAAAAAGCACTTGTCCGACTTGGGTGTTAGTTTATCTGAAATAAGTCTTTTGACATAAACTTCACAACCCCAAATCTTTAGAAAAGAAAAACTGAGACTCTTACCAGTCCATATCTCATATGGTGTCTTAACTACAGACTTAGACGGTACCCTATTTAATGTGAAAGAGGTTGTTTCTAGAGCGTACCCCCAAAACGATAAAGGAAGGTCCGACTGGCTCATCATAGACCGAACCATGTCTAACAAGGTTCGATTACGTCGCTCGGACACGCCGTTTCGCTGAGGCGTTCTAGGTGGCGTAAGCTGTGGAACAATTCCACAACTCTTAAGATGATTGCTAAACTCGTGGCTCAAATATTCACCTCCACGATCATATCGCAAGGCCTTAATTTTCTTGCCACGTTGATTCTCTACCTCATTCTGAAATTCTTTGAACTTTTCAAATGTCTCAGACTTATGCTTCATCAGATAGATATAGCCATATCTGCTAAAATCATCAGTGAAGGTTATGAAGTATTGGAATCCGCCTCTAGCTGTCGTAGTCATTGGTCCGCATACATCAGTATGTATAAGATCCAATAAGTCAGACGCCCTCTCAGGAAAACCTGTGAAAGGTGACTTGGTCATCTTGCCTAGCAAGCAAGCCTCACATGTCTCGTATGATTCAAAATCAAACGAAGTTAGAATCCCATCAGCATGGAGCTTCTTCATGCGGTTTTCACTTATATGACCCAAACGACAATGCCACATATAGGTAGGACTTAACTCATTAAGCCGAGGCCTTTTAGCAGTAATATTACAGATAGACATAGGTGCATCATCAAGATTTAAAATAAACAACCCATTCACAATGGATGCAAAAGCCACAAACATATCATTCTTAGATATTACACAACCATTGTCTTTACTCGCAAATGAATAGTCATCCTTCATCAAACATGAAGGTGACACAATGTTTCGACTTAAACTTAGAACAAAATAACAATTATTTAACTCCAAAATAAATCCTGATGGTAGGTGGAGTTGCATCGTCCCGACGTTCAACGCAGCAACTCTTGCATTATTGCCCACGCGGAAATCAACCTCCCCTTTTCCAACGCTTCTACCTCTTATCATTCCCTGCATCGTATTGCAAATATGAGTAACCGAGCCGGTATCAAATACCCAAGAATTAATATAAGAGTCAGCGAGGAAAACATCTGTAATATAAATAGCAAGTGTATGAGCAGTGGGAGTACCTTTACCACCGCCATCCTTCATCAAGGACACTAAGTACACCTTGCAGTTTCTTTCCAGTGACCTTTCCCCTTACAGTGGAAGCACTCAGAATCAGCAGTTGGTCCAGCAGCGTCAGGCGCAGGAGGGTTTGGCTTAGAGATCACATCTTTGGCCTTGCCCTTGCCCTTCCTATTCTTCCAAAAGTTGCCCTTCCTTTTAAAGTTAGGCTTGTTTTGGATTGCCATCACATGGCTGCTGCCAGCACCTTTCTTGATGTCTGCCTCTGCTGTCTTAAGCATGCCACATAGCTCATTCAAGCCCCTCTCCGCACCATGCATATGGTAGTTCGAGATGAAGTTCCCATAACTAGGTGGGAGAGAAGAGAGAATGAAGTCAGTAGCCAGTTCTGGACGAATTGGGAAGCCTAGCTTCCCCAACCTCTGAGTGTAACCAACCATCTTGATCACATGTGGTCCAACTGCTGCACCCTCTGCTAACTTAGTCTCAGCAAAAGACTTAGAAACATTGAACCTTTCGGTTCTAGCCTGAGTCTGGAACATCTCATCTAGCGCTACGATCATATCATAGGTTGTATGGTTATTATCAAACTGCATCTGCAGATCTGGTTCCATGCTAGCAAGCATCAGGAATCCCACTTCAAGATCAGCATCACATGCTTTCTTGTAAGCGGTTTTCTCAGTAGCAGGTGCATTATCAGCAGGTTCCTCTGGTAGTGGGGTGTCTAGAATATCTTCCTTTTTCTCAGCCCTGAGAACAATTCTCAGGTTGCGGATCCAATCCGCATAGTTTGTTCCATTCAATTTATCTTTCTCAAGGATTGAGCGTAAAGTAAATGGTGGATTGCTAGGTGCCATTGATCTACAACAAAAGTAAATGCAAAATACTAAGACAATGTATCCAAGACAGAGTAAATGTTATTAAAACTTTAATAAAATTTACTCCCACTAAGATCAATATCCCTCTATTGAATTTTAGTGATTCAAGACCCAAACTAACGAGTCTACTAGTGAGCTTTAGCATCACCGCTAGTGGACATGGTAGATTGGTAAGCAACTCTTTGCTAATCATATCACATATGACTCTTGTTGTTGGCCAACATCTCTATGCGTGCTCAACTCCTTATGCTTCAAGGTCCCTAACCGTTAGGATGACCTTGTTCAAGTAACCAACCCTTCTGCAGTAAGTATCCGATACGAACCTGGCTGGTCAAGGAAAATCAGTGACACCCTAATTTCATAGGCGCACCACCGATTGTACAAGACATATGACAGTGCAAGGTTTGGGGAAGAATATGACTTGAACATTACTGAGGGATCGTTCTACACTTTCACTACCGCATGTAGACAATAAACATGAATTGCATGTTAAAGTAGAACATAATAAGAGAATAGCATCAACACAGATATGACATGGTATAGCCCATTGTATATTTGGAGATCTCCATCTCCGCCAATCTGTTCACCATGATGATCTCCATCTACATGGTTCTTGTACGCCATCCTTCAGCGATGAATCCACCGAGACTAGCTACAACTAGCGTAATTAATATAATTACATAGTCGCGAGTAGGATCATCATGATTTGGCACGCATGCCATTACATCAAATGGACAATATATGTGGCTCCAGCCATATTGTCATAATCACGACACACAAGTCATGAAACAATTACATACATGCATCACATACACATAAGGGCTATACCAGTCATCAATCCCTGCAAAACAGAGTTAAACGTTCCCAACGTCTAATCTTGAATCGCAGAAAACATAATTTTCCTAGCCTTTTTTCGCAAATCTAAATTCGACAAAACTGGATAAAGCGGGTGAAAATCGGATGTAAAATTTTCTGTAGATCGATTTTTGTTTAAAGATCGTCTCAATCCGAGGCCGTATGCAAAAGTTACGTTTGTTTTACCGAACAACGCTCTTTTGCATATGACGCGGCACATCTCATGCACGCGACTCATGACCTAGATTCGACTCGATCAATCTGATAGATCAATCTGATTGATCTCCATCTTGCCATGATTGGATTTACACGTATCACTTAACTCCGATGGCGGAATTCCGACCGGTAGGAGTAGATCGTTACATGACCAATACGGCAAGATCACGAATCTAGATCAGAAATTGATCTACAACCGCGCATATCTCTATATGCACACAACCGAATCTATAACGAGGCAGTAATGGCTCCGATACCACTGAAGGGTTACGAGGATGCTACGCTAGCCGAAAAACAAAATTTTTCAACCCCATAAACCAAGAACTACTGCTAGTTATAGATCACAGGATTACCACTAGACGCGCAGTGCAGCGGAAGACGTCTCGGTGTAGACGTGCGCGTCGCAGCGATGCCGTGTAGATGTTCACGTCCGTCCTTCACGTCTCCACGTGCAGTTCGTCCTTGTGCTCCAGATGCAGCACCTCCGAGGTATCCACACGTACAGGGAGGAAGCGTCACGCCTCTGGACTGCTAGGTCTGCGAGGAGCAATAGGCGCGGGCGTGGGGTGGGCGACGGCTGTCAACAATTGACGTGTGTTCCAACCCTAGTCGCCCCACCCCTCTTTATATAGGCGTCCCTAATGAGCCCACCGACCTGGAGGCCCATTAGCAAACCCTAATCCCAGTCTGACTCGAGTCCAACTCGAATCAGGCTTCCAGCCCCTTAAGCGTGCGACCCTATGGGTTCACGCACACATAGACACGACCCGAGTACTCCTACTCGCCCGATAGTTGATAGCGGCCTCTAGCAAGACGTGTCAACTCCTATGTATACGCAAAGATCATATCTGACGAACCACCACGATCACATATACGTAATTCCCTTGCCACACAATATTTGGTCCAACTCATAGGTTAACACTTAACCTAAGCACGGCCATGCATTTTATGATCCAATCATTTGAGTGGTCCAGTGATATCTCTCTCTCGCATGGAGAGGGGCAAATCCCATCTTGATCATCTATGTCTCACAGCATACATCCTGACAAACCCGAAGACTATCTTTATAACTACCCTATTACGAAGTAGCATTTGATAGTCCCTAAGTAAGTCGATTCACATCTTGAGAACATACCACAATCTCTGGTCGAAGGACATAACGTACATGATGTGTAAAGAGATAATAAGAACATCTCACGTTGGGTCAGTCTAGCCCCATGTCATACATGTGCCCACATTATTAGTTTGACATCTCCATGTCTATGACTTGTGAAACATAGTCATCAACTAATACATGTGCTGATCTAATATTCATGTGTGTCCTCACATGAACTCCGATCAGGGACAACTATCGAATAACCATACAAGTAAAAGAGTTTTACAGACAATTCACATAATTTCCAATCAATACTAGTTGTCTTTAATGGATATTCAATGAACATATAATAAATCATGGATACAATAGAAATATCATCATCTCTATGATTACCTCTAGGGCATATTTCCAACAGTTTGCTCTCCCGGCTTCTTCGCATGGTTTTCGGACTTCTCGTTTGGCCCTAGAGTTGACCAAGGAACCTCTCTAGGTATCTTTGCTACTTGTTAGCATAGGTATTTAGGAGTTTCTCGACGTAGCCGTAAATCTACGTTCGGGACTTGGTTTTTGGGGTTGTATTCGAGCCGGTGCTTTTGGCGTTTGGTTTGCTATCTCCTTGTGGTGCCTCGCTGTGATCCTAGGGATCATCCACCCTCTTCCAAGGGTCATGGGCATCACGGTTTCGGTCGTAGTTTCTCGGGGTTGATTTTGGGACATTTGGCCAAAGTTTCGAGAGAAATTTTTGAGCTCCCATTCACCCCCCTCTTGTCGCCTTGCTAGTGCTTTCTCGGTCCTTCACAAACCGAAGAGGAAAACACATACCTTCGGGCCATCTTGTCATGGGTATCTTGCAATGATCCGCAGCTTGGGATGATGATCACGCAGTTTAAGCGTGCTGCTAGAGGTCCAGGTGTAGGTTTTGCTCCTGGTGTTGATGTTTCTGCTTTTGGGAAGATTGGAGAGTCGAGTGGTCTGAACCCGAGTGAGAAGCCCAACTCCACTACTACTCCCAAACTTACCAAGCTTCCACCCAAAGAGCCTCTCAAGCCTAACACCGAGGACGGAGTGTTTGAAGAACCTCCACGAGCTCCACCCAAGAACCAGCAATGGGCTCCCAAACCAAACCACCTCAAGAACAAGCTGAACACAATGCCACCTATCTAGGAGGAGCTTATGCCACAGAAGGGCAAAGTGATCCACACCCACTACCGTGAGTACCAACAACCCCCTATGAGAGTGGTGAGGTACCATTGTGAGCACTGTGGGAGAGATGTTCACTTGAGTGTGAAGGACCGAGAATCAACCAGAAAGCGACCAGAGGGGGGGGGGGTGAATGGGAGCTTCAAAATTTCCTTTCGGAAACTAGTAGCCACTGTCCCGAGAGTCACCCAAAAGGACAAACCCTAGAGCTTGCTAATGTCCACGACCGTAGATGTAGGGTGAATGCTTCCAAGAAGCACAGCGGGACACTACACAACTCTAGAAAGCCAACACAAAAGACGGAAATCAATTCCGACAGCGGACGAACAAACCGCGAACAAAACAGCGCAAAACAGTCACGACCGGACTCTGGTCAGCGTCCGGTCAGCAGGGACCGGACGCGTCCAGTCACACAAAAATCGATCTGGAACCTTACTGTTCCTGACCGGACTCACGAGCAGGGAGCGTCCGGTCAACAACAGTGCGTCCGGTCAAAAGACGACAAGCTCAATGAACAGTAGAACCTATGCGTCCGGTCAGTGTTCAAACCGAGCGTCCGGTCAAGTCACGAGATCAACACACCGAGCGTTCAATGACCGGACTCTCTGCCCGTGCGTCCGGTCATCTCGACCAAGCGTCCGGTCACCCCGATACAGTGCTGTTCGTCCACCGATTCAACTCGATCTCACCCAAAACAAATCCTCTAGGGATCAAACTTGGTGAGAGGAGTCAAAAGGAGTATAGTGAGCTATCCCTAAGAGATCATGGCTCGAACCTATCTCCAAATCGATGAATCGAAGAATTTCGGGGGAAAGGAGAAAGCTTGATCCGAAATGAAAATCGATCGATCTCCTAGACCGTGAGGTTAGAGTTTAATTCCTTCGGTGGAAAGAAGTGCCTCACGATCTAGAACAATTTGGTTCAAACGGATTTGCAAAAGATGAACCGAGCAAAGAGATCAAGCGACGTGAAAGTCGTGGAGAAAAAGGATTCCGCGAAGAACACGAACAAAATGCGAATCACAACCACGAACTGCACAAAAGTGAGATTACGGTCTCACTTCCTCACAATCAACAGTACACAGAGGCAAGTCTCTCTGCGGATCTCAGCTAGCTACAACAGGGGATGGGAGAGCAGGAAACCCTAAGTGCGAAAGAGCAAATGACTGAGAATGTGGGAGGAGGGTGTCTCCCGACTACTTATCCTACTACTAGCCTAAGTCTATTTCCTACTCTACCCCTCTCTAATCTAATTACAGAGCGAACCAGCTAAACCCGAGGGTTATTCTGGACCAACTCGGTGGTAGGTGTATCCGACGGCCACGCCCGCTCGATTCGAAGCGTTGCCTCGACGCAACCTCCAGATCGCCGCCACGTGCTGCCCTCGCTCTGCACCCCCGGTTTTGTGGCCCAAACCGGGAAACCAGCCTTTTCCAGCCAACCCCCGGTTTTGAGGCCCAAACCGGGAAACCAGCCCATCAGCCTCTGAGTTTTGAGGCCAAACTCAGCAAACCCTCAGCGCCCAGGTTTTGAGGCCCAAACCTGGAAACCGTCCTCAGTCCGAGTTTTGTGGCCAAACTCGGAAACCCTCAGCCCGAGTTTTGTGGCCAAACTCGGAAATCGTCCACGCCCAGGTTTTGAGGCCCAAACCTAGAAACCGTCCATTCGATGGTTTTTCTCTGGCTCTACCACCAAACCGACGTCGTTGAGGGGATGCACAGCCCGTGCACCCCGTCCACCGACACGTGTCCCTAAGTCTACGACTCAGGCAACACATGACCGCATTTCTTCACTTGTCGTCGTCACAGGCTGCCAGCCACCACAGCTGATCCTCGGGCCTCTGGTCCCTCAGTCGATGCCTCATGTCCGCCCTTCACCGCTCGGTACCTCGGCATGGCACGTCCGCCGCACGGCACGCCCATCCTTCACCGCACCCGGTCCGTCAGCACAGCACGTCTCAACTTGACCTTCACCTCGCCGTCGATCACTGAATCCGTGCTCGACACCTGCACAACACAAGCCAAAGAACATGCGCATCATCCCAGTTGACAATCACTCAACACTCAGAGACCCGGCATACACCCATGTATCCGCAATCTCCCCCTTGATGAGTGCATTGTCAACTACTCACACAAATCATAATGAAAAGAAGAATAAGGAAGAAGGAGGAAGGAGAAGGAGAAAACTCAACCAAATGACCCAAAAGCATAGCAAAGCCGAAGAAGGTCAAGTGGAAAGAGCGAAGGAACTTGGTCCCCAAAGACATGGGCAACGGCTCGACGCAACCAAGCAAAGCAAAGCTAGCCCTCAAGAAGAGGTAGAACAGGCTCAACACCGCTAGCAAATACCAATTGGAAAATCGAAGCAAAATGCTAGTCCCTCAAGATAGAGGCACAGAGGCTCAACACAACTAGCAAAGAAAGCTCGATACCAATGCCTTTCGGCCAGCAAGAGACAGCAAAACTCCCCATTAGATGAACATCCAGGAGACATGCAAACTCTCCTCCTGGGACCTCCCCCTCAAATGGACACTCGGGAAGCACAAATGATTTGCAAATTCTCCCCCTTAGTTGAAAATGCACTAATCAAGTAAAGGACTCTCCCATCAGAAAAAGGCACCAACAAAAAGTGCGAACATGGGAGATTCTCCCCCTTCCAACATGCATATGAGTCAAAATGCAAGTTAGCAGCTTCAGGCATATATTCAGGAGAATGCAAAGATGCTCTAAACAGTATAACTCCAAAGACTCAACAGCAGCATACAAGCTCAGCAAAGGCTCAAACTGATCACCAGAGATGAAATATGAACATATGAGCAGAAATGAGCAGTTTTGAGTCAAAAGGTATTCACCATCAAAATAGCACTAGCAATGTATAAACAGGAGTCTGAGCAAGTGCTAAACATGTATACAAGGTGAACTACCCCTAGAAAAGTTCAATCATCATGCTTAAGAATGAAACATACACTTGTGAATTCAAATTCAGATCGGAGTTGCAGCGGTGAAATTTTACAAGTTCAATTATTAGCATGTGATTGCGAGAGGTTGAAAGCTTGTCATTGCCTAACTTTGCAACCGTGCGAAGCCTATGCCGAAGCAATCAGAAGCTTACAGCTACGGTTTCGGTCATACACTACACGGCTCAAGTTTAACTCAAAGTGCAATGAGAAACCGTCTCGATACCGTGATGTGTTGACAAGCAATCCCATCTCGATCTTTTTAATTCACTAAAACTTGGTACAAATTTTAAACATGATATGAACAGACCAAGCAAGTGAATGACTCAGAACTAGAGACATAGCAACCTAGCATATATGAAAAGCACGAGTAAACTCAACACATCCTACACATGCTAGTTGCATATCTCAATGGTGAACATTTTCAGATTTTATTTACTTTAAGCAAATTCACCATTTCAAAATAGCTCAGCTCACAACATGTACTAGTGATCAGAAAGAGCATAAGCTACAAGCATCAACATAAGCATCGGAGCATACTACATAGAGCATAGTTACATTCTAGTGATTATAGACATGAAGCTCAGAATGTAAAAGCGTATGCTAAAAAGCAAAGGAAAAGAAAGACAAACAAAAAGAGTCAGTCTATTATACAAGATCCAAAATGTTTCCCCCAACTAAAAGGGGAAACACACACCAAGCTCACCCCTCAACCGATTAAAGGTTGATTCGTCTAAAGGCTTGGTGAAAATATCAGCCAGTTGATGATGAGTATCGACATGGCGAAGGTCGATATCACCCTTCTCCTGGTGGTCTCGCAGAAAATGAAAGCGCACATCAATGTGTTTAGTCTTCGAGTGAAGGACGGGGTTCTTAGCAACGCTAATGGCACTCGTGCTGTCACAAAGCAAAGGCACACGAGAAAAGCTCAGACCAAAATCACGCAAAGTGGCCATCATCCAAAGCAACTGGGAACAGCAGCTAGCCGCAGCAACATATTCAGCCTCTGTAGTGGACTGAGCGAATACCAAATCCCGAACTCAGGCGTGAAACGAAGGTACCTGAAAATCCGCTTCACCTCCTGACGGTGAGAGGTGCGCGGCGACGCCTGAAAGCGCGCACACAGACACACCGCGAACTGGATGTCCGGGCGTGTCGCCGTCAGGTAGAGGAGCGACCCGATCATGCTGCGGTACTCCTTCTGGTCCACTGCTTCTCCATCCACATCCGCATCCAGGGCAGTCGTCGTCGACATGGGTGTTGGAAAAGGCTTGGCCTCACCCATATCGAACCGCTTCAGCAAGTCCTTGGTGTACTTGCCCTGGTGCACAAACGTCCCCTCTCGGGATTGCTTAATTTGCAACCCGAGAAAGAATGTCAGCTCGCCCATCATGCTCATCTCGAACTCCCTGCTCATAGTATCTGCAAACTTGGCAACCAAAGCGTGAGAAGAACCACCGAAAATGATATCATCCACGTAAATCTGGACCAAGAGAGTGTCTTTGCCTTGCTTGAGGAGAAAGAGCGTTTTATCTACACATCCCATTTTAAAACCCTTAGCAAGCAAAAAGGTTTTCAACCTATCATACCAGGCTCTAGGGGCTTGTTTCAAACCATATAAAGCTTTGTGGAGTTTAAAAACATGGTTTGGAAACTTGGGATTTTCAAAACCGGGGGGTTGCTCAACATAAACCTCTTCTTCTATGTAGCCGTTTAAGAAGGCACTCTTGACATCCATTTGAAAAAGTTTGAAACCTTTGGATGCAGCAAAAGCCAAGAGTATCCTAATAGCCTCCAAACGAGCTACAGGAGCAAACGTCTCCTCATAGTCTATTCCCTCCTTCTGACTATAACCCTTCGCTACAAGTCTGGCCTTGTTTCTAACAACGTGGCCATCCTCTCCTTGCTTGTTTTTGAAAACCCATTTTGTCCCAATAGGCTTACACTCAGGAGGAGGTGGAACTAGAACCCAAACCCGATTTCGCTCAAAATTTTCTAACTCCTCATGCATGGCATTGACCCAATCGGGATCCGTCAGAGCATGTCCAACATCTCGGGGTTCAAAATCAGCAACAAATGCAGAATGAGCAAAGTGAGAAATGTGCTGTGACCTGGACCGAGTGACTCGTTCGTCAATGTCGCCAATCATCTGCTAAGGGGGGTGCTGGCGCTGAATGTGTCATGGCGCCTCCCTTGCCGAAGTGGCCTCCCCCTCAATAGCAGCTGGTGCCTCCCCGGGTACAAATGGTACCGCTCGGGGTGGCAGATCCCACGGCCCCCAAGAAGAGGAGGTGTCGGGGCCGTGAGTCGTCGTAGAAGCCGCTCTTTGCAGCACAACTGGAGGAGGGGGTGCTGGATCATCCATACCTTCAGCACCCTCGTCCTCATCATCAAAAAGAGGCTCACCAACCTCATGATCACCTGCACGCTCAAAACGAGAAGAAGGACAAACCATGGTCTCATCGAAGGTGACATCTGATGTCTCCATGACTCGGTTAGTATCAAGGTTAAGTACATGATATGCGCGAGTGTGAGTGCCATAACCCAAAAATACTCCGTCAGAAGAACGAGACTCGAATTTGTCCAGGTTGCCTTTCTTCAATATAAAACAATGGCAACCAAACACTCGAAAATAACTCACCTCCGGGAGTTTTCCAAAACGCAACTCATAAGAGGTCTTTTTCAAGAAAGCTCGAAGAAAAATGCGATTGGAAATATAGCATGCAATGTTCATAGCTTCGGCCCAATAACGCCTAGGAGTCCTATACTCACCGAGCATCGTCCTGGCCATCTCAACAAGGGTCCGATTTTTCCTCTCTACAACACCATTCTGAGGGGGTGTGTAGGGGGAAGAAAACTGATGCTCTAAACCCAAAGAGTTACAAAACTTCTCAAAATCCGGGGGGTTGCTCAACATACACTTCCTCTTCTATGTAGCCGTTTAAGAAGGCACTCTTGACATCCATTTGAAAGAGTTTAAAACCTTTGGATGCAGCAAAAGCCAAGAGTATCCTAATAGCCTCCAAACGAGCTACAGGAGCAAAAGTCTCCTCAAAGTCTATCCCCTCCTTCTGACTATAACCCTTGGCCACAAGACGCGCTTTGTTCCTCACAGTGTGGCCATCCTCTCCTTGTTTGTTTTTGAAAACCCATTTTGTCCCAATAGGATTACAGTTAGGAGGAGGAGGAACTAGAACCCAAACCCGATTTCTCTCAAAATTTTCTAGCTCCTCATGCATGGCATTGACCCAGTTCGGATCCGTCAAAGCGTGTCCAACATCTCGGGGCTCAAAATTAGCAACAAAAGCAGAATGAGCGAAGTGAGAGATGTGCTGTGACCTGGACCGAGTAACACGTTCGTCGATGCTGCCGATCATCTGCTGAGGCGGGTGCTGGCGCTGGATGTGTCGTGGCGCCTCCCGAGCTGAAGTAGCCTCCCCCTCAACAGCAGCTGGTGCCTCCCCGGGTACAAATGGTACTGCTCGGGGTGGCGGATCCCACAGCCACCAGGAAGAAGAGGTGTCAGGGCCATGAGTCGTCGTAGAAGCCGCTCTTAGCGGTACTGCAGGTGGAGGGGGTGCTGGATCATCCATACCTTCAGCACCCTCGTCCTCGTCATCAAAAAGAGGCTCACCAACCTCATGATCACCTGCACGCTCAAAACGAGAAGAAGGACAAACCATGGTCTCGTCGAAGGTGACATCTGATGTCTCCATGACTCGGTTAGTGTCAAGGTTAAGTACACGATAAGCTCGAGTGTGAGTGCCATAACCCAAAAACACACCGTCAGAAGAACGAGATTCAAACTTGTCCAAGTTGTCCTTTTTGAGTATAAAACAATGACAACCAAAAACTCGAAAATAACTCACCTTGGGCAGTTTTCCAAAACGCAACTCATAAGAGGTCTTCTTCAAGAAAGCTCTCAGAAAAATGCAATTTGAAATGTAGCATGCAGTGTTGATAGCTTCGGCCCAATATCGCCTAGGAGTCCTATGCTCATCGAGCATCGTCCTGGCCATCTCTACAAGGGTCCGATTCTTCCTCTCTACAACACCATTCTGGGGCGGTGTGTAGGGGGAAGAAAACTAATGCTCCAAACCCAAGCGTTCACAAAACTTCTCAAAATCTGAATTCTTGAATTCGGAACCATTATCACTCCGAATTGCTTGCATCGAGTTCAAAGGGAACTCGTTCTGAAGACGCAAAATCAGATTGCAAGCAAAGGAGAAAGTCTCGGTCTTCTCAGTTAAAAAGAAGACCCACGAATATCTTGAAAAGTCATCAACAACAACAAGCACATACCACTTCCCCCCAACCGAGCTCACCCGAGCCGGACCAACAAGGTCCATGTGCAAAAGCTCTCCAGGGTGCTTGGTCATGACCTGAGTCACTGGATGGTGGGGAGCGGCAACCATCCTCCCGTGTCTACAAGAGTGACAAACAAGATCCTTCTCCATATGCAACTTGGGCAATCCTCGGATTAGGCCAAGTGAACTAAGCCTTGCAAGCAAGTCGAAGCTCAAATGTCCAAGTCTCCTATGCCACTTCCAAAGATAAGAGGAGGAAGGTCCAGCCACAAGACAACGAGAAGTGCCAAAAGACTCCGAGAAATTCGCACGAAAGACTTTTCCAAAGGGCGAAATCAAACACACAAGATTGCCCTGAGGATCCAAAATACGACTGAGATTCGGTTTAAAACGAATCTCATAGTCGTCGTCAAAGAGTTGCGAAATAGAAAGAAGGTTAAAATGCAAGTTAGAAACAAGAGCAACATCGCGCAACACAAAGTGCTCATTAACTCGCACCGACCCGCGAGACAATACCTTACCTTTGCTATTGTCGCCGAAGGTTATGTACTCCTTTCCGGCAACAGGGCTAAGGCTGGAGAACCACTTGGCGTTTCCGGTCATGTGCCTCGAGCAACCGGAATCCACCAACCAAATGTCCTCCAACCGTTTTACCTACATCAATAAAAAGACATAGGGTGAGCATACGGTCCAACACTGGGGTTAGTGAAGTAGGAAGAATACCAGTGTTGGGCCGGATGCTCAAAAGAACGGTTAGCGGAAAAACCATTCCTAGCACGTCTACGAGAGGAGCGATCACCACGTAGAGGAAAACGTGGTCCGCTAAGGGAGGAGCGTCCATCGCGATACTCAAAACGCGGTGGGGGAAAACGCTCAACTACAAAGCCTCCACCACGGGGTCCATAGCCTACAACTGCAGGCTCCCGTCGGGCATGCTCTCTATGAGGCCTAGGCCTAGCAACTTGAGGCACCGCTCCTCTAGGCCTAGCATCTCTCCTCGGAGCTTTCTACTGCCTAGGCCTGGGAACTTGAGGTTCTGGACCTCTGGGCCTAGCTGCTCTCCTCGGAGCACTCCTCTGAACATTCGGCGCATGTACATCATGAAAAGGATGGTACATGTCCGGGTTGTTCATCTCCCTAGCACGGCGCGCCTCTCTCTTGCACCTAAAGCAGAACTCGCTCAAGTGACCATCTCTCCCACAGAAATCACAATGGTACCTCACCGCACGCAAAGGGGGTTGTTGGTACTCATGGCTATGGGTGTGGATCACTTTGCCCTTCTGTGCCAACTCCTCCTGGATAGGTGGCATTGTGTCCAGCTTGTTCTATAGATGGTTGGTTTTGGGATGCCACACTTGGTTCTTGGGTGGACCTCTCGGAGGTTCCTCAAACACCCTATCCTTGGTGATAGGCTTGATCGGCTCTTTGGAAGGAAGCTTGGTCAGTTTGGGAGTAGTGGTGGAGTTGGGCTTCTCACTAGGATTCAGACCACTCGACTCTCCAATCTTCCCAAAAGCAGAAAGATCAACACCCTGAGCAAGACCTACACCAGAACCTCCAGCAGCTCGCTTAAATTGGGAGATCATCATCCCGAGCTGCGGCTCACTACAAGAGACCCATGGCAAGATGGTCCGAAGGTATGTGTTTTCCTCCTCGGTTTGCATCTTGCCATGCTTGACATTCGCAATCTCCATCTCCAAACCCTCACAGAAAGCACACCTAGCCACACCAGTGCTATCTGAGTTGGCCTCCTCAAGAGACACAATCTTGGCATTCTTCTCTACCAACTCAGATTGCAAGACAGGACAAGTCTTGCACGCACCCAACAGAGAAGGTCTAGCCTTCAGCTCATCCACCTCTCCTACCAACGCAGCATACTTACCTCTCAAAGTGAGAAGGTCAGTCATGTGCGTGGTGCACATCTCACACTCAACCTCCTCCGACACGACCACGGTGGACTTGGCAAACTCAAGCTCTCTCACCGTGTCCTCCCACTTCTGCCTAAACTCCTTGCGCTCTCTAGCGGCACGCCTAAGCAACTTGTCCTGACTAAGGAGCGCGGCAGTAAGCTTCTCAACCTCAGTAGAAAGCTCGTCGTGGGTGAGGGATACCTGGGAGATGTCGTCGTCATCGTCGTCCCGAGGGGTGTGCTCCAGCTTGCCGTCAACCTCATCACCAAGCGCCATGGTGCAGAAGCCATCGTCGTCGGCAAAGAAGCAGAGACCGTTCAGCTTGTCCTCGATCCTTTTCTTCTTCTCAGACTCGTCATCGCTTGAGCAAGCGGAGTCGTCATCCGAGCCGTCGACGTCGCTGAGCGTGGCGAAGAACGCACGCTGCTCAGCCTGGGCCTTCTCCAAGTACATCTTCTTGATGTACTCCTTGTCGAAGCCGCCTCTCCGCTAGTGCCTCGCGGGGACGTACTTCTCCTTGCGCTTGCCAGAGTCGTACTTGTGCCCATGATCGCCCTTCCCAGATGAATGCTTCTTCTTGGGGCAGTTGGCGATGAAGTGGTCAGGGTCGCCGCACTCATAGCATCCTGAGCGTCCTCCACCGCGGCGATGGTTCATGCGGTTGTTGTGGAACCGCGTGAACCGGTTGGCGAGCATTGCCAACTCGTCATCCCCCAACGACTCAAGCTGGTCCTCCGTGACAGAAAAGAGTGAAGAAAGTGCAAAGCCAGCAGAGGGGTTAGCAGAAGAGCCAGAAACCAAAGCCATAGTCGGGCCCGAAGGATTCTCATAAGTAGCCCTCGACATGGCGTCAATCTCACTAGACTTGAGCTTACTAAAGAGCTCGTCGCAAGTGAGAGTCTCATAGTTAGACGATTCGATGATCGCCTGGACCTTTGAGTCCCACACCGATCGATCGAGAGTATGCAAAGCTTTAAAGCTCTCTCATGATCATCGAAGGGCAACAGCTCCTTGTTAGCTCACATCTTGTTGACAATCACTTGAAAGCGAGCGAATAAGCTTTCTATGCTCTCGCCAGGCAAATGTCGAAAGTTCTCATACTCCCGCTTGTGCGACTCATAGAGACGGGATTTGACTTGAGAGGTGCCCTCATGAAAGCGCATGAGGGTGTCCCAAATCTCACGAGCCGTGGGGAGGTGAGAAACGCGATCAAACTCCGACATGCTCAAACAGGAGAACAAGGCGTTACGCGCCCGGCTATTGGCCTCGTGCTCATCTATCTGAAGCTGAGAGACACGAGCAGACAGGAAAACGTAATCGGCCCTGTTGCAAATCTCCCAAATAGAAGAGCCCATGCTCTGGAGATAGGCCGACATGCGTATCTTCCAATACGCATAGTTCGTCCCATCAAAGAACGGCAGTTTGCCCACGCTGCGATCCATGTCGCCTTCTGTGGATCTGGAACTGGCTAAGGTGGAAGATCCTTAACCCGCTCCGATACCAATTGAAGGACCGAGAATCAACCAGAAAGCGACCAGAGGGGGGGGTGAATGGGAGCTTCAAAATTTCCTTTCGGAAACTAGTAGCCACTGTCCCGAGAGTCACCCAAAAGGACAAACCCTAGAGCTTGCTAATGTCCACGACCCTAGATGTAGGGTGAATGCTTCCAAGAAGCACAGCGGGACACTACACAACTCTAGAAAGCCAACACAAAAGACGGAAATCAATTCCGACAGCGGACGAACAAACCACGAACGAAACAGCACAAAACAGTCACGACCGGACTCTGGTCAGCGTCCGGTAAGCAGGGACCGGACGCGTCCAGTCACACAAAAATCGATCTGGAACCTTACTGTTCCTGACCGGACTCACGAGCAGGGAGCGTCCGGTCAACAACAGTGCGTCCGGTCAAAAGACGACAAGCTCAATGAACAGTAGAACCTATGCGTCCGGTCAGTGTTCAAACCGAGCGTCCGGTCAAGTCACGAGATCAACACACCGAGCGTTCAACGACCGGACTCTCTGCCCGTGCGTCCGGTCATCTCGACCAAGCGTCCGGTCACCCCGATACAGTGCTGTTCGTCCACCGATTCAACTCGATCTCACCCAAAACAAATCCTCTAGGGATCAAACTTGGTGAGAGGAGTCAAAAGGAGTATAGTGAGCTATCTCTAAGAGATCATGGCTCGAACCTATCACCAAATCGATGAATCGAAGAATTTCGGGGGAAAGGAGAAAGCTTGATCCGAAATGAAAATCGATCGATCTCCTAGACCGTGAGGTTAGAGTTTAATTCCTTCGGTGGAAAGAAGTGCCTCACGATCTAGAACAATTTGGTTCAAACGGAATTGCAAAAGATGAACCGAGCAAAGAGATCAAGCGACGTGAAAGTCGTGGAGAAAAAGGATTCCGTGAAGAACACGAACAAAATGCGAATCACAACCACGAACTGCACAACAGTGAGATTACGGTCTCACTTCCTTGCAATCAACAGTACACAGAGGCAAGTCTCTCTGCGGATCTCAGCTAGCTACAGCAGGGGATGGGAGAGCAGGAAACCCTAAGTGCGAAAGAGCAAATGACTGAGAATGCGGGAGGAGGGTGTCTCCCGACTACTTATCCTACTACTAGCCTAAGTCTATTTCCTACTCGACCCCTCTCTAATCTAATTACAGAGCGAACCAGCTAAACCCGAGGGTTATTCTGGACCAACTCGGTGGTAGGTGTATTCGACGGCCACGCTCGCTCGATTCGAAGCGTTGCCTCGACGCAACCTCCAGATCGCCGCCACGTGCCGCCCTCGCTCTGCACCCCCGATTTTGTGGCCCAAACCGGGAAACCAGCCTTTTCCAGCCAACCCCCGGTTTTGAGGCCCAAACCGGGAAACCAGCCCATCAGCCTCTGAGTTTTGAGGCCAAACTCAGCAAACCCTCAGCGCCCAGGTTTTGAGGCCCAAACCTGGAAACCGTCCTCAGTACGAGTTTTGTGGCCAAACTCGGAAACCCTCAGCCCGAGTTTTGTGGCCAAACTCGGAAATCGTCCAGGCCCAGGTTTTGAGGCCCAAACCTGGAAACCGTCCATCCGATGGTTTTTCTCTGGCTCTACCACCAAACCGACGTCGTTGAGGGGATGCACAACCCGTGCACCCCGTCCACCGACACGTGTCCCTGAGTCTATGACTCAGGCAACACATGACCGCATTTCTTCACTTGTCGTCGTCACAGGCTGCCAGCCACCACAGCTGATCCTCGGGCCTCTGGTCCCTCAGTCGAAGCCTCATGTCCGCCCTTCACTGCTCGGTACCTCGGCATGGCACGTCCGCCGCACGGCACGCCCATCCTTCACCGCACCCGGTCCGTCAGCACGGCACGTCTCAACTTGACCTTCACCTCGCCGTCGATCACTGTATCCGTGCTCGACACCTGCACAACACAAGCCAAAGAACATGCGCATCATCCCAGTTGACAATCACTCAACACTCAGAGACCCGGCATACACCCATGTATCCGCAGAGTGAGTTCTGCTTTCGGAGCACCTGCACAACACCAGACAAGATCGATGCCATCATCACAGTTACATACAGACCACCATACACCATGTATCCGCAGTACATTAGGAGCAGAGAGAAGAAGCGCGCCGTTCCAGGGAGATGAACAATCCGGACATGTACCATCCTTTCCATAATGTACATGTGCCGAATGTTTAGAGGAGAGCTCTGAGGAGAGCTGCTAGGCCTAGAGGTGCAGCACCTCAAGGTCCTAGGCGTCAGGGAGGTGTTGCCCGACGGGGTCCTGACTTTGCAGGATACGAACCCCGTGGCGGAGGCTTTGTTGAGCGTTTTCCTCCACCGCATTTTGAATATCACGATGGACGCTCTTCCATTAGCGGACCACGCTTTCCTATGCGTGGTGATCGCTTTCCCCGTAGGCGTGCTAGGAATGGTTTTTACACTGACAGTTCTTTTGAGCAGCCGGCCCAACACTAGTATTCTTCCTACTTCACTAACCCCAGTGTTGGACCGTATGCTCACCCTATGTCTTTTTATTGATGTAGGTAAAACGATTGGAGGACATTTGGTTGGTGGATTCCGGTTGCTCGAGGCACATGACCGGAAACGCCAAGTGGTTCTCCAGTCTTAGCCCTGTTGCCGGAAAGGAGTTTATCACCTTCGGCGACAATACTAAAGGTAAAGTGTTGTCTCGTGGGTCGGTGCGAGTTAATGAGCACTTTGTGTTGCGTGATGTTGCTCTTGTTTCTAACTTGCATTTTAACCTTCTTTCTGTTTCGCAACTTTTCGATGATGACTATGAGATTCGTTTTAAACCGAATCTCAGTCGCATTTTAGATGCTCAGGGCAATCTTGTATGTTTGATTTCGCCCTTCGGGAAAGTCTTTCGTGTGAATTTCTCGGAGTCGTTTTGATTTTCTCGCTGTCTTGTGGCTGGTCCTTCCTCCTCTGATCTTTGGAAGTGGCATAGGAGGCTCGGTCACTTAAGCTTCGACTTGCTTTCAAGACTTAGCTCACTTGGCCTAATCCGAGGATTGCACAAGTTGTCCATGGAGAAGGACCTTGTTTGCCATTCTTGCAGACATGGGAAGATGGTTGCCGCTCCCCACCATCCATTGACTCAGGTCAAGACTTCGCTCCCTGGAGATCTTTTACACATGAACCTTGTTGGTCCGGCTCGGGTGAGCTCGGTTGGGGGTAAGTGGTACGTGCTCGTTGTTGTTGATGACTTTTCGAGGTATTCGTGGGTCTTCTTTTTGACTGAGAAGACTGAGACTTTCTCTTTTGCTCGCAATCTGATTTTGCATCTTTAGAACGAGTTCCCTATGAACTCGATGCGAGCTATTCGTAGTGATAATGGTTCCAAATTCAAGAATTCAGATTTTGAGATGTTTTGTAACTCATTGGGTTTGGAGCATTGTTGACACCTAGGGTCGCACGCAGAAGAAACCGCAAGCGCACGACTGTCAGTTGTAGCTTTTCACCTCAGAGTATTCCGGGGTATCGAATCCACGAGGAACGCGAAGTGATTTTGAGAAAACTAGGGGGGTAAGGATATCTAGGATAGATGAAGGGAACGGGCACTATCTACTAGGGTAGATCCTAGTTCTATTAGACTTCTAGTGATTTAAGTTCTTTACTAGTGTACTATGGGCGTACTAGCCTTTACCACTGACTTAGGTTGAACGCTAGCTCAACGAACCCTACTGTTAAACTAGACCAACTACGTGGTGGAATTCAAGGCGCACAGGGCTGTCACCACCTGCTTGCTACCACAGCTATCCAGGGGCCTAGCCGTATTCACTGGCAATATATAGCCTAAGTACCAAACTTAATCTATATACTACTACTACTAGCCCTGTACTAGAACTAGAGCACTTGAAACTAATATCAAGCAATGAAACGAGCACACAAGTACTGAAAAGTAAATACTTGATGATAAAATAGATACTAAGTTACCAAAGTTGAAGCACAGAGCAGAGTGAAGCAGAGGTCTCCGACAGCTCCAGAACTTTCCAGACTTCTACTCTTCTCCTCTCCAGCTCCTCTTCTAGTGAGGCACTCACACTCTCTCTAATCTCTCTAACATAGCAAGTGTGCTATTCTAACCAAAATGGTGAGGAATGATTGAGGCTGTCTGAATGAAAGCTCAAGGGGCCTATTTATAGTGCCAGGAAGCTAGGGGGGTACTAATAGAGTGACGGGGAGGTCAGTTAGGGTTTAGGGGGTGGCGCCCACCACCAAACCCTGGCGCCCGCCACCTCTCAGCCGTCGATTTCGACCGCCATTCATCCAACGGTCTTCATTTGCTCTCCTGAGTCGGTTAGGGTTTGGACATGTGTCCAAATCCCACTATCCAGGTGATACTCTTCTTAGCCCTTGGATCAAACCGCCTTAGTGTGCAATGGCCAAGATTTGAGCTTGAGGTGACTCCCACGGATCAATGACATGGCTTGAGCCACTTTTGGCACGAGTGACCTGGCGGCCACCAGTAATAGGTGGCGGCCGCCACCTTGCTCTGGCCCATTTGGGCCAAAATGGCTTGGCCTTACTCCTGGTACTCTTGTTTGGCCCAAATTCCATTATTTCCTGCATTAAGATAAGAAACTATGCACATGTGGAAATAGGTTAGTTATAAACCAAATCTTCTACTTTTATGTTGTTTTACCTTGGTTTGGGTGAAATGTTGATGGTGAAATGATGCTTTAAGAACCATCAACAAGCTCCCCCACACTAACCTCTTGCTCGTCCCGAGCAAGCATGGACTTTAAGAATTGAAACAATTTTATTGAACTAAGCATTCACACAAGATGTTCAACTACCTATACTCATGTTGGTAACCTTTCCAAGTGGCTAATAAATCATACCTATGGCAGTTGAGAGATAGAATAGCTTGCAAATAAGAGAAACACACTTTCTTCTTTTACATACCTTGGGGTTTTAGGATATTTAAAAAAAAAGAAAATCATGGTTCATTGAATCTCTCTTTAAAACTCAAGGCACTCATGGTGTATATCCTCACTTTATGGCAAAGGAAAATGCCAGAGTCTATCCTATGGTTTATGTGGAGTTTATAGGGAAAGGAGGGAATGTAAGGCACTTCTATCTCTCTTTTATTGCTAAGTCAAGTTTAGGATCATGGGAGAGTATAGTCATGCACTAGCCAAGGTATAAGGTGGACTAACTCAACTCCTTTGTTCTTTTGAAACTCTTCTCTTACCAAGGATCATGGCTATATGTATCTTTCTCTCTCTTTTTTTTGAATACTTGGACACTTGTCCTTTTTAGAGCATTGCTCTCTCTTCTCTCTTTTTGAGTACTTGGACACTTGTCCTTTTTAGAGCATTTGCTCATTTCTTTTAGAACAAAATTTTGGAGGAGAACTACATGAGTATACTCTCAGTGTGAGAGTTCTCTCAAAAAGGCATGGTTGGCCTTGGCTTTTAGAGCATGACTAAACTCTTCTACCTAGATCAACTATTCTTGACAAAGCTCAAAGATTGATTTAGAAGGCTTTATGTGCTGTTCTCCTATACTCTAATATTTTGGCTCTGGTAGGTGGATACGAAAGAAAGATCATGAACCATGGTAATTTTGGTTTTCAAAATAAAAACTCCCAAGTTTGTAGCAGAGTACTATTGCAATTCCATTACTGCTTCTATATCTTATCAAACAACAACCTAGGTTGACTTCCATATAAAAATGAGTAGGCTACTACACATGAATAAAAGGTAGAATAACATGTTGTGTAAACACTCAATTCAAAAGAAATTGTTTCAGCATTTTTTTTATTTCCTAGCTGCATTTTTAGTTCAAACCGAGACATCCAGCGATCCAAATTATACAGAATTTAAAACACAAGTTTAGGGGTTCACCGGGGGTGTTTCGGTGCAGAGTGGCCTGGCGGCCGCCAGAGATAAGTGGCGGCCGTCATGGGCTTTGGCCCATGCGGCTTGCAAACAGCGTGGTAGTTACCTTGCTAAGTTCAGGTTACAGTTTTGAACATTTTGTCACGTTTTAGAGAGGTGTTTAGAGGGGGGATTTCCCCCACACTAGAAGTTTTGGTACTTTTTTTATTTTTAAAATGAACAAACTTGATGAAGGGAAAAATAACAAGGGTGTCTTTTTATTCATTATATAAAAATCTCCTAAACAAAAGTTCTAAATTGAAAATTAAACAATCTAAAATTTAAATGAAGCAAAATTAAACTTAAACTAAATCAAACTAAAAACCTAACTAGACACCCTAAATCTAATCTAATCTAATGAAGGAGCCTCGTAGAGATCCTCGAAGCCCGTCTCTTTGAAGAGACGCTTGATCTTCGAGGTGCAGCCCTTGTGGAGGATGGTGAATTGATCCTCCATATCCATTCGCCAGAGGGCCATCTCTGCGACTTGATCCTCCAAGGCGCTTTTCTCCTTGCGCAGCTTCTTCACCTCGGCGGCGAGTTTTTCGAGGGTTAACCCCACCTCACCACCGTTGTGCTCCATCTCGCCGGAAACTCCTGCCGGCGATGGGTTGAGACGGTGGCGCACGGATGGCTCGGAGAGCGACCCATTTGCGGATACATGGGTGTATGCCGGGTCTCCGAGTGATGAGTGATTGTCAACTGGGATGATGCGCATGTTCTTTGGCTTGTGTTGTGCAGGTGTCGAGCACGGATGTAGTGATCAAAGGCGAGGTGAAGGTCAAGTAGAGACGTGCCGTGCCGATGGACCGAGAGTGGCGAAGGGCGGACGTGAGGCTTGGACTGAGGGACCAGAGGCCCGAGGATCAGCTGTGGTGGCTGGCATCCTGTGATGACGACAAGTGAGGAAGTGCGGTCATGGTGTTGAGTCGTGGGGACTCAGGGACACGTGTCGGTGGACGGGTTGCACGGGAGGTGCATCCCATCTACGACGTCGGTTTGGTGGTAGAGCCAGGGAAAAACCAACGGATGGACGGTTTCCAGGTTTGGGCCTCAAAACCTGGGCGTGGACGGTTTCCGAGTTTGGCCACAAAACTCGGGCTGAGGACGGTTTCCAGGTTTGGGCCTCAAAACCTGGGCTCTGAGGGTTTGCTGAGTTTGGCCTCAAAACTCAGATGCTGGTGGGCTGGTTTCCCGGTTTGGGCCTCAAAACCGGGGGTTGGCTTGAAAAGGCTGGTTTCCCGGTTTGGGCCACAAAACCGGGGGTGCAGAGCGAGGGCGGCACGTGGCGGCAATCGGAAGGTTGCGTGGAGGCAACACGGACGAGTTGTGCGGGCGTGGCCGTCGGATACACCTACCACCGAGTTGGTGCAGAATAACCCTAGGGTTTAGCTGGTTCGCTTTGTAATTAGAATAGAGAAGGGTAGAGTAGGAAATAGACTTAGGCTAGTAGTAGGATAAGTAGTCGGGAGACACCCTCCTCCCAAATATCTCAGTCATTTGCTCTTTCGCACTTAGGGTTTCCTGCTCTCCCATCCCCTGCTGTAGCTAGCTGAGATCCGCAGAGAGACTTGCCTCTGTGTACTGTTGATTCTGAGGAAGTGAGGCCGTATCCTCACTGTTGTAGCGTGTGGTAGCCACACGGTTGCAATTCGTGGTTGTGATTTGCGATTTGTTCTTGTTCTTCGCGGAATCCTTTTTTTCTCCACGTTTTCCCATCGCTTGATCTCTTTGCTTGGCTCATCTTTTACAAATCCGTTTGAACCAAGTTGTCCTAGGTCGTGAGACACTTCCTTCCACCGAAATGATTCACCTCTAACCTCACGGTCTAGGATATCGAACGATTTTCGTGTTGGATCGGTTTTGGTCCATTGCCCCAATTTCTTCCAATTCCTCGATTTGGAGTTAGGTTCGAGCCATGCCATGATTCCGTGGATAGCTCACTAACATCCTTGGAACTTCTCACACCAAGTCTAAGCCCTAGTGCTTTTGATTTGGAAGAGATCGAGTGATTTCATGGAAGATCGCACTGCGTCGGGGGCATCGGACGCTCGAGTTCGTAGCATCGGATGCTGACCCTTTGGCATCGGAGGCTCCGTTGCCATGTGTCAGAATCTGACATTTTCTAAGGAGCATCGGACGCTACCACCGACGTTCCGTTGTTGTGCATCGGACGCGTCGGAGTGAGACCATCGGACGCTGAGAGTCTACTGTTCACAGCGTCCGATGGGTGTCCAGTAAGGGTTCTGTTTTGCACTTTTCATATCGGACGCGTCCGTTGGTTGGGCATCGGATGCTGCCAGCGTCCGATGCTGCTGTAACTGCGCAGTCTCGTTCATGTGATCTCGGATTTGGTTTCTGTCTTTTGCGTTGGCTTTCTAGAGTTGTGTAGTGTCCCGCTGTGCGTCTAGGAAGCATCCACCCTACATCCAGGGTCGTGGACACTAGCAAGCTCTAAGTTTTGCTTCTGGGGTTGATTCTTGGGACAGTAGCTACTAGTTTCCGAAAGGAAAATTTGAATCTCCCATTCACCCCCCTCTGGTCGCTTTCTGGTTGCTTCCCGGTCCTTCAATTGGTATCGGAGCGGGTTAAGGATTTTCCACCTTAGCCGGTTCCAGATCCACAGAAGGCGACATGGATCGCGGCGTGGGCAAACCGCCGTTCTTTGATGGGACGAACTATGCATATTGGAAGATACGCATGTGTTGACACTTACTAACGTCGTTACTAAGAATGGACCTTACGATCCATCCCCGGCAACGGCGCCAGAAATGCTTGTTGGTATTTCTTAGCGTAAGCAGAAGAATCCGCAAGCGCACGGAATTACCGTTGTAGCACTTCACCCGGTGGTATTCAGGGTATCGTATTTCCACGAGGAACGGAGGAGGAACGGAGGTTTTTCTCTATCTAGTTCGTCCAAGGACAACACAAGGGTAGAGAAAGAGAGGGGAATAGAGACGGATCGCTAAAGCTTTACTGTCTAAAGATAGATAAACGTTACTTCTACTTGTTCACTTCGGGCACCGGCTTATACCTGGTCTGCCCAGGTAACTCCGGCCTTTGTGTAGCTCTACGCCGTAACCGAACGTGGGGAAAACTAAGGGCAAACAGGGCTGTCACCACCTGCCGCCGATCCCTCACCCGTGGATTACGAGGCAAACGAAGGTGAACCCTAGCCTAGACACCACGTCTACGCTATTGATCACTACTCTAGCGTTGCGCAAGAACCCCTCCAAAATGATTCAGAGGTTCCTCTACTAGAGTATCCGCTACGAGAACGGACGACGAACCCGCAAACAAGAAGAGATAAAGCTTATCTAATCAAAAGAACAATAATACTGTAGAAACCACGAACACTTACTATGTATGGATCCCGATGTGGGTACAAGGTAAGGGCTCGTCGAGGTACAAGCTCGGGGAGAGACCGACAAGCCCGGTACTTCCCCGCTCTCTTCCCTCACATCTCACTCTCCAACTCTAGAAAGCTACTAGGGCATAGCCCTAAGGAGTGGGGATCTACTCAAGAGAGAGGTGCTCTTCTATTCCTTTGTGTGTTGTTCTCTTGGCCTCCCCTCCTCCTCTCCTTATATAGGTGCTTTAGGTCGGTTTAGGAGGGACTTCGCTGCAAAATTCACCCGGAACCGCCTTAGGGAGGAGTTAATGCACCGCCTCAACAAAATTGGGCTAAACCGACGTTCGGGGGGGGCGGCCGCCCCCTGGGTCGGACCGCCCCCTGGTGGGCCCAAACAGGGTCGGCCTTTCTGGGGTGCGTCGTCTTGGTCTTAGCTTTCCGAAATGGCCTGAAGTTTGCGATTTGGACTTCGGATGCATCCTGGGCCTCCATTTTACTAAAGTAGGGTCATGCAGCCCATGGCAGATTGGGATTCAGTTTGGGCCTCCACTACTTGGGTTCTCTATGGGTATTTTGGCCTGTCTGAGGCCTGGATTGCACGGTAGGTGGGCCACTTGGTATTTGTGTTGCATAATGATGTTTTATGCATTATTTTCCTTGCCTTTATATGCATTTCCATCGATGTATGCCTGTAAGCGAATAATCACCAAAACTCGTGGAATGCATTAGTGTAAAGCCCTATTCACTAGTCTTGGGAATATTTTTTATATATTTTATAATGAAGTTGGTGGTATAAAATATGAGTTAAGGACCACCAACAAACTCCCCCACACTTAGCCCTTTGCTCGTCCTCGAGTAAAGATTAGGACTAAGATGGGTCATCTCTCTGATATGTAACCTGCATACAAGTTATTCCAAGCTTCACCTGCACTTATGAACTCTGAAGTGTCTACCATGATATCTTGGGTGATTGAAAAATGGAACAACATGGATTCAAATCCCCTTGCATCAATCAATTCAGAAACTTGGGTTTTCATTTAATTTTGAAAATGTAAACCATAGCTTAGCTCCTCAAATGATTCTCTCAAATCGCTCATTTATGTGTTTGGTTCCTCACCAAGGCATACCAAAGTGTTGCCTTCTTTCTTTCCTATTCCTAAAAAGCTTTTGTGGAGTTTGGGTAGGTAAAGATATGAAGGCATACTTACTCCGCATATTTTGCTAAGTCAAATCTCGGATCCGAGGAGAAAGATGCCATACCCTTAGATCAAGAAGTGCAAGTGTGGGGAATATATATGTATATATTTTTTTTTTGAACTCCTTTGTCATGCTTCTCTCTCCCCCTTTTTTTAGAAACTTATGAAAATATGGGCTATCTTTATTATTATTTTTTTAGAGAGAGGCGGGCATCGAAGTACCCATTGTTTTCTCATTTGGACACTTGTCCATTTTTTTCTGCTCTCTCATTTTTTGGCACATGCTTCTTTGGCATGGCATCTTTTCTCTTTTCTTCATGCTTTTTGGCATGGGATTATTTTTTTTCATAGCCCATATTTTGCAAAAGTAAAAAGGAATTTTGGGAAGAGAGGTTCATAACACAAGTGGTGGAGTTTTTATTTTGGTGGAATGGAAAGGCATGTTTTTGCGTAACTCTTAGTGCAAGAGTTAGCATTTTTTTATGTGGGTGTACGTGAATCTTGATCTTAGGGGCATGATAAGTTTCTCAACAAGGCATCAACAAGACTTGACAAAACTCAATGCAGTAGTAGTAAGTTGCAAGTATTTGGAGGTTTTAAATCTAACACTAGATATGGCTTTGGTAGGAATTTTCATATCATTGAGGAGCATGCTATTTGAACTTTGTTTTTGTAAAATAAATCCCAAGTTCTTCACATGAAAGAGCAAGGTTCATTTCATCCTACTATATCTCATATTTCAATTACTTAGATAGCATGGGGTCCCTATGAAATGTGTTCACAAGTTATAGGAAATTAGCAAGGAATAAAGAGTAATGCAAATTTTATCAAGGATAACTTTGGAGATGACATGTCAAAAGTTTTGTCTTTTAATTTGTTTTAGTTTTAATCTTCAAAACATGGGAGATGTGAGGATAGAGTTTTTGCACAAACCATCGTTTGAAGAAAGGAGTTTTGATGAGTTAGAAATGATTTGACCAACCTAGAAGTTAAGTCAATCCATTCTAAAACCTTTTACCTTGTCCTTCTCCATGTTGGGTTTCTCGATGTTGTGCAAAGTGTTGGGGAGATCTCAATTGTGTGAAAGGTTATACTTGGGAGATCTCCCCCACACTTATTCTTGTACCTGTTTATTGAAACAAAACAAAAGAAACAACAAGAAAGGCTCTACCAGTTTGAAAACTGGGAAGGCTCAATTTTATTATGAAAAACCTTTTTTTTATTTTTATCATTTAGGAAAACTCCCTTTTTTTTAGGATAATCCGGGGTATCTCCGGCAGTGCTTAAGTTATAGTCTTAAGCTCGACCTTGGGAACTTCATCTTGCAGCCTACAGTGGTGGTGTAATTCCCAGTTCACCACCAAGTATTTGGCATTAATACTCAAGCTGCAAGGTTAGCACCACCATGCAATTACGGGATTTGCAATGTTTGTGATAAACATAAGCATCCACAACCATTCTCTTAAAGAGTTTGACAACGAGAATCAAGAGAAGGTTGTGATCCTCGTAGAAGCATGTGGTTTGAAGCAAAACGAACTCTAGAGAACCTAAAAGTGAGCATGTGACATGAGGGATCTCAAAAGAGAAGTTATCATGCTCATTAACAAATTCTTGCTTGGTTTCTAGAGTTGTTGCTTCACACATGTCCATGGCATGAAAGTTTCCGCACTGGAAAGATCTATCATGAAAGACGAGCGTTGATACTTGACTGCTGTCGAGAACAACGTTATGATGGCCAGAGGGACATGGATTAAGCTCGAGCGAGGATGGTACTGGACGTATCGTTTCACAAGGATGAGATTGAAACTCAACGAAACGCATGGAGCTATGCATTTTACCACCTCGCATGAGTTAGCGTTGGGCTGCTCCTTCCCTTTGGATTTGCGGAACTAGCGATACACTCGGCGGAAGTGATTGCTCCCAACTGTTCATCAGGGCCCCCACGGAATGGTTTCTCTATGGAAAGTTTTTCGAAAGGGTGGCCTAACAGAAGTTCGAATTGGAGGATGTCGTAGATATGAAAATCTAGGTGAACCACGTTTTCGTTTATTTCAAAAGGTATGGCCTTAGCAACTCCACAACACTCCCAGAGAAACCCTGGCGGACCTTCAAAGAGTTTGTCGGTCGGGATTAGCGGAGTGTTACCCAAAAGAGATTCCGCTAAGAATTTTGACATGATATTTGTTCCGACCGATGGGTTGTGAAGAGCATCGACAATTGTTCCCCTAAATGTGCAAGATATGGTCGTGGAGGGTGAAAGAATCCGAATTACATCAGAATAACGTTTCACCTCCACTAACAATTCTTTTGATGGCTCTATTTTAGGGGACACTTCATATGTCGAGCGTTTTTCGTACCTACGAAGGTTCGTGATTCTGTCATAATCCTCGAATTCAATTGCAAACTCCGAAGGATAAAGCATTATCGGTGTTTGCAGCTCGGGTGAGGGCTCAAAAGTCGAATCTATGAATGGCAAAGTTGTTGATTCGACTGATGAGGGCTCCTCAAAACTTGACATGCCCTTGTTTTGGAGAGGTTTTGGTTTCTACAACGGGAGAAGTGTGCTTCTCTAGGAAGTTATCAAGGATTTTTCTCTGTTCCGTTGTAGATTTGCTTGAAAACGACCCTCCAGCGGCCCTGTCAAGGACTGGGCAGCATCTTCATCTAGACCCGTAGAAAAGAGATGCAATTGCACGCTCTTGGGTAAAGACATGTTTGGGCTAGTGTGTAGTATCGTCAAATACCTGGCCCAGGCTGCACCTATAGACTCCTCATCTTGCTCGAAATGGAGGATTTCCTTTGGTATAGAGGTGATACGGGATCTAGGGAAGAATGCAAGATAAAACTTGTTTTTAAGTTCTTCCCAATCCCCATTCACACTTTCTACGACATTAGCGTACCATTGTTTCGCCTCCCCATTGAGGGAAGACAAAAACAATTTCCACTTAATCGTTTCTTTTGTCATGCCTGGGATGCTTAGGCATGAGCAAACTTCCTCAAGATCTAGCAAGTGGTAAAAGAATCTTCATTATGAAAACCAGAGAAGTGTAGTGCCCGAGCTATGGATTTTAAAATAAGGGTGGAGTCCATCATTGGATGAAAGTTTTGGAGAAGGTTTTGGCTCGACGAACTCCCCCTTTGAAGCGGACGGATTTTTAATTGGAGTGGTTGGCTTCATGATAGAAAAGGTAAAAAGAAAATATTTTTGGTTTTTATAAAAAGGGATACAGATACGAGGATGAACTAGGTTCGAAGAAAATAGCAACCGTTCCCGGCAACGGCGCCAGAAATGCTTGTTGACACTTACTAACGTCGTTACTAAGAATGGACCTTACGATCCATCCCCGGCAACGGCGCCAGAAATGCTTGTTGGTATTTCTTAGCGTAAGCAGAAGAATCCACAAGCAGCACGAATTACCGTTGTAGCACTTCACCCGGTGGTATTCAGGTATCGTATTTCCACGAGGAACGGAGGTATTTCTTCTATCTAGTTCGTCCAAGGACAACACAAGGTAGAGAAAGAGAGGGGAATAGAGACGGATCGCTAAAGCTTTACTGTCTAAAGATAGATAAACGTTACTTCTACTTGTTCACTTCGAGCACCGGCTTATACCTGGTCTGCCAGGTAACTCCGGCCTTTGTGTAGCTCTACGCCGTAACCGAACGTGGGGAAAACTAAGGGCAAACAGGGCTGTCACCACCTGCCGCCGATCCCTCACCCGTGGATTACGAGGCAAACGAAGGTGAACCCTAGCCTAGACACCACGTCTACGCTATTGATCACTACTCTAGCGTTGCGCAAGAACCCCTCCAAAATGATTCAGAGGTTCCTCTACTAGAGTATCCGCTACGAGAATGGACGACGAACCCGCAAACAAGAAGAGATAAAGCTTATCTAATCAAAAGAACAATAATACTGTAGAAACCACGAACACTTACTATGTATGGATCCCGATGTGGGTACAAGGTAAGGGCTCGTCGAGGTACAAGCTCGGGGAGAGACCGACAAGCCCGGTACTTCCCCGCTCTCTTCCCTCACATCTCACTCTCCAACTCTAGAAAGCTACTAGGGCATAGCCCTAAGGAGTGGGGATCTACTCAAGAGAGAGGTGCTCTTCTATTCCTTTGTGTGTTGTTCTCTTGGCCTCCCCTCCTCCTCTCCTTATATAGGTGCTTTAGGTCGGTTTAGGAGGGACTTCGCTGCAGAATTCACCCGGAACCGCCTTAGGGAGGAGTTAATGCACCGCCTCAACAAAATTGGGCTAAAACAGACGTTCTAGGGGGGCGGCCGCTGGGTCGGCCGCCCCCCCTGGTGGGCCCAAACAGGGTCGGCCTTTCTGGGGTGCGTCCGTCTTGGTCTTAGCTTTCCGAAATGGCCTGAAGTTTGCGATTTGGACTTCGGATGCATCTTGGGCCTCCATTTTACTAAAGTAGGGTCATGCAGCCCATGGCAGATTGGGATTCAGTTTTGGGCCTCCACTACTTGGGTTCTCTGTTGGGTATTTTGGCCTGTGTCTGAGGCCTGGATTGCACGGTAGGTGGGCCACTTGGTATTTGTGTTGCATAATGATGTTTTTGCATTATTTCCTTGCCTTAATATGCATTTCCATCGATGTATGCCTGTAAGCGAATAATCACCAAAACTCGTGGAATGCATTAGTGTAAAGCCTATTCACTAGTCTTGGGAATATTTTTATATATTTTTATAATGAAGTTGGTGGTATAAAATATGAGTTAAGGACCACCAACAGCATGTCGGCCTATCTCCCGAGCATGGGCTCTTCTGTTTGGGAGATTTGCAACAGGGATGATTATGTTGTCTTGGCTGCTCGTGTCTCTCAGCTCCAGATCGATGAGCACGAGGCCAATAGCCGGGCACGTAACGCTCTGTTCTCCTGTTTGAGCATGTTCGAGTTCGATCGTGTTTCTCACCTCCCCACGGCTCATGAGATTTGGGCGACCCTCATGCGCTTCCATGAGGGAACCACTCAGGTCAAATCCCGCCTCTATGAGTCGCACAAGCGGGAGTATGAGAACTTTCGACATATGCCTGGCGAGAGCAGAGAGAGTTTATTCGCTCGCTTTCAGGTCATTGTCAACAAGATGAGAGCGAACAAGGAGTTGTTGCCTTTTGACGATCATGAGAGGGCTTTGAAGCTTTTGCACACTCTTGATCGGTCGGTGTGGGACTCAAAGGTCCAGGCGATCATCGAATCGTCTAACTATGAGACCCTCACTTGCGACGAGCTCTTTAGTAAGCTCAAGTCTAGTGAGATTGACGCCATGTCGAGGGCTTCTTATGAGATTCCTTCTGGCCCGACTATGGCTTTGGTTTCTGGCCTTCTAACCCCTCTGGAGGTTTTGCTCTTTCGTCTCTCTTTTCTGTCACAGAGGACCAGCTTGAGTCGTTGGGGGATGACGAGCTGGCAATGCTCGCAAACCGGTTCATGCGGTTCCACAACAACCGCATGAACCGTCGCCGCGGAGGAGGACGCTCAGGATGCTATGAGTGCGGCGACACCGACCAATTCATCGCCAACTGCCCCAAGAAGAACAAGCATTCGGGGAAGGGCGATCATGGGCACAAGTACGACTCCGGCAAGCGCAAGGAGAAGTACGTCCCCGCGAGGCACAAGCGGAGGGGCGGCTTCGACAAGGAGTACATCAAGAAGAAGTACTTGGAGAAGGCCCAGGCTGAGCAGCGTGCGTTCTTCGCCACGCTCAGCGACGTCGACGGCTCGGATGACGACTCCGCTTGCTCAAGCGATGACGAGTCCGAGAAGAAGAAGAGGATCGAGGACAAGCTGAACGGTCTCTGCTTCTTCGCCGACGACGACGGCTTCTGCACCATGGCGCTTGGTGATGAGGTCGACGGCAAGCTGGAGCACTCCCCTCGGGACGACGACGACGACACCTCCCAGGTATCCATGACCCACGATGAGCTCTTTGCTGAGAATGAGAAGCTTACTGCCGCCTTGCTTAGTCAGGATAAGCTGCTTAGGCGTGCCGCTAGAGAGCGCAAGGAGTTTAGGCAGAAGTGAGAGGACACGGTGAGAGAGCTTGAGTTTGCCAAGTCCACCGGTCGTGTCGGAGGAGGTTGAGTGTGAGATGTGCACCACGCACATGACTGACCTTCTCACGTTGAGAGGTAAGTATGCTGCGCTGGTAGGAGAGGTGGATGAGCTGAAGGCTAGACCTTCTCTGTTGGGTGCGTGCAAGACTTGTCCTGTCTTGCAATCTGAGTTGGCAGAGAAGAATGCCAAGATTGTGTCTCTTGAGGAGGCCAACTCAGGTAGCACTTGTGTGTCCAAGTGTGCTTTGTGTGAGGGTTTGGAGATGGAGATTGCGAATGTCAAGCATGGCAAGATGCAAACCGAGGAGGAAAACACATACCTTCGGACCATCTTGTCATGGGTCTCTTGTAGTGAGCCGCAGCTCGGGATGATGATCTCCCAATTTAAGCGAGCTGCTGGAGGTTCTGGTGTAGGTCTTGCTCATGGTGTTGATCTTTCTGCTTTTGGGAAGATTGGAGAGTCGAGTGGTCTGAATCCAAGTGAGAAGCCCAACTCCACCACTACTCCCAACTTACCAAGCTTCCACCCAAAGAGCCTCGCAACCTAACACCAAGGATGGGGTATTTGAGGAACCTCCGAGAGCTCCACCCAAGAACCAAGTGTGGCATCCCAAACCCAACCACCTAAAGAACAAGCTGGATACAATGCCACCTATCCAGGAGGAGTTGCCACAGAAAAGGCAAAGTGATCCACACCCACAGCCATGAGTACCAACAACCCCCTTTGCGTGCGGTGAGGTATCATTGTGACTTCTGTGGGAGAGATGGACACTTGAGCGAGTTCTGCTTTAGGCGAAAGAGAGAGGCGCGCCGTGCTAGGGAGATGAACAACCCAGACATGTACCATCCTTTCCATGATGTACATGTGCCGAGGAGTGCTCCGAGGAGAGCAGCTAGGCCCAGAGGTCCAGAACCTCAAGTCCCCAGGCCTAGGCAGCAGAGAGCTCCGAGGAGAGACGCTAGGCCTAGAGGCGTAGTGCCTCAAGTTGCTAGGCCTAGGCCTAGTAGAGAGCGTGCCCGGCGGGAGCCTGCAGTTGTAGGCTATGGACCCCGTGGCGGAGGCTTTGTAGTTGAGCGTTTTCCCCCACCGCGGTTTGAGTATCGCGATGGACGCTCCTCCCTTAGCGGACCACGTTTTCCTCTACGTGGTGATCGCTCCTCTCGTAGACGTGCTAGGAATGGTTTTTCTGCTAACCGTTCTTTTGAGCAGCCGGCCCAACACTGGTATTCTTCCTACTTCACTAACCCCAGTGTTGGACCGTATGCTCACCCTATGTCTTTTTATTGATGTAGGTAAAACGGTTGGAGGACATTTGGTTGGTGGATTCCGGTTGCTCGAGGCACATGACCGGAAACGCCAAGTGGTTCTCCAGCCTTAGTCCTGTTGCCGGAAAGGAGTACATAACCTTCGGCGACAATAGCAAAGGTAAGGTATTGTCTCGCGGGTCGGTGCGAGTTAATGAGCACTTTGTGTTGCGCGATGTTGCTCTTGTTTCTAACTTGCATTTTAACCTTCTTTCTGTTTCGCAACTTTTTGACGACGACTATGAGATTCGTTTTAAACCGAATCTCAGTCGTATTTTGGATCCTCAGGGAAATCTTGTGTGTTTGATTTCGCCCTTTGGAAAAGTCTTTCGTGCGAATTTCTCGGAGTCTTTTGGCACTTCTCGTTGTCTTGTGGCTGGACCTTCCTCCTCTGATCTTTGGAAGTGGCATAGGAGACTTGGACATTTGAGCTTTGACTTGCTTGCAAGGCTTAGTTCGCTTGGCCTAATCCGAGGATTGCCCAAGTTGCATATGGAGAAGGATCTTGTTTGCCACTCTTGTAGACACGGGAAGATGGTTGCCGCTCCCCACCATCCAGTGACTCAGGTCATGACCAAGCGCCCTGGAGAGCTTTTGCACATGGACCTTGTTGGTCCGGCTCGGGTGAGCTCGGTTGGGGGAAAGTGGTATGTGCTTGTTGTTGTTGATGACTTTTCGAGATATTTGTGGGTCTTCTTTTTAGCTGAGAAGACCGAGACTTTCTCCTTTGCTCGTAATCTGATTTTGCGTCTTCAGAACGAGTTCCCTTTGAACTCGATGCGAGCAATTCGGAGTGATAATGGTTTCGAATTCAAGAATTCGGATTTTGAGAAGTTTTGTAACTCTTTGGGTTTAGAGCATCAGTTTTCTTCCCCTACACACCCCCTCAGAATGGTGTTGTAGAGAGGAAAAATCGGACCCTTGTTGAGATGGCCAGGACGATGCTCGATGAGCATAGGACTCCTAGGCGTTATTGGCCGAAGCTATGAACACTGCATGCTATATTTCCAATCGCATTTTTCTCGAGCTTTCTTGAAAAAGACCTCTTATGAGTTGTTTTGGAAAACTCCCAAGGTGAGTTATTTTCGAGTGTTTGGTTGCCATTGTTTTATATTGAAGAAAGGCAACCTGGACAAATTCGAGTCTCGTTCTTCTGACGGAGTATTTTTGGGTTATGGCACTCACACTCGCGCATATCGTGTACTTAACCTTGATACTAACCGAGTCATGGAGACATCAGATGTCACCTTCGACGAGACCATGGTTTGTCCTTCTTCTCGTTTTGAGCGTGCAGGTGATCATGAGGTTGGTGAGCCTCTTTTTGATGATGAGGACGAGGGTGCTGAAGGTATGGATGATCCAGCACCCCCTCCACCTGTTGTGCCGCAAAGAGCGGCTTCTACGACGACTCACGGCCCCGACACCTCCTCTTCTTGGGGGCCGTGGGATCTGCCACCCCGAGCGGTACCATTTGTACCCGGGGAGGCACCAGCTGCTTTGAGGGGGGCCACTTCGGCAAGGGAGGCGCCACGACACATTCAGCGCCACGCGCCACCCCCCAGCACCAGCATCGCGACATTGCGACGAACGAGTCACTCGGTCCAGGTCACAGCACATTCTCACTTTGCTCATTCTGCATTTGTTCTGATTTTGAACCCCGAGATGTTGGACACGCTCTGACGGATCCCGATTGGGTCAATGCCATGCATGAGGAGTTAGAAAATTTTGAGCGAAATCGGGTTTGGGTTCTAGTTCCACCTCCTCCTGAGTGTAAGCCTATTGGGACAAAATGGGTTTTCAAAAACAAGCAAGGAGAGGATGGCCACGTTGTTAGAAACAAGGCCAGACTTGTAGCGAAGGGTTATAGTCAGAAGGAGGGAATAGACTATGAGGAGACTTTTGCTCCTGTAGCTCGTTTGGAGGCTATTAGGATACTCTTGGCTTTTGCTGCATCCAAAGGTTTCAAACTTTTTCAAATGGATGTCAAGAGTGCCTTCTTAAACGGCTACATAGAAGAAGGGTTTATGTTGAGCAACCCCCCGGTTTTGAAAATCCCAAGTTTCCAAACCATGTTTTTAAACTCCACAAAGCTTTATATGGTTTAAAACAAGCCCCTAGAGCCTGGTATGATAGGTTGAAAACCTTTTTGCTTGCTAAGGGTTTTAAAATGGGATGTGTAGATAAAACGCTCTTTCTCCTCAAGCAAGGCAAAGACACTCTCTTGGTCCAGATTTACGTGGATGATATCATTTTCGGTGGTTCTTCTCACGCTTTGGTTGCCAAGTTTGCAGATACTATGAGCAGGGAGTTCGAGATGAGCATGATGGGCGAGCTGACTTTTTCCTCGGGTTGCAAATCAAGCAATCCCGGGAAGGGACGTTCGTGCACCAGGGCAAGTATACCAAGGACTTGCTGAAGCGGTTCGATATGGGTGAGGCCAAGCCTCTTCCAACACCCATGTCGACGACGACTGCCCTGGATGCGGATGTGGATGGAGAAGCAGTGGACCAGAAGGAGTACCGCAGCATGATCGGGTCGCTCTCTACCTGACGGCGACACGCCGGACATCCAGTTCGCGTGTGTCTGTGTGCGCGCTTTCAGGCGTCGCCGCGCACCTCTCACCGTCAGGCGGTGAAGCAGATTTTCAGGTACCTTCGTTTCACACCTGAGTTTGGGTTTTGGTATTCTGCTTCCTCCACCCTCTCCCTTTGCGGTTATTCCGATGCCGATTTTGCTGGTTGCTGTATTGAGCGCAAGTCCACTTCTGGGACTTGCCAGTTTATTGGTTCTTCTCTTGTTTCGTGGTCTTCTCGCAAGCAGTCTAGTGTCGCCCAGTCTACCACGGAGGCTGAGTATGTTGCTGCGGCTAGCTGCTGTTCCCAGTTGCTCTGGATGATGGCCACTTTGCGTGATTTTGGTCTGAGCTTTTCTCGCGTGCCTTTGCTTTGTGACAGCACGAGTGCCATTAGCGTTGCTAAGAACCCCGTGCTTCACTCGAAGACCAAACACATTGATGTGCGCTTTCATTTTCTGCGAGACCACCAGGAGAAGGGTGATATCGACCTTCGCCATGTCGATACTCATCATCAACTGGCTGATATTTTCACCAAGCCTTTAGACGAATCAACTTTTAACCGGTTGAGGGGTGAGCTTGGTGTGTGCTTCCCCTTTTAGATGGGGGAAACATTTTGGATCTTGTATAGTAGACTGACTCTTTTCGTTTGTCTTTCTTTTTTTTGCATTTAGCATACGCATTACACTCTGAGCTTCATGTCTATAATCACTAGAATGTAACTATGCTCTATGTAGTATGCTCCGATGCTTATGATGATGCTTGTAGCTTATGCTCTTTCTGATCACTGGTACATATTGTGAGCGGAGCTATTTTGAAATGGTGAATTTGATTAATAACTTAAATCTGAAAATGTTCACCATTGAGATATGCAACTAGCATGTGTAGGATGTGTTGAGTTCACTCGTGCTTTTCATATATGCTAGGTTGCTATGTCTCTAGTTCTGAGTCTTTCACTTGCTTGGTCTGTTCATATCATGTTTAAAATTTGAACCAAGTGTCAGTGAATTGAAAAGATCGAGATGGGATTGCTTGTCAACACATCACGGTATCGAGACGGTTTCTCATTGCACTTTGAGTTAAACTTGAGCCGTGTAGTGTATGACCGAAACCGTAGCTTTAAGCTTCTGATTGCTTCGGCATAGGCTTCGCTCGGTTGAAAAGTTAGGCAATGACAAGCTTTTAACCTCTCGCAATCACATGCTGATAATTGAACTTGTGAATTTCACCGCTGCAACTCCGATCTGAATTTGAATTCACAAGTGTATGTTTTATTCTTAAGCATGATGATTGAACTTTGCTAGGGGTAGTTCACCTAGTATACATGTTTAGCACTTGTTCAGACTCCTGTTTATACATTGCTAGTGCTATTTTGATGGTGAACACCTCTTTGACTCACAACTGCTCATTTTGTGCTCATATGTTCATATTTCATATCTGGTGATCAGTTTGAGCCTTTGCTGAGCTTTGCTGTTATTGAGTCATTGGAGCTATACCGTTTAGAGCATCTTTGCATTCTCCTGAATATATGCCTGAAGCTGCTAACTTGCATTTTGACTCATATGCATGTTGGAAGGGGAAGACCCTCCCTAGTTCGCACTTTTGTTGGTGCCTTTTCTGATGGGGAGAGCCTTTTATTTGATTAGTGCATTTTCAACTAAGGGGGAGAAGTTGCAAATCATATGTGCTTCCCGAGTGTTCATTTGAGGGAAGTGTTTTCTTGGTTGTATGCACTAGTCGAGGGGGAGTTTGAGCTTTGCTGTCTCCTGTTGGCCGTAAGACTTTGGTATTGAGCTTTCTTTGCTAGTTGTGTTGAGCCTCTGTGCCTCTATCTTGAGGGACTAGCATTTTGCTTGGATATTTTCGACTGGGATTTGCTAGCGGTGTTGAGCCTGTTCTACCTCTTCTTGAGGGCTAGCTTTTCTTTGCTTGGTCGCGTCGAGCCGTTGCCCATGTCTTTGGGGACCAAGTTGTCTTGCTCTTTCCACATGACCTTCTTCGGCTTTGCTACGCTTTTGGGTCATTTGGTAGAGTTCTCTCTTTTCCTTCTCCTCTTCTTATTCTCTTTTCATTATGGTTTGTGTGAGTAGTTGACAATGCACTCATCAAGGGGGAGATTGCGGATACATGGGTGTATGTCGGGTCTCTGAGTGATGAGTGATTGTCAACTGGGATGATGCGCATGTTCTTTGGCTTGTGTTGTGCAGGAGTCGAGCATGGATGTAGTGATCAAAGGCGAGGTGAAGGTCAAGTAGAGACGTGCCGTGCCGATGGACCGAGAGTGGCGAAGGGCGGACGTGAGGCTTGGACTGAGGGACCAGAGGCCCGAGGATCAGCTGTGGTGGCTGGCAGCTTGTGACGACGACAAGTGAGGAAGTGCGGTCATGTGTTGCCTGAGTCGTGGACTCGGGGACACGTGTCGGTGGACGGGGTGCACGGGAGGTGCATCCCATCTACGACGTCGGTTTGGTGGTAGAGCCAGGGAAAAACCATCGGATGGACGGTTTCCAGGTTTGGGCCTCAAAACCTGAGCGTGGACGGTTTCCGAGTTTGGCCACAAAACTCGGGCTGAGGACGGTTTCCAGGTTTGGGCCTCAAAACCTGGGCTCTGAGGGTTTGCTGAGTTTGGCCTCAAAACTCAGATGCTGGTGGGCTGGTTTCCCGGTTTGGGCCTCAAACCGGGGGTTGGCTTGAAAAGGCTGGTTTCCCGGTTTGGGCCACAAAACCGGGGTGCAGAGCGAGGGCGGCACGTGGCGGCAATCGGAGGTTGCGTGGAGGCAACGTGGAGTTGTGCGGGCGTGGCCGTCGGATACACCTACCACCGAGTTGGTCCAGAATAACCCTAGGGTTTAGCTGGTTCGCTCTGTAATTAGAATAGAGAGGGGTAGAGTAGGAAATAGACTTAGGCTAGTAGTAGGATAAGTAGTCGGGAGACACCCTCCTCCCAAATATCTCAGTCATTTGCTCTTTCGCACTTAGGGTTTCCTGCTCTCCCATCCCCTGCTGTAGCTAGCTGAGATCCGCAGAGAGACTTGCCTCTTTGTACTGTTGATTCTGAGGAAGTGAGCCGTATCCTCACTGTTGTAGCGTGTGGTAGCCACACGGTTGCAATTCATGGTTGTGATTTGCGATTTGTTCGTGTTCTTCGCGGAATCCTTTTTTTCTCCACGTTTTCCCATCGCTTGATCTCTTTGCTTGGTTCATCTTTTACAAATCCATTTGAACCAAGTTGTCCTAGGTCGTGAGGCACTTCCTTCCACCGAAATGATTCACCTCTAACCTCACGGTCTAGGAGATCAAACGATTTTCGTGTTGGATCGGTTTTTGGTCCATTGCCCCAATTTCTTCCAATTCCTCGATTTGGAGTTAGGTTCGAGCCATGATTCCCGTGGGACAGCTCACTAACATCCTTGGAACTTCTCACACCAAGTCTAAGCCCTAGTGCTTTTGATTTGGAGGAGATCGAGTGAATTTCACGGAAGATCTGCACTGCGTCGGGGGCATCGGACGCTCGAGTCGTAGCATCGGATGCTGACCCTTTGGCATCAGAGGCTCCGTTGCCACGTGTCAGAATCTGACATTTTCTAAGGAGCATCGGACGCTACCACCGGACGCTCCGTTGTGCATCGGACGCGCCGGAGTGAGACCATCGGACGCTGAGAGTCTACTGTTCACAGCGTCCGATGGGTGTCCAGTAAGGGTTCTGTTTTGCACTTTTCATATCGGACGCGTCCGTTGGTTGGCATCGGATGCTGCCAGCGTCCGATGCTGCTGTGACTGCGCAGTCTCGTTCGCTGTTCGTTCGTGTGATCTCGGATTTGGTTTCTGTCTTTTGCGTTGGCTTTCTAGAGTTGTGTAGTGTCCCGCTGTGCGTCTAGGAAGCATCCACCCTACATCCAGGGTCGTGGACACTAGCAAGCTCTAAGTTTTTCTTCTGGGGTTGATTCTTGGGACAGTAGCTACTAGTTTCCGAAAGGAAAATTTGAAGCTCCCATTCACCCCCCCTCTGGTCGCTTTCTGGTTGCTTCCCGGTCCTTCACCATTGGAGTCATGAGTGCTCGCCTCGTGCTCACGCAGCCTCTTCTCATAATGCCCATCGGGCATTCTCACGCCGTACACCTCTAGTTTAGCCCTCTTAGGATTAGGCTGTAACTGCGGTGCGGCTATCCGAGCTAAAGCGGACCCGGGATTTCGCCCTGATGGAGTGGGCGTTTCATCACCCCTGGCCTTGACGGCGGGAGACTTCCTCGGGGTGATCTCCCCCGTGGTCGCCTGGTGGGGCGTCCTCAACTTCTTCTCGGGTGGCGCCACTGGAGGAGGATGAAGACGGAGCGGAGATGAGGCCAGGGGGCGTTTCACCCCTGTCGGCCGCCCAGCAGGGGTGGCGCCCGCCACTGGTTTGGTGGCTGGTGCCTTCCCTGCACCCTCCGGTGGTGTCCCCTTGACATAAGTGCCATCAGGCAGCACCATCGCTAAAGGAGGTACGTCAGTTAGGGTCTTACTAGCATAAGAAATAGTCGGGGGCCAGTCAGGGTCTCACTAGCATAAGAAATAGCATAATGCTTCTTATCTTTAGTTTGACCAAAGACGGCCCCCACAGCATAATCACTAGCATCGCACATGATTTGGAACGGCAAATTCCAATCTGGGGGTTGGATGATTGGTGCCGAAGTTAGAGCCTTTTCAAAATATTGAAAGCTTGTAGACAATCCTCGTCAAATTTGACGGGACGTCTTTTGCTAATAGGCTCGTTAAGGGTCTAGCGACCTATGAGAAATCCTTAATAAACCTTCTATAAAAGCCGGCATGGCCCAAGAAGCTTCGGATCTCTCTCACGTTAGTGGGTGGTGGCAAATGTTCAATTATATTGATTTTGGCTTTGTCCACTTCTATCCCACGTTCTGAAATTCGATGGCCTAGGACAATTCCTTCCTGCACCATGAAGTGACAATTTTCCCAGTTAAGAACTAGGTCCTTCTCTTCACAGCATTGGAGGACTTTGTCTAAATTGGTTAGGCAATCGTCAAAGGTTTTCCCATAGACCAAAAAGTCCATGAATACCTCCATGATTTGTTCAATCATGTCGGAAAAGATGGACAACATAAACCGTTGGAAAGATGCCGGCGCATTGCAAAGTCCAAAGGACATGCGTCTATAGGCATAAGTTCCATACGGGCATGTGAAAGTGGTCTTACTTTGGTCATCTGATTGATGGGATTTGGTGATAACCAGAATATCCATCCAGGAAGCAAAAGAAGGAATGGTTTGCCAATCTCTCTAGCATCTCATCTATAAAAGGAAGTGGAAATGTTCTTTCTTTGTGGCTTTATTCAACTTTCTATAGTCATACACATCCTCCATCTAGTGACAGTGCGTTGAGGGATTAACTCATTTTTCTCATCTTACGACTGTCATGCCTGCCTCCTTCTTTGGAACTACTTGCACGGACTTACCCATTCACTATAAGGAAATGGATTAATAATTCCCGCATGCAAGAGTTTCAGAACCTCCTTTTTCATGACTTCACGCATAGCATTATTGAGTCATCTTTGGGGCTCTCTTGAAGAGGGTATCTCAGGATCGAGAGGGAATACGGTGCAGAGATTTGGACTAATTCCCTTCAAATCTTGAAGTGAATAGCCAAAGACAGATTGGTGTTTTTCTAAGACAAGGGTCAACCTACGGACTTCCTCTTTAGATAGCTTACTGCTAATGATTACGGGAGTCTCGGGGTCATTGTTTAGAAAAATGTATCTCAGGCCTTCAGGCAAAGGTTTTAGCTCTATGGAAGGTCGAGATGGCTTCCGATTCGTCTGAGTGAACGGTTCATCTGTCTCGGCTTCTTCTTTCAACAAAGAACTCAGAATCTTCTTCAAAATCAGGCTGAGCCAACTCATAAAAGGTAGAGGTTCTAGCTTGATCGAGAAGATCTGGTTCTGGTGGTTGTTCGGCAATAGAATTTAATGCACGAACGAAAGGTACTGAGTACTCTTTTCCACCGATTTGAGCATTAAAGTGCTCTTGACATGGTCCTTGCAAGGCAAGTATGGACCAGGTTGTCCTAAGAAGACGTCAAAAAGGACTACATCGAAAATGTAGAAATCTAAGACCAAGTCCGCTCCATCTACTTGGATGGGGACCATCTTTAGGATTCCTTCACTTTCCAAGATGTCACCATTTGGTCTCTTAAACACGTTTAGTTGGCTGTCGTTGAAGGTCGGGGAATGTTCTGGATACGTAATTACTAGCAAGAACATTAATTCCCACGACAGGGTCGTAAAAGGCAAAGACTCTTTCTCCCCTATTCGACAATCTATTATGCTGGGTACTTTATCTATGCGAGGGATGTTTTCTGATACTTTGGCTTCCATTATCCATTCATGACTCATGACAGCTGAATGTTCCAAAAGATGCTCTCGGCTATAGATTCCATTAGAAGACTCAGGAAGTGGTTTGACGGATGGGAAAGCTTGAACGGAGTAGTTTCATAGCATTTTCGTAATCCTCAAACACATCATCCTCTATCTCGCCCAAAAATTCCGAAGAATTTCTCTTCCAGATGTGGACGGAATAGGCTCCGCTAAGGCCAGCGAGCTAGACTCAGGCTCTTCTTGTTGTTCTACGGTCGAAACTAGAGTTTCTACGACTTCTTCCTCAGGGATTTCATCAGAAACTCCAGTATAAGGAGTATTCTCGAGAATTCTATCAAGAACCTCCTTTCCACCTCATGGAGAAATATGAAGAAACGCTCCACCTCACGAATGATCAAGGTGAAGAGCGCTCTCTTTCTCTAGACCGACATAAAAATGCTGAAGGAGCACTGGATCGGGTATGGCTAAATCGGGTCCTGAATTGATTAAACCAATAAAATGGTCCCAAGCCTCCCCTAATGTCTCCTTATCATTTTGTCTAAAGGTCAACACTTCTACTCGTAGTCGTACCACTCGGTGGACAGGGAAATACTGAGAACACAAGGTTGATATGTGCCCTTGTGGTTCCTTTCCTGAGTGATGAGTGATCGATCAACGGGCAACATGTCTCTTGGCTGTGTTGATGTGCAGGTGCGGAGCTCGGACAGTGGTCGAAGGTAAGGTGAAGGTCAAGTAGGGACATGTCGTGTCGACGGATAGGGAGCGGTGAAGGGCGGACATGGAGCTTGGACCGACGGACCAGGAGACTAGAGGATCAGCTGTGGTAGCTGGCACGTGGCGTTGACAAGCAAGAGTACATGGGGATGTGCAGTGCATCAACCGAGTCGGGAGGATGCCCGGCGTGGAGGCTGGACATGCTCCGGCATCGGTGCTGGAACTCGGGGTGTGCGAAACACATCCCGTCTATGGCGCGGGTTCGGTAGCTAAGCCTCGAAAAGCTAACCTCGACGGTTTCCGAGTCTGAGCTTCAAAACTTGGGGTGGCCGGTTTCCGAGTTTGGGCCTCAAAACTCGGCGAGGACGTTTTCTAGGTTTGGGCCTCAAAACCTGGGCGCGCGGGTTTCTGAGTTTGGGCCACAAAACTCAGCCCGAGGACAGTTTCCCCGGTTTCGGCCTCAAAACCAAGGGGAAGGCCCATGTTTCCAGGTTTCGGCCTCAAAACCGGGAGGAGGTCCGCAAAAAGGACGGTCGACGCGTGGCAGTCCGGGGATCGGGTTTGGTCAGGTCAGTCAGGCGCAGCCCCCTGATTGTTCACTGTCAAGTGAACGGCGGACAGTCCGCGGTACAAACCCACGGACAGTTCGGGACCTGTCCAGCAGACTTGCAGAACAGTTTTATTTATGGTCTTTTGCCGGCGGACAGTTCGGACTCCCAGTGTCGGACAGTCCGTCGTTGGGCGGACAGTCCGAGATCCTGACCCCGGACAGTCCGCGAACCTGTAGTCTTTGCAGTTTTGCTCCGAGGCTTTGGCAGCTGCTTTTGGGGATTGTCCGGAGGTTCCGCTGTACCACTAGGACATCTGCTAGGGTATCCACCTACTCGAGGTCGTGAACTCTCCAGTCATTTCGAGTCATCGCTTTTGGGTGACTTTCTAGGACAAGGGACAGACTATTCACGAGTTGAATTTGAGGCTCCCATTCACCCCCCCCCCTCTGGTCGCTAATCCGGTCATTCAATTGGTATCAGAGCCGGTTAAGGATCTCTCCTACCTTAATCGGTTTCGGATCCTAAGGGTGACATGGAACGAGGGAACAGCAAGGCTCCTTGGTTCGATGGAACGAACTATCCCTATTAGAAGATTCGCATGCGTGCTTATCTCAACAGCATCGGATCTTATGTCGGGGAGATATGTGAGAACACTGAGTACGTAGTCCTTGCGGCTCGTGTGGGTCAGATCCAGATTGACCAACACGAGGCCAACTCCAAGGCTCGTAATGCTCTTCTAGCTAGCCTCTCTCTTCCTAAGTTCGAACGTATCTATGAGCTTGAGACGGCATGAGAGATCTGGGTGAAGCTTCAAAGCTATCACGAGGGGACCGCTCAGGTCAAGACCAGACTCTTCAAAACCTACAAGCGAGAGTACGAGAACTTTGTTCAGTTGGAGGGAGAAACGATTGACGCCATGTTCGCTCGTTTCCAAACGATTGTGAACAAGATGTGTGCCAATCGGGCCAACCTACCCTATGACGATCATGAGAGGGCTCTTAAGTTGCTATACGCCCCGGATCAGAGGGTATGGGAGGTGAAGGTGTTGACCATCATTGAGTCTCCTGCTTACGACACCCTCATCGTGGACGAGGTGTTCAGCAAGCTCAAGTCCACTGAGATCGATCACCTGACTCAGGCCAAGCTGAAGAACCCATCTTCACACACCATGGATTTGGTCTGAGGCACAGGTGGATCGACATTCTCTACTGACGCTTCACCTCCTCGTGTTGCTTTGTCTTCTTTCCATACAGTCACAGAGGAGCAGTTGGAGGCGCTCCGAGACGACGAGCTCGCCCTCGCCATCATCCGGTTCTCGCGGTTTCACAACAACCGCCTGAATCGCCGGCGTGGTGGCGCACGCGGGGGCTGCTACAAGTGTGGTGATCTAGACCACTTCATGGCGAACTGCCCCAAGAACGACAAGAACTTCCCCGGCAAGAACCGCAACTTCAGGCGCAAGGGCAAGCCAGAGAACAAGGCCGGGAAGAAGAAGAAGAATGGCATCTACCGCCAGGAGCACATGGAGAAGGCTTTTGACGCCGGCAAGCATGCCTTCCTCGCCACTATCGGCGATGGCGAGAAGACCTCCGATGGCGACTCCAGCGACGACGAGTCCGAGCACAAGATGGAGGATCGCTTCAATGGACTCTGCTTCTTCGGCAAATCCTCCAAGGGCTTATGCACCATGGCCTTGGATGAAGAGGACCACAAGCACCAGGCAGAGGACGCCGATGACGCCCATAGCGACGACGACGACGACAGCGCTTCCGAGGTATCAAACGCTTCTGAAGTCGATTGTCTCATTGATGAGCGGGATAGGTTTGCGGATTTAGTCCTTGTCCTGGAGAAGAGGCTTACGGAAGTTTTCCAAGAGCGCGGTGAGTTTAAGGCTAGGATGAAAGAGGCGCGTAAGGAGCTTGAGTTCGCTAGGTCCGAGGTGAAGGTGGTCGATGTGGAGGAGTGTGAGGAGTGCACGATGCATATGACAAACTTTGCCACCTTGCAAACCAAGTATGCCTCTTTGATTGAGGTGTATGATGAGCTGAAGAGTAGGCTAGACTTGGTGGGTGATTGCAAAGAGTGTCCCTCCCTGAAGGAAGAGCTGGAGGAAGTGAAGGATAGGTCTTCTTTGCTGGGTGCGTGCAAGCTTTGTTCTAGCTTGCGAACTGAGTGGGCAGGAGTTAATGCCAAGCTTGCTGAAGCCTTGAGGGCCATCTCAGTTAGCACCTTGTCCGCTCCATGTGAGCGATGCGTGGGGATGGAGCTTGAGATTGCCAACTGTCGGCATGACAGGATGCAAACCGAGGAGGAAAACACATACCTTCGGTCCATCCTGAGTTGGGTGTCATGCAGTGAGCCGCAGTTAGGCATGATGATCAGTCAGTTCAAGAGGGGAACTGATTGCTCGGGAGTAGGCTTTGCTTCAGGTGGAAAGGGCGCTAGTACCTTTGGTAAGATCGGTGAGTTTAGCGGAGTGAACCCGAGTGAGAAGCCATCCGCTATCCCTAAGCTTACCAAGATCACCCCACCTGAGCCTCCCAAGCCTATCACCAAGGATGGCATCCTTGATGAACCTCCCAGGGCTCCACCTCGCAAGCAAGTGTGGGTTCCCAAACCTAACCATCTTAGGAACACACTTGACACCCTTCCTGACATCTCTAGTGAACCCCTTCCGAAGGGCAAGCAGCCAGCCAGAGTGAACAACCCTCACAACAATAGGAACCAACAACCCAAGAGAGTGGTGAGGTTTGAGTGCGAGTACAGTCACCGTGAGGGTCACCTAGCTGAGTTTTGCTTTCGGAGGAAGAGAGACGCTAGGAAGGAGTTGGAGCTGAACAACCAGGCCTGGCACCACCCTCTCCATGGTGTGCAAGGTCGGGGAGTTCAGAGGCAGGGCGCTAGACCTGGAGGTGCACCCCCTCAGGTTGCTAGGCCCCAGGCAGCGAGACCACAGGGTGGTGGTTGTGCCCGTCGCGGTTCCGGTTGTCCTCTATACGATCGTGAGCCAAGTGTAAGAGGCTTTGCTGCTCAGTCCCATAGCGGACCACCTTTTCAGTAGGGTGGTGATCGCTTTGCTCAGATGGGACAGGTAGGTTAGTTTGGAGGTTTTCCGTTCCATAGCGGACCACCCTTTCAGGTTGGTGGTGCTCGCTATCCACCCATGGGACGAGGACAGTTTGGTGTTGCTTCTAACACTTTCTCTAGGCCTATGACACAGCACTGATATCCTTCTCAGTATACTAACCCCAGTGTTGTGCCATATGCTCATTTCCTGCCTTTCTATTGATGTAGGAACTTCGGTTTGAGAACATGTGGCTCATGGATTCCGGGTGTTCGCGCCACATGACCGGAAAGAAGGAATGGTTCTCCAGCCTTAGCCCCGTGATGCACAAGGAGTACATCACTTTCGGGGATAAGTAGAGGTAAGGTTGTTTCTCAGGGAGCTATTCGGCTCAATGAGAACTTTGTCCTGAAGAATGTTGCCTTGGTTTCTAATTTGCATTTCAACTTGCTTTCTGTTTCGCAAATTCTTGAGGATGATTGTGAAGTGCGCTTTAAGAAGGGTTTGAGTCACGCTTAGACCCTCGGGGAGATCTTGTTTGTCGGATCGTCCCTTTTGGCCGTGTTTTCAGAGCCGACTTTTCTCAGTCTTTCGGCTCTGCTAGGTGTTTGATGGCTGGTCCTTCTTCTGATTTGTGGAAGTGGCATAGGAGGCTCGGCCACTTGAGTTTTGCCTTGCTTGCAAGGCTTAGCTCACTTGGCCTAATCCAAGGATTGCCCAAGCTTAAGTTTCAGAAGGACCTTGTTTGCCATCCTTGTCATCATGGGAAGATGGTTGCTGCTTCCCACCCACCTGTTAATCAGGTGATGACAAAGCGACCCGGTGAGCTTTTTCACATGGACATAGTTGGTCCAGCTCGGGTTTGCTCAGGGCGGGTGGAAGTGGTACGTTCTAGTGATCGTTGACGATTTTTCGAGGTACTCTTGGGTGTTCTTCATGGAGGGTAAGGATGAAGCTTTCTCTTTTGCTCATGACTTGATGTTGAGGTTGAAAACTAAGTTTCCTCCTGATACCATTAGAGCTATTCGTAGTGATAATGGTACTGAGTTTGATAATTCTCAGTTTGCTTCCTTCTGTTCTTCTAATGGGATCGAGCATCAGTTTTCTTCTGCTTATGTCCCTCAGCAGAACAGTTGAAAGGTCCAAATTGGCTAGAGGGGGGGGGGTGAATAGCCTAATTAAAAATCTACAAAATTACTTAGGCAAACACTATTAGTATAACAAATGGCGAAGCTTCTTGCGCTAGCCTAATAGTGTGTTGCAAGCCACCTATCCACAAATTCTACCTAATATTTCTATGTCACACAATCATGCGGATACATGGGTGTATGCTGAGTCTCTGAGTGATGAGTGATTGTCAACGGGTTTGATCGCATGTTCTTTGGCTTGTGTTGTGCAGGTGTCGAGCACGGAGACAGTGATCGAGGGCAAGGTGAAGGTCAAGTTGAGACGTGTCGTGCCGATGGACTGGGTGCGATGAAGGATGGGCGTGCCGTGCGGCGGACGTGCCATGCCGATGGATCGAGCAGTGAAGGGCGGACGTGAGGCTTGGACTGAGGGACCGGAGTGCCTGAGGATCAGCTGTGGTGGCTGGCAGCCTGTGACAGCGACGAGCGGAGACTTGCGGGGCATGGTGTTGCTCGGGTCGAGGACCTGCGGACACGTGTCGGTGGACGGGGTGCACGGGCGGTGCATCCCCTCTACAGCTTCGGTTTGGTGGCTGAGCCAGCGAAAAACCACCGATGGACGGTTTCCAGGTTTGGGCCTCAAAACCTGGGTGCTTAGGGTTTCCGAGTTTGGCCACAAAACTCGGGCTGAGGACGGTTTCCAGGTTTGGGCCTCAAAACCTGGGCGTGGCTGGTTTGCTGAGTTTGGCCTCAAAACTCAGACGCTGGTGGGCTGGTTTCCCGGTTTGGGCCTCAAAACCGGGGGTTGCTGGAAAAGGCTGGTTTCCCGATTTGGGCCACAAAACCGGGGGTGCAGAGCGAGGGCGGCACGTGGCGGCAATCGGAAGGTTGCGTGGAGGCAACGCGGATGAGTTGTGCGAGCGTGGCCATCGGATACACCTACCACCGAGTTGGTCCAGAATAACCCTAGGGTTTAGCTGGATCGCTCTGTAATTAGAATAGAGAGGGGTAGAGTAGGAAATAGACTTAGTCTAGAATAGGTTAAGTAGTCAGGGGAGACACCCTCCTCCCCTATCTCAGTCATTTGCTCTTTGGCACTTAGGGTTTCCTGCTCTCCCATCCCCTGCTGTAGCTAGCTGAGATCCGCAGAGAGACTTGACTCTGTGTACTGGTGATTCTGAGGAAAGGAGGCCGTAACCTCCTTGTCGTAGCGTGTGTTTGCGCTTCGGCTTGCAGATCGTGTGTCGATTCATGTTTTGATTCGAGTTCGTCGTTGTTCTTCGCGTTCTTCGTCTCCACGATTTTCCCGTCACTCGATCTCCCTCTCCGGTGCGTCTTTGCGAAATCCGTTTGAACCAATTTGTTCGTATCATTGAGGAGGTCATTTTGACCAAAGGAATTCATCTAACTCCTCATGATCGAATAGATCGGGTCGATTTCGTTTTCGTGGCGCTTTTTCCGTTCATCCACCTTCCCTTTTGATTTCCCGGTGATTTGGTTGATTTGAGCGGATGATTTCTTGGGGATAGTCTCCTAACTACCCGTGATCATCTTCTCCAAATTGGGGAACGTGGGATTTTGATTTGGATCGGAGTTGAGAGGTTTTGGGAGAAGGGCGACTGAATCGCCCTCTCTGTTCATCCGCGGACAGTCCACCGTTGTACCCGCGGACAGTCCGCGCGTCGGGATCGAGCCAGGTCAGTGGCTGCGGGTCTCGGTCGCGTTACTGTTCCTTGACTGGCGGACAGTCCGCCGTTGGGTCTCGCGGACAGTCCGGGAACGTCCAGTGGACTTGCAGCAGTACTGTGGTTTTGCTCGTTTGGCCGGCGGACAGTCCGCGACATGAGCCCGGACAGTCCGCCACTGGGCAGACAGTCCGCGACCGTACTGCCGGACAGTCCGGGACTTGCCTGAGTGCTCCCGTTTAATGCGTTTGCTCTCCTAGCTTCTACGCTTGGTTTCCGGACTTCTCGTTTGGCCCTAGAGTTGACCAAGGAACCTCTCTAGGTATCTTTGCTACTCGTTAGCATCGGTATTTGGAGACTTCTCGACGTAGCCGTCTATCTACGTTCGGGACTTGGTTTTTGGGGTTGTGTTCGAGCCAGAACTTTTGGAGTTTGGTTTGGTTCTCCTTGGTGGTGCTCCCTGTGATCTTAGGGATCACCACCCTCTTCCAAGGTCGTGAGCATTACGGTTTCGTCGGTGTTTCTCTCTCGGGTTGATTTTGGGACACTTGGCCAAAGTTTGAGAGAAATTTGATTGGCTCCCATTCACCCCCCCCTCTGGTGGTCGCCTTGCTACTAGTGCTTTCTCGGTCCTTCAAATCAAACTAGAGCTAATATCAAATGCGGATAAAGCTATCTAGCTCTAGTACAAGTATGATATACAAAAAGTATGAGACAAGTGTGTGCAATAGATAGACTAAGCAAGCTAATCACAACTAGCTACACAAGAGATATACAACAAGTGATAGTATCTATACAAGAGAAATAGCTCAATGTAAATACCACAAGTACGAGCTAGATAGAGACTGGTTTCACCGAGCCTTCGGGATCGCCTAGTAGAGAGCCAATCACCGGTGAGTCCACTCGTGATGCCAATCACCAAGATATAATATGAAGACCAATCACAATAATCACACAGGGACACCAAGATTTATCCGAGGTTCACGTTCTTTCAGCCGGCACTCACACCCGACTTTTCCCCACCTACTCTCCCGTTGTGTCGACCAACACTAGGTGACCCGTGGCTAATCGGCGCCAAGCCAAGCCAGCTCACAGAGTGCCACAAGAATCTACCGCTATAGAGAGTAGCTCAATGACACGAGCAATCCACTAAGGATGCCTCTTGCCGCTCCGGCGAGGTGAGGCTCCAAAACCTCTCACAATCACGATCGGTGGTGGCCAGAACAATCTCCTTCTCTTGCCAAAATCCACCTTAACACCTCCAAGCCGTCTAGGCACCGGCAAATGCCAAGAGTAACAAGAAAACTCAATGCCGATGCGAAGAACTAGTGCCACTAGATTGAACTCTATCAAATCACGCACTAGATCACTCAATCTCACTAGGTTTGATCAATTCAACTTGGGAGATGAGTTGGGAGGCTTGCCAATGCTCACTAGTATGCTTAGAAATCAGAATATGCAAAGGTGCATCCATATGAGCCGGCCAAGCCCCTTAAATAGGCCATCCAAGTCGGCCTAACCGTTGGGCCAGAAACGGGGGCATCGGACGCGCCGATGCACAACCATCGGACGCTGCCCCAGCCTCCGATGCTCCGGATGGAGCCACGTGTCCCCCTGATATGAAAACTATCCGTTAGATCCCAACGGTCATATCGCTTCGCGCCACGGTTAAAGTGGCATCGGACGCACCGATGCCAGGCATCGGACGCTCCGATGCCGCTGCTCATTCTAGCTCTTTTCTGCGCTACATCGGACGCACCGATGCCATCATCACGCTCCGATGCCGCTGCTCATTCTAGCTCTTTTCTGTCCTACATCTGACGCTCCGACACTTCCACATCGGACGCTGAACCCTTGCGTCCAATGACCATGCAGAGAGGTTCCAGAGAGGGCCAAAACACATCGGACGCGTCCGATGATTCTGCATCATACGCAGGCCAGCGTCCGATGCTCCCTGGAAAGCACGCTCGCGCCACGTCACCTGCATCGGACTCTGCAACAGTGATTTCTCAGCGTCCGTTGCCAGCGTCCGATGCTCCTTCAACATTTGTCAGAAACTAGGGTTTACCATCGGACGCTCCCCAGCGTCCGATGCCCCTCGGACCAGCGTCCGATGCTTCCGACACACTTCTTCTCTTCCAAAAAATGCTGAATCCTGCCTCGCAAGCTCGGCAGGAGGGAGAAGGACTATACACTAGTCTCTCCCACTTCTCCACAACTCCTCAACACCCCTTTATCCCAAAAGTGCCAACACCACCAAGTGTACATCATTGTATGCAAGTGTGTTAGCATTTTGCAAAGCATTTTCCAAGGGTTTAGTTAGTCTCTCACTAGGTCTATAGCATCAATATGTTAGAGAACTCCTAGTGGCACTTGAACATCGCATAAGCCGTGAATAATCTCCTCTTAATAGTACGGCTATGTATCCTAAATGTGATCACACTCGCTAAGTGTCTTGATCACCAAAACAAAGAGCCCTATAGGTTATACCTTTGCCTTCGGGCCTCTTTGCTCATCTCTTCCCTTCTTCTCACATTTCACAAACGGTAGAGCACTTGATCTCTTGAGTGCTTGTGGCCATCACCATCCTCATGGTTGCCACCTGCTAGCTCCACCATTTGGCTTGGTCACAATCCTTTCTTATAAGCTACACACATGCTTAGCAATAGGATTAGACCAAATAGGTTTCATCAATTAACCAAAATCAAACTAGGGCTTTCAATCTCCCCCTTTTTGGTAATTGATGACAACCTATACAAGATATGTGATTTAAATTTGAGTAACCACATTGATAGTATTAGCTCCCCCTACATATGTGCTATAGAGTTTGGTTCTAAATTTGGCACATATGTATGAATATGAAATGTGGATGAGCAATACTACCAATGATGATGCTAAGGCATAAGAATGGACCTTTGAAGCGTGATACCAATCGGAGTGCACATGTTAAACCATCCTTAGCATCATTTGTCACTAGACATACATCAAAACTCAAGAACCCCGTGAGATCAACATAATAATAAGGCTCTTGAACCACTTGAAAATACTAAAATACAGTATGTCTAGTTATCATCCTATTCATGCTAGTGAGTCATATCATCATCATGTTCTAACACTAGCATTCACCACATAAGCATGAATATCAAAAATAAATAGCTTATGCAATGCAATCAATCATATGAATATGCACATTTCAAATGCAACATACATGTTTATGAGCTTGCTCCCCCTATTTGTATGCTCCGATCCCACTTGAAGGTTTACATTGCATGTCTCTTTTTATCTTTATAGCATTTTATCCCCTCATATATTTTCAACATTTTCTCCCCCTTTGTCAACAATTCACCATAAAAGTGGGGCAAGTTTTTAAATGATAGGGAATTAAATACTAAGTCAAGTTATGGCTTAATCTAGCTCATGAGCATAGGATATTTAACACGGTTTGCTCTAGAGTAAGCTTCTTCACACATCTTACAATGGTTATCTTACTCACGTTGGTTAAACACCCATTGCTCATTTACTAGACCAAACACTAGAGTTACAAGCTCACAAACGAGTTATATGCTACCACTAGATCAAGTCAAACATAGAAGCAATAGTGGTACCATATATACTTCAATTCATTTGATTTACCATGAATGAGCCTAAATAAGCAATGTGATGGCTATATGAACTAGATCACACAACCTAATAAGAATGAATGCACATGCCAAACAATTTCACCTTTGCTTTCTTGGAGGAGAGGCATGTCATAAGTGGGGCGCATTCAACTCATGTTGGAGAAGTCTAGGATATTCAATTCATTCATTCCTTAGCTTGCAAAACCTTCTCTCATCTAGTGGCTTGGTGAAGATATCGGCAAGTTGATCATCGGTGCCCACTCAATAGATATATCTTTCTTTGCTTGATGATCTCTAATGAAGTGATGCCTTATGTCAATGTGCTTTGTCCTTGAATGTTGTAAACCGGGTTGGTGGCTATTTTGACGGCGCTCTCATTATCACATAGCAATGGGACTTGTCCAAACTTGACTCCATAATCTTGCAATGTTGCTTTCATCCATAGCAATTGTGCACAACAACTACCACGCGGATATGTATTCGGCTTCGACGGTAGAGAGTGCAACACTATTTTGCTTCTTTGATGACCATGAGACAAGTGATCTTCCAAGCAATTGACAAGTGCCCGATGTGCTCTTCCTATCCACCTTGCATCCCGCATAATCGGAATCCGAGTATCCAATCAATTCAAATTGAGAGCCCTTGGGATACCATAGTCCAACATTGGAGTGTGCTTCAAATATCTCAATATTCTTTTGGTTGCCTTCAAATGACTTTCTCTTGGTGAAGCTTGGAACCTTGCACACACTAAACATGACATCCGGCCTTGATGCGGTCACATAGAGTAGACTTCCAATCATTGACCGATATAACTTTTGATCCACCATGTCACCACTAGAGTCACTATCCAAATGCCCATTTGTGCCCATTGGAGTGGTTATTGCTTTTGCTTCATCTAACCCAAACTTCTTGAGCATGTCCTTGATGTACTTGCCTTGACTAACAAATGTGCCTTTCTTCATTTGCTTGATTTGTAGACCAAGGAAGTAACTAAGCTCTCCAATCATAGACATCTCAAACTCTTTAGCCATCATTTCTCCAAACTCTTCACAAAAGTCTTGGTTGGTTGATCCAAATATGATGTCATCCACATAGATTTGCAACACAAACAAGTCACTTCCAATCTTCTTGGTGAAGAGAGTGGTGTCAACCTTTCCCAATTTTGAACCCTTTTGCTAGCAAGAAATCCCTCAATCTTTCATACCATGCTCTTGGTGCTTGCTTCAACCCATATAGTGCCTTCTTGAGCTTGTACACATGGTTGGGCTTCTTCAAATCTTCAAACCCGGGAGGTTGCTCAACATACACTAGCTCATTGATGAATCCATTGAGAAAAGCACTCTTCACATCACATCCATTTGATAGAGCTTGATGTTGTGAGAACAAGCATATGCAAGTAAGATTCTTATGGCCTCCAATCTAGCAACCGGTGCATAGGTTTCTCCAAAGTCAATGCCTTCCAATTGAGTGTACCCTTGTGCAACCAATCTTGCTTTGTTCCTTACAACATATGCCATCTTCATCTTGCTTGTTCCGGAAGACCCATCTTGTACCAATAACATTTGTGTTCTTTGGGTCTTTCCACTAACTCCCAAACATCATTGCGGGTGAAGTTGTTCAACTCTTTCATGCATTGCATTCACCCAATCAACATCCATCAAAGCTTCATCAATCTTGGTTGGCTCAATAGATGATACAAATGAGTAGTGTTCACAAAAGGATGCCAATCTTGATCTTGTTTGCACACCTCTTCTTATGTCACCAACAATTTGATCTAAGGGATGATCTCTTGCAATATGTGTTGGTTGGAGCACTTGTTGCGGTTGAGCACTTGTACTTGCACTAGCATCTTGTTGATCTTGAGAACCACTAGAGCTTGCAATATCATTGCCATGCATGGTTGGAGGAGAGAGCACTTGATCTTTGTCATCTTCGATGTCAATCACTTGCTTTGGCCTTATATCACCAATGTCCATGTTCTTCATAGCTTCCACCAATTGTGTTCCTCTCACATCATCTAGGTTGTCTTGTTCTTCATGTGAGCCATTGGTTTCATCAAACTCAACATCATGGACTTCTTCAACTATTCTTGATGTGTTGTTCCACACTCTATATGCCTTGCTTGTAGTGGAGTAACCAAGTAGGAACCCTTCATCACACTTCTTTTCAAACTTGCCAAGTCTTGTGCCTTTCTTCAATATGTAGCACTTGCACCCAAAGACCCGGAAATATGCAATGTTGGGCTTTCTATCATTGAGGAGCTCATATGGTGTCTTCTTCAATAGAGGGTGACAATAGAGCGGTTGCTATAATAGCATGCCGTGTTGATTGCTTCGGCCCAAAAGGAATCACTCACATTGTATTCACTAAGCATGGATCTTGACATATCAATGAGTGTCCTATTCTTCCTTTCAACTATCCCATTGGATTGAGGTGTATACTTGGCCGAGAATTGATGTTTGATTCCAAATTCATCACATAGCTCATCAACTCTTGTGTTTCTAAACTCACTTCCATTGTCACTTCTCACTTTCTTGATTCTTCTATCAAACTCATTTTTGACTTCTCTTGACAAAGGTTTTGAATATGCCAAACACTTCACTCTTGTCAACGAGAAAGAAGACCCATGTGTATCTTGTATAATCATCCACTATCACAAAGCCATACTTGTTTCCCCCAATACTTGCATATGTAGTTGGTCCAAACAAGTCCATGTGCAACAACTCAAGTGCATGTGTAGTGCTCATCATTCCTTTGTTGGGATGAGTGTTTCCAACTTGCTTTCCCATTTGACATGCACTACATAGCTTGTCTTTCTCAAAGTGAACATCTTTTAGTCCTCTAACCATGTCATGCTTCACTAGCCTCTTTAGTTGCTTCATTCCAACATGTCCCAAGCGCCTATGCCATAGCCAACCCATACTTGATTTGGTGAATAAGCATGTTGTCAATTGAGCTTCACTAGCATCAAAGTCCACCAAATAAGGTTCTCATATCTAAATCCTTTGAAGACCAAATCACTTCCATCAACACTCACTATCTCCACATCATCACCCCAAATATGCATTTGAATCCCAAGTCACACAATTGTGCCACGGACAATAGTTGAAGTTGAGAGATTCCACTAATAGCACATTGGAGATGCTCAAGTCATTGGATATTGCAATCTTGCCCAAGCCTTTGACCTTGCCTTTCTTGTTGTCACCAAATGTGATAGCATCCGCATGATCATTGCCACTAGTGTTGATTGATTTGAACATTCTACCATCTCCGGTCATGTGTTGAGTGCACCCACTATCAAGCACCCAATGCCTTCCTCCCGCTTTATAGTTTACCTACAAAAGAGATCAATTCTTTTTAGGTACCCAAACCTTTTTGGGTCCTCCAAGGTTAGTTACCAAGCTCTTGGGCACCCAAATTGCCTTCTTCTTTGGGCCACCATGGGTGCACCAATATACTTAGCCTTCACACCATTAGTGCCCTTTGTAAGCATATAACAAGAATCAAGTCTAATAGATAAAGCATGAGCATTGTTCTTGTTCTTGTTCTTGTTAAAGCAATTTTGCTCTATATGCCCGGATTGCTTGCAATTATAGCAATACCGACCATTGCTCTTCACAAAACTAGTCTTGTGAGGAGCAAAGGCGGCTTTGCCCTTCTTGGGGGTATAGCCAAGTCCCTCCTTGTTGAGTGGACATCTTTGGCTACCCAAGCACTTAAGCAAGCGGGCATCTCCACCATAGGCATTGCCTAAAGCATGAGTGAGCTCATACACCTTGTTCTTAAGGTTCTCATTTTCTACCACTAATGATGAATCACATGTAGTAGAAGTAGGCATTTTAGTTGAGCTAGATGATGATGATGCATTGGTGGGAGCAACAATAATAGGAGCATAAAGATTCATCAAGAATATCACATGTAACTCCTACATTGCATGTCTCTACAACATCCTCAATCTTACTTTGATCAAGGAGGGAGGAGTGGGCTTCCTTAAGCCTAGTGTGAGCTTGATCAAGCTTCTCATGGGCTTCCTCTAGCCTCTCATGAGTAGACTTGAGCTCATCAAAGGATTGCTCAAGAGCCTTGTTGGCCTTGCGCAATTCTTTGCACTCCTTCCTCTTAGTCTCAATGTAAGAGTGAGCATCTTGTAGCATGCTCATGAGGTCCTCCTTTGAGTACTCCTCATCATCATCACTATCACACTCTCATCGGATGATACCTTAGTGGCCTTAGCCATGAAGCATGTCGATGGAGTGTTGAAGATAGAAGGCTTGCTTGAGATAGCAAGACTAGCCATAGCCTTCTTCTTGGTGGTCTTCCTCTCATCATCACTAGAATCATCATCATTGCTTGAGGAAGCATCACTATCCCATGTCACAACATAGGAATCCACCCTTCTTCTTTTCTTCTTTCTTCTCCTTCTTGTCTTTCTTGCTCTTCTTGCGATCATCTTCATCATCACTAGATTGTGGACAATCCGCAATGAAGTGATCCTTGCTCTTGCATCTATAGCATCTCTTGGTTGTGCTCTTATTTGCATCTCTCCTCTTTCTTGCTCCATAGCCCTTCTTCTTCATGAATTTGCCAAATCTCTTCACAAAGAGAGCCATTTCTTCATCATCTATCTCACAACCACTTGAGCTTGCTTCATCATCACTTTTCTCCTTCTTTTGCTTTGCCCTTGCTCTTGCTCTTGGAGGATGAAGCTTTGAATGCCACGGTCCTCTTCTTCTTTCTTCTTCTTGGGCTCCCCCATCCTTTCCACACGGTATGTGTCTTGGTGACCACATCACCTAGTACTTGGTTTGGGGTTACCGTGTCCAATCCTTCCCTCACTAGGATTGTCACCAAAGTATCAAACCTTGGTGGTAAGCATCTCAAGAACTTGTGAGAAAAGTCCTTGTCCTCCACCTTCTCTCCCAAGGCCTTTAAGTCATTGATAATGACTTGCAACCGGTGAAACATCTCCGGTATGCTTTCATCATCTTGCATCTTGAAATGGCGAGCTGTCCTTGAGAATATATAGCTTGGCTCCCTTGACCGCTTTGGTGCCTTCATATGTTTCCTCCAATCTTTCCCATATCTCACTTGCTCTTTCAAGGTCCTTGATTTGCTCAAACACCTTTGTGTCAAATGCTTCATAGAACAAGTTGATTGCCACATCATTCCATTGAAGCTTCTCTTCTTCTCTAGGAGTGAGACTTGTGGGATCAATTACCGCAAAGTCATGCTCAATCACTTCCCAAATCTTTCTATTCATTCCTCTTGTGAATGCACACATCTTCCTCTTCCAACAATCAAAGTTGGTGGCTTCCCCATATAGTTGATTTGAGCCATTTTAACACCGGAGGATGTTAAGCCTCAACAAACGGTGACCACGGCTTGATACCACTTGAAAGGTCCAAATTGGCTAGAGGGGGGTGAACAGCCTAATTAAAAATCTACAAAATTACTTAGGCAAACACTATTAGTATAACAAATGGCGAAGCTTCTTGCGCTAGCCTAATAGTGTGTTGCAAGCCACCTATCCACAATTCTACCTAATATTTCTATGTCACACAATCAACTAGAGCTAATATCAAATGCGGAATAAGCTATCTAGCTCTAGTACAAGTATGATATACAAAAAGTATATGAGACAAGTGTGTGCAATAGATAGACTAAGCAAGCTAATCACAACTATCTACACAAGAGATATACAACAAGTGATAGTATCTATACAAGAGTAATAGCTCAATGTAAATACACAAAGTAAACGAGCTAGATAGAGATGGTTTCACCGAGCCTTCGGGATCGCCTAGTAGAGAGCCAATCACCGGTGAAATCCACTCGTGATGCCAATCACCAAGATATGAATATGAAGACCAATCACAATAATCACACGGGACACCAAGATTTATCCCGAGGTTCACGTGCTTGCCGGCACGCTACTCCCCGTTGTGTCGACCAACACTAGGTGACCCGGTGGCTAATCGGCGCAAAGCCAAGCTCACTTAAGAGCGCCACAAGAATCTACCGCTAGTGAGGTAGCTCAATGACACGAGCAATCCACTAAGGATGCCTCTTGCCGCTCCGGCGAGGTGAGGCTCCAAAACATCTCACAATCACGATCGGTGGTGGCCAAGAACAATCTCCTTCTCTTGCCAAATCCACCTCAACACCTCCAAGCCGTCTAGGCACCGGCAAATGCCAAGAGTAACAAGAAAACTCAATGCCGATGCGAAGAACTAGTGCCACTAGATTGAACTCTATCAAATCAAATCACGCACTAGATCACTCAATCTCACTAGGTTTGATCAATTCAACTTGGGAGATGAGTTGGGAGGCTTGCCAATGCTCACTAGTATGCTTAGGAATCAGAATATGCAAAGGTGCATCCATATGAGCCGGCCAAGCCCCTTAAATAGGCCATCCAAGTCGGCCTAGCCGTTGGGACAGAAACGGGTGCATCGGACGCGCCGATGCACAACCATCGGACGCTGCCCCAGCGTCCGATGCTCCGGATGGAGCCACGTGTCCCCCTGATATGAAAACTATCCGTTAGATCCCAACGGTCAAATCGCTTTGCGCCACGGTTAAAGTGGCATCGGACGCACCGATGCCGCTGCTCATTCTAGATCTTTTCTGCGCTACATCGGACGCTCCGACACTTCCACATCGGACGCTGAACCCCTGCGTGCAATGACCATGCAGAGAGGTTTCAGAGAGGGCCAAAACACATCGGACGCGTCCGATGATTCTGCATCGGACGCAGGCCAGCGTCCGATGCTCCCTGGAAAGCACGCTGGCGCCACGTCACCTGCATCGGACTCTGCAACAGTGATTTCTCAGCGTCCGTTGCCAGCGTCCGATGCTCATTCAACATTTGTCAGAAACTAGGGTTTACCATCGGACACTCCCCAGCGTCTGATGCCCCTCGGACCAGCGTCCGATGCTTCCGAACACACTTCTTCTCTTCCAAAAAATGTTGAATCCTGCCTCGCAAGCTCGGCAGGAGGGAGAAGGACTATACACTAGTCTCTCCCACTTCTCCACAACTCCTCATCCCCCTTTATCCCAAAAGTGCCAACACCACCAAGTGTACATCATTGTATGCAAGTGTGTTAGCATTTTGCAAAGCATTTTCCAAGGGGTTTAGTTAGTCTCTCACTAGGTCTATAGCATCAATATGTTAGAGAACTCCTAGTGGCACTTGAACATCGCATAAGCCGTGAATAATCTCCTCTTAATAGTACGGCTATGTATCCTAAATGTGATCACACTCGCTAAGTGTCTTGATCACCAAAACAAAGAGCCCTATAGGTTATACCTTTGCCTTGGGCCTCTTTGCTCATCTCTTCCCTTCTTCTCACATTTCACCAACGTAGAGCACTTGATCTCTTGAGTGCTTGTGGCCATCACCATCCTTCATGGTTGCCACCTAGCTAGCTCCACCACTTGGTTTGGTCACAATCCTTTCTTATAAGCTACACACATGCTTAGCAATAGGATTAGACCAAATAGGTTTCATCATCAATTAACCAAAATCAAACTAGGGCTTTCAACGGTGTTGTTGAGCGCAAGAACCGGACCTTGTTGAGATGGCCAGGACGATGCTCGATGAGCATAGGACTCCTAGGCTTTTTGGGCCGAGGCGATCAACACTGCTTCCCATGTTTTCAAATCGCATCTTTCTTCTTCGTGCTTTGATGAAAAGACTTCTTATGAGTTGCGTTTGGATGGGTACCCAAGGTGTCTCATATTCGATGTTTTGGGTGTAGTGCTTTATCCTGAAGCAAGGCAATTTGGACAAATTTGAATCTCGCTCTGCCGATGGGGTTTTTCTGTTTTATCCTGTCTCTTATTCACGTGCTTATCGAGTTCTTAAACTTGAAACTAACCGGATAGTGGAGACCTGCGAGGTCACATTCGATGAAACTGTGCCTTGTGTTTCTTCTGCTTTTGATGTTGCAGGAGAACAGGAGATGGGAGAGACCATCTTTGTGGAGGAGGAGCAGGAGAATGCCGATTGGGGTGATCCCGAGCCAACTCCACTGGCTGCCCCCGTCGACCCTGCGACGTCTACTTCAGCTCGAGGACCTGATCCCACGACGTCTTCTTCTTGGGGTCCTCTAGAGCCACCTCTCCAGCAAGCACCCGCTGCACCTGAGGGAGCGACAGCATCTGGCAAGGGGGAGGCAACTTCAGCGAGGCAAGCGCCCTGAAGCGTTCAGCAAGTTCACCCCCCGCGACAGATGATCGGCGGCATCGACCAGCGAGTCATGCGGTCACGAGCGTATGAAATCTCTCACTTTGCTCATTCTGCATTCGTTGCTTCTTTTGAGCCCAAAGATGTTGGACACGCACTTTCTGATTCTAACTGGGTCAATGCCATGCATGAGGAGCTAGAAAACTTTGAGCGAAACCAAGTTTGGACCCTAGTTCCACCTCCACCACAATGCCACCCTATAGGTACCAAATGGGTTTTCAAAAACAAAGAGGGAGGATGGGATGGTAGTGAGGAACAAGGCTAGGCTAGTAGCCCTGGGTTTCTGCCAGAAAGAGGGTATAGACTATGAGGAAACCTTTGCCCCTGTAGCCCATTTAGAAGCCATTAGAATCATTCTAGCCTTTGCTGCTTCCAAGGGTTTTAAGCTTTACCAGATGGATGTCAAGAGTGCCTTCTTGAATGGTATATAGAGGAAGAGGTTTATGTTAGGCAACCCGCTGGCTTTGAGGATCCCAAGTTTCCAAACCATGTTTATAAACTTTCAAAAGCTTTGTATGGTTTGAAACAAGCCCCGAGAGCGTGGTACGATCGTTTGAAAACCTTTTTACTCTCCAAGGGTTTAAAATGGGACAGGTCGATAGAACTTTGTTTCTCCTCAAGCAAGGCAACGATACTCTGTTAGTCCAGATTTACGTGGATGACATCATCTTTGGTGGCTCTTCTCATGCACTTGTTGCCAAGTTTGCAGATACTATGAGCAGGGAGTTCGAGATGAGTATGATGGGCGAGTTGACTTTCTTCCTCAGGTTGCAAATTAAGCAAACCCGAGACGGGACATTTGTGCATCAAGGAAAATACACGAAGGATATCCTGAAGAAATTCGACATGGGCGAGGCCAAGCCTCTTACGATGCCCATGCCGATGACTGCGGCGATGGACGCGGACCAGGACGGAGATCCGGTTCACCAAAAGTAGTACAGAAGCATGATTGGCTCGCTTCTGTACCTGACGGCAACGAGGCCAAATATACAGTTTTCTGTGTGTCTGTGTGCTCGTTTTCAAGCGTCCCCTCGGACATCCCACAAGCAAGCGGTCAAGCGCATCATGAGGTACCTCCGATACACTCCTGAGTTCGGACTTTGGTACTCCTCTTCTTCGACTCTTTCGCTCTGTGGTTATTCCGATGCGGATTTTGCCGGTTGTCGGCTTGAGCGCAAGTCTACTTCTGCGACTTGTCAGTTTCTTGGCTCTTCTTTGGTTTCGTGGTCTTCTCGCAAGCAGCCGAATGTAGCCCAGTCTACTACTGAAGCCGAGTATGTTGTCGCTGCTTCTTGTGCTTCACAGCTTTTATGGATGGTTGCTACATTGCGTGATTTTGGTCTAGATTCAGTCGGGTCCCTTTGCTTTGTGACAGCACTTCTGCCATTAGTGTAGCAAAGAACCCTGTTTCTTCACTCCAAGACCAAGCACATCGATTTTTTTCGCTTTCACTTTCTTCGTGATCACTATGAGAAAGGCGACATTAATCTTAGGCATGTAGACACCCATAACTGTGACGTAACAGCCCTAATCCCATGGCCCACTGATCACTGTCAACCACTGACAGTCGATCCGTACAGCCAAGAGACTAAGACCGGATTCCGCCACTGGGCTACATCAGTGCCCGATGTCCGCAGGATCATCTCACAATTCAGTTACAATCTCTTGAACATTTTGACAAATAACATCGGAGTAAATAGCGGAAGACTTAAATAACAAGTTTCACAAACCAGTGTTCAACATAAACTTAAAGTGAAGTTATTACAGACCATGTTCAAATAGATAGAGTTGGCAGGGTAGCATATGACAACAACTAAAAGATAAAGATACTTCACCCAGCCCAAGGGTGAATCATCACTCATTGGCCTCATCGGCCTCTTCCTGAACAACAGTCACACAGCAGGGTCCAAGGCATACTGAGGAATCTGCCATACCTGCAACATGGGTAAAAGAACCCTGAGTACAAAGGTACTCAACAAGACTTACCCGACTAAAGAAAAGAGAGAAGACTCAGGAATGCAGGCTTAGGGTAGTCAAGGTAAGGCTTAAGCAAGTTCAAGTATTTTGCAGAAAAGCATTTTTGGCAAACCTTATTTAAATTTTGAAAGGTTCGGTATTCCTTGTTTCATCATAATCCTTGATTCATTTTACTTTCCAAACAGACCTAGTTGAGAACCACTCCCTGTTGACAGTCAGTGACTAAGTCTCCATAACCGAGGAGCAGCGTTAATCCGGATAAATAATACTCAGCTGAGGGTCCCTATCCACACTGCATATGTAGCACCCAAGCTTGCATATGCCAACTCGTCTACCACGATTCCTCCAAGATTGGGCCCGGTCCTACGCCACCCGGAAGTACAGTACACCACTCCAATCCGGGACTCTAACCCACGTGGGTACATGCTACTTCCGCCATCTCTCCACTCCCAGTGCGCGGTTGTCGGTCCAATAAAGGATTCCTCGGAGCCGAAGCTTTCCGTAGTATGTGAATAGTTGCAAGTCTTAGTCAATCAGGCCCCCATACAGGTGGTCCCTAAAATTTTCCAGCCAGCGACAAGCACCTCGGGACTCTAACCCGAGAGTACAGGTCCTGTCAGTTTTTCAACCCTGTCCCGGTCGTGTCAACTGTTGAGTCCCGGACTACAACATGACGGCACCGTACGCAAGGACAACCTCTCCTTCCCATTGACTAAGTACGGATCAGATACTTAACCAATAGTGGGAGTAAACCAGAAATTCCCATAAATATTCTTAAAGTGATCACACTTTGAAATTGGCATTTTTATTGCAAATCTATCATATAGCATTGCTAAGCATTTTGCAAAAGTTTTTGAAAAGCAGGTATCGGGTGTATCATTGGTCAAGGTAGATAATGCATCAGATAGGATTTCCACTCAACTCTCCTCCTACCAACCTAATGCAATAATTTAATTCAAAACATTTAAAGAAAGCATTTATAAAGCAAGGTAGGGTTAAATGCACCGGGGCTTGCCTTGGATGGCAAAAAGAGCAGAGTCGGGGTAGGTATAAGCGTCGGAGCTCGGGGTTGCCTCGGGGACAGATCCTTCGGTGGCTACCTCGACTTCAGGGCCTTCTTCGTCAACTATACGGATGCAATGATGAATGCTCATGAGAATGATGACATGGACTTAAGGTGCAAGACAATATCACAGATTCAAGATTACACTTAGGCAAGGCATAATCGAAATCTAGGTTGAGCAAAAAAGGTAACCATTTCTTCCTTAAGCAAAATTGATTAAACTAGACTTTATCATAACTATCCTAAGCATCACCAAACATAGCATCACAAACATCATAGACCAAAGGGTAGGGGTCTATGAACATCAAGCAATCCAAAAAGTCACATCACAGGGCATTCAACGCTAACCCTAATCACTTTTTCTATTTTTCTTAATTATATAAAAAGGTCATTTTATGAAGGTGCTCCAAAAATTACCAAATTAATCCACAAGTTCATTAGGGTACAAGTATATGGCAAAACAAATTTCATAATTTTTGGAGGTCATTAAGGTGCTCAATTAAATCTAGACATTTAATTAACAAAAGGCACTATTCCTTAATAAAATAAAGCTCAAAAATCAACTTGTTCCAAATGACTTCAAAATTTTACCAGAGACTCATCATGACACAACTAGCTTGCAAAATTTATCTCAAGATTTTTGGAGCTACAGAACACTCTCTAAAAATACCAAAGCCTTCATTTTTCAATTAAAAGGGGAATTTTTCATTTTCAAATTTTTGCACAAAACTCAAGTTTCATATTTTTATAAAATACTTCAGAGCATAAATAGTCTACCACAAAAATTTCAGAATTTTTGGAGGTCTACAGAAAATCACACAAAAAAGAGAAAACAGAACACTATTCACATGTAGAAAATAAAAAGGGAAATCGGAGCACGGCGGTGCTCTGCTCGCCGGCGGCGACCCGAGCGCGCGGCGGCGTGCTTACGCCGGCCAACCTGGGCACTCCGCGGCAGAGCTGAGGGCACGGGAGTCATCAGGGAGCTCACCGGCGTTGATAGGGCAGCTCGGTGAGGGACGGGGATGGACGGTGGAGGTGGTCGACGGTGACCGGCGGACGACGAGCGACGGCGATCGACACTCCGACGACCCTGAGCACCAAACAAGTCCCAGGGGCGGGGTTAGAGTCGCACGGGAGTAAGGAAGGTGATGCGGGGGTCGGAGGGAGATGATCAAGGCCGGAGACGGCGAATTTCACGAACCCGAGCTCGCCGGGTTCTCGCCGGAGACGACAACGACGAGCTACGCCGGGCGATTGAGGACGGTAGAGGTGAAATTGGAGGGTGGTGAAGCAGCACAAGAGCACGGCGGAGCTTTTGAGCTAGGTGGTTGAGCACGGGAGGCTCTGGCTGGTGCTGGCGACGGCGGCGGAGCTGAGTGAGTGAGGTCGGGCTCCGGCGGCCTTCTTATAGGCGCGGCCAGGGGACGGTAGAGAGCTCGGAGAGGTGTGGACGAGCTCGGCGAGCGCGTGCGCACTCGATTGCGCTCTGGCGGGGTGATGGCGTGCAGCCGGGGCTCGGGCGTGTGCTCGCCGGTGATGGCCACGCGGCGGCGGCGCGCGGAGCTCTGTAGGGGACGGGAGAGAAGGTCAGCGCTCGCGTGCGGGCGCGGAGGGGACCAGGGGACATCGGCGACAGGTTGAAGGCGCGTGGGGAGCAGCCAGCGCGCGGCGTGCGAGCTGCCGGCGGGGCGCCATGGCCGGCCCCCCCCCCCTACCGGAGAAGATAAACAGTAGACTAGGCTAGGGTTTGACTTTTGAGCAGTTTCAGAAATTTGCAAATTGCTCCCAAAATTTGAACTGTGCGACAAAAACTCAAAACATCAAAGTTGCTCAGAAAAATGAGATCTACAACTTTGTCAATAAGAACATTTTCAAATTCCAAATAGTTTTTGAACAATATTTGAAAACAGTAAAGGGGACACTTTTTCAAACTTGATTCAAATCAAATTTACTCTGGATTTCAAACTGAACTTGAAAATCTGTAAACATGAAAGTTGTTCCTTTTATCAAAACCTACAACTTTGCTATTATACACTTTTCCAGAAACTCATTAGTTTTTGAACTCATTTTGAAAACTGAAAAGGGGACAAAAACTGGAGTTTGATTGAATTTGAAATAACTCAAAACTTTGTACTGCAACTTGAAAATTTGTAAATACCAAAGTTGTTTCTCTTTGACAGATCTACAACTTTGCTTTTTGGACCAATCCCAAATTTTGAATAATTTTTGAATTACAAAAAGAGATGTAAAAGCCAGGGTTTGGAAATCAGGGTTTTGCAAAAGGGATTTGAAATCAAATTCTGATTTTTGAACTTTGAATAACACAACAACACTTCAAGACACCAAAGGAACAAGAATTACACAAAGCTAATCACAGAGATGAAATTACCATTTTGCCCTAGTAGAGAGAAGTGGGCTAAATAGGTTTTAGCAATAGAGGTAAATCACATAAAATGATACACTTAGCAAAATGCATACACATGAAATCATGATCAAGATGCTTAATGATGATAATGATGATATGTCAAGTTAATTACATGCTAAACACCAGAGGTGTTACAGTCTCCCCCCCTTAAAGAAATCTCGCCCCGAGATTCTGCGTCTTAAGGAAGGACAAAGAAGGGATAAAGGCAAAACTTTACATGGACAGAGATTCGAGAAAGTCGGGGTAGTTCTTTGTTAAGAAGTCTTCAGATTCCCAAGTAGCTTCTTCTTCAGAGTGCTGGTTCCACTGGATTTTGTACCATCTTGTGGTGGTTCTTCGGGTAACACGATCCTTGTGGTCCAACACGCGAACTGGAATTCTGAGTAGGATAGATCAGGCTCTAGCTCGACACCTTCAACTTCCACGGCATGTTCTGGTACTCGGAGACACTTCTTGAGTTGGGAGACATGGAAAACATTGTGGACAGCGGAGAGATGATCGGGCAACTTCAGCTTGTAAGCTACCTTGCCACAACATTCCAAAATCTCAAACGGACCAATGTAGCGGGGTGCTAACTTTCCTTTGACTCCAAAACGAGTGACTTGATGAAGGACGGCCCGATCTTCCGTGAGGTAGCGATAGGTTCGATTGGTGGAGAACTCGACGTTGGCGATCCGGCTTCAAATCAGACACGATTCGAACCCTGCAACCGTTACACCACTGCTCCGTTGGTTATCAACCAAGCACAACTTGATTGACCTCGCCAAGAAGGCTAATCCTGCAAGCGAATCGAAGAACACAAGCAAGAAGGTAAAGCACGCAATCTGAAATTGCAGATATGAATATCACGAATATATTAGAGGGGTTCAAGAACTCGGTTCCAAAGGACTAATCGACACAGTGGAGGAGATCAAGAACGGGGGCCCTGGATCACTGTAAAAGGATTTGTCACCACAGTTACAATGAACGATTCAGTTTCTCGGTGGAAAACTAAACTCAAACCAAAACCCAAGACCTAACGACGGCGGCGGCGGCTAAATATAGGGTTTAGGTCGTCGCCCCTGCTGGACGCGCCCCCTAATGGGCTCTAAGACGATACACGGCCCAACGGACCAAAATACGGTGACGCAGCACCCTGGCAGATTCTGGACGCTGACTTGTTTCGATGATTCCCGTTGACTCCGGACGTATTTTGACGTGATTTCAAAGCCATTGGTTAGCTTATCAAATTATCTTTCCAAGCATATCTGGTTCGTCGAAAACGGAGTCCGTATGCATCCGGGCGTTGATTTTACTCGGGACTGCTCCTGAATTCCGAGGGTGACGTGAAAACTGAGTTGGAGTCGGATTGCAACTTGGGGAAGACCATGGCGTCGGTGAGTCCAACTTGGCGATGTCCTCATCATCCTCCCCTTCTTGAATTGGAGTTGTCCGCGACTCCATGTCATCTCAAGCTCCTGCAAAAGGTTAGTGACCGCACAATGCGAAACACAATGTATAGAATCATGTGCAGCAACACTAACATGTCGACAAAGCATAGTATAACAAGGAGCATCATTAGTATCACATAACGCAGCAGTAGTAGAAGTTGTAGCAAGAAAAACACCTCCTTTTAACTTAATCTCATTATTGTTAGCAATATTTGTTGGAGGTTTATTTTTATTTTTTAATCTCTTTAGCATGTTTAATAATATCCGTAGGAGACAAAGGCAGCAAAGTAATTTTCTTGTCCTTATGTATGATAGTGTATGTATTAGTTCTACCCATGGTGTAAAGCATCATTATCAAATTCCCATGGGCGACCTAACAAAATAGAACAAGCTTGCATAGGGACAACGTCAAAATCAGCAGTATCATGATAAGAGCCTGTGAAAAAGCTAATGCGTGCTGATTTAGTTACCTTAGTCATACCATTATTATTGAACCATTGAAGTTTATATGGATACGAATGTTGTCGTGTGGTTAAGCCAAGCTTCTCAACCAAATCCGAACTCACCAAGTTGTTGCAACTCCCGCTATCAATGATGGTGAGAACACGACAACCCTGCACAATGAGATACATGTGGAACAAATTGTGGCGTTGGATCTTCATCTCTTCTTCTTCATGTCCCACACGTGTACTCAACACTCGCTGCACAAGAAGACTAGGATAATCCGCAGCAGCAGCCACAGAGTCAATGGTGATGGTCTCCTTGTCGTGATCGTCCTCGATGGAATCTGCAGCAATGTTAGCAGCAAGAGCTAAATCATCTTCAACATCACTAGTACTTACATATCCATCCTCGGTAGCAATGAAAGCACGACGACTGGGCAATCCTTCATGACATGTCCCATGCCTTTGCATCGGTGGCAAATGATTGTAGAGCTAGACGAGGAAGATCTAGTAGAAGCACCCGAAGTGGCACCTTTCTTGAATTGTGGAATCTGCACACTAGACAATTTAACTTACCTCGGAAGGTGTAGACGGCTGTGGTGCAGCAGGAAGCTTGGGCGTCTCCGGCTCGGAACGTTGCTGAAAAGTCCTCCCAGTGTTATACCTAAAAGGTTGGTGTTGTTTGCGTCCCTGTACTTCTCGTTCAGCTTTAAGAGCAAGATGATATAATTGGCTGAACCTAGTCCAATCTTTGTAATCAAGAATATCCTGGATATCACGATTTAAAACCACCAAAGAATCTAGCACTAGCATCATCATCATCTTCATGTATACCACAACGTGCTAAACCAATAAGCAATTCTTGATAATATGCCTCTACTCCTTTATCACCTTGTTTTAAAGTTTGCAGTTTCAAACGTAGATCACGTTGGTAATAAGGAGGAACAAAACGAGATTTCATGCGTTGCTTATAAAGTATTCCAAGTTTGGAGGCAACAGCAGCAGCATTATTAGCATTGCAAAGATCACTCCAACCAGAATAAAGCAAAATAGTAAACTCACTAGTAGCAAGTCTAACTCTATGCCCAGCAGGAACATTATAAAATCAAATTTTTTGTTGAACAGTAAGTTCCCAATCTAAATTGTCTCTGGATCCATATTACCAGCAAAGGAAGGTAGGCTAAATTTAATTTTAGCAAAAGGATCATTATTATTATTATTACCTCCCATACCGCGACGATTGAAGTTGAGGCGGCGACGAGGACCAGCATCAGCATCCGCATCGTCATCACCAAAAGCATCCGCATCTTCGTCATCACGATTTGGTTGAGGGCGTTGCTCAAGCTGCGTAATGCGGTTGACCAAATTGTTCGTTGCGTGTCAGCTCGGTCATAAGATTGCGTTGTTCATTCATGAATGTCGTAAGCTCGCCTTTGGACACGCACTCATTGAAGTCCGTCGGAATCCTCCTGCCATTGTTAGAAGATAGAAAAAAATACAACAGCAAAGGATTATCCCTATCAACTAAAGGAACCAAGTGGTGGTGGTAGAAGTGGAACTGGAATGCAAAATCACAGGCGGCTTACCACCGTCTTGCCTGTATTCTTACCAACGCCAAACAAGATCAAACCAAAGTGACGAAGCAATCTGTTGTTGAGCGTGGGTAACAGTTGCAAGATAAACCTGTGCTGACAGAAGTATATGTGGAGCTATAGGTAGGCACAATATGACAGCAAGGATTAGCAATTAACGAAAGCAGATTAGCAAAGTTCAATAAGTATCCAAAGCACAAGTCACAATTGCTGGCTAAGACGTGTGTAGACGTAGCGCACAAGATGAAACAAAGAACGATGGAAAGAACTCACAGAACAAGCAAAGAATCTGAATTTTTCTTTGTCCTGAATTTTCCCTTGATTTTCCAAAAAGGTACTAGTAGGAATCAAACTTTTTTTATTTTTTCACTATTTTTTTTTTATTTTTCCTTGAACAAGGATCACAAAAGATGTAACCACAAAAATTGGCGCCTGCAACTGAGGTCGGATGTGGTCTACACAAAATCAGCAAGTTCTCTGAAAAGCGTGCTGAAACCTTGTCAATTTTTTTTTATTATTTTCCCGATTTTTTTTGGCAATTTGGAGGGACCAAACAGGGCGAAGCCCAGTTTTGGGTGAGGTCCAAACGGTGTCAAGAATCGCCACAAAAAATTTCAGATTTTTCGGACAAACGAGCGAAAAGTTATGTCTGTTTACCGAATGTACCTCAAGTTATGTTTTCTGGAAGGCACACACAAAATCGGCAGTAAGAGCAACTCGGCAGCGGCAGTTAAGGCAAAGCGACCCGAAACTCCAACACCGATCACAAGATCATGCGTCCTTGTGACTAACAACAGAAGGTAGATGCCAGATGATGTAAGGAGGGCTGCGATGCAGGCAAAAATTAGAGCGGTTGGCAACCTGTCTAGGGTTTGCGCGGCGGCGAGAAATTACACAAGGCGGCTAGCGGGCAAGTCGAGTAATGTGGTGGCTTCGACTTGTTGTTTAGGAACGGTGGATGGGATAGCGGCGAAAAACAAAGAAACAGCAACGGGCACGATGAACTACGACGACGAACACAACCTAAACCAGCAACAAGACTCGACCACGGACACAAACTCAACAAGCGAATCTGAAACGAAATTGCAAAGGCACAAAAGGCGATAGGACAGCGGAAATTGAAATATTTTTTTGGCTTTTTGTGGACTGTAGGTAATAACAAATATGAATCTAAGGGCAAACGAGATTATACCTCGCGGGAAACCTGAAAAATCCGATACCAATTGATGAAGGACGGCCCGATCTTCCGTGAGGTAGCGATAGGTTCGATTGGTGGAGAACTCGACGTTGGCGATCCGGCTTCAAATCAGACACGATTCCCTGCAAACCGTTACAACCACTACACCCACTGCTCCGTTGGTTATCAACCAAGCACAACTTGATTGACCTCGCCAAGAAGGCTAATCCTGCAAGCGAATCGAAGAACACAAGCAAGAAGGTAAAGCACGCAATCTGAATTGCAGATATGAATATCACGATATATTAGAGGGGTTCAAGAACTCGGTTCCAAAGGACTAATCGACACAGTGGAGGAGATCAAGAACGGGGCCCTGGATCACTGTAAAAGGATTTGTCACCACAGTTACAATGAACGATTCAGTTTCTCGGTGAAAAACTAAACTCAAACCAAAACCCAAGACCTAACGACGGCGGCGGCGGCTAAATATAGGGTTTAGGTCGTCGCCCCTGCTGGACGCGCCCCCTAATGGGCTCTAAGACGATACACGGCCCAACGGACCAAAATACGGTGACGCAGCACCCTGGCAGATTCTGGACGCTGACTTGTTTCGATGATTCCCGTTGACTCCGGACGTATTTTGACGTGATTTCAAAGCCATTGGTTAGCTTATCAAATTATCTTTCCAAGCATATCTGGTTCGTCGAAAACGGAGTCCGTATGCATCCGGGGCGTTGATTTTACTCGGGACTGCTCCTGAATTCCGAGGGTGACGTGAAAACTGAGTTGGAGTCGGATTGCAATTTGGGGAAGACCATGGCGTCGGTGAGTCCAACTTGGCGATGTCCTCATCATGACTCCCTTGGTTGGTGAGACCTTGAGATATACATAATCTCCAACTTGAAACTTCAGAGGTCGACGTCTCTTGTCAGCGTAGCTCTTCTGTCGAGATTGGGCAATTTTCATATTCTCCTGTATCTGCTTGACTTTCTCTTCCATATCTTTAACCAGGTCAACTCCAAAGATTCTCTTTTCTCCGGGCTCGGACCAACTGAGGGGTGTACGACAACGACGACCGTACAGTGCTTCAAAGGGTGCCATTTGATGCTCTCTTGGTAACTGTTATTATAAGAGAACTCTGCCAAAGGCAAACAGTCATCCCAAGTATCTGCGAAGGTAAGAACACAGGCTCTCAACATGTCCTCCAGCACTTGGTTGACTCGCTCAGTTGTCCATCTGTTTGCGGATGATATGCCGTACTATGCAAGAGCTTGGTTCCAAGTGAGGTATGGAACGCTTTCCAAAACTTAGCGACAAACTGGGTACCACGGTCAGAGACAATGCTCTTGGGTATGCCATGAAGTTTCACTATGTGGTTCTTGTACAAGGCGGCATACATGGGGACGGTGTAACTGGTCTTCACTGGCAGAAAGTGAGCTTGCTTAGTGAGTCGGTCCACGATTACCCAAATGGAATCAAAACCTTTCTGGGTCTTGGTAGTCCATTAACAAAATCCATACTAATGTCGTCCCATTTCCAAGCGGGTACTGACAAAGGTTGCAATTCTCCTCCAGGCTTCATGTGTACTGCCTTGACTCTTTGGCAGGTATCACACTGAGCGACATACCGGGCAATCTCAATCTTCATTTTAGTCCACCAGAATCTCTGCTTCAAGTCTTGGTACATCTTGTTGCTGCCGGGGTGAATAGAGAATCTGGTCAAGTGTGCTTCATCAAGGATTAACTGTCTCAATTCAGGCACCTTGGGAACTACTAGACGGTTCTTGAACCAAACAACTCCTACATCATCGATCCTGAAACAATCAGCCTTTCCAGTCTGGACCTTTTCGATGATGTGCTTGATTCCAGGGTTATCCTTCTGAGCAGCAATGACTTGATCCTTGATGGATGTTTCTATGCTGACATTGTTCAAGCTTCCTTGCGGGATCATTTCGATACCCATCCTTTCAAGTTCATGGCACAAGGAAAGATCATAGGGCTTCGTCGTCAGACAGTTGCAGTGTGACTTGCGACTGAGGGCATCGGCAACTACATTTGCCTTACCAGGATGGTAATGTACTTCGAGATCATAATCTTTAATCAACTCAAGCCATCTTCTCTGCCTCATATTCAATTCTTCTTGAGTGAAGATATACTTTAGGCTCTTGTGATCCGTATACATATTGCAGGTGCTGCCTAACAGATAGTGACGCCAAATCTTCAAGGCATGCACGACTGCTGCTAGCTCAAGATCATGGGTTGGGTAGTTTTCCTCATGTCGCTTAAGCTGTCGTGAGGCATAAGCGATCACTCGTCCTTCTTGCATCAGAACACAGCCCAAACCAGTACCAGATGCATCACAGTATACATCAAAGGGTTTCTCGATATCTGGTTGAGCTAGGACTGGTGATGTAGTTAGCAGTCTCTTCAGGGCTGAAAGGCTTGCTCACAGGCTGGTGACCAAACGAAATCCACAGAATTCTTCAACAACTCTGTGATAGGCTTGGCGACTCTGGAGAAATCTGGGATGAAGCGACGATAGTATCCAGCCATTCCCATGAAGCTGCGAACTTCGCGGACAGTGGTAGGTGGCTTCCAATCCAAGATATCTGCCACTTTTTCAGGGTCAACTGACACACCTTCAGCGGATAGGACATGACCAAGGAATTGAATTCGATCTAGCCAGAATTCACATTTACTGAACTTGGCATACAGCTGGTGATCTCTGAGACGAGAGAGAACGATTCGAAGATGCTTGGCGTGATCTTCAGGAGTTCTTGAATAGACAAGGATGTCGTCAATGAACACGACTACAAATTTATCGAGCTCTGGCATGAACACAGAGTTCATGAGATACATGAAATGAGCGGGGGCATTGGTCAAGCCAAAGGACATGACCAAGTACTCATATAGGCCGTATCTGGTGGTGAAAGCTGTTTTAGGAATGTCTTCTGGACGGATTTTTATTTGGTGATAGCCAGATCTGAGATCAATCTTGGAGAACACTCTGGCTCCAGACAACTGGTCAAAAAGAAGGTCAATGCGAGGCAAGGGATATTTATTCTTGATGGTGACCTCATTGAGTGGGCGATAGTCAACGCACAGACGAAGACTTTTGTCCTTCTTCTTCACAAAGATAGCAGGACAGCCCCAAGGAGATGAACTTGGGCGAATGAGACCCTTGTCCAATAGCTCTTGCAATTGGATCTTCATTCAGCTCTGCCAACTCTTTGGGAGGCATTCGATAAGCTCTACGGGATATAGGAGCAGTCCCGGGCTTTAGCTCTATGGCAAACTCACATCACGGTCGGGAGGCAGTCCAGGTAGATCTTCTGGGAAGACATCAGGGAACTCACAGACCACGGGAATATCCCTGACTTCCGGAACACAGGCGGCATTCAACTGGGTGGTTGCTGGTTTTTGAGGCATAGGAAGTTGGAGAAGGAGTTTGGAAGTGCTGTTAGGAATATCCACTCTCACAACTCTATTCAAGATATCTATCATGGCTTTATACTGACACATCCAATTCATGCCTAAGATGACATCTATCTCTTGATTGCGCAGTACTATCATGGTGGTAGGAAAGACATGTTCCCCCAACCATTACTGGTATAACTGCGGACCACTTCCTTAGTATTTTATCCGCCCTCCAGGCGAAAGTATACAGAAACTTTCTTTTAACTCCCCCATGGGTAACTCATGCTTGATGACAAAAGTGCGACTGATGAAGGAATGCGATGCACCAGAATCGAACAAGACGACTGCAGGATGATTGGCAACAGGGAACCTACCGAGCATGACGGGCTCTCCTTCTGGGATGTTACTGACGGTGGTGAAGTAGACTTGCCCGTGCTTCTTAACAAACTTGCCCTTCTGGGCGTGCTGCTGCGGTGCACGGTGCTGCTGCTGTGATCCTCCAGGGCCTTTCTGTGCATGTTGGGCATTCTTCTTGGGTTTTGGGCACTCGCGAGACCAGTGACCAACTTGGCCACAGTTGTAGCATGGATGGTTGTAAGCTGTTTGAGGGGTGGTGACACGAACACCTGGGGCGTTCGGCTGAGTGGCACTTTGCTGGTTGGCATTATGAGTGGTGGCCGCGGTACGAACGACCACTTGCTGATGGGGATATGGGGCTCGGTTTTGGTGGTGGCTGGGGTGATAGATGATTCTTGGGCGCTTATGGTTGCTGGAGAAGCTGCTAGACCCAGCTTCTTCTTCTTCTTCTCCTCCTCCTGATACTGGCGGTTACTTTCCTCGAAAGCGACAGCACGGTCAACGACATCATGATAAGATCCGTTGAGGTTGTTGGATAGACCTCTGCGAATCTTAGGGTGCAGACCCCTGAGAAAACAATCTCTCTTCTTCTCATCCGTGTTGACATAGTCGGAGGCATACTGGCTCAGGTGGTTGAACTGACCCACATACTGCCACTGTGGATTCCTTCTGCTGCAGGGGCTAGGAACTGATCAAGCTTCATCTTCATCAGACCTGATGGGATGTGGTGTGCACGGAAAGCGGTGCGGAATTCTTCCCAGGTCAACTCATGACCTTCAGGTTGGGCAGCCAAGAGGTTGGCATACCAAGCACTTGCTGGACCACGAAGCTGCTGAGAAGCAAACCGGGGCTTCTGGATTTCAGTGCATCGGATGAGACCAAACTTCTGCTCCATGGTGCGGAGCCAATCATCAGCTTCGAGGGGTTCATCGGCTCTGGTGAAAACCGGTGGACGGGTTTCAGTGAACTCCACATAGGTGGTCTCTTGGTTGTGACGACCACGGTGACCAACATTCTGCTGTCCTTGGTTCTGAGCCATTAGGTTGGCGGCGGCGGCCAAGGCTGCAATGGCATCTGCCAGGGTAGCAGGAACTGGTGGAGGGTTTGGAAGGTTGGCACCTCCGGAACTTCCGGCTCCAGTGCGGGTGTTCACAGGCATCATCTGTTAAGAATTGGGAACTTAGCATCCAAAGATTGATTTGAACGAAACTGACTGATAAGATTCATTGATGCATGGGTAGATAACTGATACAGAAGTTTGTAGATAACCACCGACTGACAAAGGAAAGGTACAAGACGCGATACAGACTCGACTAGACAGAAGACCAACTAACGCCCAAACCTAGACTAAGGCTTTAGGTGAGCAGATGGTACAGACACAAGGAATCTAGTCGTCATTGATGATGATCATCTCTTCATCGTCATCTTCATATTCGATGATGAGCTCAGGCTCTTCCTCCTCATCTTCATCTTCAACGTGAACATCTTCAGCAGGTTCCACTTCTACATTCTGGACTGGCTCATGTTCTACTTCAGGTTCCTCCACGACTCCATCTTCTGGATCCTCAGCAACAGGCGGAGCACGGGGTGAAGTTGGTTGTACAGCTGATGTACCTCCTCATGAAGTATACATTTACTGCTCGATCTGGCAGTGTACTGATGCAGTCCATGGAGCTGGGCTCTGGTGAATCCTCGCGGGTCCAAGCATCGTTGCTGCTCGATAGCGCGAACCGTGTTCCGATTGGCCTGCTCCAGGGAAGCTCGTGCCTCATAAAACTCCATGCGGGAGAGATAGAAGTCGTGCTCCATGTTCTCCATCTCAGCCTTTAGATTCTTGATCTCCTCCTTCAGCGCTTGCGGTTGCGGCGGGACAAGCGACGTCCGTTGGAGGTTCTCCAGTCTCTTCTCCGGTGCGTGGCGCCAGCTGGTGACGCGGCACACCCATGCGGTCCAGTCGACTTGCGAGCAGTCCGCTTGAGGATAACCATATCTGGACAAGAGGTTATAGGTGAGAAAGGCTAGCAAGAAAAAGGTAAAGGACATACTAACCCAACCGACTTAGAGAGGAAGTTATTATCTTAAGTGATTATGACATGATGCATGATTCGTTCCTACGGACAGGCAATGCAACTACTAAGGTAAGGTACATAGGCTTATACAAGTTGTCTTGCTACTAGTTGCCAAAGACAAGATGAGATGAGAGAAGCAATTTGGACTCAAAATAGTCAAGTTAGTTTGGACTTAAAACCTTTTGAAATTCGCGCAAAAGATTGCAACGTCGTAGTGAGATGCTCCGATACCACTCTGTGACGTAACAGCCCTAATCCCATGGCCCACTGATCACTGTCACCACTGACAGTCGATCCGTACAGCCAAGAGACTAAGACGGATTCCGCCACTGGGCTACATCCGTGCCCGATGTCCGCAGGATCATCTCACAATTCAGTTACAACTCTTGAACATTTTGACAAATAACATCGGAGTAAAAGCGGAAGACTTAAATACACAATAGTTTCACAAACCAGTGTTCAAACATAAACTTAAAGTGAAGTTATTACAGACCATGGTTCAAATAGATAGAGTTGCAGGGTAGCATATGACAACAACTAAAAGATAAAGGATATTCACCCAGCCCAAGGGTGAATCATCACTCATTGGCCTCATCGGCCTCTCCTGAACAACAGTCACACAGCAGGGTCCAAGGCATACTGAGGAATCTGCCATACCTGCAACATGGGTAAAAAGAACCCTGAGTACAAGGTACTCAACAAGACTTACCCGACTAAAGAAAAGAGAGACGAATAGGAATGCAGGCTTAGGGTAGTCAAGGTAAGGCTTAAGCAAGTTCAAGTATTTTGCAGAAAAGCATTTTGGCAACCTTATTTAAATTTTGAAAGGTTCGGTATTCCTTGTTTCATCATAATCCTTGATTCATTTTACTTTCCAAACAGACCTAGTTGAGAACAACTCCCTGTGACAGTCAGTGACTAAGTCTCCATAACCGAGGAGCAGCGTTAATCCGGATAAATATACTCAGCTGAGGGTCCTATCCACACTGCATATGTAGCACCCAAGCTTGCATATGCCAACTCGTCTACCACGATTCCTCCAAGATTGGGCCGGTCCTACGCCACCCGGAAGTACAGTACACCACTCCAATCCGGGACTCTAACCCACGTGGGTACATGCTACTTCCGCCATCTCTCCACTCCCAGTGCGCGGTTGTCGGTCCAATAAAGGATTCCGGAAGCCGAAGCTTTCCGTAGTATGTGAATAGTTGCAAGTCTTAGTCAATCAGGCCCCATACAGGTGGTCCCTAAAATTTTCCAGCCAGCGACAAGCACTCGGGACTCTAACCCGAGGAGTACAGGTCCTGTCAGTTTTTCAACCCTGTCCCGGTCGGTGTCAACTGTTGAGTCCCGGACTACAACATGACGGCACCGTACGCAAGGACAACTCTCCTTCCCATTGACTAAGTACGGATCAGATACTTAACCCAATAGTGGGAGGGTAAACCAGAAATTCCCATAAATATTCTTAAAGTGATCACACTTTGAAATTGGCATTTTTATTGCAAATCTATCATATAGCATTGCTAAGCATTTTGCAAAAAGTTTTTGAAAAGCAGGTATCGGGTGTATCATTGGTCAAGGTAGATAGATAAGCATCAGATAGGATTTCCACTCAACTCCTACCAACCTAATGCAATAATTTAATTCAAACATTTAAAGAAAGCATTTATAAAAGCAAGGTAGGGTTAAATGCACCGGGGCTTGCCTTGGATGGCAAAAAGAGCAGAGTCGGGGGTAGGTATAAGCGTCGGAGCTCGGGGTTGCCTCGGGGACAGATCCTTCGGTGGCTACCTCGACTTCAGGGCCTTCTTCGTCAACTATACGGATGCAATGATGAATGCTCATGAGAATGATGACATGGACTTAAGGTGCAAGACAATATCACAGATCAAGATTACACTTAGGCAAGGCATAATCGAAATCTAGGTTGAGCATAAAGGTAACCATTTCTTCCTTAAGCAAAATGATTAAACTAGACTTTATCATAACTATTAAGCATCAACCAAACATAGCATCACAAACATCATAGACCAAAGGGTAGGGGTCTATGAACATCAAGCAATCCAAAAAGTCACATCACAGGGCATTCAACGCTAACCCTAATCACTTTTTCTATTTTTCTTATTATATAAAAAGGTCATTTTATGAAGGTGCTCCAAAAATTACCAAATTAATCCCACAAGTTCATTAGGGTAGAAGTATATGGCAAAAACAAATTCATAATTTTTGGAGGTCATTAGGTGCTCAATTAAATCTAGACATTTAATTAACAAAAGGCACTATTCCTTAATTAAAATAAAGCTCAAAAATCAACTTGTTCCAAATGACTTCAAAATTTTACCAGAGACTCATCATGACACAACTAGCTTGCAAAATTTATCTCAAGATTTTTGAGCTACAGAACACTCTCTAAAATACCAAAGCCTTCATTTTCAATTAAAAGGGGAATTTTTCATTTCAAATTTTTGCAAAACTCAAGTTTCATATTTTTATAAAATACTTCAGAGCATAAATAGTCTACCACAAAATTTCAGAATTTTTGGAGGTCTACAGAAAATCACACAAAAAAGAGAAAACAGAACACTATTCACATGTAGAAAATAAAAAAGGGAAATCGGAGCACGGCGGTGCTCTGCTCTCCGGCGGCGACCCCGAGCGCGGCGGCGTGCTTACACCGGCCAACCTGGGCACTCCGCGGCAGAGCTGAGGGCACGGGAGTCATCAGGGAGCTCACCGGCGTTGATAGGGCAGAGTCGGTGAGGGACGGGGATGGACGGTGGAGGTGGTCGACGGTGACCGGCGGACGACGAGCGACGGCGATCGACACTCCGACGACCCTGAGCACCAACAAGTCCACAGGGGGGGGGTTAGAGTCGCACGGGAGTAAGGAAGGTGATGCGGGGGTCGGAGGGAGATGATCAAGGCCGGAGACGGCGAATTTCACGACCCGAGCTCGCCGGGTTCTCGCCGGAGACGACAACGACGAGCTACGCCGGGCGATTGAGGACGGTAGAGGTGAAATTGGAGGTGGTGAAGCAGCACAAGAACACGGCGGAGCTTTTGAGCTAGGTGGTTGAGCACGGGAGGCTCTGGCTGGTGCTGGCGACGGCGGCGGAGCTGAGTGAGTGAGGTCGGGCTCCGGCGGCCTTCTTATAGGCGCGGCCAGGGGACGTTAGAGAGCTCGGAGAGGTGTGGACGAGCTCGGCGAGCGCGTGCGCACTCGATTGCGCTCTGGCGGGGGTGATGGCGTTGCAGCCGGGGCTCAGGCGTGGTGCTCGCCGGTGATGGCCACGCGGCGGGCGGCGCGCGGAGCTCTGTAGGGGACGGGGAGAAGAGTCAGCGCTCGCGTGCGGGCGCGGAGGGGACCAGGGACATCGGCGACAGGTTGAAGGCGCGTGGGGAGCAGCCAGGCGCCGGCGGGTGCGAGCTGCCGGCGGCGGGCGCCATGGCCGGGGCCCCCCCCCTACCGGAGAAGATAAACAGTATAGACTAGGCTAGGGTTTGACTTTGAGCAGTTTCAGAAATTTGCAAATTGCTCCCAAAATTTGAACTGTGCGACAAAAACTCAAAACATCAAAGTTGCTCAGAAAAAAATGAGATCTACAACTTTGTCAATAAGAACATTTTCAAATTCCAAATAGTTTTTGAACAATATTTGAAAACAGTAAAGGGGACACTTTTTCAAACTTGATTCAAATCAAATTTACTCTGGATTTCAACTGAAACTTGAAAATCTGTAAACATGAAAGTTGTTCCTTTTATCAAAACCTACAACTTTGCTATTATACACTTTTCCAGAAACTCATTAGTTTTTGAACTCATTTTGAAAACTGAAAAGGGGACAAAAACTGGAGTTTGATTGAATTTGAAATAACTCAAAACTTTGTACTGCAACTTGAAAATTTGTAAATACCAAGTTGTTTCTCTTTGACAGATCTACAACTTTGCTTTTTGGACCAATCCCAATTTTGAATAATTTTGAATTACAAAAAGAGATGTAAAAGCCAGGGTTTGGAAATCAGGGTTTTGCAAAAGGGATTTGAAATCAAATTCTGATTTTGAACTTTGACTAACACAACAACACTTCAAGACACCAAAGGAACAAGAATTACACAAGCTAATCACAGAGATGAAATTACCATTTTGCCCTAGTAGAGAGAAGTGGGCTAAATAGGGTTTTAGCAATAGAGGTAAATCACATAAAATGATACACTTAGCAAAATGCATACACATGAAATCATGATCAAGATGCTTAATGATGATAATGATGATATGTCAAGTTAATTACATGCTAAACACCAGAGGTGTTACAATAACCAGGTTGCGGATATTTCACCAAGCCTTTGATCTCTCAACTTTTACTAGGTTGAGAGGTGAGCTTGCTGTGGTTTTCTGTTTTAGATGGGAGGAACATTTTGCTTGTTGTAAAATAAACTGACTTTCTGATTTTTTTTTGTTTTGGGTCTTGAGTCTTTCTGTTGGCTCCGATTCTGACTTCATCATGCATACATCTTTTATTTCAAGCTTCATGTCTTATTCTTTAGAATGAATTTATGCTCTGATTAGTGTATGCTTCGATGATATTATGATGATGCTTGTAGCTTAGGCTCTCTTTGATCACTGTTACAATTTGTGACTAAGCTATTTCCTTCAGAACGCTGAACATGATTAATGAACTTAAAACTGGATATATGTTCACCATTGAGTTTGGCAACTAGCATGTGTAGGATGTGTTGAGGTTACTTGAGATATTTCATAATGCTAGGTTGCTATGTCTCTAGTTCTGAGTCATTCACTTGCTTGGGCTGTTTATAATCTGCATAAAATGAACCAAGTTTAGTGAATTGAAAAGATCGAGATGGGATTGCTTTGTCAGCACTTCACGGTACCGAGACTGTTTCTCATAGCACTTTGAGTTAAACTTGAGCTGTGTAGTGTAAGACCAAAACTGATGCTTTAAGCTCCTGACTGCATATGCATAGGCTTAGCACGGTTGGAAAGTTAGGCAATGACAACCTTTCAACCTCTCGCAATCACATGCTGAATTTGAACTTGTGTAAAAAACGCTGCAAATATATCCGATAAAATCTAAAATCACAAGTTTATGTTTCACTCTATAGCATGATGGTGAACCTTGCTAGGGGTAGTTCACCTTAATACATGTTTAGCACTTGTTTGACTTCCTGTCTATACATGCTTAGTGCTAATTTATGGTGTGTGAAACTCCTTTCTAAATGGCTTAAAACTGCCACTGGGTTATGCATTCATATCTTGCTTTCGGTGATCAGTTTGAGCCTTGCTAGCATTTGTATGTTGCTATGTAGTCGGGTCAGCACCATTAGAGCAATCTTTCACTCTGTCGAGTATATACTTGAAGCTGCTAACATGCATTTTTGACTCATGTGCATTTGCTTGACTCCGATAGGCATGTCCGAGCTCAGTTTTCCTTACTTTAGTCCTTTTCCCTCTCTTTTGTTTGCAAATTGCCCTCAAGGGGGAGAATTGGGGAAGAATGTCGAATGTCTTGTTGTGGTGACAATTTGCAATTGTGCTTCACTTGTTGAGGGAGTTCTTGGTGAGGGGGAGTTTCTGCCTGTTCTGAGGTGTTTTTTCAGCTAGTTGTTTTTTCAGCTAGTTGCGTCAAGCCTCTGTGCCTCTGTCTTGAGGGACTAGCTGTTTCATCTTGTTTTAGTGCGTCTTGTTTGGTATCGGGACTTACTGCTGGTTGTGGGGGCCTGTGCCTCTATCTTGAGGGACTAGCAGAGCTGCTTCTCACGCGTCTTCATTGTGTTCGAGCTTTAGCTAGTGGTGTTGAGCACCTTCTGCCTCTTCTTGAGGACTAGCTTGGTTCGGACTTGGTGCGTCGAGCGTTGCCCATGTCTTTGGGGAACCAAGTCTTGTGCTCTCTTTTGATCGAGTTTTGCTATCTAATGAGTTGTTGCTCCGATCTTTTGCTTGGTTGTGTCGAACCGTTGCCCATGTCTTGGGGACCAAGTTTTGCTTATCTCAAATGTTCTTCTTTGGCCTTTTCCGGGCTTTGGACATTTTGAGTGAGCTTTTCTCCTTCTATCTAATTCGCTTTCTTCTATTCTGGTTACGGATACTATGGTTGACGATGCACTCATCAAGGGGGAGATTGAGAACACAAGGTCATATGTGCCATTGTGGTTCCATTCCTGAGTGGAGTGATCGATCAACGGGCAACATGTCTCTTGGTTGTGTTGATGTGCAGGTGCGGAGCTCGGACAGTGGTCTCGAAGGTAAGGTGAAGGTCAGGTAGGACGTGCCGTGCCGACGGACCGGGAGCGGTGGTGAAGGGCGGACGTGGAGCTTGGACCGACGGACCAAGAGACCTAAGGATCAGCTGTGGTACTGGCACGTGGCGTTGACAAAGCAAAGGTACATGGGGATGTGCGGTGCATCGGACGAGTCGGGAGGATGCCCCCGGCGGGAGGCTGGACATTGCTTCTAGCATAGGGCTGGAACTCGGGGTGCATGGCGAAACAAAACCATCTACGGCGCGGGTTCGGATAGGGCTCGAAAGCTAAACTCGACGGTTTCCAGTTTGGGCCTCAAACTCGGAGTGGCCGGTTTCCGAGTTTGGGCCTCAAAACTCGGCGGGAGGCGGTTTACAGGTTTGGGCCTCAAAACCTGGAGCGCGGGTTATCAATTTGGGCCACAACACTCACCTGAGGACAGGTTTCCCGGTTTCGACTCAAAAAAGGGGGGAAGGCCCAGGTTTCCAGTTCGGCCTCAAAACGGGGGGGAGGTCCGCAAAAAGGACGGTCGAGTGTGCGGCTGGAGAGGATGGAGGGAGCGAGGCTATCAACGAGGGAGGCGCGGCGGTCGACTGGGCGGCAGTGGCGGCATCTGAGGCTTGCATCGAGGCGAAGCTAAGGATGAGAAGGCGTGTGCCGTCAGATCAACTATCAGCAGAGTTGGATCGGTTATACCCTAGGTTGGCCGTTTCGCTCATGTATCTAGGGGTAGTTAAGGGGATTAGTGGTTTTAGGCTGTGTGACGTAACGGCCTAATCCCATGGCCCACTGATCACTATCAACCACTGACAGTCGATCCGTACAGCCAAGAGTTAAGACCGGGTTCGCCACTGGGCTACATCAGTGCCCGATGTCCGCAGGATCATCTCAATTCAGTTACAATCTCTTGAACATTTTGACAAATAACATCGGAGTAAATAGCGGAAGACTTAAATAACAATAGTTTTACAAACCAGTGTTCAACATAAATTAAAGTGAAGTTATTACAGACCATAGTTCAAATAGATAGAGTTGGCAGGGTAGCATATGACAACAACTAAAGATAAAGATACATCACCCAGCCCGAGGGTGAATAATCACTCATCGGCCTCATCGGCCTCTTCCTGAACAACAGTCACACAGCAGGGTCCAAGGCATACTGAGGATCTGCCATACCTGCAACATGGGTAAAAGAACCCTGAGTACAAAGGTACTCAACAAGACTTACCCGACTAAAGAAAAGGGAGAAGACTCAGGAATGCAGGCTTAGGGTAGTCAAGGTAAGGCTTAAGCAAGTTCAAGTATTTTGCAGAAAAGCATTTTTGGTAAACCTTATTTTATTTTGAAAGATTCGGTATTCCTTGTTTCATCATAATCCTTGATTCATTTTACTTTCCAAACAGACCTAGTTGAGAACCACTCCCTGTTGACAGTCAGTGACTAAGTCTCCATAACCGAGGAGCAGCGTTAATCCGGATAAATAATACTCAGCTGAGGGTCCCTATCCACACTGCATATGTAGCACCCAAGCTTGCATATGCCAACTCGTCTACCACGATTCCTCCAAGATTGGGCCCGGTCCTACGCCACCCGGAAGTACAGTACACCACTCCAATCCGGGACTCTAACCCACGTGGGTACATGCTACTTCCGCCATCTCTCCACTCCCAGTGCGCGGTTGTCGGTCCAATAAAGGATTCCTCGGAGCCGAAGCTTTCCGTAGTATGTGAATAGTTGCAAGTCTTAGTCAATCAGGCCCCATACAGGTGGTCCCTAAATTTTCCAGCCAGCGACAAGCACCTCGGGACTCTAACCCAAGAGTACAGGTCCTGTCAGTTTTTCAACCCTGTCCCGGTCGGTGTCAACTGTTGAGTCCCGGACTACAACATGACGGCACCGTACGCAAGGACAACCTCTCCTTCCCATTGACTAAGTACGGATCAGATACTTAGCCAATAGTGGGAGTAAACCAGAAATTCCCATAAATATTCTTAAAGTGATCACACTTTTGAAATTGGCATTTTTATTGCAAATCTATCATATAGCATTGCTAAGCATTTGCAAATAGTTTTTGAAAAGCAGGTATCGGGTGTATCATTGGTCAAGGTAGATAATGCATCAGATAGGATTTCACTCAACTCCTATCAACCTAATGCAATAATTTAACTCAAAACATTTAAAGAAAACATTATAAAAGCAAGGTAGGGTTAAATGCACCGGGGCTTGCCTTGGATGGCAAAAAGAGCAGACTCGGGGTAGGTATAAGCGTCGGAGCTCGGGGTTGCCTCGGGGACAGATCCTTCGGCGGCTACCTCGACTTCAGGGCCTTCTTCGTCAACTATACGGATGCAATGATGAATGCTCATGAGAATGATGATATGGACTTAGGTGCAAGACAATACCACAGATTCAAGATTACTCTTAGGCAAGGCATAATCGAAATCTAGGTTGAGCATAAAAGTTAACCATTTCTTCCTTAAGCAAAATTGATTAAACTAGACTTTATCATAACTATCCTAAGCATCAACCAAACATAGCATCACAAACATCATAGACCAAAGGGTAGGGGTCTATGAACATCAAGCAATCCCAAAAGTCACATCACAGGGCATTCAACGCTAACCTAATCACCTTTTCTATTTTTCTTAATTATTTAAAAAGGTCATTTTATGAAGGTGCTCCAAAATTACCAAATTAATCACACAAGTTCATTAGGGTACAAGTATATGGCAAAACAAATTTCATAATTTTTGGAGGTCATTAAGGTGCTCAATTAAATCTAGACATTTAATTAACAAAAGGCACTATTCCTTAATTAAAATAAAGCTCAAAAATCAACTTGTTCCAAATGACTTCAAAATTTCACCAGAGACTTGTCATGGCATAACTAGCTCACAAAAAGTGATCTCATAATTTTGGAGTTATAAATCATTTTAAAAATCCAAAACCATCATTTATTAATTAAAGGGGAGATTTTTCATTTTCAAATTTTTGCAGAAAAGTCAAGTTTTATATTTTTATAAAATACTTCAGAGCATAAAGAGTCTACCACAAAAATTTCAGAATTTATGGATCAACAGAAAATCACACAAAAAGATGAAATCTGAACACTATTCACATGTATGAAGAAAATAGAAAACGGCACTGTCTTCTCCTCCGTTCGCCGGCGACCACCGACGACGGCGGCGCTGCTACGCCGGCCACGACGAGGCCGTCAGGCGAAACCGAGAGGAGATGGGAGGCTTCAGGAGCTCACCGTGAGTCGATTAAGCGGCTCGGCGAGGGAAGGGGATGAACGGAGGGAGGTGGTCGACGGTGGCCGGCGGAAAGCTCACGGCGGCGATCGTCGTCCCGATGATCCTGCGCGACACAAGTGACCGCAGGGGTCAGTCAGAGGCGCAAAGGAGTAAGGAAGGTGATGCGGGGGTCGGAGGGAGATGATCAAGGCCGGAGAGGGAGTATTTCACGATCCCGACCTCGACGGGTTCTCGCCGGAGATGGGAACGGCGAGTTACGCCGGGCAACCAGGGACGGTAGAGACCAAATTGAGGAGTGGGGAAGCTGCACGGGCTCAAGGCGGAGCTGTTGAGCTAGTTGGTTGAGCGGCGGGAGGTCTGGAGTGGGCTGGCCACGGTGGCGGAGGTGAGTGAGGAGCTCGGCACCGGCGGGCGGGCTCTTATAGCGCGGCCAGGGCCGCTAGAGGGAGGCGCGGGGGTGTGGATGAGGTTCGCAGAGGCGTGCGCACTCGATTGCGAGGCGAGGGTCAGCGGTTTGGCACGCAGGGCCGGGCGTGTGCTCGCGGCGACGAACACGCGGCGGCGGGCGCGCAGGGCTCTGTAGGGGACGGAGCGCGGGGGTCAGCGCTCGCGTGCGGGCGCGGAGGGGACAAGGGGGACTGCGGCGGCAGGTTGGAGGCGCGTGGGGAGCAGCCAGGCGCGCGGCGCACGCGGCGCCGGCGAGGCGGCCATGGCCGGGCCCCCCCCCCTACCGGAGAAGATGACAGTAGACTAGGCTAGGGTTTGACTTTGAGCAGTTTCTGAAATTGCAAATTACTCCCAAAATTTGAACTGGGCGACAAAAACTCAAAACATCAAAGTTGTTCAGAAAAATGAGATCTACAACTTTGTCAATATGAACATTTTCAAATTCCAAATAGTTTTTGAACAATATTTGAAAACAGTAAGGGGACACTTTTTCAAACTTGATTCAAATCAAAATTACTCTGGATTTCAAACTGAAACTTGAAAATCTGTAAACATGAAAGTTGTTCTTTTTCAAAACCTACAACTTTGCTATTATACACTTTTCCAGAAACTCATTAGTTTTTGAACTAATTTGAAAACTGAAAAGGGGACAAAAACTGGAGTTTGATTGAATTTGAAATAACTCAAAACTTTGTACTGCAACTTGAAAATTTGTAAATACCAAAGTTGTTTCTCTTTGACAGATCTACAACTTTGCTTTTTGGACCAACCCCAAATTTTGAATAATTTTTGAATTACAAAAGAGGGATAAAATCCAGGATTTGGAAATCAGGGTTTTGCAAAGAGATTTGAAATCAAATTCTGATTTTTGAACTTTGGCCAACACAACAACACTTCAAGACACCAAAGGAACAAGAATTACACAAAGCTAGGCACAGAGTGAAATTACCATTTTGCCCTAGTAGAGAGAAGTGGGCTAATAGGGTTTTTGCAATAGAGGTAATCACATAAAATGATACACTTAGACAAGATCATGATCAAGATGCTTAATGATGATAATGATGATATGTCAAGTTAATTACATGCTAAACACCAGAGGTGTTACAGCCTCCCCCCCTAAAAGAAATCTCGCCCCGAGATTCCACGTCTTAAAAAGGACAAAGAAGGGATAAAGGCAAAACCTTACATAGACAGGGATTCGAGAAAGTCGGGGTAGTTCTTTGCTAAGAAGTCTTCAGATTCCCAGGTGGCTTCTTCTTCAGAGTGCTGGTTCCACTGGATTTTGTACCATCTGTGGTGGTTCTTCGGGTAACGCGATCCTTGTGGTCCAACACGCGAACTGGATATTCTGAGTAGGACAGATCAGGCTCTAGCTCGACACCTTCAACTTCCACGACATGTTCTGGTACTCTGAGACACTTCTTGAGTTGGGAGACATGGAAAACATTGTGGACAGCGGAGAGATGATCGGGCAACTTCAGCTTGTAAGCTACCTTGCCACAACATTCCAAAATCTCAAACGGACCAATGTAGCGGGGTGCTAACTTTCCTTTGACTCCAAAACGAGTGACTCCTTTGGTTGGTGAGACCTTGAGATATACATAATCTCCAACTTGAAACTTCAGAGGTCGACGTCTCTTGTCAGCGTAGCTCTTCTGTCGAGATTGGGCAATCTTCATATTCTCTTGTATCTGCTTGACTTTCTCTTCCATATCTTTGACCAGGTCAACTCCAAAGAATTCTCTTTCTCCGGGCTCAGACCAACTGAGGGGTGTACGACAACGACGACCGTACAGTGCTTCAAAGGGTGCCATTTTGATGCTCTCTTGGTAACTGTTATTATAAGAGAACTCTGCCAAAGGCAAACAGTCATCCCAAGTATCTGCGAAGGTAAGAACACAGGCTCTCAACATGTCCTCCAGCACTTGGTTGACTCGCTCAGTTTGTCCATCAGTTTGCGGATGATATGCCGTACTATGCAAGAGCTTGGTTCCAAGTGAGGTATGGAACGCTTTCCAAAACTTAGCGACAAACTGGGTACCACGGTCAGAGACAATGCTCTTGGGTATGCCATGAAGTTTCACTATGTTGTTCTTGTACAAAGTGGCATACATGGGGACGGTGTAACTGGTCTTCACTGGCAGAAAGTGAGCTTGCTTAGTGAGTCGGTCCACGATTACCCAAATGGAATCAAAACCTTTCTGGGTCTTGGGTAGTCCATTGACAAAATCCATACTAATGTCGTCCCATTTCCAAGCGGGTACTGACAAAGGTTGCAATTCTCCTCCAGGCTTCATGTGTACTGCCTTGACTCTTTGGCAGGTATCACACTGAGCGACATACCGGGCAATCTCAATCTTCATTTTAGTCCACCAGAATCTCTGCTTTAAGTCTTGGTACATCTTGTTGCTGCCGGGGTGAATAGAGAATCTGGTCAAGTGTGCTTCATCAAGGATTAACTGTCTCAATTCAGGCACCTTGGGAACTACTAGACGGTTCTTGAACCAAACAACTCCTACATCATCGATCCTGAAACAATCAGCCTTTCCGGTCTGGACCTTTTCGATGATGTGCTTGATTCCAGGGTTATCCTTCTGAGCAGCAATGACTTGATCCTTGATGGATGTTTCTATGCTGACATTGTTCAGCTTCCTTGCGGGATCATTTCGATACCCATCCTTTCAAGTTCATGGCACAAGGAAAGATCATAGGGCTTCGTCGTCAGACAGTTGCAGTATGACTTGCGACGAGGGCGCGCGCTTGCGCAGGCATCGGCAACTATTTGCCTTACCAGGATGGTAATGTACTCGAGATCATAATCTTTAATCAGCTCAAGCCATCTTCTCTGCCTCATATTCAATTCTTCTTGAGTGAAGATATACTTTAGGCTCTTGTGATCCGTATACATATTGCAGGTACTGCCCACAGATAGTGACGCCAAATCTTCAAGGCATGCACGACTGCTGCTAGCTCAAGATCATGGGTGGGGTAGTTTTCCTCATGTCGCTTAAGCTGTCGTGAGGCATAAGCGATTACTCGTCCTTCTTGCATCAAAACACAGCCCAAACCAGTACCAGATGCATCACAGTATACATCGAAGGGTTTCTCGATATCTGGTTGAGCTAGGACTGGTGATGTAGTTAGCAGTTTCTTCAAGGCTTGAAAGGCTTGCTCACAGGCTGGTGACCAAACGAAATCCACGGAATTCTTCAACAACTCTGTGATAGGCTTGGCGACTCTGGAGAAATCTGGGATGAAACGACGATAGTATCCAGCCATTCCCATGAAGCTGCGAACTTCGCGGACAGTGGTAGGTGGCTTCCAATCCAAGATATCTGCCACTTTTTCAGGGTCAACTGACACACCTTCAGCGGACAGGACATGACCAAGGAATTGAATTCGATCTAGCCAGAATTCACATTTACTGAACTTGGCATACAGCTGGTGATCTCTGAGACGAGAGAGAACGATTCGAAGATGCTTGGCGTGATCTTCAGGAGTTCTTGAATAGACAAGGATGTCGTCAATGAACACGACTACAAATTTATCGAGCTCTGGCATGAACACAGAGTTCATGAGATACATGAAATGAGCGGGGCATTGGTCAAGCCAAAGGACATGACCAAGTACTCATATAGGCCGTATCTGGTGGTGAAAGCTGTTTTAGGAATGTCTTCTGGACGGATTTTTATTTGGTGATAGCCAGATCTGAGATCAATTTGGAGAACACTCTGGCTCCAGATAACTGGTCAAAAAGAAGGTCAATGCGAGGCAAGGGATATTTATTTTTGATGGTGACCTCGTTGAGCGGGCGATAGTCAACGCACAGACGAAGACTTTTGTCCTTCTTCTTCACAAAGATAGCAGGACAGCCCCAAGGAGATGAACTTGGGCGAATGAGACCCTTGTCCAAGAGCTCTTGCAATTGGATCTTCAGCTCTGCCAACTCTTGGGAGGCATTCGATAAGCTCTACGGGATATAGGAGCAGTCCCGGGCTTTAGCTCTATGGCAAACTCAACATCACGGTCGGGAGGCAGACCGGGTAGATCTTCTGGGAAGACATCAGGGAACTCACAGACCACGGGATATCCCTGACTTCCGGAACACAGGCGGCATTCAACTGGGTGGTTGCTGGTTTTTGAGGCATAGGAAGTTGGAGAAGGAGTTTGGAAGTGCTGTTAGGAATATCCACTCTCACAACTCTATTCAAGATGTCTATCATGGCTTTATACTGACACATCCAATTCATGCCTAAGATGACATCTATCTCTTGATCGCGCAGTACTATCATGGTGGTAGGAAAGACATGTTCCCCAACATTACTGGTATACTGCGACCACTTCCTTAGTATTTATCCGCCCTCCAGGCGAAAGTATACAGAAACTTTCTTTTAACTCCCCCATGGGTAACTCATGCTTGATGACAAAAGTGCGACTGATGAAGGAATGCGATGCACCAGAATCGAACAAGACGACTGCAGGATGATTGGCAACAGGGAACCTACCGAGCATGACGGGCTCTCCTTCTGGGATGTTACTGACGGTGGTGAAGTAGACTTGCCCGTGCTTCTTGACAAACTTGCCCTTCTGGACGTGCTGCTGCGGTGCACGGTGCTGCTGCTGTGATCCTCCAGGGCCTTTCTGTGCATGCTGGGCATTCTTCTTGGGTTTTGGGCACTCGCGAGACCAGTGACCAACTTGGCCACAGTTGTAGCATGGATGGTTGTAAGCTGTTTGAGGGGTGGTGATACGAACACCTGGGGCGTTCGGCTGAGTGGCACTTTGCTGGTTGGCGTTATGAGTGGTGGCCGCGGTACGAACGACCACTTGCTGATGGGGGTATGGGGCACGGTTTTGGTGGTGGCTGGGGTGATAGATGATTCTTGGGCGCTTATGGTTGCTGGAGAAGCTGCTAGACCCAGCCTTCTTCTTCTTCTTCTCCTCCTGATACTGGCGGTTACTTTCCTCGAAAGCGACAGCACGGTCAACGACATCATGATAAGATCCGTTGAGGTTGTTGGATAGACCTCTGCGAATCTTAGGGTGCAGACCCCTGAGAAAACAATCTCTCTTCTTTCATCCGTGTTGACATAGTCGGAGGCATACTGGCTCAGGTGGTTGAACTGACCCACATACTGCATCACTGTGGATTCCTTCTGCTGCAGAGCTAGGAACTGATCAAGCTTCATCTTCATCAGACCTGATGGGATGTGGTGTGCACGGAAAGCGGTGCGGAACTCTTCCCAGGTCAACTCATGACCTTCAGGTTGGGCAGCCAAGAGGTTGGCATACCAAGCACTTGCTGGACCACGAAGCTGCTGAGAAGCAAACCGGGGCTTCTGGATTTCAGTGCATCGGATGAGACCAAACTTCTGCTCCATGGTGCGGAGCCAATCATCAGCTTCGAGGGGTTCATCGGCTCTGGTGAAAACCGGTGGACGGGTTTCAGTGAACTCCACATAGGTGGTCTCTTGGTTGTGACGACCACGGTGACCAACATTCTGCTGTCCTTGGTTCTGAGCCATTAGGTTGGCAGCGGCGGCCAAGCTGCAATGGCATCTGCCAGGGTAGCAGGAACTGGTGGAGGGTTTGGAAGGTTGGCACCTCCGGAACTTCCGGCTCCAGTGCGGGTGTTCACAGGCATCTGTTAAGAATTTGGGAACTTAGCATCCAAAGATTGCTTTGAACGAAACTGACTGATAAGATTCATTGATGCAAGGGTAGATAACTGATACAGAGGTTCGATAGATAACCACAACTGACAAAGGAAAGGTACAAGACACGATACAGACTCGACTAGACAGAAGACCAACTAACGTCCCAAACCTAGACTAAGGCTTTAGGTGAGCAGATGGTACAGACACAACGAATCTAGTCGTCATCGATGATGATCATCTCTTCATCGTCATCTTCATCTTCGATGATGAGCTCAGGCTCTTCCTCCTCATCTTCATCTTCAACGTGAACATCTTCAGCAGGTTCCACTTCTACATTCTGGACTGGCTCATGTTCTACTTCAGGTTCCTCCACGACTCCATCTTCTGGATCCTCAGCAACAGGTGGAGCACGGGGTGAAGTTGGTGTACAGTTGATGTACCTCCTCATGAAGCATATCATTGTACTGCTCAATCTGGGCAGTGTACTGCTGCAGTCCATGGAGCTGGGCTCTGGTGACGTCCTCGCGGGTCCAAGCATCGTTGCGCTGCTCGATAGCGCGAACCGTGTTCCGATTGGCCTGCTCCAGGAAGCTCGTGCCTCATAAAACTCCATGCGGGAAAGATAGAAGTCATGCTCCATGTTCTCCATCTCAGCCTTTAGATTCTTGATCTCCTCCTTCAGCTGCTTGCGGTTGCGGCGGGGAAAGCGACGTCCGTTGGAGGATTCTCCAGTCTCTTCTCCGGTGCGTGGCGCCAGCTGGTGACGCGGCACACCATGCGGTCCAGTCGACTTGCGAGCAGTCCGCTTGAGGATGACCATATCTGGACAAGAGGTTATAGGTGAGAAAGGCTAGCAAGAAAAAGGTAAAGGCATACTAACCCAACCGACTTAGAGAGGAAGTTATTATCTTAAGTGATTATGACATGATGCATGATTCGTTCCTACGGAACAAGGCAATGCAACTACTAAGGTAAGGTACATAGGGCTTATACAAGTTGTCTTGCTACTAGTTGCCAAAGACAAGATGAGATGAGAGAAGCAATTTGGACTCAAAATAGTCAAGTTTAGTTTTTGGACTTAAAAACCTTTTGAAGTTTTCGCAAAAAGATTGCAACGTCGTAGTGAGATGCTCCGATACCACTCTGTGACGTAACGGCCCTAATCCCATGGCCCACTGATCACTATCAACCACTGACAGTCGATCCGTACAGCCAAGAGATTAAGACCGGGTTCGCCACTGGGCTACATCAGTGCCCGATGTCCGCAGGATCATCTCACAATTCAGTTACAATCTCTTGAACATTTTGACAATAACATCGGAGTAAATAGCGGAAGACTTAAATAACAATAGTTTTACAAACCAGTGTTCAACATAAACTTAAAGTGAAGTTATTACAGACCATAGTTCAAATAGATAGAGTTGGCAGGGTAGCATATGACAACAACTAAAAGATAAAGATACATCACCCAGCCCGAGGGTGAATAATCACTCATCGGCCTCATCGGCCTCTTCCTGAACAACAGTCACACAGCAGGGTCCAAGGCATACTGAGGGATCTGCCATACCTGCAACATGGGTAAAAGAACCCTGAGTACAAAGGTACTCAACAAGACTTACCCGACTAAAGAAAAGGGAGAAGACTCAGGAATGCAGGCTTAGGGTAGTCAAGGTAAGGCTTAAGCAAGTTCAAGTATTTTGCAGAAAAGCATTTTTGGTAAACCTTATTTTAATTTTGAAAGATTCGGTATTCCTTGTTCCATCATAATCCTTGATTCATTTTACTTTCCAAACAGACCTAGTTGAGAACCACTCCCTGTTGACAGTCAGTGACTAAGTCTCCATAACCGAGGAGCAGCGTTAATCCGGATAAATAATACTCAGCTGAGGGTCCCTATCCACACTGCATATGTAGCACCCAAGCTTGCATATGCCAACTCGTCTACCACGATTCCTCCAAGATTGGCCCGGTCCTACGCCACCCGGAAGTACAGTACACCACTCCAATCCGGGACTCTAACCCACGTGGGTACATGCTACTTCCGCCATCTCTCCACTCCCAGTGCGCGGTTGTCGGTCCAATAAAGGATTCCTCGGAGCCGAAGCTTTCCGTAGTATGTGAATAGTTGCAAGTCTTAGTCAATCAGGCCCCCATACAGGTGGTCCCTAAATTTTCCAGCCAGCGACAAGCACCTCGGGACTCTAACCCAAGAGTACAGGTCCTGTCAGTTTTTTCAACCCTGTCCCGGTCGGTGTCAACTGTTGAGTCCCGGACTACAACATGACGGCACCGTACGCAAGGACAACCTCTCCTTCCCATTGACTAAGTACGGATCAGATACTTAGCCAATAGTGGGAGTAAACCAGAAATTCCCATAAATATTCTTAAAGTGATCACACTTTTGAAATTGGCATTTTTATTGCAAATCTATCATATAGCATTGCTAAGCATTTGCAAATAGTTTTTGAAAAGCAGGTATCGGGTGTATCATTGGTCAAGGTAGATAATGCATCAGATAGGATTTCACTCAACTCCTATCAACCTAATGCAATAATTTAACTCAAAACATTTAAAGAAACATTTATAAAAGCAAGGTAGGGTTAAATGCACCGGGGCTTGCCTTGGATGGCAAAAAGAGCAGACTCGGGGTAGGTATAAGCGTCGGAGCTCGGGGTTGCCTCGGGGACAGATCCTTCGGCGGCTACCTCGACTTCAGGGCCTTCTTCGTCAACTATACGGATGCAATGATGAATGCTCATGAGAATGATGATATGGACTTAGGTGCAAGACAATACCACTGATTCAAGATTACTCTAGGCAAGGCATAATCGAAATCTAGGTTGAGCATAAAAGTTAACCATTTCTTCCTTAAGCAAAATTGATTAAACTAGACTTTATCATAACTATCCTAAGCATCACCAAACATAGCATCACAAACATCATAGACCAAAGGGTAGGGGTCTATGAACATCAAGCAATCCCAAAAGTCACATCACAGGGCATTCAACGCTAACCCTAATCACCTTTTCTATTTTTCTTAATTATTTAAAAAGGTCATTTTATGAAGGTGCTCCAAAAATTACCAAATTAATCACACAGTTCATTAGGGTACAAGTATATGGCAAAACAAATTTCATAATTTTTGGAGGTCATTAAGGTGCTCAATTAAATCTAGACATTTAATTAACAAAAGGCACTATTCCTTAATTAAAATAAAGCTCAAAAATCAACTTGTTCCAAATGACTTCAAAATTTCACCAGAGACTTGTCATGGCATAACTAGCTTACAAAAAGTGATCTCATAAATTTTGGAGTTATAAATCATTTTCTAAAAATCCAAAACCATCATTTATTAATTAAAAGGGAGATTTTTCATTTTCAAATTTTGCAGAAAAGTCAAGTTTTATATTTTTATAAAATACTTCAGAGCATAAAGAGTCTACACAAAAATTTCAGAATTTATGGATCAACACAAAAATCACACAAAAAGATGAAATCTGAACACTATTCACATGTATGAGAAAATAGAAAACGGCACTGTTCTTCTCCTCCGTTCGCCGGCGACCACCGCCGACGGCGCGGCGCTGCTACGCCGGCCACGACGAGGCTCGCAGGCGAAACCGAGGAGATGGGAGGCTTCAGGAGCTCACCGTGAGTCGATTAAGCGGTCGGCGAGGGAAGGGGATGAACGGAGGGAGGTGGTCGACGGTGGCCGGCGGAAAGCTCACGGCGGCGATCGTCGTCCGATGATCCTGCGCGACACAGTGACCGCAAGGGGTCAGTCAGAGCGCAAAGGGAAGGAAGGTGATGCGGGGTCGGAGGGAGATGATCAAGGCCGGAGAGGGAGTATTTCACGATCCCGACCTCGACGGGCTTCTCGCCGGAGATGGGAACGGCGAGTTACGCCGGGCAACCAGGGACGGTAGAGACCAAATTGAGGAGTGGGGAAGCTGCACGGGCTCAAGGCGGAGCTGTGAGCTAGTTGGTAGAGCGGCGGAGGTCTGGAGTGGGCTGGCCACGGTGGCGGAGGTGAGTGAGGAGCTCCGGCCACCGGCGGGCTTCTTATAGCCGCGGCCAGGGGCCGCTAGAGGGCGCGCGGGGTGTGGATGAGGTTCGCAGAGGCGTGCGCAATCGATTGCGAGGCCGAGGGTCAGCGGTTTGGCACGCAGGACCGGGCGTGGCTCGCCGGCGACGAACACGCGGCGGCGGCGCGCGGGAGCTGTAGGGGACGTGAGCGCGGGGTCAGCTCGCGTGCGGGCGCGGAGGGACAAGGGGACAGCGGCGGCAGGTTGGAGGCGCGTGGGGAGCAGCCAGGCGCGCGGCGCACGCGGCGCCGGCGAGGCGGCCATGGCCGGGCCCCCCCCCCTACCGGAGAAGATGACAGAGACTAGGCTAGGGTTTGACTTTGAGCAGTTTCTGAATTTGCAAATTGCTCCCAAAATTTGAACTGGGCGACAAAAACTCAAAACATCAAAGTTGTTCAGAAAAATGAGATCTACAACTTTGTCAATATGAACATTTTCAAATTCCAAATAGTTTTGAACAATTGAAAAAGAAAAGGGGACACTTTTTCAACTTGATTCAAATCAAAAATTACTCTGGATTTCAAACTGAAACTTGAAAATCTGTAAACATGAAAGTTGTTCCTTTTATCAAAACCTACAACTTTGCTATTATACACTTTTCCAGAAACTCATTAGTTTTTGAACTAATTTGAAAACTGAAAAGGGGACAAAAACTGGAGTTTGATTGAATTTGAAATAACTCAAAACTTTGTACTGCAACTTGAAAATTTGTAAATACCAAAGTTGTTTCTCTTTGACAGATCTACAACTTTGCTTTTTGGACCAATCCCAAATTTTGAATAATTTTTGAATTACAAAAAGAGGGATAAAATCCAGGATTTGGAAATCAGGGTTTTGCAAAGGGATTTGAAATCAAATTCTGATTTTTGAACTTTGGCCAACACAACAACACTTCAAGACACCAAAGGAACAAGAATTACACAAAGCTAATCACAGAGGTGAAATTACCATTTTGCCCTAGTAGAGAGAAGTGGGCTAAATAGGGTTTTGCAATAGAGGTAATTCACATAAAATGATACACTTAGCAAAATGCATCATGATCAAGATGCTTAATGATGATAATGATGATATGTCAAGTTAATTACATGCTAAACACCAGAGGTGTTACAGCTATAATAAGAGAGGCACTCCTCCTCTCCCCATCCTTGCGTCATGTTCCTGAGCTCTCTCTCTCTAGCCCTCACTTAGGTTCTAATTCATACTGCTGCATAGTGATAAGCAGAGACGGGAATAATACCGGCTCTGTTGTATTTGGATCTTTTGATGAAACGAGACAGTATTCTCGTTGTCTCTGTGACTCTGCTAACGTCGTCCATAGGAGTAGACTATGAATCTATCCCGGCACTGTCGCCAGAAAGGTTGTGGTACTTCTAATGTAAGAAGTATAAACTAACTATTTGTAGTTATGACTATTGGTAGGTCCGCAATAGCGCACAGAAAAAAAAAAAAAAAAAAAAAAATTAAAAACAAGGGGGTCTATTGTTAGCCCTTCACCCTGGGAAGTACCGAGATATCGTATTTATTTCCCACAGGGAAGCTTACTATGGCAGAACTAAACTAAGAATGCTATGAACAACAGTGATTCTAGCAGGGTTGATCGAGATGTATGAAAGGGGGGTGGTTTCTACTACTACTAAAAAGAAAAAGAAAGACTAACTAAACTACTACATACCTAAATCGGCGGGGCTGGCGATGAACAGATTAATGTTTTCCTACACATAACGATCACAAACTAATTAGCAATATAAAGTTTTACTAGTGTGTTCGTCGAACTGTACACACCCTCTGGACTATTTACTCTGCGTGCACAACGAGGTTTATGATTTTACTGACCAAACTCTGGGGGAATTCAGGCTCCCAGGGTTTGTCACCACCTGTTTGCTACCACAGCTATCCGGGGGCTAGCCACAAAACTAAGGTATAACTAGTCTAAGCACCGCGCTTACACTAACATATACTACTCTAATCTTGCGTCCAAAACTAGAGCACTGATTACTCAGCGAAGAACCCAAACTAGATATAGACTAAACACTAAGCTATCTATGATCGAAAGCACTCAACAAGAACAATAAGTAAAGAACTTAAAGTAAATGCTGAAAGTAGAAGAACACTAAGATAATGAGGAAGAATTGGAATTATACCAGAGACTGAAAGATCCTCTATACAACTCCAGCTCTTTCTTCTTCTACACTCTCGCTCTCACTCTAAGTCTCTCAACTAGAGTGTCTTCACTAGAGCTTCACTTACAAGAGAGTGGGACTAATGAGGTGAGGTCTGAGTACAAATGAGCTAGGGGGGTCCTATTTATAGCCTAGGACCTAGGGATAGGTCAGGAGGGTGAGAGTGCTGGCGGGCGCCAGCCCTAGGTGGCGGGCGCCAAACCCTGGCCTTGGATCCACCGCCTCTTCATCAACGGCATCCAGGAGTCCTCCAAGTCGGTTAGGGTTCGGTTAGGGTGTCCAATAACCGTCACATGGGCAATTAGGCCTTGATCCATGTGACATTGCTTCTAGCCCTTGGATGAACCGACTTAGGTGAGCAACGGCTGCAAATGAGCGTGGGGTGCTTCCCTGGATCGGTGACGTGGCAGGGGGGAGTTGGGCTTCTCCCCCTGGCGGCCGCCAGCTAGGGGTGCCGGGCGCCACCCGTCCTTGGCCAGAGTGAGCCCAGGCACGTGGGCTTGCTCCCTGTTGGGTCCATTTGGTCTTTTTGCTCAAAACCCTGCAATTTTTACATTCAAATAAACTCAAGGACAAGTGGAAATCGTTAGTTTAAAAAGGTTTTGGTTGATTTTGGCTCTTGTGTTGTGTTATATGACCTGTTGATGCTAAGAATATGAAATTAGTGAGGTCAACAAGCTCCCCAAGCTTACCTCTTGCTCGTCCTCGAGCAAGCATGGACATCAAAATAAATTTTGGAAACTCGGTGTTTTTGTTGTGTATGCCCATATTATTTTCATCACCATGGAATTGGTAGCCTTCCATGCACTCAAGATTAGAACAAAAGACCAGCAAGAAAGAAGGTTTGTCCTTCCCTTGCCTATTTTGATGATCAAGACATGTGGAGTTTTTGCAAGTTTTGTTCAAGAGAAAGCATGCTTAGTAACTTCTGTGGCTCACTCAATTACTCATATTTGTATGTGGAAATGGAGAGTTATCCTCTCACTAAGGCTTTATGTGGTTTAATGGGTAGGATAAAATGAGCATGCAATGCTAGCATAATTTTGCCAGGTTAGACAATTGGAGCAAAGGAAGCAACAAGTCATAGGTTCAGACCAGGAATGTGCAAGTGTGTGGTATTTATTGTGGCTACTACTTTCATGGCACTTCTCCTTTTATCTCATTTGTGGGATCATGGCTATGAATGAGAGCATTTGCTCTTTCGGATATTCCCTTCTTTCTAGAGCTCTTGCTCTTTTGAGTATTCTTTTCTTTTAGAGCACTTGCTCTCTCTTTTTTTAATGATTATAGCCATGTGCCTGAGATTCATTATGGAGCATGATTTTTGCCATGAAGTACGTATTCTCAGTGTAAGAATAGCACTATATAGGTGGGTGCAAGTGAATTCCTTGGTCTTAAAAGATATGATAAGTTTCTCTACCATGACTCATCAACAAAAGTCTAACTAGGCTCAACACTAACATGCAGCAGGGGAAGCTCCTACTCTAGAGTAAAAAGTTATTTGGCTTGGTAGGACTTTCTTCGCCACAGAAGTACTTAGAGCAAGTTTTTAAATTTTTCAAAATAATTACTCCACAAACTTGACTTGCTCAAGTCAAAAGTAGAACTTACTTCCCCTTTACTTAGTCTAATGCTCATGTCTCAAGTTTAGTTCTAGCATACGTTTTCCATGATAACTCTAATGCATGGCATACATTTTATTAGAAAGACTTATGATGAGAGCGTTTCATTTATTGCTACTAATAATTTTTTTAGCTGCAATTTAACTAAGATAAAACTCAAATTTAAAGTACTGAAATAGAAAAAATAAAACTAACAAAAATAAAACAGTAGTAGTGATACTTACCTCGATGACGGGGTCCTCCCCCAAGCTGGCTTTTGGCGTGGTTGGGTCACATCCATCCTTGACGACGGGTACAGTCTCCAGTTTTCTGCTGGTTCTGCTGCAGGAGAGAAGAAATATTACCCAGTTCTCCACCAGTTTCCTGGCGGAAATCCTGGAAATCTTGGTTCAGGTTGTTCAAGTCCTGGCGGGGAGGTCAGCAGAACCATGGTGAGTCCACTCATTTGGTGCTGGAGATATCCCATGTCGCGCATTCCACTCGTCCTGATGAAAGGACGAATGGCGAGCGGCCTGTGGAGAGATTCCCCTATGGACGAACTCATCACCACGGCCAGTGTACCGGGTAGATCCTCCCAATGAAGGGGTTGAACTCCCCAATTGGGATGAGTGAAAGGACGCCTCCTGGCCATATTCCCACCGCAGATGTTCCGGTTGTTGCCAATTTGACCCTCCTGTTTGGTGCGAGCCAGGGGGGTGTCAAATGACCATAGTGTGCTACCCTTCATAACGCCCTGCATGGAAAGGGTCAACTCTTGGCCGCTGCTGCGGCTCTTGTTGCGGACTCTTCTGCTGCACGGGTTGCGCTCGGTCCTCCTCCTGGGAACTTGCATGATATTTTCTCGGGCCAACTGCGGTTTTGCTCTGCCTCGGTTTCCAGTGCCAAAGAAATGTTGGTGCATTCACCAACCAAAGTGACATGTCGAAGAGCGATTTTATTCACATAATCTTGGTAGATCATGTGAATCTCACCGCTCTCCGGGTTCTCACGCAAGAGGTGTCCTTGCGAGAAGTGCTTCATGGTCAAAAGGTCTCGGTCACTAGGAATGTAGGAGTATATGGCGGTGTTCATGTAACACCCTTGGTGTAAGCAGTAATTAAAATTCTAATTATATGTTTAGTATGCATAATCATTTGGCATCATGGCATAAAAGCATTTCATGTTTTAAGCATAGTTGTGATGCTTTACATGCTCTTTATCATAAGTGTTGCATAAATCTTGTGTGATGTTTTCATAGGTAATGTATGATGTGGTTAGGTGTTGCATGAAATGACAAGTGTGAGTAAAAGCTTCAATAGCTCTTTTTATTCCCTTTTCTATAAGTCAAAAGTATGGCAGATTTCAAAGTGATTTCAAAAGCAAAGTGTAGCTCTTGTTGAGAGGTACAACTTTGGTATTTAAAGTTTTCAAAGTTCTGTACAAAAGTTTGAATAAATTTGAAATCTTTTAAACCCTAAATTTTACCCCAAAACTAGATTTCAAAATAAAAAGAATTAGACTTTGGTCGTTTAGTCAAAGTTGTAGAGAGGATTAAAAGCAACAACTTTTATTAAGATAGATTTTAATGTTATTAAAGAAAATCTGAAGTAATTGGGGAAAACATGTTTGATTTGGTTTCAAATTGAAAGTTAATTTCCAAAATCAGTTTTATCCCCTTTTGTGTAGTTTCAAAATTAAGCACAATTTGGATATCTGACCAAAAACAAAGTGTAGTAGATATTTTATAAGGAACAACTTTTATATTGGTAAATTTGAAGTTGTTCAGAAAATTCAAAAGTAATTTTGAAATTCAGTTTGGTCCAAATTTGAATTTTAACTCCATTTCAAAATCCAGGCAGAATTTGACTTTGGTTCTTTAAGCAAGTTTGTAGAACACAAAATTTGGAGCAACTTCTGTTTTAGGAGTTTTTGTTGTGCGGTAAAAAAATCGGGAGTATTTTAAAAGGGGGTAAATCGGCTCCTGTAGCTACAGGAGGGGGGTTGCATCTGCCGGAGCAGAGCATGGCCGCCGCGTCGCCGCCACCGTGGCCTGGCCGCCTCCGCGCCGCTCCGCGTGTCCGGCCACGCAGCTAGCTTCCTGCCTGCTTCACCTAGCGCGCTTGCAAGTTCTGATAAGCCTCTGGTCCTTCTTCTGCCAGAAATCGCCACCGCAGTGTCTTCTTCCTCTGTTTTCTGGTTAAGCTCCGGCGAGCTCGATCGCCGCCGTCGCTGCGTCTCGGTCTCTCCATCTTCCAAATAGCTCCGCCTGAATCCCTTGCTTCTCCTGAGCTAGCTAACCCGAGCCCTAGATCTTGCAACCGCCGTCACCACGGTCTTCTTCCTCGCTGCCGACAGGGAGCCACCGCGGGCACCTTGGTCGTGGCCACGGCAAGCCAGAGCTCCTCCGGTCAAACCGACTAGTGATTATCTTCGTGCTATGTTGTGGGTCATGATCGGCTCGCTCTTGAGGCCTCTACCGCCCTGTCTTGTCCAGTCCGCGAGGTTTGCCATTAGCGCAAGCTCTGTCCATGTCGCCGCCATGGCCAACCTTGCTCCAGTCCTCTTCCTGCCATCTAGTGCACGCATCGTGATCGAGATGAATCCCTAGGCGTGTTGCGCACCTTAACTTGGTCTCTACCGTGTCATCTCGGCCGGTCCGCATGGTCTGCCACCGATGCAAGCGCCGCCATGGCCGCCACCATGGGCCGCACTAGTCGGAGTCGTTTTCTTATGAGTTAGCGTGCGCATCGGAGTGAGGAGTGAGCTGTGTAGTGTGGTGCTACCTCGGTTTTGGTCGCTACCGAGCCCTGGTGGCCGGAACGTCCCGGCGCCGCCGTGCTCGGCCTGGTCGAGCCGCCATGGTCGCGGTGGGCTTGCTTCTGTGTGCGTGCTAGGCTAGGAGAGAGTGGGAATCGGTGCGCAGAGTCAAGGGAGGAGTTTAGTGCCTTGTCGTCGCCGGCGAGCTCGCTGGTGGCGCGAGCAGCGGCCGGTCAATGTGGCCGGGGCGCGGTCTTGGCTCGGTCATGGCCAGTCACGGCGTGGGAGTGAAGGAGAAGAGAGGTCTGACGCCTAGGGCCCCGCCGTCAGCGGCTGTGGGCCGAAGATGGGCTAGGTCTAATAGGGTTTCGAAGAGTTTTTTTTTTCTGAAATAAGGGAATAGTGTTAGGTTTTTGTCTTTTTGATATGTTTTTGTAGGACGCTCCAAAATTTGTGAAACTTTTTGAGTAGCTTTGTCAAGCTGTCTAGTATTTATGAAAAATATGAATTTGAGTTTTGATCAAATTTTGAAAGTGATTTAAATAGGCCTTTTAATTAATAAATGATTTTGATGATTTTTGGGCTTATTTAAATGTCCAAAAATCTTGAAACTATTTTTTCACTGTTTTGGGCTGAAAATGTATCTTCACAAAAATTTGAGCTCTGTTCGAGAAAATAAATTTTATTCTTATTTCTATGCTTTATTAATCATTTAAATGTTTATAGTTTGATTTAATTCTGCAGGTTTATGTGTTTGTTCAAAAATTGTGATATTTATTTTGCCACTGTTATTTTATGTAATGAATCATCTCAAAAAGAGTTTTATTTGACAAGTTTCAATTTAACCCTTTTTCTTATGCTTTGTTAATAAAGAAATGATTAAAAGAGTTTTATTTAAATAATTAGGTAACTTATTGTTCATAAGAAGGTATGGTTAATCTTTGTATCTTCAGTAATCTTTGTTTAATGGTTATGTTTGTTGTTTTTAGTCAATCATGTTTAGTCATTATAGATCAAGTTATGCCTTTAAGTTCTTATGCATATGTTGGTATAGTTTCTGAACCAGTCCTCGTTAATGGACTGTTTTCATGATTAATTTTATGTTTTTTGTAAATGAGTTGTATACAAAAGTGTGTAGTTAACTTCTGTCTCTAGCTTGTCCTAAAATTTCATGATTTTAGACCTGCTAGATTAGGAGTTGTAGTTTTATAAGTCAGCAGGACAGATCTGTCCTCCCTTCTGGACAGACCTGAGAGATGAAGCTGTTCGAGCCTTTTAAGTTGTAAATCACCTGTTGGAGATAATAGGAAAGTTTTAGAGTTTGTCATAAGCTTTCTAGATTGTCAAGGATCATCCTTTTTGGTGACCCGGAGCTCCAGTTATAGCTGTTTGAAGTTGGTTGATCAAATCTGTCCTAACCCTGGACAGAGATGTTTGTCCCAACTGTTTCACCTAGTTGCCTATAGAACCAACCATAAGTGATAATAACAAGTTTGTGGACAATTTGATAAGCTTTTCAAATTATCTAGGATCACCCCTTTTGGATCTTGGTAGCTCAGGTTATGGCTTGAGTATAGGTGTGTGTAATCTGTCCAAAATGTTGGACAGCTTTTGTGTGTTGTTTAACTTAGTTAGATATGTCTAGCCATCCTTAGGTAAGAAGTATGTGAGTCTTGGGTGACTTTGGGTTATTGTGTTGAAGACAATGGGACACCCCTCATCTTGTGATCCTATGGCTTGAGTGATGTTTTAATGAACCTTAGCCATCCTTAGTTATCTTCCTAAAGGTGCTTGGTGGAAGTTGTATGTGTAGCTAGAAACTCTAGTTGGTAAGTTGCAAGTTGGTTTTGTGGTTTGCAACTTTACCGTGAAGGAAAGTTGTACTCGACTTTCCTTAGCTTGTTTAACTTCTTTATGCATTTTAAATTATCCTGCACCTTAGCATGCATCACATGGTATCATGCTAAAGCATACATCATTTATCTACGTGTAGTATTCGAGAGTGAGAAGTTGGGTTGCTCCAGCTCCGGATCGAGAAGGTCCAGTTGATCGAGACTCGGAAGAGGAGCCTTGGAGGACAAGCTTCCGAGGGTGCGCTTCCACTTCAAGATGAAGGAACTAACCTCTGTGGATCCTTCTTGGATTCTAGTCTTCCCTGCAACAAAGGCAAGCCCCGGTTCATTTAACCATTTCCTTGGATTTACAATTACACTTACTTTTGATAACCTGATGCATTAGATGTTTATCAAATAAATGCTTTAAACCTGTTGATGCATGATCAACCTTGATATCGATATATCATTCCTTGATACCTGCTTTATGCAAATGATAGAAATACTTAGCCTTGCTTTATGAAGCTTTTGATAAGTGTTTTCGATACTTATCGTTTTGGAATGATAAAAAGAAAGAATTATGGTTAAGACCAGACGGGCACATGCATCGAACCTGGGTCGGTGTAGGATGACCCGGATGGGTCGGATTAGGGTTAACCGTTGTTGGCCTGCTAGATTGAGAAACTGTGAAGTACCGATCATATGCTACGGTAAGCCCTGCCTTGGTGGTTCTTAGATGAGAACGACTACTCGCGCACTGGGAGTGGAGAGATGGCGGGAGTACTAGCTACCCTAGTGGGTTAAAGTCCCGGATTGGAGGTGTACAAGTACTCTCGGGTGGCGCGGACCCGGTCTTGTTTGGAGGATCCGAGGTTGGGGTTGATATATGTGTGATCGAGGGTCTACATATATCGTATGATCTTGGAAAACTCCCAGATCTGGTTTAATCGGTTCGAATCGTCGTGCTCCTCGATTAAGGAGACTCAATCTTTCGACCCACAGCGTAGCATAACATGGAACTTGGTTAAGGAAGAATAATGATGATCTTTCACTAGTATTCACTTTCAGTTCTTACCAAGTACTTAAATGATTAAGTAAAATATGGATCTAGGATTACTTTAGTAAGCTTTTATGCAAATGAAAAGTACTGTTGAGCCTACCCAGACCAGCATACCGTTCTTTTTCCTTTCTTGTGGGTAAGTCTTGCTGAGTACCGACAGTACTCAGGTTTTGTTAATTCCCTGTTGCAGGTTTCTTAACAGGTGATGTTGATCATGATCATGTCAGTGGGCTTGATATGATCTGGTTGTTCTTCTTCTCCAACTTAGGTGCTCCACCTAAGTGTGGTTCTGTAATAGTATTCTGCTTCCGCAATACCGGTTATATTTAGGTAAAAAGTAACTTATTCATGATTTTGTAAAGTCTATCTCTCTTACTTCCGCACTCGACGTATTTTGTATCAACTGTTGTAATGTTGTAGTTTATTCCACCCGAAGACAAGACGATCCTATAACTCGTGGATGATTCGGGGTTCTCTCGGGGACACCCGACAGTTCTTCCTGTGATGTGGTACAAGTGCACAGTCATTAGAGCTCGGGGAGACAATGACATGTGCATGTGGGCCACGTTGCCGGGGGGTTCTGCCACAGATTGGTATCGGAGCAGGATTGTCTTGGGAAGGGGGAAATATATGCAACATTACTTTGGAAAAACTTCAAAATGATTTCTTAATTTAAAAGTTTTTGGAAGTAACAAGTTAAAATTGATCTTCCTTAAATTTCTTTCTTTGCTGGAAGACTTCATGAAGACTTATCAGTGACTTCAACAAGGGACATCGAGAAGTTTCAACCTTTCTACTGAAGCTCAATGGACAGTCGGCCACTTCACCAAATTACGACAGAAGAGCTATTCAACACCTACACCAAGCCAAAGAAGCTAGTGTATAAAATATAGCCCTATACCTAACTAACAGGTGAAGCTAGGCAGAAAACTCCTGTCAGTGAGAGGTCGCATAGGATGAGCATATATCATTCATGCATAATGATAAAATGTGCTTCTTCTCTAAATTCTGAAAGCAACTATGATCCCCGATAGCTGATCGTCCCTAGATTTTGTTACCCTTACTACTTTTGTTCCATAAGTTCTGATCCTTGGGAACTTTGGATATCTTTCATACACTCTACCACATAAAGTTAGAATCAGGGTAAATCTTTGGTTCTTCCTAGATGTGGTCATGCCTTGAATTGGCACACACCATTTGCTTGATGTCGTGTAAACAACGAACAATGGTTGAGAGTTACTGAAATTGTGTTCTTTGAAAGGACCATGATTCGTGGACCAGATAAAAGCGTGGGAACCTAGAGTCACCTATGGACGACCACTATAGGGTGTTACTGCCGGATGCTCGCTGATATCTAGGCCTATAGTCGTGATTCTTTCTAGTCCACTATTGAAGTGCTTTCGTTTCTGAACGCCCGAAAGCGAGTTCAAAGCCACTTTCCTTGTAGTTATAACCAACCCTTGCTTTGGTTATAATTTCCCTCTTTATGAGATGGAGATATAGAAGTTGTGCTCTATTGTGGTACCATGATCAGTGACCATGGTGCCGCGTCGGAACCCGGAGAATCTTGTGTGCCGGATTGCACAAGTTTCCGTTGGGTGCGCGTAGGTATCGAGGTCTATAGTCATGATCCATTATAGCCCGCAACTAATGTACGCTCTCACTGGATTCTTGATACTCTTTCTTGCTCCACTTAAATGTCTTTTACCCTGTTCCTTGCAACCGTGTTTTGATCCCGGTTGTAATCCCCACCCAACCTCAGCTGCCTTGTGAACTCCATGTGGGTGAACAAGTGTGACACATTTCCTTTTCCATTACTCAACCTCAGCCTTTAAGCACTTCTTAAATCTCGGGACGAGATTTCTTTAAGGGGGAAAAAGCTATAACACCTTGGTGTTAAGCAGTAATTAAAATTCTAATTAATATGTTTAGTATGCATAATCATTTGGCATCATGGCATAAAAGCATTTCATGTTTTAAGCATAGTTGTGATGCTTTACATGCTTTATCATAAGTGTTGCAAAAATCTTGTGTGATGCTTTCATTGGTAATGTATGATGTGGTTAGGTGTTGCATGAAATGACAAGTGTGAGTAAAAACTCTTGTTTTAATAGCTCTATTATTCCCTTTTCTATAAGTCAAAAAGTATGGCAGATTTCAATGTGATTTCAAAAGCAAAGTTGTAGCTTTTGTTGAGAGGTACAACTTTGGTATTTAAAGTTTTCAAATTTCTGTACAAAAGTTTGAATAAATTTGAAATCTTTTAAACCCTAAATTTTACCCCAAAACTAGATTTCAAAAACTAAAAGAATTAGACTTTGGTCCTTTAGTCAAAGTTGTAGAGAGGATTAAAAGCAACAACTTTATTAAGATAGATTTTAAAGTTATTAAGAAAATCTGAAGTAATTGGGAAAACAAGTTTGATTGGTTTCAAATTGAAGTTAATTTCCAAAATCAGTTTTATCCCCTTTTGTGTAGTTTCAAATGAAGCACAATTTGGATATATGACCAAAAACAAAGTTGTAGATAATTTTATAAGGAACAACTTTTATATTGGTAAAATTGAAGTTGTTCAGAAAATTCAAAAGTAATTTTGAAATTCAGTTTGGTCCAAATTTGAATTTGAACTCCATTTCAAAATCCAGGCAGAATTTGACTTTGGTTCTTTAAGCAAGTTTGTAGAACACAAAATTTGGAGCAACTTCTGTTTTAAGAGTTTTGTTGTGTAGTACAAAAATCGGAGTATTTTAAAAGGGGGTAAATCGGATCCTGTAGCTACAGGAGGGGGGTTACATCTGCCGGAGCAGAGCATGGCCGCCGCGTCGCCGCCACCGTGGCCTAGCCGCCTCCGCGCCGCTCCGCGTGTCCAGCCACGCAGCTAGCTTCCTGCCTGCTTCACCTAGCGCCCTGGCAAGCTCTGATAAGCCTCTGGTCCTTCTGCCAGAAATCGCCACCGCAGTGTCTTCTTCCTCTGTTTTCTTGGTTAAGCTCCGGCGATCTCGATCGCCGCCGTCGCTGCGTCTCGGTCCTCTCCATCTTCCAAATAGCTCCGCCTGAATCCCTTGCTTCTCCTGAGCTAGCTAACCTGAGCCCTAGAGCTTGCAACCGCCGTCGCCACGGTCTTCTTCCTCGCTGCCGACAGGGAGCCGCCGCGGGCACCTTGGTCGTGGCCACGGCAAGCCAGAGCTCCTCCGGTCAAACCGACTAGTGATTTAGCTTCGTGCTATGTTGTGGGTCATGATCGGCTCGCTCTTGAGGCCTCTACCGCCTTGTCTTGTCCAGTCCGCGAGGTTTGCCATTAGCGCAAGCTCTGTCCATGTCGCCGCCATGGCCAACCTTGCTCCAGTCCTCTTCCTGCCAATCTAGTGCACGCATCGTGATCGAGATGAATCCCTAGGCGTGTTGCGCACCTTAACTTGGTCTCTACCGTGTCATCTCGGTCGGTCTGCATGGTCTGCCACCGACGCAAGCGCCGCCATGGCCGCCACCATGGGCCGCACTAGTCGGAGTCGTTTTCTTATGAATTAGCGTGCGCATCGGAGTCGAGGAGTGAGCTGTAGTGTGGTGCTACCTCGGTTTTGGTCGCTACCGAGCCCTGGTGGCCGTAACGTCCCGGCGCCGCCGTGCTCAGCCTGGTCGAGCCGCCATGGTCGCGGTGGGTGGGCTTGCTTCTGTGTGCGTGCTAGGCTAGGAGAGAGGGGGAATCGGTGCGCAGAGTCAAGGGAGGGAGTTTAGTGCCCTTGCCGTCGCCGGCGAGCTCGCTGGTGGCGCGAGCAGCGGCCGATCAACATGGCCGGGGCGCGGTCATGGCTCGGTCATGGCCAGTCACGGCGTGGGAGTGAAGGAGAAGAGAGGCCTGACGCCTGGGGCCCCGCCGTCAGCGGCTGTGGGCCGAAGATGGGCCAGGTCTAATAGGGTTTCGAAGAGTTTTTCTTTTTCTGAAATAAGGGAATAGTGTTAGGTTTGTGTCTTTTTGATATGTTTTTGTAGGAAGCTCCAAAATTTCTGAAAATTTTTGAGTAGCTTTGTGAAGCTGTCTAGTATTTATGAAAATATGAAATTTGAGTTTTGATCAAATTTTGAAAGTGATTTAAATAGGCCTTTTAATTAATAAATGATCTTGATGATTTTTGTAGGCTTATTTAAATGTCCAAAAATCTTGAAACTACTTTTGTCACTGTTTTGGGCTGAAAATGTATCTTCACAAAAATTTTGAGCTCCGTTGGAGAAAATAAATTTTATTCTTATTTCTATGCTTTATTTAATCATTTAAATGTTTATAGTTTGATTTAATTCTGCAGGTTTATGTGTTTGTTCAAAAATTGTGGTATTTATTTTGCCACTGTTATTTTATGTAATGAATCATCTCAAAAAGTTGGGCTCAATTTGACAAGTTTCAATTTAACCCTTTTTCTTATGCTTTGTTAATAAAGAAATGATTAAAAGAGTTTTATTTAAAAAATTAGGTAACTTATTGTTCATAAGAAGGTATGGTTAATCTTTGTATCTTCAGTAATCTTTTGTTTAATGGTTATGTTTCTTGTTTTTAGTCAATCATGTTTAGTCATGTTATAGATCAAGTTATGCCTTTAAGTTCTTATGCATATGTTGGTATAGTTTCTGAACCAGTCCTCTTTAATGGACTTTTCATGATTAAGTTTTTATGTTTTCTGTAAATGAGTTGTATACAAAAGTTGTAGTTAACTTCTGTCTCTAGCTTGTCCTAAAATTCATGATTTTAGACCTGCTAGATTAGGAGTTGTAGTTTTTATAAGTCAGCAGGACAGATCTGTCCTCCCTTCTGGACAGACCTGAGAGATGAAGCTGTTGAGCCTTTTAAGTTGTAAATCACCTGTTGGAGATATTAGGAAAGTTTTAGAGTTTGTCATAAGCTTTCTAGATTGTCAAGGATCATCCTTTTTGGTGACCCGGAGCTCCAGTTATAGCTGTTTGAAGTTGGATGATCAAATCTGTCCTAACCCTGGACAGAGATGTTTGTCCCAACTTTTTCACCTAGTTGCCTATAGAACCAACCATAAGTGATAATAACAAGTTTGTGGACAATTTGATAAGATTTTCAAATTATCTAGGATCACCCCTTTGGATCTTGGTAGCTCTGGTTATGGCTTCATTAGTATAGGTGGTGTAATCTGTCCAAAATGTTGGACAGCTTTTGTGTGTTGTTTAACTTAGTTAGATATGTCTAGCCATCCTTAGGTAAGAAGTATGTGAGTCTTGGGTGACTTTGGGTTTTTTGTTTGAAGACCATGGGACACCCCTCATGTTGTGATCCTATGGCTTGAGTGATGTTTTAATGAACCTGAGCCATCCTTAGTTATCTCCTAAAGGTGCTTGGTGGAAGTTGTATGTGTAGCTAGAAACTCTAGTTGGTAAGTTGCAAGTTGTTTTGTTGGTTTGCAACTTTACCGCGAAGCAAAGTTGTACTCGACTTTCCTTAGCTTGTTTAACTTCTTTTATGCATTTTAAATTATCCTGCACCTTAGCATGCGTCACATGGTATCATGCTAAAGCATACATCACTTATCTACGTGTAGTATTTGAGAGTGAGAAGTTGGGTTGCTCAAGCTCCGGATCGAGAAGGTCCAGTTGATCGAGACTCGGAAGAGGAGCCTTGGAGGACAAGCTTCCGAGGGTGCGCTTTGTGACGTAACGACCCTAATCCCATGGCCCACTGATCACTATCAACCACTGACAGTCGATCCGTACAGCCAAGAGATTAAGACCGGGTTCGCCACTGGGCTACATCAGTGCCCGATGTCCGCAGGATCATCTCACAATTCAGTTACAATCTCTTGAACATTTTGACAAATAACATCGGAGTAAATAGCGGAAGACTTAAATAATAATAGTTTTACAAACCAGTGTTCAACATAAACTTAAAGTGAAGTTATTACAGACCATAGTTCAAATAGAGTTGGCAGGGTAGCAGATGACAACAACTAAAAGATAAAGATACATCACCCAGCCCGAGGGTGAATAATCACTCATCGGCCTCATCGGCCTCTTCCTGAACAACAGTCACACAGCAGGGTCCAAGGCATACTGAGGAATCTCCATACCTGCAACATGGGTAAAAGAACCCTGAGTACAAAGGTACTCAACAAGACTTACCCGACTAAAGAAAAGGGAGAAGACTCAGAAATGCAGGCTTAGGGTAGTCAAGGTAAGGCTTAAGCAAGTTCAAGTATTTTGCAGAAAAGCATTTTTGGTAAACCTTATTTTAATTTGAAAGATTCGGTATTCCTTGTTCCATCATAATCCTTGATTCATTTTACTTTCCAAAACAGACCTAGTTGAGAACCACTCCCTGTTGACAGTCAGTGACTAAGTCTCCATAACCGAGGAGCAGCGTTAATCCGGATAAATAATACTCAGCTGAGGGTCCCTATCCACACTGCATATGTAGCACCCAAGCTTGCATATGCCAACTCGTCTACCACGATTCCTCCAAGATTGGGCCCGGTCCTACGCCACCCGGAAGTACAGTACACCACTCCAATCCGGGACTTTAACCCACGTGGGTACATGCTACTTCCGCCATCTCTCCACTCCCAGTGCGCGGTTGTCGGTCCAATAAAGGATTCCTCGGAGCCGAAGCTTTCCGTAGTATGTGAATAGTTGCAAGTCTTAGTCAGCAGGCCCCCATACAGGTGGTCCCTAAATTTTTCCAGCCAGCGACAAGCACCTCGGGACTCTAACCCGAGAGTACAGGTCCTGTCAGTTTTTCAACCCTGTCCCGGTCGGTGTCAACTGTTGAGTCCCGGACTACAACATGACGGCACCGTACGCAAGGACAACCTCTCCTTCCCATTGACTAGGTACGGATCAGATACTTAGCCAATAGTGGGAGTAAACCAGAAATTCCCATAAATGTTCTTAAAGTGATCACACTTTTGAATTGGCATTTTTATTGCAAAACTATCATATAGCATTGCTAAGCATTTTGCAAATAGTTTTTGAAAAGCAGGTATCGGGTGTATCATTGGTCAAGGTAGATAATGCATCAGATAGGATTTCACTCAACTCCTATCAACCTAATGCAATAATTTAACTCAAAACATTTAAAGAAAACATTTATAAAAGCAAGGTAGGGTTAAATGCACCGGGGCTTGCCTTGGATGGCAAAAAGAGTAGACTCGGGGTAGGTATAAGTGTCGGAGCTCGGGGTTGCCTCGGGGACAGATCCTTCGGTGGCTACCTCGACTTCAGGGCCTTCTTCGTCAACTATACGGATGCAATGATGAATGCTCATGAGAATGATGATATGGACTTAAGGTGCAAGACAATTCCACTGAATTAGATTACTCTAAGGCAAGGCATAAACGAAATCTAGGTTGAGCATAAAAGGTAACCATTTCTTCCTTAAGCAAAATTGATTAAACTAGACTTTATCATAACTATCCTATCAACCAAACATAGCATCACAACATCATAGACCAAAGGGTAGGGGTCTATGAACATCAAGCAATCCAAAAGTCACATCACAGGGCATCCAACGCTAACCCTAATCACCTTTTCTATTTTTCTTAATTATTTAAAAAGGTCATTTTATGAAGGTGCTCCAAAAATTACCAAATTAATCACACAAGTTCATTAGGGTACAAGTATATGGCAAAACAAATTTCATAATTTTTGGAGGTCATTAAGGTGCTCAATTAAATCTAGCCATATAATTAACAAAAGGCACTATTCCTTAATTAAAATAAAGTTCAAAAATCAACTTGCTCCAAAAGACTCCAAAATTTTACCAGAGACTCATCATGACATAACTAGCTTGCAATTTTTATCTCAAGATTTTTGGAGCTATAGAACACTCTCTAAAAATACCCAAGCCTTCATTTGCAATTAAAAGGGAAATTTTACATTTTCAATTTTTGCACAAAACTCAAGTTTCATATTTTATAAAATACTACAGAGCATAAAGAGTCTACCACAAAAATCTCAGAATTTTGGATCAACACAGAAAATCATACAAAAAGATGAAATAACAGAACTGTTCACATCTTTAAAAAGAAAAGAGCACTGCGCTCGAGTCGGAACGGCTCGGCGTCGAGGCTCGAGGCTCGGCTGGGAAGAACAGAGGCTGGGCTCACCGAGATTCAGAGGCGAGGCTCGGCGGATTCTCTTTCGCGGACGTCTCGAGGGTGGCCTCGACCTAATCGAGGCTTGCGACTCGAGGGTGGGGTTCGAGGGGTGCTCGAGCTGAGGCTCGAGACGGCGAGGGTAGTCGCGACTCGCCCGAGGCTGAGGTGGCCTCGGGTGCTTCGAGGGGCGCGGTACGAAGGCGCGCTCGAGGGTGGAGACGACCACGGCGGCACTCGGCGATCCGGCGACTCTGTGCACCAGGCACGGTTACCAGTAGTCGGTTAGGAACGCAATGAATCAAGGAATGAAGATTTAGGGTCAGAGAGAGAGAGAAGGGATGGAGACGGCGGCGAATCCCGTCGATCCGAGACGGCGGCTTCTCACCGGAGAGCTGAGGAGAAGGACTCGCGCTCGCGGGGGAGGCGGGGGTAGCGGTGAAAATGGAGAGCTGGGAAGCTTCACGAACTCAAAGCGGAGCTGCTGGACTAAGTGGATGAGCGATGGAGGTGTGGACTGTGCTGGCGACGGAGGCGGAGCTGAGTGAGAAGCTCGGGCTCCGGCGGCCTTCTTATAGGCACGGCCAGGGGCCGGTAGAGAGCTCGGGGTGGGGTGGATAAGCTCGGCGAGAGCGTGCGCACTCGATTGCGCTCTAGTGGGAAGGACAGGCGTGCGGCAGGACCTGGGCGAAGGCTCGCCGGCGATGGCCACGCGGCGGCGACGTCCTGGCACTGTAGGGGACGGGGCGCGGGTCAGCGCTCGCGTGCGGGCGCGGAGGGGACAAGGGGACAGCGGCGGCAGGTTGGAGGCGCGTGGGGAGCAGCCAGGCGCGCGGCGTGCGAGTTGCGGCGAGGGTGCCATGGCCGGGCCCCCCTGACCCTAGGAAGAAGAGGAACAGTGCTAGGGGTAGGGTTTGACTTTGGCTGATCTCTATATTTTGCAAATTTCTCCAAAATTTGAACTGTGCGACAAAAACTCAAAACATCAAGTTGTTGCTCAGAAAAATGAGATCTACAACTTTGTCAATAAGAACATTTTCAAATTCCAAATAGTTTTTGAACAATATTTGAAAACAGTAAAGGGGACACTTTTTCAAACTTGATTTAAATCAAAATTACTCTGGATTCCAAACTGAAACTTGAAAATCTGTAAACATGAAAGTTGTTCCTTTTATCAAAACCTACAACTTTGCTAGTATACACTTTTCCAGAAACTCATTAGTTTTGAACTAATTTTGAAAACTGAAAAGGGAACAAAAGTTGGGTTTGAATGAATTTGAAATAACTCAAAACTTTGTACTGCAACTTGAAAATTTGTAAATACCAAAGTTGTTTCTCTTTGACAGATCTACAACTTTGCTTTTTGGACCAACCCCAAATTTTGAATAATTTTTAAAAACAAAAAGAGGGATAAAATCCAGGGTTTGGAAATCAGGGTTTTGCAAAGAGATTTGAAATCAAATTCTGATTTTTGAACTTTGGCCAACACAACAACACTTCAAGACACCAAAGGAACAAGAATTACACAAAGCTAATCACAGAGATGAAATTACCATTTTGCCCTAGTAGAGAGAAGAAGGGCTAATTAGGGTTTTTGCAAAAGATGTAATTCACATAAAATGATACTTAGAAAAAAGCATACACATGAAATCATGATCAAGATGCTTAATGATGATAATGATGATATGTCAAGTTAATTACATGCTAAACACCAGAGGTGTTACATCCCCCCCTAAAAGAAATCTCGCCCCGAGATTCCACGTCTTACAAAAGGACAAGAAAGAAGGGATAAAGGCAAAACTTTACATTGACAGGGATTCGAGAAAGTCGGGGTAGTTCTTTGCTAAGAAGTCTTCAGATTCCCAAGTAGCTTCTTCTTCAGAGTGCTGGTTCCACTGGATTTTGTACCATCTTGTGGTGGTTCTTCGGGTAACACGATCCTTGTGGTCCAACACGCGAACTGGATATTCTGAGTAGGATAGATCAGGCTCTAGCTCAACACCTTCAACTTCCACGACATGTTCTGGTACTCGGAGACACTTCTTGAGTGGGAGACATGGAAAACATTGTGGACAGCGGAGAGATGATCGGGCAACTTCAGCTTGTAAGCTACCTTGCCACAACATTCCAAAATCTCAAACGGACCAATGTAGCGGGGGGGTGCTAACTTCCTTTGACTCCAAAACGAGTGACTCCTTTGGTTGGTGAGACCTTGAGATATACATAATCTCCAACTTGAAACTTCAGAGGTCGACGTCTCTTGTCAGCGTAGCTCTTCTGTCGAGATTGGGCAATCTTCATATTCTCTTGTATCTGCTTGACTTTCTCTTCCATATCTTTGACCAGGTCAACTCCAAAGAATTCCCTTTCTCCGGGCTCAGACCAACTGAGGGGTGTACGACAACGACGACCGTACAGTGCTTCAAAGGGTGCCATTTTGATGCTCTCTTGTAACTGTTATTATAAGAGAACTCTGCCAAAGGCAAACAGTCATCCCAAGTATCTGCGAAGGTAAGAACACAGGCTCTCAACATGTCCTCCAGCACTTGGTTGACTCGCTCAGTTTGTCCATCTGTTTGCGGATGATATGCCGTACTATGCAGAGCTTGGTTCCAAGTGAGGTATGGAACGCTTTCCAAAACTTAGCGACAAACTGGGTACCACGGTCAGAGACAATGGTCTTGGGTATGCCATGAAGTTTCACTATGTGGTTCTTGTACAAAGTGGCATACGTGGGGACGGTGTAACTGGTCTTCACTGGCAGGAAGTGAGCTTGTTTGGTGAGTCGGTCCACGATTACCCAAATGGAATCAAAACCTTTCTGGGTCTTGGGTAGTCCATTGACAAAATCCATACTAATGTCGTCCCATTTCCAAGCGGGTACTGACAAAGGTTGCAATTCTCCTCCAGGCTTCATGTGTACTGCCTTGACTCTTTGGCAGGTATCACACTGAGCGACATACCGGGCAATCTCAATCTTCATTTTAGTCCACCAGAATCTCTGCTTTAGGTCTTGGTACATCTTGTTGCTACCGGGGTGAATAGAGAATCTGGTCAAGTGTGCTTCATCAAGGATTAACTGTCTCAATTCAGGCACCTTGGGAACTACTAGACGGTTCTTGAACCAAACAACTCCTACATCATCGATCCTGAAACAATCAGCCTTTCCGGTCTGGACCTTTTCGATGATGTGCTTGATTCCAGGGTTATCCTTCTGAGCAGCAATGACTTGATCCTTGATGGATGTTTCTATGCTGACATTGTTCAAGCTTCCTTGCGAAATCATTTCGATACCCATCCTTTCAAGTTCATGGCACAAGGAAAGATCATAGGGCTTCGTCATCAGACAGTTGCAGTGTGACTTGCGACTGAGGGCATCGGCAACTACATTTGCCTTACCAGGATGGTAATGTACTTCGAGATCATAATCTTTAATCAACTCAAGCCATCTTCTCTGCCTCATATTCAATTCTTCTTGAGTGAAGATATACTTTAGGCTCTTGTGATCCGTATACATATTGCAGGTGCTGCCTAACAGATAGTGACGCCAAATCTTCAAGGCATGCACGACTGCTGCTAGCTCAAGATCATGGGTTGGGTAGTTTTCCTCATGTCGCTTAAGCTGTCGTGAGGCATAAGCGATTACTCGTCCTTCTTGCATCAAAACACAGCCCAAACCAGTACCAGATGCATCACAGTATACATCAAAGGGTTTCTCGATATCTGGTTGAGCTAGGACTGGTGATGTAGTTAGCAGTTTCTTCAGGGCTTGAAAGGCTTGCTCACAGGCTGGTGACCAAACGAAATCCACGGAATTCTTCAACAACTCTGTGATAGGCTTGGCGACTCTGGAGAAATCTGGGATGAAACGACGATAGTATCCAGCCATTCCCATGAAGCTGCGAACTTCGCGGACAGTGGTAGGTGGCTTCCAATCCAAGATATCTGCCACTTTTCCAGGGTCAACTGACACACCTTCGGCGGACAGGACATGACCAAGGAATTGAATTTGATCTAGCCAGAATTCACATTTACTGAACTTGGCATACAGCTGGTGATCTCTGAGACGAGAGAGAACGATTCGAAGATGCTTGGCGTGATCTTCAGGAGTTCTTGAATAGACAAGGATGTCGTCAATGAACACGACTACAAATTTATCGAGCTCTGGCATGAACACAGAGTTCATGAGATACATGAAATGAGCGGGGGCATTGGTCAAGCCAAAGGACATGACCAAATACTCATATAGGCCGTATCTGGTGGTGAAAGCTGTGTTTTAGGAATGTCTTCTGGACGGATTTTTATTTGGTGGTAGCCAGATCTGAGATCAATCTTGGAGAACACTCTGGCTCCAGATAACTGGTCAAAAAGAAGGTCAATGCGAGGCAAGGGATATTTATTTTTGATGGTGACCTCGTTGAGCGGGCGATAGTCAACGCACAGACGAAGACTTTTGTCCTTCTTCTTCACAAAGATAGCAGGACAGCCCCAAGGAGACGAACTTGGGCGAATGAGACCCTTGTCCAATAGCTCTTGCAATTGGATCTTCAGCTCTGCCAACTCTCTGGGAGGCATTCGATAAGCTCTACGGGATATAGGAGCAGTCCCGGGCTTTAGCTCTATGGCAAACTCAACATCACGGTCGGGAGGCAGACCAGGTAGATCTTCTGGGAAGACAGCAGGGAACTCACAGACCACGGGAATATCCCTGACTTCCGGAACACAGGCGGCATTCAACTGGGTGGTTGCTGGTTTTTGAGGCATAGGAAGTTGGAGAAGGAGTTTGGAGGTGCTGTTAGGAATATCCACTCTCACAACTCTATTCAAGATGTCTATCATGGCTTTATACTGACACATCCAATTCATGCCTAAGATGACATCTATCTCTTGATTGTGTAGTACTATCATGGTGGTAGGAAAGACATGTTCCCCCAACATTACTGGTATACTGCGGACCACTTCCTTAGTATTTATCCGCCCTCCAGGCGAAAGTATACAGAAACTTTCTTTTAACTCCCCCATGGGTAACTCATGCTTGATGACAAAAGTGCGACTGATGAAGGAATGCGATGCACCCGAATCGAACAAGACGACTGCAGGATGATTGGCAACAGGGAACCTACCGAGCATGACGGGCTCTCCTTCTGGGATGTTACTGACGGTGGTGAAGTAGACTTGCCCGTGCTTCTTGACAAACTTGCCCTTCTGGACGTGCTGCTGCGGTGCACGGTGCTGCTGCTGTGATCCTCCAGGGCCTTTCTGTGCATGTTGGGCATTCTTCTTGGGTTTTGGGCACTCGCGAGACCAGTGACCAACTTGGCCACAGTTGTAGCATGGATGGTTGTAAGCTGTTTGTGGGGGTGGTGACACGAACACCTGGGGCGTTCGGCTGAGTGGCACTTTGCTGGTTGGCGTTATGAGTGGTGGCCGCGGTACGAACGACCACTTGCTGATGAGGGTATGGGGCACGGTTTGGTGGTGGCTGGGGTGATAGATGATTCTTGGGCGCTTATGGTTGCTGGAGAGGCTGCTAGACCCAGCCTTCTTCTTCTTCTTCTCCTCCTGATACTGGCGGTTACTTTCCTCGAAAGCGACAGCACGGTCAACGACATCATGATAAGATCCGTTGAGGTTGTTGGATAGACCTCTGCGAATCTTAGGGTGCAGACCCCTGAGAAAACAATCTCTCTTCTTCTCATCCGTGTTGACATAGTCGGAGGCATACTGGCTCAGGTGGTTGAACTGACCCACATACTGCATCACTGTGGATTCCTTCTGCTGCAGGGCTAGGAACTGATCAAGCTTCATCTTCATCAGACTTGATGGGATGTGTGTGCACGGAAAGCGGTGCGAAACTCTTCCCAGGTCAACTCATGACCTTCAGGTTGGGCAGCCAAGAGGTTGGCATACCAAGCACTTGCTGGACCACGAAGCTGCTGAGAAGCAAACCGGGGCTTCTGGATTTCAGTGCATCGGATGAGACCAAACTTCTGCTCCATGGTGCGGAGCCAATCATCAGCTTCGAGGGGTTCATCGGCTCTGGTGAAAACCGGTGGACGGGTTTCAGTGAACTCCACATAGGTGGTCTCTTGGTTGTGACGACCACGGTGACCAACATTCTGCTGTCCTTGGTTCTGAGCCATTAGGTTGGCAGCGGCGGCCAAGGCTGCAATGGCATCTGCCAGGGTAGCAGGAACTGGTGGAGGGTTTGGAAGATTGGCACCTCCGGAACTTCCGGCTCCAGTGCGGGTGTTCACAGGCATCTGTTAAGAGTTTGGGAACTTAGTATCCAAAGATTGCTTTTGAACGAAACTGACTGATAAGATTCATTGATGCAAGGGTAGTTAACTGATACAGAAATTCGATAGATAACCACTGACTGACAAAGGAAAGGTACAAGACAAGATACAGACTCGACTAAACAGAAGACCAACTAACGCCCCAAACCTAGACTTAAGGCTTTAGGTGAGCAGATGGTACAGACACAACGAATCTAGTCGTCATCGATGATGATCATTCTTCATCGTCATCTTCATCTTCGATGATGAGCTCAGGCTCTTCCTCCTCATCTTCATCTTCAACGTGAACATCTTCGGCAGGTTCCACTCTTCATTCTGGACTGGCTCATGTTCTACTTCAGGTTCCTCCACGACTCCATCTTCTGGATCCTCAGCAACAGGCGGAGCCACGGGGAGAAGTTGGTTGTACAGTTGATGTACCTCCTCATGAAGCATATCATTGTACTGCTCAATCTGGGGTAGTGTACTGCTGCAGTCCATGGAGCTGGGCTCTGGTGACGTCCTCGCGGGTCCAAGCATCGTTGCGCTGCTCGATAGCGCGAACCGTGTTCCGATTGGCCTGCTCCAGGGAAGCTCGTGCCTCATAAAACTCCATGCGGGAAAGATAGAAGTCATGCTCCATGTTCTCCATCTCAGCCTTCAGATTCTTGATCTCCTCCTTCAACTGCTTCCGGTTGCGGCGGGGAAAGCGACGTCCGTTGGAGGATTCTCCAGTCTCTTCTCCGGTGCGTGGCGCCAGCTGGTGACGCGGCACACCATGCGGTCCAGTCGACTTGCGAGCAGTCCGCTTGAGGATGACCATATCTGGACAAGAGGTTATAGGTGAGAAAGGCTAGCAAGAAAAAGGTAAAAGGCATACTAACCCAACAGACTTAGAGAGGAAGTTATTATCTAAGTGATTATGACATGATGCATGATTCGTTCCTACGGAACAAGGCAATGCAACTACTAAGGTAAGGTACATAGGGCTTAAACAAGTTGTCTTGCTACTAGTTGCCAAAGACAAGATGAGATGAGAGAAGCAATTTGGACTCAAAATAGTCAAGTTTAGTTTTGGACTTAAAAACTTTTTGAAGTTTTCGCAAAAAGATTGCAACGTCGTAGTGAGATGCTCTGATACCACTCTGTGACGTAACGACCCTAATCCCATGGCCCACTGATCACTATCAACCACTGACAGTCGATCCGTACAGCCAAGAGATTAAGACCGGGTTCGCCACTGGGCTACATCAGTGCCCGATGTCCGCAGGATCATCTCACAATTCAGTTACAATCTCTTGAACATTTTGACAAATAACATCGGAGTAAATAGCGGAAGACTTAAATAATAGTTTTACTTACAAACCAGTGTTCAACATAAACTTAAAGTGAAGTTATTACAACCATAGTTCAAATAGAGTTGGCAGGGTAGCAGATGACAACAACTAAAAGATAAAGATACATCACCCAGCCCGAGGGTGTGAATAATCACTCATCGGCCTCATCGGCCTCTTCCTGAACAACAGTCACACAGCAGGGTCCAAGGCATACTGAGGAATCTGCCATACCTGCAACATGGGTAAAAGAACCCTGAGTACAAAGGTACTCAACAAGACTTACCCGACTAAAGAAAAGGGAGAAGACTCAGAAATGCAGGCTTAGGGTAGTCAAGGTAAGGCTTAAGCAAGTTCAAGTATTTTGCAGAAAAGCATTTTTGGTAAACCTTATTTTAATTTTGAAAAGATCAGTATTCCTTGTTCCATCATAATCCTTGATTCATTTTACTTTCCCAAAAGACCTAGTTGAGAACCACTCCCTGTTGACAGTCAGTGACTAAGTCTCCGTAACCGAGGAGCAGCGTTAATCCGGATAAATAATACTCAGCTGAGGGTCCCTATCCACACTGCATATGTAGCACCCAAGCTTGCATATGCCAACTCGTCTACCACGATTCCTCCAAGATTGGGCCCGGTCCTACGCCACCCGGAAGTACAGTACACCACTCCAATCCGGGACTTTAACCCACGTGGGTACATGCTACTTCCGCCATCTCTCCACTCCCAGTGCGCGGTTGTCGGTCCAATAAAGGATTCCTCGGAGCCGAAGCTTTCCGTAGTATGTGAATAGTTGCAAGTCTTAGTCAGCAGGCCCCCATACAGGTGGTCCCTAAATTTTCCAGCCAGCGACAAGCACCTCGGGACTCTAACCCAGAGTACAGGTCCTGTCAGTTTTTCAACCCTGTCCCGGTCGGTGTCAACTGTTGAGTCCCGGACTACAACATGACGGCACCGTACGCAAGGACAACCTCTCCTTCCCATTGACTAGGTACGGATCAGATACTTAGCCAATAGTGGGAGTAAACCAGAAATTCCCATAAATGTTCTTAAAGTGATCACACTTTTGAAGTTGGCATTTTTATTGCAAAACTATCATATAGCATTGCTAAGCATTTTGCAAATAGTTTTTGAAAAGCAGGTATCGGGTGTATCATTGGTCAAGGTAGATAATGCATCAGATAGGATTTCACTCAACTCCTATCAACCTAATGCAATAATTTAACTCAAAACATTTAAAGAAAACATTTATAAAAGCAAGGTAGGGTTAAATGCACCGGAGCTTGCCTTGGATGGCAAAAAGAGTAGACTCGGGGTAGGTATAAGTGTCGGAGCTCGGGGTTGCCTCGGGGACAGATCCTTCGGTGGCTACCTCGACTTCAGGGCCTTCTTCGTCAACTATACGGATGCAATGATGAATGCTCATGAGAATGATGATAGGACTTAAGGTGCAAGACAATTCCACTGAATCTAGATTGCTCTAAGGCAAGGCATAAACGAAATCTAGGTTGAGCATAAAAGGTAACCATTTCTTCCTTAAGCAAAATTGATTAAACTAGACTTTATCATAACTATCCATCAACCAAACATAGCATCACAACATCATAGACCAAAGGGTAGGGGTCTATGAACATCAAGCAATCCAAAAGTCACATCACAGGGCATCCAACGCTAACCCTAATCACCTTTTCTATTTTTCTTAATTATTTAAAAAGGTCATTTTATGAAGGTGCTCCAAAAATTACCAAATTAATCACACAAGTTCATTAGGGTACAAGTATATGGCAAAACAAATTTCATAATTTTTGGAGGTCATTAAGGTGCTCAATTAAATCTAGCCATATAATTAACAAAAGGCACTATTCCTTAATTAAAATAAAGTTCAAAAATCAACTTGCTCCAAAAGACTCCAAAATTTTACCAGAGACTCATCATGACATAACTAGCTTGCAAATTTTTATCTCAAGATTTTTGGAGCTATAGAACACTCTCTAAAAATACCCAAGCCTTCATTTCATTTTGCAATTAAAAGGGAAATTTTTCATTTTCAACTTTTTGCACAAAACTCAAGTTTCATATTTTTAAAAATACTACAGAGCATAAAGAGTCTACCACAAAAATCTCAGAATTTTTGGATCAACACAGAAAATCATACAACAAAAAGATGAAATAACAGAACTGTTCACATCTTTAAAAAGAAAAGAGCACTGCGCTCGAGTCGGAACGGCTCGGCGTCGAGGCTCGAGGCTCGGCTGGGAAGAACAGAGGCTGGCCACCGAGATTAGATTCGAGGGAGGCGAGGCGGATTCTCTTTCGGCGAAGTCTCGAGGGTGGCCTCGACCTAATCGAGGCTTGCGACTCGAGGGTGGGTTCGAGGGTGTGCTCGAGGCTGAGGCTCGAGACAGTCGGGGAGTCGCGACTCGCCCGAGGCTGAGGGTGGCCTCGGGGTGCTTCGAGGGGCGCGGTACGAAGGCGCGCTCGAGGGTGGAGACGACCACGGCGGCACTCCGGCGATTCGGCGACTCTGTGCACCAGGCACGGTTACCAGTAGTCGGTTAGGAACGCAATGAATCAAGGAATGAAGATTTAGGGTCAGAGAGAGAAGGGATGGAGCGACGGCGGCGAATCCCGTCGATCCGAGACGGCGGCTTCTCACCGGAGCTGAGGAAGAAGGAGAGGAAAGGACGGTCAGGACGTGAGGGGAGAGCGAGTTGAGAGGAGAGTGGGAAGGAGAAGCGGAGAAGATGAGGAGACTGGGGAGAGTGGTAGAGCTTCACGAACTCGCGGAGCTGCTGGACTAGTGGATGAGCGATGGAGGCTGTGGACTGTGCTGGCGACGGAGGCGGAGCTGAGTGAGAAGCTCGGGCTCCGGCGGCCTTCTTATAGGCACGGCAGGGGCCGAGGAGATAGAGAGCTGGGGTGGGGTGGATAAGCTCGGCGAGAGCGTGCGCACTCGATTGCGCTCTAGTGGGAAGGAACGGGCGTGCGCAGGACTGGGGCGAAGGCTCGCCGGCGATGGCCACGCGGGCGGCGACGTCCTGGGCACTGTAGGGGACGGGGGCGCGGGTCAGCGCTCGCGTGCGGGCGCGGAGGGACAAGGGGACAGCGGCGGCAGGTTGGAGGCGCGTGGGGAGCAGCCAGGCGCGCGGCGTGCGAGTTGCCGGCGGGGGTGCCATGGCCGGCCCCCCCTGACCCTAGGAAGAAGAGGAACAGTGCTAGGGGTAGGGTTTGATTTTGACTTGGCTGATATCTGTATTTTGCAAATTTCTCCCAAAATTTAACTGTGCGACAAAAACTCAAAACATCAAAGTTGCTCAGAAAAATGAGATCTACAACTTTGTCAATAAGAACATTTTCAAATTCCAAATAGTTTTTGAACAATATTTGAAAACAGTAAAGGGGACACTTTTTCAAACTTGATTTAAATCAAAATTACTCTGGATTCCAAACTGAAACTTGAAAATCTGTAAACATGAAAGTTGTTCATTTTATCAAAACCTACAACTTTGCTAGTATACACTTTTCCAGAAACTCATTAGTTTTTGAACTAATTTTGAAAACTGAAAAGGGAACAAAAGGGGGTTTGAATGAATTTGAAATAACTCAAAACTTTGTACTGCAACTTGAAAATTTGTAAATACCAAAGTTGTTTCTCTTTGACAGATCTACAACTTTGCTTTTTGGACCAACCCCAAATTTTGAATAATTTTTAAATTACAAAAGAGGGATAAAATCCAGGGTTTGTTTGGAAATCAGGGTTTTGCAAAGAGATTTGAAATCAAATTCTGATTTTTTGAACTTTGGCCAACACAACAACACTTCAAGACACCAAAGGAACAAGAATTACACAAAGCTAATCACAGAGATGAAATTACCATTTTGCCCTAGTAGAGAGAAGTGGGCTAATTAGGGTTTTTGCAAAGATGTAATTCACATAAAATGATACATTTAGAAAAAAGCATACACATGAAATCATGATCAAGATGCTTAATGATGATAATGATGATATGTCAAGTTAATTACATGCTAAACACCAGAGGTGTTACAGCGCTTCCACTTCAAAATGAAGGAACTAACCTCTGTGGATCCTTTTGGATTCTAGTCTTCTGCAACAAAGGCAAGCCCCAGTCATTTAACCATTTCCTTGGATTTACAATTACACTTACTTTCGATAACCTGATGCATTAGATGTTTATCAAATAAATGCTTTAAACCTGTTGATGCATGATCACCTTGATATCGATATATCATTCCTTGATACCTGCTTTATGCAAATGATAGAAATGCTTAGCCTTGCTTTATGAAGCTTTTGATAGTGTTTTCGATACTTATCGTTTTGGAATGATAAAAAGAAAGAATTATGGTTAAGACCAGACGGGCACATGCATCAAACCTTGGGTCAGTGTAGGATGACCCGGATGGGTCGGATTAGGGTTAACCATTGTTGGCCTCCTAGATTGAGAAACTGTGAAGTACCGATCATATGCTACGGTAAGCCCTGCCTTGGTGGTTCTTAGATGAGAACAGCTACTCGCGCACTGGAGTGGAGTGGAGAGATGGCGGGAGTACTAGCTACCCTCATGGGTTAAAGTCCCGGATTGGAGGGTGTACAAGTACTCTCGGGTGGCGCGGACCCGGTCTTGTTTGGAGGATCCGAGGTTGGGGTTGATATATGTGTGATCGAGGGTCTACATATATCGTATGATCGTGGAAAACTCCCAGATCTGGTTTAATCGGTTCGAATCGTCGTGCTCCTCGGTTAAGGAGACTCAATCTTTTGACCCGCAGCGTAGCATAACATGGAACTTGGTTAAGGAAGAATAATGATGATGCTTCACTAGTATTCACTTTCAGTTCTTACCAAGTACTTAAATGATTAAGTAAAATATGGATCTAGGATTACTTTAGTAAGCTTTTATGCAAATGAAAAGTACTGTTGAGCCTACCCAGACCAGCATACCGGTTCCTTCTCCTTTCTTGTCGGGTAAGTCTTGCTGAGTACCGACAGTACTCAGGGTTTGTTAATTCCCTGTTGCAGGTTTCTTAACAGGTGATGTTGATCATGATCATGTCAGTGGGCTTTATTTGATCTAGTTGTTCTTCTTCTCCAACTTAGGTGCTCCACCTAAGTGTGGTTCTGTAATACTATTCTGCTTCCGCAATACCGGTTATATTTAGGTAAAAAGTAACTTATTCATGATTTTGCAAAGTCTATATCTCTTACTTCCGCACTCTGACGTATTTTGTATCAACTGTTGTAATGTTGTAGTTTATTCTACCCGAAGACAAGACGATCCTGTAACTCGTGGATGATTCGGGGTTCTCTCGGGGACACCCGACAGTTCTTTCCTGTGATGTGGTACATGTGCATAGTCATTAGAGCTCGGGGAGACGATGACATGTGCATGTGGGCCACGTTGCCGGGAGGTTCTGCCACAGTTCAGCAGACCCATGTTAAAGGCCAGTCTAGTTATCCAAGATGTCATTTCAATATTTCCAGAGCGGTGATTGAATTTAGACCAGTAATCTGCCATGGCCTTGGCGGGTGACACTTTTATGTGGTTAACTAGAGCATAAAGCAGCAGCATTTCAGGCTTTTTGATTGGTCTCAAGTCAGGTCTTTGAAAAAGTGTGATACTAATATACTTGTGAAAGAACCTGAGCGTGAGGTTGTGGATATTACTTGTACGGGGCAAGCCTGGGTGGTCTCTGTTCCCAGCAATGCTTTTCCAAAATTCATTTCTATTGAAACCCGTACAAGCAGATTCCAGGTTTAGCAGACATGAATCATCAAAATTTAAGTGCTTGCTAAACTGTCCCCACGAAAGAGTGTGCTCTTCATTGAGAAGCCAGAATGTTATGTGAGTGGCAGACAAATGCATGGTAGCTAAAAATTCCATTGTGAGGGGAAGGATTCCCTCCTCATTAACCATCCATGCATTTTCCCATCCTAGGGTTCGAGAAATGTAGAGAGAAACTCACTATCCATACCAGTGCGACGTAGCAAGTCGTCGTCAATGCGGCGGGTGTGGACGAACTCTCTCAATCAAGGATGTTCCGGGCCTGCCGTTCCCAGTCACTCTGCCAGATGATATCATTGACAGAGTTCAGGATGCGGATGGTCGGACCAGCCCGGTGAGAGAACGGAGAGTTCCGATCCACCGACATTGCGTCGGTGGATGGAGTACCCCGCCCGGCGCTCTCCTCATCACTCCCAGCGAAACGAAAGTGGGTGTTTGCTCTCGATGAACTTCCCTCATCCTTACTCTTCTTCTTCTTTCCGGTGAAGAAGTTCTTGAGAGGGCCCATGACTTCCTTGCTAGTGCTTAGGATGGCTGATGTTTTTGTGTTTGAGTGAGTTGTGAGAACTTGCATGGGGTGTGGGTAGTGGGTAGTATTTATAGGATGAGAATGGAAGGAGGGAGGCTGAGAGCCTCACCATGTGGCGGGCGCCACTAATAAGTGGCGGGCGCCACCCCACCTTGCCCAAAATTATCTGCAACCGACACATGAGGTTTCCCTTGTAATGTCCACTGAAATTCCAAGTGGGGAATAAAGTGGTGGGTTCAGTGCAAAGTGAAAAGAGTGCAACCTCCTCAAGTGGGCTGAAAATTTCAAAGACCACTTCTTCATCCTGGTCACATTTTATAGCAAGGATGGTGGGAAACTTACTCGGGAGCAGTTTTGTACCGAAATGTGGAAGTAGAGGTGGCGGGCGCCAGAAAAATGTGGCGAGCGCCACTCACTCGGCTGAACTTTCACTCCAACTCACCCCTCCTTTCACCTAGTGCTCTCCTTGTCATTCTCCATCACATGTGCACCAGAATTTTTGGGTGGCGGTGTGGCCAAAAGGTGGAGTCAAGAGGGGGAGACAAGGGGAGACATGGAAGTCAGTGATTGCATTGAAATGAGCAAAGCCATGGGTCTCCCTTGGTGTTATTTGGGTCTAGGAGGTAGGTGTAATAGTCTAGAGATTGGCTAGTGCTCCCTAGTGCACCCTAGGGTGGGCGGGCGCCAGCATGGGGTGGCGGGCGCCACCCCTATGGCTGCCTTAAGCCCCCTAGGTGCCACCTAATCACAATACTAAGCATCTACTTGTAACACCTCTGGTGTTTAGCATGTAATTAACTTGACATATCATCATTAAGCATCTTAATCATGATTTCATGTGTATGCATTTTGCTAAGTGTATCATGTGATTTACCTCTATTTCAAAAACCCTAATTAGCCCACTTCTCTCTACTAGGGCAAAATGGTAATTTCATCTCTGTGATTAGCTTTGTGTAATTCTTATTCCTTTGGTGTCTTGAAGTGTTGTTGTGTTGGCCAAAGTTCAAAAATCAGAATTTGATTTCAAAACTCTTTGCAAAACCCTGATTTCCAAATCCTGGATTTTATCCCTCTTGTTGTGATTCAAAAATTATTCAAAATTTGGGATTGGTCCAAAAAGCAAAGTTGTAGATCTGTCAAAGAGAAACAACTTTGGTATTTACAAATTTTCAAGTTACAGTACAAAGTTTTGAGTTATTTCAAATTCTATCAAACTCCAGTTTTGTCCCCTTTTCAGTTTTCAAAATGAGTTCAAAAACTAATGAGTTTCAGGAAAAGTGTATAATAGCAAAGTTGTAGGTTTTGACAAATGGAACAACTTTCATATATAAAGATTTTCAAGTTTTAGTTGAAATCCAGAGTAATTTTGATTTGAATCAAGTTTGAAAAAGTGTCCCCTTTACTGTTTTCAAGTATTGTTCAAAAACTATTTGGAATTTGAAAATGTTCATATTGACAAAGTTGTAGATCTCGTTTTTCTGAGCAACTTTGGTGTTTTGAGTTTTTGTCGCTCCGTTCAAGTTTTTGAAGTATTTTGCAAAATACAGAAACCAGCCAAAAGTCAAACCCTAGCCTAGACCCTGTTCATCTTCTCCGGTAGGGGGGGGGGTCCGGCCATGGCCGCCTCGCCGTCGCCGCGTGCGCCACGCGCCTGGCTGCTGTCCGCCTGCTCCCGACCAGCCGCCTGCAACCGCGACAGCACGCCGCACCCGCACGCGCAACCGCTGACCCTCGCACCCGTCCCCCACTGCTCCCCGACACCGCCGCCGCGTGTTCAACGTCGACGAGCTCACGCCCAGGCCCCGAGCGCGCGTCAACCCTGCTGCCAGAGCACAATCGAGTGCGCACGCCTCCGTGAAGCTTACCCGCCTGCCCGTGACACCTCTCCGCCCCCGAGCGCGCCTAAAAACCTCCCCGCCGGTGAGCCGAAGCCCTCACCGCCTCCGCCACCGTCGCCAGCTCACACCAGCGCCTCCCGAGCTCAACCATCTAGCTCAGGAGCTCGCCGCCGTGTCCTTGTGCAGCTTCACCACCCCTAAATTTGGTCTCTACCGTCCCTGGTTGCCCGGCGTAACTCGCCGTTCCCATCTCGGCGAGAAGCCCGTCGAGGTCGGGATCGTGAAATACTCCCTCTCCGGCCTTGATCATCTCCCTCCGACCCCCGCATCACCTTCCTTGCTCCTTTGCGCCTCTGACAGACCCCTTGCGGTCACTTGTATCGCGCAGGATCATCGGGACGACGATCGCCGCCGTGAGCTTTCCGCCGGCCACCGTCGACCACCCCCCTCCGTTCATCCCCTTCCCTCGCCGAGCCGCTTAATCGACTCACGGTGAGCTCCTGATGCCGTCCCTACCCTCGGTTTCGCCGCGGAGAGCCCGCAGTGGCCGGCGCAGCAGCGCCGCCGCCGTCGGCCGGCCGCCGGTGAGCGAGGGAGAAGAACAGTGTCTTTTCTATTTTTCTCATACATGTGAATAGTGCTGAGATTTCATATTTTTGTGTGATTTTCTGTGTTGATCCATAAATTCTGAAAATTTTGTGGTAGACTTTTATGCTCTGAAGTATTTTATAAAAATATGAAACTTGACTTTTCTGCACAAATTTGAAAATGAAAAATCTCCCTTTTAATAATAAATGATGGTTTTGGTTTTTAGAAAATGTTTTATAACTCCAAAATTTATGAGATCACTTTTTGTGAGCTAGTTATGCCATGACAAGTCTCTGGTGAAATTTTGAAGTCATTTGAAACAAGTTGATTTTTGAGCTTTATTTTATTAAGGAATAGTGCCTTTTGTTAATTAAATGTCTAGATTTAATTGAGCACCTTAATGACCTCCAAAAATTATGAAATTTGTTTGCCATATACTTGTACCCTAATTAACTTGTGTGATTAATTTGGTAATTTTTGGAGCACCTTCATAAAATGACCTTTTTAAATAATTAAGAAAAAAAAAAATAGAAAGGGTGATTAGGGTTAGCGTTGATTGACCTGTGATGTGACTTTTGGGATTGCTTGATGTTCATAGACCCTATACCTTTGGTCTATGATGTTTGTGATGCTATGTTTTGATTGATGTTTAGGATAGTTATGATAAAGTCTAGTTTAATCAATTTTGCTTAAGGAAGAAATGGCTAACTTTTATGCTCAACCTAGATTTCGATTATGCCTTGCCTTAGAGTAATCTTGAATCTGTGGAATTGTCTTGCACCTGAAGTAGTCCATGTCATCATTCTCATGAGCATTCATCATTGCATCCGTATAGTTGACGAAGAAGGCCCTGAAGTCGAGGTAGCCGCCGAAGGATCTGTCCCCGAGGCAACCCCAAGCTCCGACGCTTATACCTACCCCGACTCTGCTCTTTTTGCCATCCAAGGCAAGCCCCGGTGCATTTAACCCTTTCCTTGAATTTATAAATGTTTCCTTAAATGTCTTTGAGTAAATTATTGCATTAGGTTGATAGGAGTTGAGTGAAATCCTATCTGATGCATTATCTACCTTGACCAATGATACACCCGATACTGCTTTTCAAAAACTATTTGAAAAATGCTTAGCAATGCTATATGATAGATTTTGCAATTAAAATGCCAAGTTCAAAGTGTGGTCACTTTAAGAATATTTATGGGAATTTCTGTTACTCCCACCTTTGGCTAAGTATCTGATCCGTACCTAGTCATGGGGAAGAGAGGTTGTCCTTGCGTTACGGTGTGCCGTCATGTTGTAGTTCCGGGACTCATACAGTTGACACCGACCGGGACAGGGTTGAAAAACTGACAGGACCTGTACTCTTGGGTTAGAGTCCCGAGGTGCTTGTCGCTGGCTGGAAAATTTAGGGACCACCTGTATGGGGGCCTGATTGACTAAGACTTGCAACTATTCACATACTACGGAAAGCTTCGGCTCCGAGGAATCCTTGATTGGACCGACAAACGCGCACTGGAGTGGAGAGATGGCGGAAGTAGCATGTACCCACGTGGGTTAGAGGCCGGATTGGAGTGGTGTACTGTACTTCCGGGTGGCGTAGGACCGGGCCCAATCTTGGAGGAATCGTGGTAGACGAGTTGGCATATGCAAGCTTGGGTGCTACATATGCAGTGTGGATAGGGACCCTCAGCTGAGTATTATTTATCCGGATTAACGCTGCTCCTCGGTTATGGAGACTTAGTCACTGACTGTCAACAGGGAGTGGTTCTCAACTAGGTCTGTTTTGGAAAGTAAAATGAATCAAGGATTATGATGGAACAAGGAATACCGAACCTTTCAAAATAAAAATGAGGTTTACCAAAAATGCTTTTCTGCAAAATACTTGAACTTGCTTAAGCCTTACCTTGACTACCCTAAGCCTGCATTCCTGAGTCTTCTCCCTTTTCTTTAGTCGGGTAAGTCTTGTTGAGTACCTTTGTACTCAGGGTTCTTTTACCCATGTTGCAGGTATGGCAGACCCTCAGTATGCCTCGGACCCTGCTGTGTGACTGTTGTTCAGGAAGAGGCCGATGAGGCCGATGAGTGATTATTCACCCTTGGGCTGGGTGAAGTATCTTTTAGTTGTTGTCATCTGCTACCCTGCCAACTCTATTTGAACTATGGTCTGTAATAATTTCACTTTAAGTTTATGTTGAACACTGGTTTGTAAAACTATTGTTATTAAGTCTTCCGATTTACTCCGATGTTATTTGTCAAAATGTTCAAGAGATTGTAACTGAATTGTGAGCTGATCCTGCGGACATCGGGCACTGATGTAGCCCAGTGGCGAACCGGTCTTAATCTCTTGGCTGTACGGATCGGTCAGTGGTTGATAGTGATCAGTGGGCCATGGGATTAGGGCCGTTACGTCACAGAGTGGTATCGGAGCATCTCACTACGACGTTGCAATCTTTTTGCGAAAATTTCAAAAGGTTTTTAAGTTCAAAAACTAAACTTGACTATTTTGAGTCCAAATTGCTTCTCTCATCTCATCTTGTCTTTGGCAACTAGTAGCAAGACAACTTGTATAAGCCCTATGTACCTTACCTTAGTAGTTGCATTGCCTTGTTCCGTAGGAACGAATCATGCATCATGTCATATCACTTAAGTTAACTTCCTCTCTAAGTCGGTTGGGTTAGTATGCCTTTACCTTTTTCTTGCTAGCCTTTCTCACCTATAATCTCTTGTCCAGATATGGTCATCCTCAAGCGGACTGCTCGCAAGTCGACTGGACCGCATGGTGTGCCGCGTCACCAGCTGGCGCCACGCACCGGAGAAGAGACTGGAGAGAATCCAACGGACGTCGCTCGTCCCGCCGCACCCGCAAGCAGCTGAAGGAGGAGATCAAGAATCTAAAGCTGAGATGGAGAACATGGAGCATGACTTCTATCTTTCCCGCATGGAGTTTTATGAGGCACGAGCTTCCTTGGAGCAGGCCAATCGGAACACGGTTCGCGCTATCGAGCAGCGCAACGAGGCTTGGAACCGCGAGGACGTCGCCAGAGCCCAGCTCCATGGACTGCAGCAGTACACTGCCCAGATTGAGCAGTACAACGATATGCTTCATGAGGAGGTACATCAACTGTACGACCAGCTCCACCCCATGATTCCACCTGTTGCTGAGGATCCAGAAGATGGAGTCGTGGAGGAACCTGAAGAAGAACATGAGCCAGTCCAGAATGTAGAAATGGAACCTGCTGAAGATGTTCCATTGAAGATGAAGATGAGGAGGAAGAGCCTGAGCTCATCATCGAAGATGAAGATGACGATGAAGAGATGATCATCATCGATGACGACTAGATTCGTTGTGTCTGTACCATCTGCTCACCTAAAGCCTTAAGTCTAGGTTTGGGACGTAGTTGGTCTTCTGTCTAGTCGAGTCTGTATCGCGTCTTGTACCTTTCCTTTATCAGTAGTCGAACCTCTGTATCAGTTATCTACCCTTGCATCAATGAATCTTATCAGTCAGTTTCGTTCAAAAGCAATCTTTGGATGCTAAGTTCCCAAATTCTTAACAGATGCCTGTGAACACCCGCACTGGAGCCGGAAGTTCCGGAGGTGCCAACCTTCCAAACCCTCCACCAGTTCCTGCTACCCTGGCAGATGCCATTGCAGCCTTGGCCGCCGCTGCCAACCTAATGGCTCAGAACCAAGGACAGCAGAATGTTGGTCACCGTGGTCGTCACAACCAAGAACCACCTATGTGGAGTTCACTGAAACCCGTCCACCGGTTTTCACCAGAGCCGATGAACCCCTCGAAGCTGATGATTGGCTCCGCACCATGGAGCAGAAGTTTGGTCTCATCCGATGCACTGAAATCCAGAAGCCCCGGTTGCTTCTCAGCAGCTTCGTGGTCCAGCAAGTGCTTGGTATGCCAACCTCTTGGCTGCCCACCTGAAGGTCATGAGTTGACCTGGGAGGAGTTCCGCACCGCTTTCCGTGCACATCACATCCCGTCAGGTCTGATGAAGATGAAGCTTGATCAGTTCCTAGCTCTGCAGCAGAAGGAATCCACAGTGATGCAGTATGTGGGTCAGTTCAATCACCTGAGCCAGTATGCCTCCGACTATGTCAACACAGAGGAAAAGAAGAGAGATTGTTCCTTAGGGGTCTGCACCCTAAGATTCGCAGAGGTCTGTCCAACAACCTCAACGGATCTTATCATGATGTCGTTGACCGTGCTGTCGCTTTCGAGGAAAGTAACCGCCAGTATCAGGAGGAGAGAAGAAGAAGAAGGCTGGGTCTAGCAGCTTCTCCAGCAACCATAAGCGCCCAAGAATCATCTACCACCCCAGTCACCACCAAAACCGTGCCCCATATCCCCATCAGCAAGTGGTCGTTCGTACCGCGGCCACCACTCATAATGCCAACCAGCAAAGTGCCACTCAGCCGAACGCCCCAGGTGTTCGTATCACCACCCCACAAACAGCTTACAACCATCCATGCTACAACTGTGGCCAAGTTGGTCACTGGTCTCGCGATTGTCCGAAACCCAAGAAGAATGCCCAGCATGCACAGAAAGGCCCTGGAGGATCACAGCAGCAGCACCGTGCACCGCAGCAGCACGTCCAGAAGGGCAAGTTTGTCAAGAAGCACGGGCAAGTCTACTTCACCACCGTCAGTAGCATCCCAGAAGGAGAGCCCGTCATGCTCGGTAGGTTCTCTGTTGCCAATCATCCTGCAGTCGTCTTGTTCGATTCTGGTGCATCGCATTCCTTCATCAGTCGCACTTTTGTCATCAAGCATGAGTTACCCATGGGGGAGTTAAAAGAAAGTTTTTGCATACTTTCGCCTGGAGGGCGGATAAATACTAAGGAAGTGGTCCGCAGTATACCAGTAATGTTGGGGGAACATGTTTCCTACCACCATGATAGTACTGCGCGATCAAGAGATAGATGTCATCTTAGGCATGAATTGGATGTGTCAGTATAAAGCCATGATAGACATCTTGGATAGAGTTGTGAGAGTGGATATTCCTAACAGCACTTCCAAACTCCTTCTCCAACTTCCTATGCCTCAAAAACCAGCAACCACCCAGTTGAATGCCGCCTGTGTTGCGGAAGTCAGGGATATTCCCGTGGTCTGTGAGTTCCCTGATGTCTTCCCGGAAGATCTACCTGGTCTGCCTCCCGACCGCGATGTTGAGTTTGCCATAGAGCTAAAGCCCGGGACTGCTCCTATATCCCGTAGAGCTTATCGAATGCCTCCCAGAGAGTTGGCAGAGCTGAAGATCCAATTGCAAGAGCTCTTGGACAAGGGTCTCATTCGCCCAAGTTCATCTCCTTGGGGCTGTCCTGCTATCTTGTGAAGAAGAAGGACAAAAGTCTTCGTCTGTGCGTTGACTATCGCCCACTCAACGAGGTCACCATCAAAAATAAATATCCCTTGCCTCGCATTGACCTTCTTTCGACCAGTTGTCTGGAGCCAGAGTGTTCTCCAAGATTGATCTCAGATCTGGCTATCACCAAATAAAAATCCGTCCAGAAGACATTCCTAAAACAGCTTTCACCACCAGATACGGCCTATATGAGTACTTGGTCATGTCCTTTGGCTTGACCAATGCCCCCGCTCATTTCATGTATCTCATGAACTCTGTGTTCATGCCAGAGCTCGATAAATTTGTAGTCGTGTTCATTGACGACATCCTTGTCTATTCAAGAACTCCTGAAGATCACGCCAAGCATCTTCGAATCGTTCTCTCTCGTCTCAGAGATCACCAGCTGTATGCCAAGTTCAGTAAATGTGAATTCTGGCTAGATCGAATTCAATTCCTTGGTCATGTCCTGTCCGCTGAAGGTGTGTCAGTTGACCCTGAAAAAGTGGCAGATATCTTGGATTGGAAGCCACCTACCACTGTCCGCGAAGTTCGCAGCTTCATGGGAATGGCTGGATACTATCGTCGTTTCATCCCAGATTTCTCCAGAGTCGCCAAGCCTATCACAGAGTTGTTGAAGAATTCCGTGGATTTCGTTTGGTCACCAGCCTGTGAGCAAGCCTTTCAAGCCTGAAGAAACTGCTAACTACATCACCAGTCCTAGCTCAACCAGATATCGAGAAACCCTTCGATGTATACTGTGATGCATCTGGTACTGGTTTGGGCTGTGTTTTGATGCAAGAAGGACGAGTAATCGCTTATGCCTCACGACAGCTTAAGCGACATGAGGAAAACTACCCACCCATGATCTTGAGCTAGCAGCAGTCGTGCATGCCTTGAAGATTTGGCGTCACTATCTGTTGGGCAGTATCTGCAATATGTATACGGATCACAAGAGCCTAAAGTATATCTTCACTCAAGAAGAATTGAATATGAGGCAGAGAAGATGGCTTGAGCTGATTAAAGATTATGATCTCAAAGTACATTACCATCCTGGTAAGGCAAATGTAGTTGCCGATGCCCTCAGTCGCAAGTCACACTGCAACTGTCTGACGACGAAGCCCTATGATCTTTCCTTGTGCCATGAACTTGAAAGGATGGGTATCGAAATGATTCGCAAGGAAGCCTGAACAATGTCAGCATCGAAAAACCATCAAGGATCAAGTCATTGCTGCTCAGAAGGATAACCCTGGAATCAAGCACATCATCGAAAAGGTCCAGACCGGAAAGACTGATTGTTTCAGGATCGATGATGTAGGAGTTGTTTGGTTCAAGAACCGTCTAGTAGTTCCCAAGGTGCCTGAATTGAGACAGTTAATCCTTGATGAAGCACACTTGACCAGATTCTCTATTCACCCCGGTAGCAACAAGATGTACCAAGACTTAAAGCAGAGATTCTGGTGGACTAAAATGAAGATTGAGATTGCTCGGTATGTCGCTCAGTGTGATACCTGCCAAAGAGTCAAGGCAGTACACATGAAGCCTGGAGGAGAATTGCAACCTTTGTCAGTACCCGCTTGGAAATGGGACGACATTAGTATGGATTTTGTAATGGACTACCCAAGACCCAGAAAGGTTTTGATTCCATTTGGGTAATCGTGGACCGACTCACTAAGCAAGCTCACTTTTTGCCAGTCAAGACCAGTTACACTGTCCCCATGTATGCCACCTTGTACAAGAACAACATAGTGAAGCTTCATGGCATACCCAAGACATTGTCTCTGACCGTGGTACCCAGTTTGTCGCTAAGTTTTGGAAAGCGTTCCATGCCTCACTTGGAACCAAGCTCTTGCATAGTACAGCTTATCATCCTCAAAACTGATGGACAAACAGAGCGAGTCAACCAAGTGCTGGAAGACATGTTGAGAGCCTGTATTCTTACCTTCGCAGATACTGGGTGACTGTTTGCCTTTGGCAGAGTTCTCGTATAATAACAGCTACCAAGAGAGCATCAAAATGGCACCCTTTGAAGCACTGTACGGTCGTCGTTGTCGTACACCCTCAGTTGGTCTGAGCCCGGAGAAAGAGAATTCTTCGGAGTTGACCTGGTTAAGATATGGAAGAGAAAGTCAAGCAGATACAGGAGAATATGAAGATTGCCCAATCTCGACAGAAGAGCTACGCAGACAAGAGACGTCGACCTTTGAAGTTTCAAGTTGGAGATTATGTATATCTCAAGGTCTCACCAACCAAAGGAGTCACTCGTTTTGGAGTCAAAGGAAAGTTAGCACCTCGCTACATTGGTCCGTTTGAGATTTTGGAATGTTGTGGCAAGGTAGCTTACAAGCTGAAGTTGCCTGATCATCTCTCCGCTGTCCACAATGTTTTCCATGTCTCCCAACTCAAGAAGTGTCTCAGAGTACCAGAACATGTCGTGGAAGTTGAAGGTGTCGAGCTAGAGCCTGATCTGTCCTACTCAGAATACCAGTTCGCGTGTTGGACCACAAGGATCGCGTTACCCGAAGAACCACCACAAGATGGTACAAAATCCAGTGGAACCAGCACTCTGAAGAAGAAGCTACTGGGAATCTGAAGACTTCTTAGCAAAGAACTACCCCGACTTTCTCGAATCTCTGTCAATGTAAAGTTTTGCCTTTATCCCTTCTTTGTCCTTTGTAAGACGTGGAATCTCGGGGCGAGATTTCTTTAAGGGGGGGAGGCTGTAACACCTCTGGTGTTTAGCATGTAATTAACTTGACATATCATCATTAAGCATCTTAATCATGATTTCATGTGTATGCATTTTGCTAAGTGTATCATGTGATTTACCTCTATTTCAAAAACCCTATTAGCCCACTTCTCTCTACTAGGGCAAAATGGTAATTTCATCTCTGTGATTAGCTTTGTGTAATTCTTTCCTTTGGTGTCTTGAAGTGTTGTTGTGTTGGCCAAAGTTCAAAAATCAGAATTTGATTTCAAAACTCTTTGCAAAACCCTGATTTCCAAATCCTGGATTTATCCCTCTTGTTGTGATTCAAAAATTATTCAAAATTTGGGATTGGTCCAAAAAGCAAAGTTGTAGATCTGTCAAAGAGAAACAACTTTGGTATTTACAAATTTTCAAGTTACAGTACAAAGTTTTGAGTTATTTCAAATTCTATCAAACTCCAGTTTTTGTCCCCTTTCAGTTTTCAAAATGAGTTCAAAAACTAATGAGTTTCAGAAAAGTGTATAATAGCAAAGTTGTAGGTTTTGACAAATGGAACAACTTTATAGATAAAGATTTTCAAGTGTAGTTTTCCAATTAATTTTGATTTGAATCAAGTTTGAAAAAGTGTCCCTTTACTGTTTTCAAGTATTGTTCAAAAACTATTTGGAATTTGAAAATGTTCATATTGACAAAGTTGTAGATCTCGTTTTTCTGAGCAACTTTGGTGTTTTGAGTTTTGTCGCTCAGTTCAAGTTTTGAAGTATTTGTTGCAAGCCAAAGAACCCCCTAGTCAAACCTAGCCTAGACCCTGTTCATCTTCTCGGTAGGGGGGGGGGGTCCGGCCATGGCCGCCTCGCCGTCGCCGCGTGCGCCACGCGCCTGGCTGCTGTCCGCCTGCTCCCGACCAGCCGCCTGCAACCGCGACAGCACGCCGCACCCGCACGCGCAACCGCTGACCCTCGCACCCGTCCCCCACTGCTCCCCGACACCGCCGCCGCGTGTTCAACGTCGGCGAGCTCACGCCCAGGGCCCGAGCGCGCGTCAACCCTGCTGCCAGAGCACAATCGAGTGCGCACGCCTCCGTGAAGCTTACCGCCTGCCCGTGAACCTCTCCGCCCCCGAGCGCGCCTATAAAACCTCCCGCCGGTGAGCCGAGCCCTCACCGCCTCCGCCACCGTCGCCAGCTCACACCAGCGCCTCCCGAGCTCAACCATCTAGCTCAGGAGCTCCGCCGTGTCCTGTGCAGCTTCACCACCCCTCAATTTGGTCTCTACCGTCCCTGGTTGCCCGGCGTAACTCGCCGTTCCCATCTCCGGCGAGAAGCCCGTCGAGGTCGGGATCGTGAAATACTCCCTCTCCGGCCTTGATCATCTCCCTCCGACCCCCGCATCACCTTCCTTGCTCCTTTGCGCCTCTGACAGACCCCTGCGGTCACTTGTATCGCGCAGGATCATCGGGACGACGATCGCCGCCGTGAGCTTTCCGCCGGCCACCGTCGACCACCTCCCTCCGTTCATCCCCTTCCCTCGCCGAGCCGCTTAATCGACTCACGGTGAGCTCCTGATGCCGTCCCTACCCTCGGTTTCGCCGCGGAGAGCCCGCAGTGGCCGGCGCAGCAGCGCCGCCGCCGTCGGCCGGCCGCCGGTGAGCGAGGGAGAAGAACAGTGCTCTTTTCTATTTTCTCATACATGTGAATAGTGCTGAGATTTCATATTTTTGTGTGATTTTCTGTGTTGATCCATAAATTCTGAAAATTTTGTGGTAGACTTTTTATGCTCTGAAGTATTTTATAAAATATGAAACTTGACTTTTCTGCACAAATTTGAAAATGAAAAATCTCCCTTTTAATTAATAAATGATGGTTTTGGTTTTTAGAAAATGTTTTATAACTCCAAAATTTATGAGATCACTTTTTGTGAGCTAGTTATGCCATGACAAGTCTCTGGTGAAATTTTGAAGTCATTGGAACAAGTTGATTTTTGAGCTTTATTTTAATTAAGGAATAGTGCCTTTTGTAATTAAATGTCTAGATTTAATTGAGCACCTTAATGACCTCCAAAAATTATGAAATTGTTTTGCCATATACTTGTACCCTAATGAACTTGTGTGATTAATTTGGTAATTTTTGGAGCACCTTCATAAAATGACCTTTTTAAATAATTAAGAAAAATAGAAAAGGGTGATTAGGGTTAGCGTTGATTGACCTGTGATGTGACTTTTGGGATTGCTTGATGTTCATAGACCCCTACCCTTTGGTCTATGATGTTTGTGATGCTATGTTTGATTGATGTTTAGGATAGTTATGATAAAGTCTAGTTTAATCAATTTTGCTTAAGGAAGAAATGGCTAACTTTTATGCTCAACCTAGATTTCGATTATGCCTGCCTTAGAGTAATCTTGAATCTGTGGATTGTCTTGCACCTGAAGTCCATGTCATCATTCTCATGAGCATTCATCATTGCATCCGTATAGTTGACGAAGAAGGCCCTGAAGTCGAGGTAGCCGCCGAAGGATCTGTCCCCGAGGCAACCCCAAGCTCCGACGCTTATACCTACCCCGACTCTGCTCTTTTTGCCATCCAAGGCAAGCCCGGTGCATTTAACCCTTTCCTTGAATTTATAAATGTTTCTTAAAGTCTTTGAGTTAAATTATTGCATTAGGTTGATAGGAGTTGAGTGAAATCCTATCTGATGCATTATCTACCTTGACCAATGATACACCCGATACCTGCTTTTCAAAAACTATTTGAAAAATGCTTAGCAATGCTATATGATAGATTTGCAATAAAAATGCCAAGTTCAAAGTGTGTCACTTTAAGAATATTTATGGAATTTCTGGTTTACTCCCACCTTTGGCTAAGTATCTGATCCGTACCTAGTCAATGGGAAGGAGAGGTTGTCCTTGCGTACGGTGCCGTCATGTTGTAGTCCGGGACTCAACAGTTGACACCGACCGGGACAGGGTTGAAAAACTGACAGGACCTGTACTCTTGGGTTAGAGTCCCGAGGTGCTTGTCGCTGGCTGGAAAATTTAGGGACCACCTGTATGGGGGCCTGATTGACTAAGACTTGCAACTATTCACATACTACGGAAAGCTTCGGCTCCGAGGAATCCTTTATTGGACCGACAACCGCGCACTGGGAGTGGAGAGATGGCGGAAGTAGCATGTACCCACGTGGGTTAGAGGCCCGGATTGGAGTGGTGTACTGTACTTCCGGGTGGCGTAGGACCGGGCCCAATCTTGGAGGAATCGTGGTAGACGAGTTGGCATATGCAAGCTTGGGTGCTACATATGCAGTGTGGATAGGGACCCTCAGCTGAGTATTATTTATCCGGATTAACGCTGCTCCTCGGTTATGGAGACTTAGTCACTGACTGTCAACAGGGAGTGGTTCTCAACTAGGTCTGTTTTGGAAAGTAAAATGAATCAAGGATTATGATGGAACAAGGAATACCGAACCTTTCAAAATAAAAATGGAGGTTTACCAAAAATGCTTTTCTGCAAAATACTTGAACTTGCTTAAGCCTTACCTTGACTACCCTAAGCCTGCATTCCTGAGTCTTCTCCCTTTCTTTAGTCAGGTAAGTCTTGTTGAGTACCTTTGTACTCAGGGTTCTTTTACCCATGTTGCAGGTATGGCAGACTCCTCAGTATGCCTCGGACCCTGCTGTGTGACTGTTGTTCAAGAAGAGGCCGATGAGGCCGATGAGTGATTATTCACCCTTGGGCTGGGTGAAGTATCTTTTAGTTGTTGTCATCTGCTACCCTGCCAACTCTATTTGAGCTATGGTCTGTAATAATTTCACTTTAAGTTTATGTTGAACACTGGTTTGTAAAACTATTGTTATCTAAGTCTTCCGCTATTTACTCCGATGTTATTTGTCAAAATGTTCAAGAGATTGTAACTGAATTGTGAGCTGATCCTGCGGACATCGGGCACTGATGTAGCCCAGTGGCGAACCCGGTCTTAATCTCTTGGCTGTACGGATCGACTGTCAGTGGTCGATAGTGATCAGTGGGCCATGGGATTAGGGCCGTTACGTCACACTACTTTGCAGAAATTTAAATTGCTTAAGTAAAAACAAAAATTTAAATGAGGGGATAAAGACTTACCTTAGCCTAACTTACCTTGGTTAGCCGCCTTGGATTCCCGATTAGTGTCGTCTTCACGGTGGTTGTGGTGGATTGTCGGCACCGACGAACTTTGATGACGGGTGTTTTTCTGGTCGCGGTGTGAACTCGAATTTCTCCTCCTTTCCACTGATGTGGAGCTGAATTTCTCCAGCTCCAACATCAATGGTGGCTTTTGCAGTGCTCAGAAATGGCCGTCCCAAGATCAATGGCGTCCGGTGGTCGGGATTAATATCCAGAACCACGAAATCCACCGGGACAAAGAGATTCCAGATTTTCACACCGAATATTCTCTGCTATTCCCGTGGGATATCGGAGCGATTGATCGGCTAGCTGCAAACACATAGAAGTAGGGGACAAGGTATGATGATTTAATTTATCATATATTACCTTGGGCATGACGCTGACGCTTGCTCCCAAATCACAGAGTGCATGCTCAAAGTGCTGCTCTCCAATTGAACATGCGATCGTTGGATTTCCTGGGTCCTTCTTCTTTTATGGGAGTTGGTTTAAAATGACACACACTGCAATCTTGTCAATTCAATTTAACCACGTCCCTACATGGAATTGGTTTCTTCTTACTGAGCATGTCTCTTAAATATTTTGCATAAGTTGGAACCTGCATAGCGTCAATAAATGGCACATGTATATATAATTTTTGAATTACCTCGACGAACTTCTTGAATTGGTCGTCTTCCATCGGATTTTTGTATCGATCTGGAAAAGGTAATACATGTGTATCATAGAATTCATGAGGAGCAATTCGTACCTTGGATGAAGGTTCAGCTGGCGTCTCCTCTTCTTCGTCTTCTTCAACATTAACAATATTTTTCTTTGCAGCAGTATTACTACTAGGAACTAAATTAGGATGAGGGAGATCACGAGTGCATTTACCACCTCTCGTGGTTACAGCTTTTACCTCCTCATAGTATTTATTTTGAGATTTAATATTATCTACTTTTTGCTCTAATCTCTTATTAAAACTAATTTGTTCCTTAAATGTTTCAGAAAAATCTTTCAGTTTAGCATAAATTCCTTGTAACATTTTATCATGTTCAATTAATTTGTTACTTATGCTATCATTAATTCTACCTTGATTAGAAACTAATTTTCTAATGGGAGAATTAAATACGGAGGTTTGAGGCATACCTTTATTATTCCATTGTTGGATCATTGGAATTGGAGGTTCTCCGTAGCCACCATTATTAAGAAGGGATTTGACATCCTCTTTCTTAATTTCTGTTTGACCTTCACTTGACGAAGCGGCTCTTTGCTTGGCGTAGTACTCCTTTGCAGCACGATCTCTCTTCTCATTTATCCTTTGCTCTAGCAATTTTACCAAAGTTTGCAGGGTGACTGAATCAGCTTGCTTAATTTCAGACATACCTCTAGCACGTGTTTCTGTCCATCCTTGATTCGCCACCATTGTCTTGATCAGATTGGTTGCCTTCTCTACAGTGACAGAGAGGTATGCACCTCCGGCGGCAGCATCAATGTGTTGTCGAGATTCTTGCTGGAGTCCATTGTAGAAGCTCTGGATCAAGTACCAGTCTTGCATACCATGGTGAGGACAGTATTTAACATACTCTTGTAGTCTCTCCCAAGCATTAGTGATTGTTTCTTCGTCTCCCTGTCCAAAGTTGGAAATTATGCTACGGACAAGAATAGTCCGACTTATCGGGCAGAATTTGTGGAGGAATTGATCCGCGCATCTCACCCAAGTCAGCAGGTGTCCAGAGTTGAAGAGGAACCACTGCTTCACTTTTTCCACTAATGAAAATGGAAAAAGACAAAGTCTGATGGCATCCTGTGAAACTCCCTGCACAGAAATTGTACTACATATCTCCAGAAAATTCTGGAGGTGAGCATTGGCATCCTCGGAAGGTTTGCCATTAAATGCAATAGTTTGAGCCATACGTATTAAGTGAGGTTTAAGCTCAAAATCTACATTACTAGTAGAAGGTAACACTGGAATGTGAGCAAGAGTAGGCATGGAATACTCACAGAGTGTTTTGGTCGACGTCGATGTTGATTGATCGTTGGAGCAGCTTGGTTCGTCAGTCACTCTTGACTAAGATTCTTGTCTCGACGAACTCCTCTCACGAAAGTTCAGGTTCTTCCTCAGAGGAGTGAGATTAGCTCTCGCTCTCCTAAGAATGGCCTCTGGATCTTCTTGGTAGTCGCTCGGAAGATTGAATCCGGCCATGACTACTTGAACGATCACAAACAACAGACGATATATATACCCGCTAAAACTACGGGGGTTAATTCAATAGAAATCACAAAGAATTAATTCTAGCCAATTGCTTCCCCGGCAACGGCGCCAGAAATGCTTGTTGACTCTTGCTAACGTCATCACTAGGAGTAGACTATGAATCTATCCCCGGCAATGGCGCCAGAAAGGTTTGTTGGTACTTCTTAATGTAAGAAGTATAACTAACTATTCGTATGACTATTGGTAGGTTCAGCAAGCGCACAGAATAAGTCTATTGTAGCACTTCACCCGGGAGTAACCGAGTATCGTATTTATTTCCACAGGGAAGCTACTATGGCAGAACTAACACTAGGACTGCTATGAACAACTAGTGATTCTAGCAGGGTTGATCGAGATGTATGAAAGGGGGGTTGGTTTCTACTACTACTAAAAAGAAAAGAAAGACTAAACTACTACTAACCTAAATCGGCGGGGTCTGGCCGATGAACAGATTAATGTTTTCCTACACACTAACGATCACAACTAACTTAGCAATAAGGTTTTATCTAGTTCTTCGAACCGTACACACCCTCTGGACTATTTACCTCAGACGTGGCACAACGAAGTTTATGATTTAAGAACTAACCCAACTTGAACTACGTGGTGGAATTCAAGGCTCCCAGGGCTGTCACCACTTGTTTGCTACCACAGCTATCCAGGGGGCTAGCCACAAACTAAGTATAACTAGTCTAAGCACCGCGCTTACACTAACATATACTACTCTAATCTTGCGTCCAAAACTAGAGCACTGATTACTCAGCGAAGAACCCAAACTAGATATAGACTAAACACTAAGCTATCTATGATCGAAAGCACTCAACAAGAACAATAAGTAAAGAACTTAAAGTAAATGTTGAAAGTAGAAGAACACTAAGATAAATGAAGGAAGAATTGGAATTATACCAGAGACTTGGAAGATCCTCTATTACAACTCCAGCTCTTCTCTTCTTCTACACTCTCGCTCTCACTCTGAGTCTCTCAACTAGAGTGTTCCTTCACCAGAGCCTCACTTACAAGAGAGTGGACTAATGAGGTGAGGTCTGAGTACAAATGAGCTAGGGGGTCCTATTTATAGCCTAGGGACCTAGGGATAGGTCAGGGGGTGAGAGTGCTGGCGGGCGCCAGCCCTAGGTGGCGGGCGCCACCCCCCTGGCCCTTGGATCCACCGCCTCTTCATCAACGGCATCCAGGAGGTCCTCCAAGTCGGTTAGGGTTCGGTTAGGGTTGTCCAATAATCGTCACATGGGCAATTAGGCCTTGATCCATGTGACATTGCTTCTTAGCCCTTGGATGAACCGACTTAGGTGAGCAACGGCTGCAAATGAGCGTGGGGTGCTTCCCCTGGATCAGTGATATGGCAGGGGAGTTTGGGCTTCTCCCCCCTGGCGGCCGCCAGCTAGGGGTGGCGGGCGCCACCCCTCCTTGGCCCAGAGTGAGCCCAGGCACGTGGGCTTGCTCCCTGGTGGGTCCATTTGGTCATTTTGCTCAAAAACCCTGCAATTTCCTACATTCAAATAAAACTCAAGGACAAGTGGAAATTGTTAGTTTATAAAAGGTTTTTGGTTGATTTTAGGCTCTTGTGTTGTGTTATATGACCTTGTTGATGCTAAGAATATGACACTTAGTCAGCGTCAACAGTCTCCTCGTGTGGAGGAATTTCGGCTGAAATCGAATCGTGTTGTGTTCTTCACGTTTTGGTTTTTCATCTCTTGGAGATTTGCCTCGTTCTCCCTCTCCACGAGATGATTTTCGATTCCACTTGAATCAATTTGTTCTTTGTCGTGAGCCCCTTCTTTCTACCGAAGGAATTCTCTCCTAACCTCACGAATCCATAGATCGGGTTGATTTTGTGTTCGTTCTTAGTTCTTTCCCCTTTTCGGTGACCCACGAATCTCTCTTGATTGACTTGGTTTGGTGCGATGATTTCTTAGGATTTGCACCCGAATACATAGAGGATCACCTGGGAGAAGTTTGATCGAAGCCCATTTTGATTTGGTGAAGTTTCGATCGATTTGGCTTTTGTCTCGAGCAGTTTTTCTGCTCTCTGTTCATCCGCGGACAGTCCGCGCCCCCAGCTTCGGACAGTCTGGGGATCGGGTTTGGTCAGGTCAGTCAGGCGCAGCCCCCTGATTGTTCACTGTCAAGTGAACGGCGGACAGTCCGCGGTACAATCCCGCGGAAAGTCCGGGACCTGTCCAGCAGACTTGCAGAACTGTTCTGTTTCTGGTCTTTTGCCGGCGGACAGTCCGGACTCCCAGTGTCGGACAGTCCGGCGTTGGGCGGACAGTCCGGGATCCTGACCCCGGACAGTCCGCGAACCTGCAGTCTTTGTAGTTTTGCTCCGAGGCTTTGGCAGCTGCTTTTGGGGTTTGTCCGGAGGTTCCGTTGTACCACTAGGACATCTCCTAGGGTATCCACCTACTCGTAGGTCGTGAACTCTCCGGTCATTTCGAGTCTTCTCTTTTGGGTGACTTTCAGGGACAAGGGCCAGACTATTCATGAGTTGAATTTGAGGCTCCCATTCACCCCCCCCCTCTGGTCGCTAATCCGGTCCTTCAAATACGTCAAGATAAACTTGGTCCGTAAAGTTCCCCAGTCTCCTCCGGCACTTCCCACGGTCCGAGCATGCCATGTTTTAGCTGCTCCCGTCAAAGTGAACAGAAACAACTTCCACTTGACAGTGTCAGGTGAAATGCCCGAAATGTTCAAGCATGCACAGACTTGCTCAAACTCACGTAGATGTATGTAGGGATTTTCTGATCCCGTAAACATGCTCTCCTGAACTTTATTAATAAAGTCAGGGCGCAATTCGTAACTATCGGCATATATAGGTTGTGATGATGAATATGGCTCTAATCGCGAACTCTTAGGAGCTGCGAATTGTAAGATAGATTGGTTCTCCATGCGGAGAGGGTAAAGATGATCCTAACTCTAGTCTCAAAAATCAGCTACCGTTCCCCGGCAACGGCGCCAGAAAAGCTTGTTGACACCTGGCGTGGCACGCAGAAGAAACCGCAAGCGCACGGCTGTCAGTTGTAGCTTTTCACCTCAGAGTATTTCAGGGTATCGAATCCACGAGGAACGCGAAGTGATTTTGAGAAAACTAGGGGGGTAAGGATATCTAGGATAGATGAAGGGAACGAGCACTATCTACTGGGGTAGATCCTAGTTCTATTAGACTTCTAGTGATTTAAGTTCTTTACTAGTGTACTATGGGCGTACTAGCCTTTACCACTGACTTAGGTTGAACGCTAGCACAACGAGCCCTACTGTTAAACTAGACCAACTACGTGGTGGAATTCAAGGCGCACAGGGCTGTCACCACCTGCTTGCTACCACAGCTATCCGGGGGCCTAGCCGTATTCACTGGCAATATATAGCCTAAGTACCACACTTAATCTATATACTACTACTACTAGCCCTGTACTAGAACTAGAGCACTTGAAACTAATATCAAGCAATGAAACGAGCACACAAGTACTGAAAAGTAAATACTTGAAGATAAAATAGATACTAAGTTACCAAAGTTGAAGCGCAGAGCAGAGTGAAGCAGAGGTCTCCGACAGCTCCGGAACTCTCCAGACTTCTATTCTTCTCCTCTTCTAGTGAGGCACTCACACTCTCTCTAATCTCTCTAACAAAGCAAGTGTGCTATTCTAACCAAAATGGTGAGGAATGATTGAGGATCTCTGAATGAAAGCTCAAGGGGCCTATTTATAGTGCTAGGAAGCTAGGGGGTTCTTATAGAGTGAGGGGAGGTCGGTTAGGGTTTAGGGGGTGGCGCCCGCCACCAAACCCTGGCGCCCGCCACCTCTCAGCCGTCGATTTCAACTGCCATTCATCCAACAGTCTTCATTTGCTCTCTTGAGTCAGTTTGAGGGCCGGTTAGGGCTTGGACACGTGTCCAAAGCCCACTATCCACGTGATACTCTTCTTAGCCCTTGGATCAAACCGCCTTAGTGTGCAATGGCCAAGATTTGAGCTTGAGGTGACTCCCACAGATCGATGACGTGGCTTGGGCCACTTTTGGCACGAGTGACTTAGCGGCCGCCAGTAATAGGTGGCGGCCGCCACCTTGCTCTGGCCCATTTGGGCCAAAATGGCTTGGCCTTGCTTCTGGTACTCTTGTTTGGCCCACATTCCATTATTTCCTGTATTAAGATAAGAAACTATGCACATGTGGAAATAGGTTAGTTATAAACCAAATCTTCTACTTTTTTTATGTTGTTTTACTTGGTTTTGGGTGAAATGTTGATGGTGAAATGATGCTTTAATCACCATCAACAAGCATCAGTTTTCTTCCCCTACACACCGCCACAGAATGGTGTTGTAGAGAGGAAGAATCGGACCCTTGTAGAGATGGCCAAGATGATGCTCGATGAGCATAGGACTCCTAGGTGATATTGGGCCGAAGCTATGAACACTGCATGCTATATTTCCAATCGCATTTTTCTCAGAGCTTTCTTGAAAAAGACTTCTTATGAGTTGCGTTTTGGTAGACAGCCCAAAGTCAGTTATTTTAGAGTATTTGGTTGCAACTGTTTTATATTGAAGAAAGGCAACCTTGAAGGACCGAGAAGCTAACCGAAAGCGACCAGAGGGGGGGGTGAATGGGAGCTTCAAAATTTCCTTTCGGAAACTAGATGCCACTGTCCCAAAATCAACCCCAAGAGCGAACCCTGGAGCTTGCTAATGTCCACGACCCTAGATGTAGGGTGGATGCTTCCTAGAAGCACAGCGGGACACTGGACAACCCTAGAAAGCCAACGCAAAAGACGGAACTCGAATCCGATCAAGAACGAACGAACCGCGAACGAAAATGCGCGAACTGGATCGACCGGACTCTGGCCTGCGTCCGGTCAGCAGGGACCGGACGCGTCCGGTCGCTCAAAACCTGATCTGGGAGCTCTCTGGAACTGACCGGACTCTGGCCAGGGGAGTGTCCGGTCGGTTCTCCTGCGTCCGATCACACAGAGACAAAACACGGGAACAGTAGTACCGGTGAGTCCGGTCACTCAACAATCAGAGCGTCCGGTCGAGCTGCAGGGAGACTCGCTGAGCATTCAACGACCGGACGCACTTGGTCAGCGTCCGGTCGGCCCGATGCCAGCGTCCGTCAGAGCACAGCAGTCCTGTTTGTCAACCGATTTGTCTCAATCTCACCTAAAACAATTCCTCTACGGATCAAACTTGGTGAGATAAGTCAAAAGGAGTATAGTGAGCTATCTCTAAGAGATCATGGCTCGAACCTATCTCCAAATCGGTGAATCGAAGAATTTCGGGGGAAGAGAGAAAACTTGACCCGAAACAAAAAATCGATCGATCTCCTAGACCGTGAGGTTAGAGGATGATTCCTTCGGTGGAAAGAAGTGCCTCACGATCTAGAACAACTTGGTTCAAACGGATTCGCAAAAGATGAACCGAGCAAAGAGATCAAGCGACGGGAAAATCGTGAGAAAAGGATTCCGCGAAGAACACGAACACAACGGAAATCACAGCCACGAATTCGATGCAAAGACGCAAATCAAGCCATCGATCTGTGCTCCAAGGTGAGGATACGGCCTCACTTCCTCAAATCAACAGTACACAGAGTGGAGTCTCTTTGCGGATCTCAACTAGCTAAAGCAGGGGATGGGAGAGCAGGAAACCCTAGCAAATGAAAGCACTAACTGAGATAGCTAAAACTGAGATAGGGAGGAGGGTGTCTCCCCTGGACTACTTATACTAACCTAGACTAAGTCTATTTCCTACTCTACCCCTCTCTAAACTAATTACAGAGCGAACCAGCTAAACCCTAAGGCTATTCTGGTCCAACCCGCGGTGGTAGGTAGATCCGACGGCCACGCCCGCTCGAACCGAAGCGTTGCCTCGACGCAACCTCTGGATCGCCGCCACGTGTCGCCCTCGCTCTGCACCCCCGTTTTGTGGCCCAAACTGGGAAACCATCCTTTTCCATTGGCCCCCGGTTTTGAGGCCCAAACCGGAAACCAGCCTCCAGCCTGAGTTTTGTGGCCCAAACTCAGAAACCCGCAGCGCCCGAGTTTTGAGGCCCAAACTCGGAAACCGGCCCACGCCCAGGTTTTGAGGCTCAACCTGGAAACCGTCGCGCCCAGGTTTTGTGGCTCAACCTGGAAACCCAGCACCCAGGTTTTGAGGCCCAAACCTGGAAACCGTCCACCCGTTGGTTTTTCTCTGGCTCAACCAACAAACCGGCGTCGTAGAGGGGATGCACCGCCTGTGCACCCCTTCCACCGACATGATCGCACTTCTCCGCTTGTCGCTGTCGCAGGCTGCCAGCCACCACAGCTGATCCTCCGGCCTCCAGTCCATCAGTCCAAGTCCACGTCCGCCCTTCACCGTCAGATACATCGGCATGGCACGTCCGCCGCACGGCACGCCCATCCTTCATCGCGCCCGGTCCATCGGCACGGCACGTCGCAACTTGACCTTCACCCGCCATCGATCACTGTCTCCGTGCTCGACACCTGCACAACACAAGCCAAAGAACATGCGCATCATCTTCGTTGACAATCACTCATCACACAGAGACTCGGCATACACCCATGTATCCGCAATCTCCCCCTTGATGAGTGCATTGTCAACTCCACAACAAATCATGAATAAGAAGAAGGAGGTAGGAAGGAGTGGGAAGAGAAAACCCAACCAAACGACCCAAAAGCCTAACAAAAGCCAAAGAAGGTCAAGTGGATGAAGCGAAAAACTTGGTCCCCAAAGACATGGGCAACGGCTCGACGCAACCAAGCAAAGCAAAGCTAGCCCTCAAGAAGAGGTAGAACAGGCTCAACACCGCTAGCAGATACCAATTGAAGATCGGAGGACAACAGAAGCAAAATGCTAGTCCCTCAAGATAGAGGCACAGAGGCTCAGCACAACTAGCAAGAAAATCACTCCGAACCAATTGGAAATCAACCCAAACCAAATGGGAAGCACACCAGACGATACCAATTGAAAGCCAAATGAAAAAGCTTATGAAAGCTCATGAAAAGCTAGGAACGTTTGCTAGTCCCTCAAGACAGAGGCAACGGCTCAACACAACTAGCAAACTCCCCCTCGACAAATGCAAGAGCTAGGAACGTTTGCTAGTCCCTCAAGACAGAGGCAACGGCTCAACACAACTAGCAAACTCCCCCTCGACAAATGCAAGCAACTAGGACAAATGACTTTCCCTTAGTTGATCAACACAGGAGCATATAATTTGCATAAATTTCTCCCCCTAGTTGAAAATGCACTTATCAAGGCCAAAAGGTATCGGAGAAGCAACTCCCTTCACATAAAACTCCCCCTGAACACAAGATCTCCTTCCAAAATGCATATGAAGTCAAAATGCAAGTTAGGAGCTTCAAGTATATAGTCAAAAGAGTGCACAGATGCTCTAATCAGTATAGCTCCAATATCTCAATTAAGCACTCAAATAGCAAAGGCTCAAACTGATCACTTATACGAAATATGAAGCATATGAGCATGTGAGCAGTTTTAAGCCAAAAGGATAGGCACCATCAAAATAGCACTAGACATGTATAGAAGGAATCCAAACAAGTGCTAAGCATATATACAAGGTGAACTACCCCTAGCAAGGTTCAATCATCATGCATAGGAATGAAGCATATACTTGTGATTTCAAATTCATATCGGAGTTGCAGCGGTAAAAGAATTCACAAGTTCATTTTTAGCATGTGATTGCGAGAGGTTGAAAGCTTGTCATCGCCTAACTTTTCAACCGTGCGAAGCCTATGCCGAAGCAATCAGAAGCTTAAAGCAACGGTTTCGGTCATACACTTCATGGCTCAAGTTTAACTCAAGGTGCAATGAGAAACAGTCTCAATACCATGAGGTGTTGACAAGCAATCCCATCTCGATCTTTTCAATTCAACAATACTTGGTTCAGATTTTAAGCAAGTTATGAACAACCAAGCAAGTGAATGACTCAGAACTAGAGACATAGCAACCTAGCATATATGAAAAGCAGGAATGGACTCAACACACCCTACACATGCTAGTTGCATATCTCAATGGTGAACATTTTCAGATTTATATATATTAGGCATAATTCACCATTCCAAAAATAGCTCGCTCATAACATGTAACAGTGATCAGAAAGAGCATAAGCTACAAGCATCATCATAAGTATCGGAGCAATACTAACAAGAGCATAATTACATTCTAGTGAATATAGACATGAAGCTCAGAATGTAAATGAGTATGCCCGACACAAAACTGAAAGAAAGAAGATACCAATTGGAAAGACTCAAGAAACTCAAAAGAAAAGAGCCTCAAAATAAAAGAGTCAGTCTGTACATCTCAAAATGCTTCCCCCATCTAAAAGGGAAACACACACCAAGCTCACCCCTCAACCTATTAAAGGTTGATTCGTCTAAAGGCTTGGTGAAAATATCAGCCAATTGGTGATGAGTATCGACATGGCGAAGGTCGATATCACCCTTCTCCTGGTGGTCTTGCAAGAAATGAAAGCGCACATCGATGTGTTTGGTTTTCGAGTGAAGCACGGGGTTCTTAGCAACGCTAATGGCACTCGTGCTGTCACAAAGCAAAGGAACTCGAGTAAAGCTCAAACCAAAATCACGCAAAGTGGCCATCATCCAGAGTAACTGGGAACAGCAGCTAGCCTGCAACATATTCAGCCTCCGTGGTAGACTGAGCGACACTAGACTGCTTGCGAGAAGACCACGACACCAGAGAAGATCCAATAAACTGGCAAGTCCCAGAAGTGGACTTGCGCTCGGTGCGACAACCAGCAAAATCAGCATCAGAAAAGCCACAAAGCGAGAGGGTGGAAGAAGCAGAATACCAAATCCCGAACTCAGGCGTGAAACGAAGGTACCTGAAGATGCGCTTCACCGCCTGACGGTGAGAAGTGCGTGGCGAAGCCTGAAGTGCGCGCACAAGCACACGGCGAACTGAATGTCCGGCCGTGTCGCCGTCAGGTAGAGCAGCGATCCAATCATGCTGCGGTACTCCTTCTGGTCCACTGCTTCTCCATCCGTGTCGGCATCCAGGGCAGTCGTCGTCGACATGGGCGTCGGAAGAGGCTTGGCCTCACCCATGTCGAACCGCTTCAGCAAGTCCCTCGTGTACTTGCCCTGGTGCACAAACGTCCCCTCTCGAATTGCTTAATTTGCAAACCCGAGAAAGAAAGTCAGCTCGCCCATCATGCTCATCTCGAACTCCCTGCTCATAGTATCTGCAAACTTGGCAACCAAAGCGTGAGAAGAACCACCGAAAATGATATCATCCACGTAAATTTGGACCAAGAGAGTATCTTTGCCTTGCTTGAGGAGAAAGAGCGTTTTATCAACACATCCCATTTTAAAACCCTTAGCTAGCAAAAAGGTTTTTAATCTCTCATACCAGGCTCTAGGGGCTTGTTTCAAACCATACAAAGCTTTGTGGAGTTTAAAGACATGGTTTGGAAACTTGGGATTTTCAAACCGGGGGTTGCTGGACATAGACCTCCTCCTCAATGTAGCCGTTTAAGAAGGCACTCTTGACATCCATTTGAAAAAGTTTGAAACCCATGGATGCAGCATAAGCCAAGAGTATCCTAATAGCCTCCAACGAGCTACAGGAGCGAAGGTCTCCTCATAATCTATCCCCTCCTTCTGACTATAACCCTTCGCTACAAGCCGGGCCTTGTTTCTCACAATGTGGCCCTCCTCTCCTTGCTTGTTTTTAAATACCCATTTTGTCCCAATAGGTTTACAGTCAGGAGGTGGTGGCACTAGAACCCAAACCCGATTTCGCTCAAAGTTCTCTAGCTCCTCATGCATGGCATTGACCCAATCCGGATCCGTCAATGCGTGTCCAACATCTCGGGGCTCAAAAGACGCAACAAAAGCAGAATGAGCAAAGTGCGAGATGTGCTGTGACCTGGAGCGAGTAACTCGCTCGTCGATGTCGCCGATCATCTGCTGAGGGGGTGCTGGCGCTGGATGTGTCGTGGCGCCTCCCGGGAAGAAGTGACCTCCCCCTCAACAGTAGCTGGTTCCACCCCGGGTACAAAGGTACCGCGCGAGGTGGATCCCACGGCCCCCAGGAAGAAGACGTCTCGGGCCACGGGTCGTCGTCGAAGCCGCTCCCGCGGCGCGGCAGGCGGAGGGGGTGCTGGATCATCTATACCTTCAGCACCCTCTTCCTCGTCATCGAAAAGAGGCTCTCCAACCTCGTGATCACCTGCACGCTCAAAACGAGAAGAAGGAGAAACAAGAGTCTCGTCGAAGGTGACGTCACTAGTCTCCATGACTCGGTTAGTGTCAAGGTTAAGAATCCTATAAGCTCTAGTATGGTACCATAACCTAAAAAGACACCATCCGAAGAACGAGACTCAAATTTGTCCAGGTTGCCCTTCTTCAATGAAGCAGTGACAACCAAAGACACTAAAATAACTTACCTTGGGTTGGCGGCCAAAACGCAACTCATAAGAGGTCTTCTTCAAAAACGCTCTCAGAAAAATGCGATTCGAAATATAGCATGCAGTGTTCATAGCTTCGGCCCAATAGCGCCTGGGAGTCCTATGCTCATCGAGCATCGTCCTGGCCATCTCAACAAGGGTCCGATTCTTCCTCTCTACAACACCATTAGAGGGCGGTGTGTAGGGAGAATACTGATGCACCAAACCAAGGCGTTTACAAAACTTCTCAAAATCCGAATTTTAAATTCGGAACCATTATCACTTCTAATCGCTCGCATCGAGTTCAAAGGGAACTCGTTCTGAAGACGCAAAATCAGATCACGAGCGAAGGAGAATGTCTCGGACTTCTCAACTAAAAGAAGACCCACGAATACCTCGAAAAGTCGTCAACAACAACAAGCACATACCACTTCCCACCACCGAGCTCACCCGAGCCGGACCAATAAGGTCCATATGCAAAAGCTCTCCGGGGTGCGAGGTCATAACCTTGGTCAAGGGATGGTGGGGAGCAGCAACCATCTTTCCATGCCGGCAAGCATGGCAAACTAGATCCTTCTCCAACGAAAGCTTGGGCAATCCTGGATTAAGCCAGTGAGCTAAGTCTTGCAAGCAAGTCAAAACTCAAGTGACCGAGCCTCCTATGCCACTTCCAAAGATCGAAGAAGAAGGACTAGCCAAAAGACAGCGAGAAGAACCAAACGACTCCGAGAAATTCGCGCGAAAGACTTTCCCAAAGGGCGAAATCAGACATACAAGATCGCCCTGAGGATCTAGGATGCGACTAAGGTTCGGTTTAAAACGAATCTCATAGTCATCATCAAAAAGTTGCGAAACAGAAAGAAGGTTAAAATGCAGGTTAGAAACAAGAGCAACATCGCGCAACACAAAGTGCTCATTAACCCGCACCGTCCCACGGGACATACCTTACCTTTACTATTGTCGCCGAAGGTTATGTACTCCTTTCCGGCGACCGGGCTATGGCTGGAGAACCATTTGGCATTTCCGGTCATGTGCCTCGAGCAACCGGAATCCACAAGCCAAATGTTCTCCAACCGCTCCTCCTACATCAATAAAAGACATAGGGTGAGCATACGGTCCAACACTGGGGTTAGTAAAATAAGAAGGATACCAGTGTTGGGCCGGCTGCTCAAAAGAACGGTCAGTGTAAAACCATCCTGTCTAGGGGGAAGCGATCACCATGCACAGGAAAACGTGGTCCGCTGGGGAAGAAGCGCTCACCGCGAAACTCTACCTGCGGTGGACAAAGCGCTCAACAAAGCCTCCGCCACGGGGTCCGAACCTGCAAAAGCAGGACCCCGTCGGGTACGCTCTCTACGAGGTCTACGCCTAGGAGCCTGCTGCTCAACATTAGCGTCTCTCCTCGGAGCTCTCTCCTGCCTAGGCCTAACAAACTGAGGTGCTCCACCTCTAGGCCTAGTCTCCTCCTAGGGGCTCTCTCCTGCTGCCTAGGCTGGGTACGCTTCCCTCCAGACCTAGCCTCTCCCCTGAGGCTTCGGAGCATGTCCACCACGAGCTGGGTGAAACATGTCCGGGTTCTGCATCTCCCTAGCCGGCGCGCCTCTCTCTTGCGCCTAAAGCAGAACTCACTCAAGTGACCATCCCTCCCACAGAAATCACACTGGTACCTCACCGCACGCAAAGGGGTTGTTGGTGACCAGGGCTGTGGGTGTGGTTCACTTTGCCCTTCTAAGGCAACACTCCTCTCTAATGGGTGGCATAGCATCAAGCTTGTTCTTGAGGTGGTTTGGCTTGGGTGCCCAAACTGGGTTCTTGGGAGGAGCTCTCGGGGGTTCCTCCAACCACACCCATCTTTGGTGATAGGCCTGGCTGGCTCTTTGAGTGGAAGCTTGACAAGTTTGGGAGTAGTGGTGGAATTGGGCTTCTCACATGGGTTCAGACCACTAGACTCTCCAATCTTCCCAAAGGCTGAGAGATCAACACTCTGAGCAAAACCTACACCAGGGGCACCAACAGCTCGCTTGAAATGGGAGATCATCATCCCGAGCTGCGGCTCACTACTGGAGACCCATGACAAGATGGACCGAAGGTATGTGTTTTCTTCCTCCGGTTTGCATCTTCCATGCTTCACATTGGCAATCTCCATCTCCAGGCCCTCACACAAAGCACACCCGAGACACAAGTGCTATCTGAGCTGGCCTTCTCTAAAGACTCAAGCTTGGTATTTTTTTCTGCCAACTCAGATTGCAAGACAGGACAAGTCTTGCACGCACCCAACAGCTGCGGCCTAGCACGGAGCTCATCCACCTCTCCAACCAACGCAGCATACTTACCTCTCAGAGTGAGAAGGTCAGTCATGTGCGCGGTGCACCCTCGCACTCCGCCTCCTCCGACACAACCACGGTGGACCGAGCGAACTCAAGCTCCTTCACCGTGTCCTCCCACTTCTGCCTAAACTCCTTGCGCTCTCTAGCGGCACGCCTAAGCATCTTATCTTGGCTAAGGAGGGCAGCAGTCAACTTCTCAACCTCGGAGGAAAGCTCGTCGTAGGTGAGAGATACCTGGGAGGTGTCGTCGTCGTCGTCGTTCCGAGGGGTACGCTCCGGCTCGCCGTCGACCTCATCTCCGAGCGCCATGGTGCACAAGCCTCCGTCGCCGGCAAAGAAGCACAAGCCATTGAACTTGTCCTTCCAGCTTCTTCTTCACGGACTCGTCATCGCTAGAGCCAGCGGAGTCGTCATCCGAGCCGTCGACGTCGCTGAGCGTGGCGAAGAACGCACACTGCTCAGCTTGCTGCTTCTCCAAGTACTTCTTCTTGATGTACTCTTTGTCGAAGCCGCCCCGTTTCTTGTGCCTTGGGGGGACGTGCTTCTCCTTGTACTTGGAGTCGTGCTTGCGCCCATGTTCGCCCTTGCCCGAGTGCTTGTTCTTCTTCTTGGGGCAGTGTCGGCGATGAAGTGGTCGGGGTCGCCGCACTCGTAGCATCCCGTGCGTCCTCCTCCTCGACGACGGTTCATGCGGTTGTTGTGGAACCGCGAGAACCGGTTGGCAAGCAAAGCCAACTCGTCGTCTCCCAAAGACTCCAGCTGGTCCTCTGTCACAGAAAAGAGAGAAGAAAGCGCAAAGCCAGCTGAGGGTTAGAGGATGAGCCGGAAACCAAAGCCATGGACGGGCGAGAAGGATTTTCAAAAGAAGCCCTCGCCATAGCATCAATCTCACTGGACTTGAGCTTACTGAAGAGCTCGTCGCAGGTGAGGGTCTCATAGTTCGGCGATTCGATGATTGCCTGAACCTTGGAGTCCCACACCGAACGGTCAAGAGTGTGCAAAAGCTTCAAAGCACGCTCATGATCGTCAAATGGCAACTGCTCTCTGTTAGCTCTCATCCTGTTGACAATCACCTGAAAGCGAGCGAATAAACTTTCTATGCTCTCGCCAGGTTGATGTCTAAAGTTCTCATACTCACGCTTGAACGACTCGTAGAGTCGGGTTTGGACTTGAGAGGTGCCCTCATGAAAACGCATGAGAGTGTCCCAGATCTCCCGAGCCGTAGCGAGGTGAGAAACACGATCAAACTCACCCATGCTCAGACAAGAAAAAAGAGCATTATGGGCTCGGCTATTGGCATCGTGCTCATCGATCTGTTGCTGAGAAACACGAGCTGCCAAGACCACGTAATCAGCAGAGTTGCAAATATCCCAAATAGAAGCGCCCAAGCTCTGCAGATAGGCCGACATACGTATCTTCCAATACGCATAGTTCGTCCCATCGAAAAACGGCGGTTTGCCCACGCCACGATCCATGTCGCCTTCGGTGGATCTGGAACCGGCTAAGGTGGAAGATCCTTAACCCGCTCCGATACCAATTGAAGGACCGAGAAGCTAACCGAAAGCGACCAGAGGGGGGGGGTGAATGGGAGCTTCAAAATTTCCTTTCGGAAACTAGATGCCACTGTCCCAAAATCAACCCCAAGAGCGAACCCTGGAGCTTGCTAATGTCCACGACCCTAGATGTAGGGTGGATGCTTCCTAGAAGCACAGCGGGACACTAGACAACCCTAGAAAGCCAACGCAAAAGACGGAACTCGAATCCGATCAAGAACGAACGAACCGCGAACGAAAAGCGCGAAACTGGATCGACCGGACTCTGGCCTGCGTCCGGTCAGCAGGGACCGGACGCGTCCGGTCGCTCAAAACCTGATCTGGGAGCTCTCTGGAACTGACCGGACTCTGGCCAGGGGAGCGTCCGGTCAGTTCTCCTGCGTCCGATCACACAGAGACAAAACACGGGAACAGTAGTACTGGTGATCCGGTCACTCAACAATCAGAGCGTCCGGTCGAGCTGCAGGGAGACTCGCAGCATTCAACGACCGGACGCACTTGGTCAGCGTCCGGTCGGCCCGAGCCAGCGTCCGGTCAGAGCACAGCAGTCCTGTTTGTCAACCGATTTGTCTCAATCTCACCTAAACAATTCCTCTAGGGATCAAACTTGGTAGATAAGTCACAAGGAGTATAGTGAGCTATCTCTAAGAGATCATGGCTCGAACCTATCTCCAAATCGGTGAATCGAAGAATTCGGGGAAGAGAGAAAACTTGACCCGAAACGAAAAATCGATCGATCTCCTAGACCGTGAGGTTAGAGGATGATTCCTTCAGTGGAAAGAAGTGCCTCACGATCTAGAACAACTGGTTCAAACGGATTCGCAAAAGATGAACCGAGCAAAAGATCAAGCGACGGGAAAATCGTGAGAAAAGGATTCCGCGAAGAACACGAACACAATGGAAATCACAGCCACGAATTCGATGCAAAGACGCAAATCAAGCCATCGATCTGTGCTCCAAGGTGAGGATACGGCCTCACTTCCTCAAATCAACAGTACACAGAGTGGAGTCTCTCTGCAGATCTCAACTAGCTAAAGCAGGGGATGGGAGAGCAGGAAACCCTAGCAAATGAAAGCACTAACTGAGATAGCTAAAACTGAGATAGGGAGGAGGGTGTCTCCCCTGGACTACTTATACTAACCTAGACTAAGTCTATTTCCTACTCTACCCCTCTCTAAACTAATTACAGAGCGAACCAGCTAAACCCTAAGGCTATTCCGGTCCAACCCGCGGTGGTAGGTAGATCCGACGGCCACGCCCGCTCGAACCGAAGCGTTGCCTCGACGCAACCTCTGGATCGCGCCGCGTGCCGCCCTCGCTCTGCACCCCCGGTTTTGTGGCCCAAACCGGGAAACCATCCTTTTCCATTGGCCCCCGGTTTTGAGGCCCAAACCGGGAAACCAGCCTCCAGCCTGAGTTTTGTGGCCCAAACTCAGAAACCCGCAGCGCCCGAGTTTTGAGGCCCAAACTCGGAAACCGGCCCACGCCCAGGTTTTGAGGCTCAACCTGGAAACCGTCGCGCCCAGGTTTTATGCTCAACCTGGAAACCCAGCACCCAGGTTTTGAGGCCCAAACCTGGAAACCGTCCACCCGTTGGTTTTTCTCTGGCTCAACCAACAAACCGGCGTCGTAGAGGGGTTGCACCGCCTGTGCACCCCTTCCACCGACATGATCGCACTTCTCCGCTTGTCGCTGTCGCAGGCTGCCAGCCACCACAGCTGATCCTCCGGCCTCCAGTCCATCAGTCCAAGTCCACGTCCGCCCTTCACCGTCCGATACATCGGCATGGCACGTCCGCCGCACGGCACGCCCATCCTTCATCGCGCCCGGTCCGTCGGCACGGCACGTCGCAACTTGACCTTCACCCGCCATCGATCACTGTCTCCGTGCTCGACACCTGCACAACACAAGCCAAAGAACATGCGCATCATCTCCGTTGACAATCACTCATCACACAGAGACTCGGCATACACCCATGTATCCGCAAACTGGACAATTTGAGTCTCGTTCTTCTGACGGTGGTATTTTGGGTTTATGGCACTCACACTCGAGCTAATCGTGTACTTAACCTTGATACTAACCGAGTCATGGAGACATCCATGTCACCTTCGACGAGACCATGGTTTGTCCTTCTTCTCGTTTTGAGCGTGCAGGTGATCATGAGGTTGGTGAGCCTCTCTTTGATGATGAGGACAGGATGCTGAAGCATGGGTGACCCGCATCGCCTCCACCTGCTATGCCGCAAAGAGCGGCTTCTACTATGACTCACGGCCCCGACACTTCTTCCTCATGGGGCCGTGGGATCCGCCACCCCGTGCGTACCTTTTGTACCCGGGGAGGCACCAGCTACTGTTGAGGGGGAGGCCACATCTGCTCAGGAGGTGCCATGACACATCCAGCGCCAACACCCACCTCAACAGATGATCGGCAGCATCGACGAACGTGTCATTCGGACCAGGTCACAACAAATCTCTCACTTTGCTCATTCTGCATTTGTTGCCGATTTTGAACCCCGAGATGTTGGACACGCTTTGACGGATCCTGATTGGGTCAATGCCATGCATGAGGAGTTAGAAAATTTTGAGCGCAATCGGGTTTGGGTTCTAGTTCCACCACCTCCAGACTGTAAGCCTATTGGGACAAAATGGGTTTTCAAAAACAAACAAGGAGAGGATGGCCACATTGTGAGGAACAAAGCGAGACTTGTGGCCAAGGTTATAGTTAGAAGGAGGGGATAGACTATCAGGAGACTTTTGCTCCTGTAGCAAGTTTGGAGGCTATTAGGATACTCTTGGCTTTTGCTGCATCCAAAGGTTTCAAACTTTTTCAAATGGATGTCAAGAGTGCCTTCTTAAACGGCTACATAGAAGAAGGAGTTATGTTGAACAACCCCCCGGTTTTGAAATCCCAAGTTTCCAAACCATGTTTTTAAACTCCACAAAGCTTTATATGGTTTGAAACAAGCCCCTAGAGCCTGGTATGATAGGTTGAAAACCTTTTTGCTTGCTAAGGGTTTTAAAATGGGATGTGTGAATAAAACACTCTTTCTCCTGAAGCAAGGCAAAGATACTCTCTTGGTCTAGATTTATGTGGATGATATCATTTTCGGTGGTTCTTCTCACGCTTTGGTTGCCAAGTTTGCAGATATTATGAGCAGGGAGATCGAGATAAGTATGGTGGGCGAGCTGACTTTCTTTCTCGGATTGCAAATTAAGCAATCCCAAGAGGGGACGTTTGTGCACCAGGGCAAGTACACCAAGGACTTGCTGAAGAGGTTTGATATGGGTGAGACCAAGCCTCCTTCAACACCCATGTCAACCATGATGGCCCTGGATGCGGACAAGGATGGAGAAGCTGTGGACCAAAGGAGTACCGAAGCATGATCGGGTCGCTGCTCTACCTGACGGCGACGCCCGGACATCCAGTTCGCGGTGTGTTTGTGCGCGCGCTTTCAGGCGTCGCCGCGCACTTCTCACCGTCAGGCGGTGAAGCGCATTTTCAGGTACCTTCGTTTCACACCTGAGTTCAGGATTTGATATTCAACTTCCTCCACCCTCTCCCTTTGCGGTTACTCTGATGCCGATTTTGCTGGTTGCCGTGGGGAGCGCAAGTCCACTTCTGGGACTTGCCAGTTTATTGGTTCTTCTCTTGTATCGTGGTCTTCTCGCAAGCAGTCTAGTGTCGCTCAGTCTACCACAGAGGCTGAATATGTTGCTGCGGCTAGCTGCTGTTCTCAGTTGCTTTGGATGATGGCCACTTTGCGTGATTTTGGTCTGAGCTTTTCTCGCGTGCCTTTGCTTTGTGACAGCACGAGTGCTTTTAGCGTTGCTAAGAACCCCGTGCTTCACTCGAAGACCAAACACATTGATGTGTGCTTTCATTTTCTGCGGGACCACCGTGAGAAGGGTGATATCGACCTTCGCCATGTCGATACTCATCATCAGTTGGCTGATATTTTCACCAAGCCTTTGGACCAATCAACTTTTGCTAGGTTGAGAGGTGAGATTGGTGTGTGTTTCCCCTTTTAGATGGGGAAACATTTTGGTTCTTGTATCATAGACTGACTATTTTTCTCGTTTGTTTTGTTTTCTTTTGTTTAGTCTTCTGCATTTTAGCATACGCTTTTACATTCTGAGCTTCATGTATATAATCTTTAGATTGTGATTATGCCCTATGTAATATGCTCGGATGCTTTATGTTGATGCTTCTAGCTTATGCTCTGTCTGATCACTAATACATGTTGTGAGGTGAGCTATTTTTTGAATGGTGAACCTGCTTAATGAACATAAAACTTGAAAATGTTCACCATTGAGATATGCAACTATCATGTGTAGGATGTGTTGAGTTCACTCGTGCTTTTCATATATGCTAGGTTGCTATATCTCTAGTTCTGAGTCATTCACTTTCTTGGTTTGTTCGTATTCTGTCAATAAAATTTGAACCAAATTTTTAGTGAATTGAAAAGATTGAGATGGGATTGCTTGTCAACACATCACGGTATCGAGACTGTTTCTCATTGCACCTTGAGTTAAACTTGAGCCGTGTAGTGTATGACCGAAACCGATGCTTTAAGCTTCTGATTGCATATGCATAGGCTTCGCTCGGTTGAAAAGTTAGGCAATGACAAGCTCTCAACCTCTCGCAATCACATACTGAATTGTAAACTTGTGTAATTTCACCGCTGCAACTCCGATTAAATCTGAAATCACAAGTTTATGTTTCATTCTAAAGCCAGATGGTTGAACTTTGCTAGGGGTAGTTCACCCTGTATACATGTTTAGCACTTGCCCGGATTCCTGTCTATACATGTGTAGTGCTATTTTGATGGTGAATACTTTTTTGGCTAAAACTGCTCACTTTGCTCTCATACTCATATTTCATATTCGGTGATCAGTTTGAGCCTTTGCTAGCATATTGTGATGTTGTTGAGTCATTGGAGTTATACTGTGTAGAGCATCTTTGCATTCTCTTGACTATATTCCTGAAGCTGCTAACTTGCATTTTGACTCATATGCATTTTGGAAGGAGAGATTTTACTCGATGATGCATTCTTTGCTTGATGGTGCATTTTCAACTAAGGGGGAGAGATATTGCAAATCATATGCTTTCTGAGTGTTCAACTAAGGAGTTTTCCTGGTTGTGTGCACTATTCGAGGGGGAGTTTGTTGCTTCCTGTTGGCCGTAAGGTTTTTGGTATCGAGCTTTCTCTGCTAGTTGTGTTGAGCCTCTGTGCCTCTGTCTTGAGGGACTAGCATTTGCTTCTATTTCTCAATTGGTATCTGCTAGCGGTGTTGAGCCTGTTCTACCTCTTCTTGAGGGCTAGCTTTGCTTTGCTTGGTTGCGTCGAGCCGTTGCCCATGTCTTTGGAGACCAAGCCATCTTGCTCTTTCCACTTGACCTTCTTCGGCTTTGATATGCTTTTGGGTCAATTGGTCGAGTTCTCTCTTCTCTTTCTTCCTCCTTCTATTTTCATTATGATTTGTGTGTGTAGTAGACAATGCACTCATCAAGGGTTAGACTGCGGATACATGGGTGTATGCCGAGTCTCGAGTGATGAGTGATTGTCAACGGGTTTGATCGCATGTTCTTTGGCTTGTGTTGTGCAGGTGTCGAGCACGGAGACAGTGATCGAGGGCAAGGTGAAGGTCAAGTAGAGACGTGCCGTGCCGACGGACCGGGAGCGGTGAAGGGCGGACATGAGGCTTGGACTGAGGGACCGGTGGCCTGAGGATCAGCTGTGGTGGTTGATAGCCTGGGACAGCGACGAGCGGAGACTTGCGGGACATGGTGTTGCTCGGGTCGAGGACCTGAGGACACGTGTCGGTGGATGGGGTGCACGGGCGGTGCATCCCCTCTACAGCTTCGGTTTGGTGGTTGAGCCACAGAAAAATCACCGGGTGGACGGTTTCCAGGTTTGGGCCTCAAAACCTGGGTGTTGCGGGTTTGCCGAGTTTGGGCCACAAAACTCGGGCTGAGGACGGTTTCCAGGTTTGGGCCTCAAAACTTGGGCACTGGCGGGTTTCTGAGTTTGCGCCACAAAACTCAGGCGATGGGCGGCTGGTTTCCTGGTTTGGGCCACAAAACCGGGGGATGGACTTGAAGGCCTGGTTTCCCAGTTTCGGCCACAAAACCGGGGGTGCGGCATCCGGGAAAAGGACAAGCAAAGCGGAGGCGTCACGTGGCGGCAATCGGTGTGGTTGCGTCGAGGCAACGCTACCAGTTGTGCGGGCGTGGCCGTCGGATCACAGCTATCTTCAAGTTGGTCCAGAATAACCCTAGGGTTTAGCTGGTTCGCTCTGTAATTAGTGAGGGGTAGAGTAGGAATTAGAATTAGGATAAGTAGAGGGAGACACCCTCCTCCCATTCGATCTTAGTCATTTGCTCTTTCATTTGCTAGGGTTTTCTGCTCTCCCAATCCCCTGCTGTAGCTACTGAGATCCGCAGAGAACCATACCTCTGTGTACTGGAGATTTTGAGGAAGTGAGGTTGTAACCTCACTGTTGTAGCGTGTGGTAGCCACACGGTTGCAGATCGATGACTTGATTCGTGTTCTTCGTGTTCTTTGTTTCTCCATGATTTTCCCATCACTCGATCTCCCTCTCTAGTGCGTCTTTTCGAAATCCACTTGAATCATCTTGTTCTTTGTAGTGAGGAGGTCATTTCAACCAAAGGAATTCATCTAACTCCTCACGAACAAGTAGATCGGGTCGATTTCGTTTTCGTGGTGCTTTTTTGGTTCATACACCTTCCCTTTTGATTTCCCGGTGATTTAGTTGATTTGAGCGGATGATTTCTTGGGGATAGTCTCCTAACTGCCTCGTGATCATTCTCTCCAAGGTTGGGAACTTGGGATTGTGTTTTGATTCGGATCTGGGAAGAGTTGTGTGAGGGGCGACCAAAATCGCCCTCACTGGGAGGTCGCGGACAGTCCGCCGTTCCTCCCGCGGACAGTCCGCGCGTCGGGATCGAGCTAGTTCAGTGGCTGCAGGTCTCGGCCGGGTTACTATTCCATGACCGGCGGACAGTCCGCCGTTGGTATTCGCGGACAGTTCGGGAAGTGTCCAAGGGACTTCAGCACCTTTGCTGTTTGGCGAGTTTTGTCGCTGGACAGTCCGCCATCCACTTGCGGACAGTCCGCGGTTGAGCCGGACAGTGCGGGACCGTACCCGCGGATAGTCCGGGAACTCGCAGACTAGTGCTTTTCAGTGCATTTAGTCTCCAGGCTTTTCCGCTTGGTTTTCGGACTTCTCGTTTGGCCCTATAGTTAACCAAGAAACATCTTAAGTATCTTTGCTACTTGTTAGCATCGATATTTGGGGATTTCTCGACGTAGCCTTCAATCTACGTTCGGGACTCGGTTTTCAAGGGGCAAACTTGTGCCGGTGTTCTTAGGGTTTGGTTTGCTATCGCTTTGTGGTGTCTCGCTGTGATCCTAGGGATCATCCACCCTCTTCCAAGGGTCGTGGGCATCACGGTTTCGGTCGTAGCTTCTGGGGTTGATTTTGGGACATTTGGCCAAAGTTTCGAGAGAAATTTTTTGTGGCTCCCATTCACCCCCCCCCCCCCCCGTCTAGTCGCCTTGCTATTGCATTCTCGGTCCTTCAATCTCACTGTAGTCTCATGGGTTCAAGACACGGTTGCAATTCGTGGTTGTGATTCGTGTTTTGAACTTGTTCTTCGCGTTCCTTATTTTCTCCACGATTTTCCCGTCACTCGATCTCCCTCCTCGCTGTGTCATTTTCGAATCCGTTTGAAACAACTTGTTCTTTGTTGTGAGGGGATCATTTCCACCGAAGGAATTCAACTCATACCTCATGAAAAAGTAGATCAATCAGTGTTTCGATTTGGATCGGTTTCCTTTCCTTTTGCCCCCGATTTCTTCGACTCATCGATTTGGAGATAGGTTTGAGCCATGATCTCCTAGGAGTAGCTCACAATCTTCCTTTTGACTCCTCTCACCAAGTTTGATCCTTAGAGGATTCGTTTTGGGTGAGATCGAGTCGAATCGGTGAATGAACTGCACTATGTCGGGGTGACCAGACTCTGCAGTCGGGCTGACTGGACGCTGGGGTGAGAGTCCGGTCGTTGAAGGCTATGAGAGTTTTCTGGGCAAGACTGACCGGACGCACTGAAACAAATCGACCGGACTCGCCTGTTGCACTGTTCATTGTCTTTTTGTTGTGCTCACCGGACGCTCTTCATGTTATGACTGGACGCTACATACCGTGAGTCTGGTACAACACAGAGAGGTCCCAAATCTGTTCTGAACTGACTGGACGCGTCTGATCCCCATTGACCGGACGCTCTCCTGAGTCCGGTCAGTGCAGTCTCGCACGTTTTCATCCGCTGTTCGTTCGTTCGTTGTCCAATTTGAGATCCGCTTCTTGCGTTGGATTCCTGACTCCGTGCTCTACAGAAATTGGGTCTCACGCTTTGTGAAATAGCCTGAATCCCCTTGCGTTGCTCGAGGGAGGTTGTGGTTACCCAAAGTTCATCATGTCACTAGTTGATTTGCGTGGACTTGGGTGAGGAAGTATTTGTGGTGTCCAGCTGTGTTCCTAGGGAACATCCACCCAATCTCTTGGGTCGTGGACATCACCTGTGTCGACTTTGCTCTTGGGGTTGATTCTTGGGACAGACGCTATAAGTTTCTGAAAAGAAATTTGAAGCTCTCATTCACCCCCCCCTCTGGTCGCCTTTGTGTAGCACTTTTGGTCCTTCAATTGGTATCAGAGCGGGTTAAGGATCTTCCACCTTAGCCGGTTCCAAATCCACAGAAGGCGACATGGATCACGGCATGGGCAAACCACCGTTTTTCGCTGGGACAAACTATGCTTATTGGAAGATACGTATGTCGGCCTATCTTTAGAGCATGGGTGCTTCTGTCTGGGAGATTTGCAACAGGGCTGATTACGTGGTTGAAGGACCGGATTAGCGACCAGAGGGGGGTGAATGGGAGACTAAAATTCAACTCGTGAATAGTGTGGCCCTTGACCCAGAAAGTCACCCCAAAAGCGAAGACTCAAAACGACCGGAGAGTTCACGACCTACGAGTAGGTGGATACCCTAGGAGATGTCCTAGTGGTACAGCGGAACCCCCGGAGAAACCCCAAAACCAACTGCCAAAGCCACGGAGCAAAACTGCATAATTAGCAGATTCGCGGACTGTCCGGGGTCAGGGTCCCGGACTGTCCGCTGAACGCCGGACTGTCCGACACTAGGAGTCCGGACTGTCCGCCGGCAAAAATGCAGAAACCAAACAGCGCTGCAAGTCTACTGGACAGGTCTCGGACTGTCCGCGGGTTTGTACTGCGGACTGTCCGCCGGTCACGAGACCGAGAACAGTAACGCGCTGAGCAGAACTGAACCAGCCGAATCCCGATGCAGATACATGGGTGTATGCCTAGTGTCGAGTGATGAGTGATTGTCAACGGGTTTGATCGCATGTTCTTAGGCTTGTGTTGTGCAGGTGTCGAGCACGGAAACAGTGATCGAGGGCAAGGTGAAGGTCAACTAGAGACGTGCCGTGCCGACGGACCGGGAGCGGTGAAGGGCGGACGTGAGGCTTGGACTGAGGGACCGGTGGCCTAAGGATCAGCTGTGGTGCCTGGCAGCCTAGGACAACGACGAGCGGAGACTTATGGGACATGGTGTTGCTCGGGTCGAGGACCTGGGGACACGTGTCGGTGGACGGGGTGCACGGGTGGTGCATCCCCTCTACAGCTTTGGTTTGGTGGTAGAGCGAGAGAAAAACCATCGGGTGGACGGTTTCCAGGTTTGGGCCACAAAACCTGGGCGTGCTACGGGTTTCCGAGTTTGGGCCACAAAACTTGGGCTGAGGACGGTTTCCAGGTTTGGGCCTCAAAACCTGAGCACTGGCGGGTTTCCTGGTTTCGGCCTCAAAACCAGGGGATGGACTTGGCGACTGGTTTCCCGGTTTGGGCCTCAAAACCAGGGGTGGACGTGAAGGCCTGGTTTCCCTGTTTTGGCCACAAAACCGGGGGCGGCGTTCGTGAAGAGGACATAGAGCGGTGGCGGCACGTGGCGGCAATCGGTGAGGTTACGTCGAGGCAACGCTACCAGTTGTGCGGTCGTGGCCGTCGGATTACCAGCATCTTCGAGTTGGTTGAGAATAACCCTAGGGTTTAGCTGGTTCACTCTGTAAGTAGTTAGGAGTAGAGTGGGATTTAGGAATAGTTAGAATTAGGATAAGTAGGTGGAGACACCCACCTCCCCATTATCTCAGTCATTTGCTCTTTGCTTCTAGGGTTTCCTGCTCTCCCAATCCCTTACTGTAGCTAGCTGAGATCCGCAGAGAACCTTACCTCTGTGTACTAGAGATTTTGAGGAAGTGAGGCCGTAACCTCACTGTTGTAGCGTGTGGTAGCCACACGGTTGTAGATCGATGTGTTGATTCGCGTTTTGGTTCATGTTCTTTGCGTTCTTCGTTTCTCCGCGATTTTCCCGTCACTCGATCTCCCTCTCTATTGCGTCTCTGCGAAATCCGTTTGAATCAACTTGTTCTTTGTAGTGAGGAGGTCATTTCGACCAAAGGAATTCATCTAACTCCTCACGAACAAGTAGATCGGGTCAATTTCGTTTTCGTGACGCTTTTTCGGTTCATACTCCTCCCCTTTCGATTTCTCGGTGTTTGAGTTGATTTGAGCGGATGATTTCTTGGGGATAGTCTCCTAACTAATCTGTGATCATCCTCTCCAAGTTTGGGAACGTGCGATTTTGGTTTGAATCGATTTGGGTGAGATTTGGGAGAGGGGCGACTAAAATCGCCCTCTCTGTTCATCCGCGGACAGTCCGCCACTGGGGGCGCGGACAGTCCGCGCGTCGGGATCGAGCCAGGTCAGTGGCTGCGGATCTCGGTCACGTTACTGTTCCTTGACCGGTGGACAGTCCGCCGAAGGAACTCGCGGACAGTCCGGGAGTCTTCCACGGACTGTTCAGCAGCGTTGCTGTTCTTGGTATCTGACCGGCGGACAGTCCGCCGTTGGTTTTCGCGGATAGTCCAGGAACTGTCCAGGAGATTCAGCAGCACTGCGGTTTTGCTCTTTTGGCCGGCGGACAGTCCGCGTCTTAAGCCCGGACAGTCCACCACTGGGCAGACAGTCCGGGATTTGGCTGAAGCCTCCGGTTTAGTGCGTTTGCTCTCCCGACTTGTTCGCTTGGTTTCCGGACTTCCCGTTTGGCCCTAGAGTTGATCAAGGAACCTCTTTAGGTATCTTTGCTACTTGTTAGCATAGGTATTTAGGAGTTTCTTGACGTAGCCATCTATCTACGTTCGGGACTTGGTTTTTGAGGGTCAAACTTGACTCAGTGCTTTTGACGTTTGGCTCGCTATCGCTTTGTGGTGCCTCGCTGTGATCCTAGGGATCATCCACCCTCTTCCAAGGGTCGTGGGCATCACGGTTTTGGTCGTAACTTCTGGGGGTTGATTTTGGGAAATTTGGCCGAAGATTCGAAAGAATTTTTTATTGGCTCCCATTCACCCCTCCTCTAGTCGCCTTGCTAGTGCTTTCTCGGTCCTTCAATTGGTATCGGAGCGGGTTAAGGATCTTCCACCTTAGCCGGTTCCAGATCCACAGAAGGTGACATGGATCGTGGCGTGGGCAAACCGCCGTTCTTTGATCGGATGAACTATGCATATTGGAAGATACACATGTCGGCCTATCTTCAGAGCATGGGCTCTTCTGTTTAGGAGATTTGCAACAAGGAGGATTACGTTGTCTCGGCTGCTCATGTCTTTCAGCTTTAGATCGATGAGCACGATGCCAATAGCCGAGCGTGTAACGCTCTTTTCTCCCGTCTGAGCATGTCCGAGTTTGATCGTGTTTCTCATCTCCCCGCAGCTCATGAGATTTGGGCAACCCTCATGTGCTTTCATGAGGGAACCACTCAAGTCAAATGCCGTCTCTATGAGTCGCACAAGCGGGAGTATGAGAACTTTTGACATATGCCTGGCGAGAGCATAGAGAGTTTATTCGCTCGCTTTCAGGTCATTGTCAACAAGATGAGAGCGAACAAGGAGCTGTTGCCTTTTGACGATCATGAGAGGGCTTTGAAGCTTTTGCACACTCTTGATCGGTCGGTGTGGGACTCAAAGGTCCAGGCGATCATCGAATCGTCTAACTATGAGACCCTCACTTGCAACGAGCTCTTTAGTAAGCTCAAGTTTAGTGAGATTGACGCCATGTCAAGGGCTTCTTATGAAAATCCTTCTGGCCCGACTATGGCTTTGGTTTCTGGCTCTTCTGCTAACCCCTCTGGAGGATTTGCACTTTCTTCACTCTTTTCTATCACAGAGGACCAGCTGGAGTCTTTGGGGGATGACGAGTTGGCTTTGCTTGCCAACCGGTTCTCACGGTTCCACAACAACCGCATGAACCATCGCTGCGGAGGAGGACGCTCAGGATGCTTTGAGTGCGGCGACCCCGACCACTTCATCGCCAACTGTCCAAAGAAGAAGAACACATCTGGGAAGGGCTATCATGGGCACAAGTACGACACCGGCAAGCGCAAGGAGAAGTACGTCCCCGCGAGGCACAAGCGGAAGGGCAGCTTCGACAAGGAGTACATCAAGAAGAAGTACTTGGAGAAGGCCCAGGCCGAGCAGCGTGCGTTCTTTGCCACGCTCAGCGACGTCGACGGCTTGGATGACAACTCCGCATGCTCAAGCGATGACAAGTCCGAGAAGAAGAAGAGGATCGAGGACAAGCTGAACGGCCTCTGCTTCTTCGCCAACAATGACAGCCTCTGCACCATGGCCCTTGGTGATGAGGTCGACGGCAAGCTGGAGGACACCCCTCGGAATGATGATGACGACACCTCCCAGGTATCTCTCACCCACGACGAGCTTTCTGCTGAGGTCGAGAAGCTTACTGTTGCCTTGCTCAGTCAAGACAAGTTGCTTAGGCGTGCTGCTAGAGAGCGCAAGGAGTTTAGGCAGAAGTGGGAGGACACGGTGAGGGAGCTTGAGTTTGCTAGATCCACCGTTGTCGTGTCTGAGGAGGCTGAGTGTGAGATGTGCACCAAGCACATGACTGACCTTCTCACTTTGAGAGGTAAGTATGCTGCTTTGGTTGGAGAGATGGATGAGCTCCGGGCTAGACCCGCGTTATTGGGTGCGTGCAAGTCTTGTCCAGGCTTGCAAACCCAGTTGGCAGAGAAGATTGCCAAGATTGAGTTTCTTGAGAAGGCCAGCTCTGGTAGCACTTGTGTGGCTAGGTGCGCCTTGTGTGAGGGTTTGGAGATGGAGATTGCCAATGTGAAGCATGGCAAGATGCAAACCGAGGAGGAAAACACATACCTTCGGACCATCTTGTCATGGGTGTCATGTAATGAGCCGCAGCTTGGGATGATGATCGCTCAGTTCAAGCGAGCTGCTGGAGGTCCTGGTGTTGGTTTTGCTCCGGGTGTTGATATCTCTTCTTTTGGGAAGATTGGGGAGTCGAGTGGTCTGAACCCATGTGAGAAGCCTAACTCCACCACTATTCCCAAACTTACCAAGCTTCCACCCAAAGAGCCTCCTAAGCTTAACACCAAGGACGGAGTGGTTGAGGAACCTCCGAGAGCTCCACCCAAGAACCAAGTGTGGCATCCCAAACCCAACCACCTGAAAAACAAGCTGGATACAATGCCACCTATCCATGAGGAGCTTATGCCACAGAAGAGCAATGTGATCCACACCCACAACCGTGAGTACCAAAAACCCCCTTTGAGAGCGGTGAGGTACCATTGTGAGCACTGTGGGAGAGATGGACACTTGAGGGAGTTCTGCTTTAGGCGCAAGCGAGAGGAGCGTCATTCTAGGGAGATGAACAATCCGGACATGTACCATCCTTTCCATGATGTACATGTGTCAAATGTTCAGAGGAGAGCTCTGAGGAGAGCTACTAGGCCTAGAGGTGCAGTGCCTCAAGGTCCTAGGCGTCAGGGAGGTGGTGCCCGGCGGGATCCTGGTTTTGCAGGATATGGACCCCGTGTTTTGACTATCGCGATGGACGCTGTTTCCTTAGCGGACCACGTTTTCTTGTGCGTGGTGATCGCTAACCCCGTAGACCTGCTAGGAATGGTTTTTACACTAACCATTCTTTTGAGCAGCCGGCCCAACACTGGTATTCTTCCTACTTCACTAACCCCAGTGTTGGACCATATGCTTACCCTATGTCTTTTTATTGATGTACGTGAAACGATTGGAGGACGTTTGGTTGGTGGACTCCGGTTGCTCGAGGCACATGACCGGAAACGCCAAGTGGTTCACCAGTCTTAGCCCTGTCGCCGGAAAGGAGTTTATCACCTTCGGTGACAATAGCAAAGGTAAAGTGTTGTCTCGTGGGTCGGTGCGAGTTAATGAGCACTTTGTGTTGTGCGATGTTGCTCTTGTTTCTAACTTGCATTTTAATCTTCTTTCTGTTTCGCAACTCTTTGATGACGACTATGAGATTTGTTTTAAGCCGAATCTCAGTCGTATTTTGGATCCTCAGGGTAATCTTGTTTGTGTGATTTCGCCCTTTGGGAAAGTCTTTCGTGCAGATTTCTTGGAGTCGTTTGGAGTTTCTCGTTGTCTTTTGGCCGGACCTTCCTCTTCAGATCTTTGGAAGTGGCATAGGAGACTAGGACATTTGAGCTTCGACTTGCTTGCAAGACTTAGCTCACTTGGCCCAATCCGAGGATTGCCCAAGTTGTCAATGGAGAAGGATCTTGTTTGCCATTCTTGTAGACATGGGAAGATGGTTGCCGCTCCCCACCATCCAGTGACTCAGGTCATGACACAGCGCCCTGGAGAGCTTTTACACATGGACCTTGTTGGTCCGGCTCGGGTGAGCTCGGTTGGGGGGAAGTGGTATGTGCTTGTTGTTGTTGATGACTTTTTGAGGTATTCGTGGGTCTTCTTTTTGTCAGACAAGACCGAGACTTTCTCTTTTGCTCGCAATCTGATTTTGCGTCTTTAGAACGAGTTCCCTTTGAACTCAATGCGAGCTATTAGAAGTGATAATGGTTCCGAATTATAGAATTCAGATTTTGAGAAGTTTTGTAACTCTTTGGGTTTGGAGCATCAGTTTTCTTCCCCCTACACACCGCCCCAAAATGGTGTTGTAGAGAGGAAGAATCAGACCCTTGTAGAGATGGCCAGGACGATGCTCGATGAGCATAGGACTCCTAGGCGATATTGGGCCAAGGCTATGAACACTGCATGCTATATTTCCAATCGCATTTTTCTCCGAGCTTTCTTGAAAAAGACTTCTTATGAGTTGCGATTTGGGAGACAACCCAAGGTGAGTTATTTTAGAGTCTTCGGTTGCCACTGTTTTATATTGAAGAAAGGCAACCTGGACAAATTTGAGTCTCGTTATTCTGACGGTGTATTTTTGGGTTATGGCACTCACACTAGAGCTTATCGTGTACTTAACCTTGACACTAACCGAGTCATGGAGACATCAGATGTCATCTTCGACGAGACCATGGTTTGTCCTTCTTCTCGTTTTGAGCGTGCAGGTGATCATGAGGTTGGTGAGCCTATTTTTGATGACGAGGACGAGGGTGCTGAAGGTATGGATGATCCAGCACCCCCTCCACCTGCTGTGCCGCAAGGAGCGGCTTCTGTGGATACATGGGTGTATGCCGAGTCTTGAGTGATGAGTGATTGTCAACGGGTTTGACCGCAGGTTCTTTGGCTTGTGTTGTGCAGGTGTCGAGCACAGAGACAGTGATCGAGGGCAAGGTGAAGGTCAAGTAGAGACGTGCCGTGCTGACGGACCGGGAGCGGTGAAGGGCGGACGTGAGGCTTGGACTGAGGGACTGGTGGCTTGAGGATCAGCTGTGGTGGCTGGCAGCCTGGGACAACGACGAGCGAAGACTTGCGGGACATGGTGTTGCTCGGGTCGAGGACCTGGGGACATGTGTCGGTGGACGGAGTGCACGGGCAGTGCATCCCCTCTACAGCTTCGGTTTGGTGGTAGAGCCAGAGAAAAACCATCGGGTGGACGGTTTCCAGGTTTGGGCCACAAAACCTGGGTGCTGCGGGTTTGCCGAGTTTGGGCCACAAAACTTGGGCTGAGGACGGTTTCCAGGTTTGAGCCTCAAAACCTGGGCGCTGGCGCGTTTCTGAGTTTGGGCCACAAAACTCAGGCGATGAGCGGCTGGTTTCCCGGTTTGGGCCTTAAAACCGGGGGTTGGCTGTGAAGACTGGTTTCCCGGTTTGGGCCACAAAACCGGGGGCGGAGTCCATGAAAAGGACGATAGAGCGGTGGCGGCACGTGGCAGCAATCGGTGAGGTTGCGTCGAGGCAACGCTACCTATTGTGCGGGCATGGCCGTCGGATCAGCACCTACCACGAGTTGGTCCAGAATAACCCTAGGGTTTAGCTGGCTCGCTCTGTAATTAGTGAGGGGTAGAGTAGGAATTAGAATTAGGATAAGTAGAGGGAGACACCCTCCTCCCATATTATCTCAGTCATTTGCTCTTTTGCTTCTAGGGTTTCCTGCTCTCCCAATCCCCTGCTGTAGCGAACCTGAGATCCACAGAGAAGAGAACAATACCTCTGTGCCCGTGAGATTCTGAGAAAGTGAGACTGTAATCTCACTATTATAGCGTGTGGTAGCCACACGGTTGCAAATTCGTGGTTGTGATTCACGTTTTGTTTGTGTTCTTCGCGGATTGCTTTTCTCCACGTTTTTCCCGTCGATCGATCTCTTTGCTCGGTGCATCTTTTGCAAATCCGGTTGAACCAAGTTGTTCTAGATCGTGAGGCACTTCTTTCCACCGAAGGAATTCACCTCAAACCTCACGAACTAGTAGATCGGTCGATTTTTCTTTTGGATCGGTTTTTGCTCACTTTGCCCCGATTTCTTCCAGTTCACCGATTTGGAGTTAGGTTCGAGCCATGATTCCTTTGGGATATCTCACTAACCTCCTTGGAACTCCTCATACCAAGTCTAAGCCTTAGTGCTTTTGATTCGGAGGAAATCGGGTTGAATTCGCGGAAGAACAACACTGAATCGGGGGCATCAGATGCTAGGGTTCGTGGCATCGGACGCTGACCGAGTAGCATCGGACGCACCGCTGCCACGTGTCGTTTTCTGACACTTTTAAAGGAGCAACGGACGCTGCCATCGGACGCTCCGTTGTCCATCGGACGCGTCCGAAGTATAACCATCGGACGCTGAAGGTTCACTGTTCACAGCGCCCGATGCAGGTCCAGTAAGGTTCCAGATTTGCCCTGTTTGCATCGGACGCGTCCGTTGGTTGGTCATCGGACGCTGCCAGCGTCCGATGTTGCTGAGTTTGCGCAGTTTCGTTCGTGGTTCGTTCATCCGTTGTCGGTTTTGATTTCCGGCTTTTGCGTTGGGTTTCTAGAGTCGTAAAGTGTCTCGCTGTGCTTCTTGGAAGCATCCACCCTATCTCTAGGGTCGTGGAAACTTACGAGCTCTAGGGTTTGCTCTTGGGGTTGATTTTAGGGACAGTGGCGACAAGTTTCCGAAAGGAAAATTTGAAGCTCCCATTCACCCCTCCCTCTGGTCGCTTTCTGGTTGCATTCTCGGTCCTTCAATTGGTATCGGAGCGGGTTAAGGATCTTCCACCTTAGCCGGTTCCAGATCCATAGAAGGTGACATGAATCGCGGCGTGGGCAAACCGCCGTTTTCGATGGGACGAACTATGCGTATTGGAAGATACGCATGTCGGCCTATCTCCAGAGCATGGGCTCTTCTGTTTGGGAGATTTGCAACAAGGAGGATTATGTTGTCTTGGCTGCTCGTGTCTCTCAGCTTCAGATCGATGAGCACGATGCCATTAGCCGAGCTCGTAACGCTCTTTTCTCCTGTTTGAGCATGTCTGAGTTTGATCGCATTTCTCATCTCCCCACGGCTCGTGAGATTTGGGTGATCCTCATGCGTTTCCATGAGGGAACCACTCAAGTCAAATCCCGTCTCTACGAGTCGCACAAGCGGGAGTATGAGAACTTTCGACATATGCCTGGCGAGAGCATAGAGAGTTTATTCGCTCTCTTTCAGGTTATTGTCAACAAGATGAGAGCGAACAAGGAGCTGTTGCCTTTCGACGATCATGAGAGAGCTTTGAAGCTTTTGCACACTCTCGATCGGTCGGTGTGGGACTCAAAGGTCCAGGCGATCATCGAACCGTCTAACTATGAGACCCTCACTTGCGACGAGCTCTTTAGTAAGCTCAAGTCTAGTGAGATTGACGCCATGTCGAGGGCTTCTTATGAAAATCCTATGGCTTTAGTTTCTGGCTCTTCTGCTAACCCCTCTGGAGGATTTGCACTTTCTTCACTCTTTTCTGTCACAGAGGACCAGCTGGAGTCTTTGGGGGATGACGAGTTGGCATTGCTCGCCAACCGGTTCTCGCGGTTCCACAACAACCGCATGAACCGTCGCCGCGGAGGAGGCCGCTCAGGATGCTTTGAGTGCAGCGACCCCGACCACTTCATCGCAAACTGTCCCAAGAAGAAGCACACATCTAGGAAGGGCGATCATGGGCACAAGTACGACTCCGGCAAGCGCAAGGAGAAGTACGTCCCCGCGAGGAACAAGCGGAGGGGCGACTTCGACAAGGAGTACATCAAGAAGAAGTACTTGGAGAAGGCCCAGGCTGAGCAGCGTGCGTTCTTCACCACGCTCAGCGACATCGATGGCTCGTATGACGACTCCGCTGGCTCAAGTGATGATGACTCCGGGAAGAAGAAGAGGATCAAGGACGAGCTGAACGGCCTCTGCTTCTTCACCAACGACGATGGCTTCTGCACCATGGCCCTTGGCGATGAGGTCGACGGCAAGCTGGAGGACACCCCTCGGAACGACGACACCTCCCAGGTATCTCTCACCCACGATGAGCTTTCTGCTGAGGTCGAGAAGCTTACTGCCGCCTTGCTTAGTCAGGATAAGTTGCTTAGGCGTGCTGCTAGAGAGTGCAAGGAGTTTAGGCAGAAGTGGAAGGACACGGTGAGGGAGCTTGAGTTTGCTAAGTCCACCGTGGTCGTTTCTGAGGAGGTGGAGTGTGAGATGTGCACCAAGCACATGACTGACCTTCTCACTTTGAGAGGTAAGTATGTTGTTTTGGTAGGAGAGGTGGATGAGCTGAAGGCTAGATCCTCGCTGTTGGGTGCGTGCAAGTCCTGTGCGGGCTTGCAATCTGAGTTGGCAGAGAAGAATGCCAAGATTGTGTCTCTTGAAGAGGCCAACTCAGGTAGCGCATGTGTGGCTAGGTGTCTCCTGTGTGAAGGTTTGGAGATGGAGATTGCAAATGTGAAGCATGACAAGATGCAAACCGAGGAAGAAAACACATACCTTCAGACCATCTTGTCATGGGTGTCTAGCGGTGAGCCACAGCTCGGGATGATGATCTCCCAATTCAAGCGAGCTGCTGGAGGTCCGGGTGTAGGCTTTGCTCCGGGTGTTGATCTTTCTGCTTTTGGGAAGATTGGAGAGTCGAGTGGTCTAAACCCATGTGAGAAGCCCAACTCCACCACTCCTCCCAAACTTACCAAGCTTCCACCCAAAGAGCCTCTCAAGCCTAACACCAAGGATGGGGTGTTTGAAGAACCTCCACGAGCTCCACCCAAGAACTAGCAATGGGCTCCCAAACCAAACCACCTGAAAAACAAGCTGGACACAATGCCACCCATCCAGGAGGAGCTTATGCCACAGAAGGATAGAGTGATCCACACCCACAACCGTGTGTACCAACAACCCCCTTTGAGAGCGGTGAGGTACCATTGTGAGCACTGTAGGAGAGATGGACACTTGAGTGAGTTCTGCTTTCGGTGTAAGAGAGAGGCGCGCCATGCTAGGGAGATGAACAATGCAGACATGTACCATCCTTTCCATGATGTACATGCGCCGAATGTTTAGAGGCGTGCTGCTAGGCCCAGAGGTCCAGAACCTCAAGTTCCTAGGCCTAGGCAGAGGAGAGGACGTGCCCGGCGGGAGCCTGCAGTTGTAGGCTATGGACCCCGTGGCGGTGGCTGTGTTGTAGAGCGCTTCCCCCACCGTGTTTTGAGTATCGCGATGGACGCTCTTCCCTTAGCGGACCACGTTTTCCTCAACGTGGTGATCTCTTCCCCCGTAGGCGTGCTAGGAATGGTTTTTCTACTAACCGTTCTTTTGAGCAGCCGTGATGAGGGATGGCCCGATCTTCCGTGAGGTAGCGATAGGTTCGATTGGTGGAAAACTCGACGTTGGCGATCCGGCTTCAAATCAGACACGATTCGAACCCTGCAACCGTTACACCACTGCTCCATTGGTTATCAACCAAGCACAACTTGATTGACCTCGCCAAGAAGGCTAATCCTGCAAGCGAATCGAAGAACACAAGCAAGAAGGTAAAAACACGCAATCTGAAATTGCAAATATGAATATCACGAATTTATATGGAGGGTTCAAGAACTCGGTTCCAACGGACTAATCGACATAGTGGTGGAGATCAAGAACGGGTGCCCTGGATCACTGTAAAAGGATTTGACACCACAGTTACAATGAACGATTCAGTTTCTCGATGGAAAACTAAACTCTAAACAAAACCCAAGACCTAACGACGACGACGGTGGCTAATTATAGGGTTTAGGACGTCATCTACGCTGGACGCGCCCCCTAATGGGCTCTAAGACGATACACGGCCCAACGGACCAAAATACGGTGACGCGGCACCCTGGAAGATTCTGGACGCTGACTTGTTTCGACGATTCCCGTTGACTCCGGACGTATATTGAAGGACCGGATTAGCGACCAGAGGGGGGGGGGGGTGAATGGGAGCTTCAAATTCAACTCGTGAACTGTATAGCCCTTGTCCCAGATAATCACCCCAAAAGCGAAGACTCGAAATGACCGGAGAGTTCACGACCTACTAGTAGGTAAATACCCTAGGAGATGTCCTAGTGGTACAGCGGAACCTCCGGAGAAACCCCAAAACCATCTGCCAAAGCCACGGAACAAAACTGCACAAACTGCAGGTTCGCGGACTGTCCGGGGTCAGGGTCCCGGACTGTCCGCCCACCGCCGGACTGTCCGACACTGGAGGTGCGGACTGTCCGCTGGCAAAAGGACAGAAACAGAACTGTACTGACCAAGTTCTGGACGGCTCCCGGACTGTCCGCGGTTTGCACGCCGGACAGTCCGGGGTACACGTGAACAGCGACTGTCGAGCGTCTGATGCAGACCCTGTGTTGCGTCCGATGTGACCCCGGACTGTCCGCGGGTCACTGGCGGACTGTCCGCCGGTCACGAGACCGAGAACAGTGTCGCGCTGCGTAGTTCTGACCTAGCCAAGCCCCGAGTCCCGGACTGTCTGCCACTGAAGGGGCGGACTGTCCGCGGATGAGCAGAACACAGGAAAAACGCTCGGGACAAACTCCAAGTCGATCGAAACTTCACCAAACCAAAAGGGACTTCGATCAAACTCCTCCCAGGTGTTCCTCTATGTATTGGGGTGCTAATCCTAAGAAATCATCGCACCAATCCAAGTCAATTGAGAGAAATCCGAGTATCACCGGAAAGGGGGAAGAAGGAAGAACGAACACGAAATCAACACGATCTATGGATTCGTGAGGTTAGGAGAGACATCCTTCGGTGGAAAGAAAGACCTCACGACCAAGAACAAATTGATTCAAGTGGAATCAAAAATCATCTCATGGATAGGGAGAACGAAGCAAATCTCCAAGAGATGAAAAACCAAAACGTGAAGAACACAAAACACGATTCGATTTCAGCCGAAATTCCTCCACATGAGGAGACAACGAGAATACGGTCTCGTTTCCTCAAAGATCCAAATACACAGAGGTATGATCGCCATCTCTGCGGATCGCTTGCAGCAAGGTATGATTAGAACTAAGCGAGGGCTAGAGAGAGAGAGCTCAGGAACAAATGACTGCAAGGATAGAAGGAGAGGAGGGGTGCCTCTCTTATTTATAGCCTAAAACAATAATCCCCTTCCTAACCCTAGATACTTGAGCGAAACGGCCAACCCTAGGGGTATCCCGATCCAACTCTGCTTGATCTTGATCCGACGGCCACGCGCCCATCTCATCCTTAGCTTCGCCTCGACGCAAGCCTCAGGATGCCGCCACGTGCCGCCCAGTCGACCACCGCGCCTACCTCATGGATAGCTTCGCCTCGCGCCAGCCTCTCCACGCCACCACGCGTCGACCGTCCTTTTGGACCTCCCCCCGATTTTGAGGCCCAAACCGGGAAACCTGTCCTCAGGCTGAGTTTTGTGGCCCAAACTCAGAAACCCGCGCGCCCAGGTTTTGAGGCCCAAACCTGGAAACCGTCCACGCCGAGTTTTGAGGCCCAAACTCGGAAACTGGCCACCCCGAGTTTTGAGGCCCGAACTCAGAAACCGGCCACCCCGAGTTTTGAGGCCCAAACTCAGAAACCGTCGAGGGTAGCTTTTCGAGGCTCAGCTACCGAACCCGTGCCGTAGACGGGATGTGGTTCGCACACCCCGAGATCCAGCACCGATGCTGGAGCATGTCCAGCCTCCACGCCGGGCACAGTGCATTCGCCATCCTTCTCGGCCTTCCACCGAGTGTCACGACGCCATCACCTTCCTCCCGACTCGGCCGATGCACCGCACATCCCCATGTCCTCTTGCTTGTCAATGCCACGTGCCAGCTACCACAGCTGGTCCTCAGGTCTCCCGGTCCGTCGGTCCAAGCTCCACGTCCGCCCTTCACCGCTCCCGGTTCGTCGGCACGACACGTCCCTACTTGACCTTCACCTCAACTTCGACCACTGCCCGAGCTCTGCACCTGCACATCAACACAGCCAAGAGACATGTTGCCCATTGATCGATCACTCATCACTCAGGAAGGGAACCACAAGGGCACATATCAACCTTGTGTTCTCAATCTCCCCCTTGATGAGTGCATCGTCAACTCATAGTATCCGTAACCAGAATAGAAGAAAGCAGAATTAGATAGAAGGAGAAAAACTCACACGAAATGTCCAAAAGCCAGAGAAAAGGCCGAAGGAGAACAATTCGAGATAAGCGAAGCTTGGTCTCCAAAGACATGGGCAACGGTTCGACACAACCAAGCAAGGATCAGAGCAACATCTCATCAAGAAGCAAAACTCGATCAAAATCAGAGCATAAGACTTGGTTCCCAAAGACATGGGCAACGGCTCGACGCAACCAAGTCAGAAGCAGGCTAGCCCTCAAGAAGAGGCAGAAGGGGCTCAACACCACTAGCTGAAAGCTCGAACATCAAGTGAAGACTGCATAAGAAGCAGCTACTGCTAGTCCCTCAAGATAGAGGCACAGAGGCTCAACACAACCAGCAGTACGCCCACAACTCGAAATAGGCAGAAAAAGCTCCCCCTCACTCAAAGAACTCCCCCTCAACAAGTGAAGCACAAAATGCAAAATTGTCACCACAACAGGACATTATCCCTCAATTCTCCCCCTTGGGGGCAATTTGCAAACAAAAGAGAGAAGACAAAGAGCTCAAGTAAGTCAAACGGAGCTAGGTCATGCCTATCGGAGTCAAGCACATGCATATGAATCAAAAATGCATGTTAGCAGCTTCAGATATATATTCGAAAGAATGAAAGAATGCTCTAATGAGTGCTGATCCGACTACATAGCAGCATACACAAATGCTAGCAAAGGCTCAAACTGATCACCAAAAACAAGATATGAATGCATAAGCCCAGTGAGCAGTTTTAAGCCATTTAGAAGGGAGTTTCACCATCAAATTAGCACTAAACATGAATAGACAGGAAGTCAAACTAGTGCTAACCATGTATACAGGGTGAACTACCCCTAGCACAGTTAAATCATCATGCAATAGAATGAAACATAAACTTGTGTTTTCAGATTTTATCGGAGATATTTGCAGCGATTTTTACACAAGTTCAAATTCTGCATGTGATTGCGAGAGGTTAAAAGCTTTTCATTGCCTAACTTTTCAACCGTGCTAAGCCTATGCAAATGCAATCAGGAGCTTAAAGCATCGGTTTCGGTCTTACACTACACGGCTCAAGTTTAACTCAAAGTGCTATGAGAAACAGTCTCGATACCGTGATGTGCTGACAAAGCAATCCCATCTCGATCTTTCCAATTCACTAAAACTTGGTTCATTTTAAGCAGATTATGAACAGTCCAAGCAAGTGAATGACTCAGAACTAGAGACATAGCAACCTAGCATATATGAAATAGCTCAAGTGACCTCAACACATCCTACACATGCTAGTTGCCAATCTCAATGGTGAACATGTATCAAATTTTAAGTTCATTAAGCATGTTCATCATTCTGAAAAATAGCTTAGCTCACAAAAAGTATCAGAGATCAAGGAGAGCCTAAGCTACAAGCATCATCATATATCATCGAAGCATACACTAATCAGAGCATAAATTCATTCTAAGAAATATAGACATGAAGCTTGAAATAAGAGATGTATGCATGTTGAAGTCAGAATCGGAACCAAAAGAAAAAACAGAAAGACTCAAGACCCAAAAACAAAAAGGATCAAAAAGTCAGTTTATTTTACAACAAGCAAAATGTTTCCCCCATCTAAAAGGGGAAACACACACCAAGCTCACCTCTCAACCTAGCAAAAGTTGAGAGATCCAAAGGCTTGGTGAAAATATCCGCAACCTGGTTATGGGTGTCTACATGCCTAAGATCAATGTCGCCTTTCTCATAGTGATCACGAAGAAAGTGAAAGCGAACATCGATGTGTTTGGTCTTGGAGTGAAGAACTGGGTTCTTTGCTACACTAATGGCAGAAGTGCTATCGCAAAGCAAAGGGACCCGACTGAAATCTAGACCAAAATCACGCAATGTGGCAACCATCCATAAAAGCTGCGAAGCACAAGAAGCAACGACAATAGACTCGGCTTCTGTAGTAGTCTGGGCTACGTTCGACTGCTTGCGAGAAGACCACGAGACCAAAGAAGAGCCAAGAAACTAACAAGTCCCAGAAGTAGACTTGCGCTCAAGCCGACAGCCGGCAAAATCCGCATCGGAATAACCACAGAGCGAAAGAGTCGAAGAAGAAGAGTACCAAAGTCCGAACTCAGGAGTGTATCGGAGGTACCTCAAGATGCGCTTGACTGCTTGCTTGTGGGAAGTCCGAGGGGATGCCTGAAAACGAGCGCACAGACACACAGAAAACTGTATATCCGGCCTCGTCGCCGTCAGGTACAGAAGCGAGCCAATCATGCTTCTGTACTCCTTCCGGTCAACCGGCTCTCCGTCCTGGTCCGCGTCCATCGCCGCAGCCATCGGCATGGGCGTTGTAAGAGGCTTGGCCTCGCCTATGTCGAATTTCTTCAGGATATCCTTCGTGTATTTTCCTTGATGCACAAACGTCCCGTCTCGGGTTTGCTTAATTTGCAACCCGAGGAAGAAAGTCAACTCGGCCATCATACTCATCTCGAATTCCCTGCTCATAGTATCTGAAAACTTTGCAACAAGCGCATGAGAGGAGCCACCAAAGATGATGCCATCCACGTAAATCTGGACTAACAGGGTATCATTGCCTTGCTTGAGGAGAAACAAAGTTCTATCAACCCGTCCCATTTTGAAACCCTTGGAGAGTAAAAAGTTTTTCAAACGATCATACCACGCTCTCGGGGCTTGATTCAAACCATACAACGCTTTTGAAAGTTTATAAACATGGTTTGGAAACTTGGGATCCTCAAAGCCAGGGGGTTGCCTCACATAAACCTCTTCCTCTATATACCCATTCAAGAAAGCACTCTTGACATCCATCTGGTAAAGCTTAAAACCCTTCGAAGCAGCAAAGGCTAGAAGGATTCTAATGGCTTCTAAACGGGCTACAGGGGCAAAGGTTTCATCATAGTTTATACCCTCTTTCTGGCAGAAACCCTGGGCTACTAGCCTAGCCTTGTTCCTCACTACCATCCCATCCTCACCCTCTTTGTTTTTGAAAACCCATTTGGTACCTATAGGGTGGCATTATGGTGGAGGTGGAACTAGGGTCCAGACTTTGTTTCGCTCGAAGTTTTCTAGCTCCTCATGCATGGCATTGACCCAGTTAGAATCAGAAAGTGCGTGTCCAACATCTTTGGGCTCAAAAGACGCAACGAATGCAGAATGAGCAAAGTGGGAGATTTCATACGCTCGCGACCGCGTGACTCGCTGGTCGATGCCGCCGAACATCTGTCGCGAGGGGTGAACTTGCTGAACGCTTTGGGGTGCTTGCCTCGCCGAAGTCGGCTCCCCCTCGCCAGATGCTGTCGCTCCCTCAGGTGCAGTGGGTGCTCGCTGGAGAGGTGGCTCTAGAGGACCCCAAGAAGAAGACGTAGTGGGATCTGGTCCTCGAGATGAAGTTGACGTCGCAGGGTCGACAGGGGCAGCCAGTGGAGTTGGCTCGGGATCACCCCAATCGGCATTCTCCTGCTCCTCCTCCACAAAGATGGTCTCTCCCATCTCCTGTTCTCCTGCAACATCAAAAGCAGAAGAAACACAAGGCATAGTTTCGTCGAATGTGACCTCGCAGGTCTCCACTATCCGGTTAGTTTCAAGGTTAAGAACTCGATAAGCACGTGAGTAAGAAGCATAACCCAGAAACACCCCATCAGCAGAGCGAGATTCAAATTTGTCCAAATTGCCTTGCTTCAGGATAAAGCACTTACACCCAAACACCCGAAAATGAGACACCTTGGGTACCCGTCCAAAACGCAACTCATAAGAAGTCTTTTTCATTAAAGCACGAAGAAAGATGCGATTTGATACATGGCAAGCGATGTTGATCGCCTCAGCCCAAAAACGCCTAGGAGTCCTATGCTCATCGAGCATCGTCCTGGCCATCTCAACAAGGGTCCGGTTCTTGCGCTCAACAACACCGTTCTGCTGAGGGACATAAGGAGAAGAAAACTGATGCTCGATTCCATTAGAAGAACAGAAAGAGGCAAACTGAGAGTTATCAAACTCAGTACCATTATCGCTACGAATAGCTCTAATGGTATCAGGGGGAAACTCAGTTTTCAACTTCAAAATTAAGTCACGAGCAAAAGAAAAAGCTTCATCCTTACCCTCCATAAAGAACACCCAAGAGTACCTCGAAAAATCGTCAACGATCACTAGGACGTACCACTTCCCACCCGCTGAGCAAACCCGAGCTGGACCAACTGTGTCCATGTGAAAAAGCTCGCCGGGTCGCTTTGTCATCACCTGATTAACAGGTGGGTGAGAAGCAGCAACCATCTTCCCGTGACGACACGGATGACAAACAAGGTCCTTCTGAAACTTAAGCTTGGGCAATCCTTGGATTAGGCCAAGTGAGCTAAGTCTTGCAAGCAAGTCAAAACTCAAGTGGCCGAGCCTCCTATGCCACTTCCACAAATCAGAAGAAGGACCAGCCATAAAACACCTAGCAGAGCCGAAAGATTGGGAAAAGTCAGCTCTGAAAACACAGCCAAAAGGGACGATCCGACAAACAAGATCTCCCCGAGGGTCTAAAACGCGACTCAAACCCTTCTTAAAGCGCACTTCACAATCATCCTCAAGAAGTTGCGAGACAGAAAGCAAATTGAAATGCAAATTAGAAACCAAGGCAACATTCTTCAGGAAAAGTTCTCATTGAGCCGAATAGCTCCCTGAGAAACAACCTTACCTCTACTATTATCCCTGAAAGTGATGTACTCCTTGTGCATCACGGGGCTAAGGCTGGAGAACCATTCCTTCTTTCCGGTCATGTGGCGCGAACACCCGGAATCCATGAGCCACATGTTCTCCAACTGAAGTTCCTTCATCAATAGAAAGGCAGGAAGTGAGCATATGGCACAACACTGGGGTTAGTATACTGAGAAGGATACCAGTGTTGTGTCATAGGCCCAGAAAAAGTGTTAGAAGCAACACCAAACTGTCCTCGTTCCATGGGTGGATAGCGATCACCACCAACCTGAAAGGGTGGTCCGCTATGGAACGGAAAACCTCCAAACTGACCTACCTGACCGATCTGAGCAAAGCGATCACCACCATACTGAAAAGGTGGTCCGCTATGGGACTGAGCAGCAAAACCTCTTACACTCGGCTCACGATCGTATAGAGGACGACCGGAACCGCGACGGGCACGACCACCACCCTGTGGTCTAGCTGCCTGGGGCCTAGCAACCTGAGGGGGTGCTCCTCCAGGTCTAGCCCCCTGCCTCTGAACTCCCCGACCTTGCACACCATGGAGAGGGTGGTGCCTGGCCTGGTTGTTCAGCTCCAACTCCTTCCTAGCGTCTCTCTTCCTCCGAAAGCAAAACTCAGCTAGGTGACCCTTGCGGTGACAATACTCGCACTCGAACCTCACCACTCTCTTGGGTTGTTGGTTCCTATGGTTGTGAGGGTTGTTCACTCTGGCTGGCTGCTTGCCTCTCGGAAGGGGATCACTAGAGACTTCAGGAAGGGTGTCAAGTGTGTTCCTAAGATGGTTAGGTTTTGGAGCCCACACTTGCTTGCGAGGTGGAGCCTTGGGAGGTTCATCAAGGATGCCATCCTTGGTGATAGGCTTAGGAGGCTCAGGTCGGGTGATCTTGGTAAGTTTAGGGATAGTGGATGGTTTCTCACTCGGGTTCACTCTGCTAAACTCACCGATCTTACCAAAGGTACTAGCGCCCTTCCCACCTGAAGTAAAGCCTACTCTCGAGCAATCAGTTCCCCTCTTGAACTGACTGATCATCATGCCCAACTGCGGCTCACTGCATGACACCCAACTCAGGATGGACCGAAGGTATGTATTTTCCTCCTCGGTTTGCATCCTGTCGTGCCGACAGTTGGCAATCTCAAGCTCCATCCCCACGCATCGCTCACATGGAGCGGACAAGGTGCTAACTGAGCTGGCCTTCAAGGCTTCAGCAAGCTTGGCATTAACTCCTGCCAACTGAGTTCGCAAGCTAGGACAAAGCTTGCACACACCCAGCAAAGAAGACCTAGCCTTCACTTCTTCCAGCTCTTCCTTCAGGGAGGGACACTCTTTGCAATCACCCACCAAGACTAGCCTACACTTCAGCTCATCATACACCTCAATCAAAGAGGCATACTTGGTTTGCAGGGTGGCAAAGCTTGTCATATGCATCGTGCACTCCTCACAATCCTCCACATCGGCCACCTTCACCTCGGACCTAGCGAACTCAAGCTCCTTAAGCGCCTCTTTCATTTTGGCCTTAAACTCACCGCGCTCTTTGAAAACTTCCGTGAGCCTCTTCTCCAAAACACCGACTAGATCCACAAACCTATCTTGCTCCTCAGTGAGATGATCGACTTCAGAAGAGTTTGATACCTCGGGGCCGATCATCTTCAGGGCCCCGGGGTCCAAGCCTTTCATGAACAGATCGGCGGTTGACCTGAGACTGCCTAAACTCGGAGTACTGATTACTGTACTCGGGGCAGTTGTCTTTGACAGGTAGCTTCAAGCCTTCGTTCCAACAATACTGGAAGAACGAGCATTCCGAATGAGACCTTTCCTGTTCCCTCGTATCTTCTCGTTCTTCCCGATTCATCTCTTCCTCGTACCTTCTCCGCTTCTCCAGGAACCTTTGCTCTTCATAAAACCTCTGCTTTTGATATCGCTCCTGTTCCCGATGCCATTTATTCAACAAGATACGCGTCGTAACCCTGGGTCTAGAGGTTTCGCCTGTTTCAGTTCGGCTATTCTAAAACCGAACCCTCTGCTGAAATTCCCTATTTGTAATCTGCCGATCGGGGTCAACAGCGCCAGCCTCCTTCGCTTTAGCAGAAGTTAAAACTTTCACTTTGTTCTAAACCCTAGAATCGGCTGCATTGATCATATTAACCGAGAAGGACACAATATTCTGTCCAAAAGGACTACCATCTATTTTCATCTTCCCATCAAATCTCAGGAGTCCGTCTTGGATAGCTTTCTGAATCCGCACTCTGAACACTCGGCAATCATTTATGGAGTGGGATCTGGTACTGTGGAAACCACAATATTTCTTGTCTTTGACGCCTTTAGGGAGCAGCATAGGATGACCTTCCGGCAACTTGATGCGTCCTTCTTTCAATAAATACTCGAATAACTTATCTGACTTGGACACATCAAAGTCATAAGTACCTTTCTGTTGCCTTAACCATCGCTGGTTGACTTGACTCGGCTCTTTGGACCAAACTATCTCGGCTGCAGCCACTTCATCTTCATCATCGTAATCAACTGCATCTTCCAAGAAAGCCTGGTACATCTCGGCAGCTACGTCACCCTTCTGGAACTGGTTGCTCTTCTTGAATCCCTGAGCCTGATTGCTCATCATAGCTAACCTTTGTGACAATTGTCCGAGATCTTCAAAGTCCATGCTCAACAACTTTTCCTTGATGCTCGGCAGCATGCCAGCTATGGCTATTCCCGGTAACTGATCATCTGGCAAATTCAAAGAATAGCAAAGATTTTTAGTCTCTCTGAACCGACGCAAATACTCTTGCGGTGTTTCGCTAGGTTTCATCCTTAAGCTCATGAGATCAACCAACTTCTTCTCACTGGTTCCCGTAAAGAAGTATGAGTGGAATTTCTGCTCAAGCTCTGCCCATGTGTTAATGGAATTCGCTGGCAGAGAGGCGAACCAAGAGAAGGCTGGTCCTGTCAATGACAATGGGAAGTATCGAATTCTCCAAGCTTCATTTGTTGATGCTTCGCCAAGTTGCATCAGGTAACGGCTGACATGCTCCCTGGTACTGGTATCATCTTGGCCCAAGAACTTGGAAAGATCAGTAGGAGGCTTGACTCTCGGAGGAAGAGCTACCCGATTGTACCACTCTAGGTAAGGAGATTGGTATGTGTATGTCTGATTCTTTGGCTTTAGGCTGAACTGATTCTGCATCATATCAGCCATCTTATGCATGATGAGGTCAACATTTGAATCAGGAGCTGTTTGTGTCTGCCCCCCAGTATGCAATCCTGCTGAACCTCTGTAGCCTGGATTCGGAAAAGCATTAATCGAATTATAATCCATAAACTCCCGATATTCATCTCCAAACGCATCTTTTTGTATCCTGTTTGCTGCAGGAGACACTCTAGAAGCAGATGGCGGGACGTTCCCTGTTGTGCCGAATGTGAGCTGGCCATAGGTTTGTGGAGGTTGCTGCGTTTCCTGAGACATCATTCCACCTGTGCTCGGGCCAGCTCCACTGTTTTCGGCAAACCTTCGCCGTTGAGGTACTTGGAATAACAATGGCCCCCGTATCGGACCAGCAGCCTCTTCAAAGTACTTATCCACGTTTGGACCGAAAGTATCAATCATGATAGCACGGAAAGTGTTTAAGAAAGTCGATTGATGATTGGTCACGGCTGCTGATACGATCTTGTGCATGATTTCGGTCATCTTTCGGAGAGCCACTTCTTCGTTACCGTCAGGCAGCTTAGACTGGTGATGAGGAACGACCTTCGGGAACGTCTGCTTCTGATAGACCTTGTCGCTTTTATTCTTGGAGAAGGTCTCCAAGCACTGGCGCTGGAATTCATCACAAGCCCGCTGCACCAGATCTCTTGATTCTAGCGGCAAATCATCCATGGTCACCTCGAAGACTAGATCTTCATTAATCTCAGGCATCTTGAACTGAAGTGGTCCCACTGGGCGTGCCAAATAGTGTGTTGACCTGAAAACCAACAAGGGATAAAAAGTATGAGAATACCTTGGAACATGCTGGGTGAAACCAGACAGTTCCATATGTACGGCTTTGGAAGCCAATCACGACGGCACACAGCTATGAAAGTTGTTTGTCGAACAAAGGTTTATAAATGTCATTCGACAAGTATAAAAATAAAGCTCGTAAACATGTTGAGTGCCGAACGCATATGCAACAATAAAATAAAAAAAAGGCAACTCGTAAATGTAAATCTATTCAGACAACATGCGCATAGGCCAATCCGGTTAGTCTGCCGCACGTCTAGCCTTCATAAACCCGTCAGGCATAGGCTTAAGCAAGCTAATCCACCGCATGATACCACTTGCTATAAACCTACACCACTCCTTATAATTAGATTAATCCACCGCATGACACGATCTAATTATAAGAAGCTAAAAGCACACGTATATCTGGACAGATCTATATTTATTCGTTACTTGTGTAAGCGTAACCAGAATCGGCAAACTAGCCGAACTGGGGTCCATGAAGAAGGGACATACAAGCAAAGCATGATCAAACTAATCTAAAACCTGCACCTGTCGCACGGCACCCAGCTCTATCAAAGCCTAAACATGATTAGCATGCATGAACCCGCAACATGTAACAATCTAGATTGAAAGTCAATCCGGCCATTATAATCTTATGATAAGCAAAAACACAAACGAATTCATGCAACAAGGCCGAAAGAAGATCAATCTAGATTGGGCAAAAAGTGTTGTACAAATTAAATAAATAAAACATACGACACATGATAACTTAATGAATCTATTAGATCTGCCAAATCTAACAGAGCCGATAACTATTTTTACTCATGACTCAATCCGCCGCACGATACAAGGCATAAGCAAAAACTTCCCGTCATAAGCTTAAATCCGCCGCACGATACTAAGCTTAACATACGAGACGACTTGCATCATATCTAAATCCGCCGCACGATACTAGACATGATAACAAGGTTGCCGGTACTTACGGAGGTCAACGGATCGATGATTCCTCTCGAAGAAACTCGACGACACGACTAAGGACTCGAATAGGTGGCACGGGGCCGTTTTGTATTGATGTGGTTGTGAACAATTTTACAATGGTCGAGGGTTTATATTTATACCCTGGACGAGACATGAGTCCTAATCGATTACGACTTTACAAAGAAATACGGAAAGATATAAATTCTATATTATCCGGTGCCTTCCATCACCATGCGTCTTTTCGTGCAAGCCAGCTTTACTTGGAATATGTGTTTCCCGAATGGAACCATGGCTTTATGAAATAGCCGACCACACAGATAAACGCCGAAGTTCTGAGGACCAAGCAGCCGCTGGTCGTTTGCCGAATTCCTCTCTCTTCGCTGGCTGGGCCCATCTGTCATATTTCTACGCGTGCAAAAATCTGGTGCCAACACATGCCCCCTAATTTTAGGATAAATGTTTTATTCCGAAATTCCAATTTCCCTTTCGCATTGTTGTGGATCCTCTGGAAACATCCGCCTTCACACGCCATAATTACCATGCCTACCGATTCATCTCCCGATGCACTTGGGATCCTTTAAAGCCTCCCTTTCTCTCTACTCCGGCTTACGCATTCAGATTTCCTCTGCTTCGGTCGAAACCAGAAAACCCTCTTCTTCCTTGCCACTCCGATTTAGCCAGAAAATGTCTTCCCAAGCGAGCCGCCATAGCTTCGAGTCCAGTGCTTCTAGCACCTCTAAAAGAAGGTTGCCCCTCCACCTTCTTCCTTGTTTCACAAATGAAGTAGCTGGCTCCGTCTTATTACTTCTTTGTTTAGGAGGATTAATAATGACCTCACCGAGGACCTGACCCAGAAAGCCATAGATCTTCAGCTCAACTTGGAGGGGAAGGATCGGGAAGTCACCCGAATCTCCTGAGAGCATGATATCGCTCGAAAAAGGGCCGCTGGTAAGTATCCTTTCATTACCCTCAATATTTCTTCTTTTCTTCGTTCTCCTCTTTTTTTACCCCCTTCTTCTTTTTAGATCTGTCTACCAAACTCCACACCCTTGAAGCCTCCATCTCCAAGCTCTCCGTCACAGCCGATGTGATCGGCACGACTCCTCTGAAGCGAGTGAAGGAGGTCAACCGAATCCTTCCTGACATTTCCAGAGCCAGTATGGGATTTGGCGCGGCACTTGCTTTCTCCGCCGTAAAGGCCCATTCTGGTGCTGACTACAGCAGGTTTGATGTCTGTGAGCGAGAGTTAGAAGATAAGGTAGAACATTCTGCAGAGGACATGAAGGAAGCCAGAACAGATCTGGCCGACGCCTTCGATCGCTTCTTCCCGATCAAGCACAGAATGGAGTGGACAAACTAACTCATTGTAAATTTGCTCCTCTTGTGAATAAGAAATTTTCCTGTTCACCTTCCTAGAATCGACTTGTGATTGATCCATCGAGATCAATGTGTATTTTGTCCTTTCCGCATATTAATCACTGACCCTCATTCTCTGTTTCAACGGCGATGCAAGCCACATCGGCTATTACCGATAAACGTACCAAAAAACCTTGTTTTGTAGACAACTATTGCAACTGGCCACCTCGGATTTGAAGTTCCAACCCTTTTCCTCAAGTTCCCAATGATATCAGGACAGCACCCCTCAAAGAAAACCTTTGCTTCTTCTTCTGCACCAACTGGTGACATGAGGCTCCAAACAACCAGTTAAAGCCAAAACTTTAGCCGAATCTCATCGGCTCCCCGAGTTTTGAAGCCACGACTTCTTTTAATTACCAAAAAGATCTGGCCTGGCCCAATAACGGCCCACAAGCTGCGCAAACCCTACTCCAACGCTCAGTCTTTCAATGTGCAAGCTATGGCTCTATAAAGACGACCACATATAAGCTGTGACTCAGTCAAACAGCTCGCCTTGCAAAAATCCCCATCTTTCAGCTTCTAGTCTAAGAACAATGACAGGAGGCAGCAACCACAGCAAAAACGTGGCCGAAGGCGAAGCAGGAGGTAGTCGAGCACGAACTCACCGGCGTTATAGGTAAGAAACTAATTGTCCCCTTGCGATAGTTTATTTCTTCATTCGCTGTCCATCTCCTTTCCAGGGTGGAGTCTTCCTCTAGCCATGTTTGGGCTTCTTCTCTAGAAATGGTAGATCAAAAAGTTCTCTCTAACCTTCTTTCCAACTGCCAAATTCCAAAAATAATGATTCATTTCAGCAGATCTATTCAGGTGTCCCTCAGTACCGCGAGGAAAGGGACAAAGTCCAAAAGGAACTGGAGAATGCATGCAAGAAGCATAGCATTGAGGAGGCCGAGTGGGCAAAGCAACGGAAGCAACTCTGCAATATCATTACAGGTTAGCAGAAACTTAGTTCTCCTCTCTTTTCTGATCTGAACCCGCTTTCACTTATCATATCTCTACTTCAGCCCTCTCTGTAGAGAATGACCGCTTAAAGGCAGCAGCAGACAGAGTTGCCCTCAATGTGAATGCCCGTGGGGATTTTGCCGAAGCCCGTCTTGACGCTGTGGATGGCCGCATGGATCAGGTCGTCATCCAAGGTGTACGCACCGGGGCTGCTTTTGGGCTAGCAGCAATGAGTTCATGGACCAAAGAAGACTACTTCTCCTTACCAGTTGGATTCGCATGCGACCCGGATAATGTTGAAGATCTTGAAGTTTATGATGGTCATGCTGATGCTATTGCCGCAATTATTAACCCGCAATCTATTGTAAACACATTATTCTTAGAGTAGTCTCATATTAAGGCAAAATCTATAAATGAAGCTTGTAATCCATAGAATTCGCCCTTCTCTGAATAATGTTTATTCACATAATCTTGGTTCTTCAATGACTCTCCCAGTTGTGATATATTTTTCTCAGAAAATTACTTGCCGAAAGCATGACGACGTCACCTTAGCCGATTAAATCTCACCTCTGATATGTCACGTCACTCGTCATTACACTTACTGCACTTCACCTTTCTCTTTCCCCGATAAACCTGCCATATTTTTAAAAAATGCTAGAATCACCAAGACCATGAACATTTGTACTAAAGGCGATATAAAAATATCGGCTATAACTTGAAAGTTGGAAATATTTTTCTGCTAAAGGCGATGTTTTTACATCGGCTGTATAGAATACCCTCGAGTTACATAGCTCTAAGCGTTCGGCTTTAACAAATAGTGCCAAAGCTTCAGCTGACAAGCAGCACACACGAACCAAAAATTTCGTTACAGCCGAATCCCCTTTCTTGGGTTTAGCTTTCCGGCTAGAGCAAACTGCTAATTATTTCTTCCTACAAAGCTTAACAAAAAATAAGGGCCGATCCTATTACAAGGTTCATCAGCCGTCACGTACAACGCAAAATAATCACCAAGTTGTAGAAGTGCCTTCATATACCTTCAAAAAGCTTTCATTGTACGTCACCTTGTACGAATCTTTCTTGATTTTCCTTTAACTCTGGTAATGGAGAAATAAATAGAACCTCTCAAAAGCTCATTAACTTCAAACACGTCCTTGAGACCCAAACTTAAACGTATTGATCCAAATTTGGCTTCATTATCAATACTTCAATCCTTGTCAGCCGATACGAAATTTTGGCCTCAGCGTTTCCCCATCACCATTAACTGGACTTTTAAAATTTACTTTGAGAGCCGATTATATGAATCGGCTGTTGGTCCTTGTCGAAGACATTAATAGGACCTGTTTCCCAAGCTCTTCCAGAGAAACACTCAACACCATCATACTCCCAGTAAATAGACTCTGCATCAACAACACTCACTGAGTCATCGGCATGAATGATTTCAACTTCATCCCCAATCCACTAGATAAGGAACCGATGCATAGTTGATGGCACACAATAATTAGCATGTATCCAATCTCTCCCCAACAGCAAACTGTATGCCCCCTTGCCATCAATGACGAAGAAGGTGGTGATCAAGGTTTTAGACCCGATCATTAACTTGACATGGACTGCTCCTCGTGTGTCAGAAGAATTGCCAGCAAAATCCCTCAAGACCATATCGGTTTTCAACAGATCTTCACTTGTTAACCCGAGTTTCCTGAAGGTGGTATAAGGCATGATATTGATAGCAGCCCCTCCATCGATGAATATCTTGGTTAATGGCTTGCCGTTGACATACAGTCTCATATATAATGGCTTCAAGTGTCGGTGGTTAATTGGCTTGTCAAATACTACCTTTTCAGCCAAAACGAGATGAGCCAATAACTCCTGAAAATCGCTCTCATCAAAATCTGAGTATGTCTCTTCTTGGACATCTTGATTGATTCCTCTCGAAGAAACTCGACGACACGACTAAGGACTCGAATAGGTGGCACGGGGCCGGTTTGTATTGATGTGGTTGTGAACAATTTTACAATGGTCGAGGGTTTATATTTATACTCTGGACGAGACATGAGTCCTAATCGATTACGACTTTACAAAGAAATACGGAAAGATATAAATTCTATATTATCCGGTGCCTTCCATCACCATGCGTCTTTTCATGCAAGCTAGCTTTACTTGGAATATGTGCTTCCCGAATGGAACCATGGCTTTATGAAATAGCCGACTGCACACATAAACGCCGAAGTTCTGAGGACCAAGCAGCCGCTGGTCATTTGCCGAATTCCTCTCTCTTCGCTGGCTGGGCCCATCTGTCATATTTCTATGCGTGCAAAAATCTGGTGTCAACAGGTCGACACCTTCACTTCCCATACCCTCCGATCTAGGGCATATAGCAACTTGAGAGCCCTCTCATGATCGTCATAGGGTAGGTTGGCCTGATTGGCACGCATCTTGTTCACAATCATTTGGAAACGTGCGAACATGGTGTCAATCGTCTCTCCCTCCAACTGAACAAAGTTCTCGTACTCTCGCTTGTAGGTCTCGAAGAGTCTGGTCTTGACCTGAGCGGTCCCCTCGTGATAGCTTTGAAGCTTCACCCAAATCTCTCGTGCCGTGTCAAGCTCAGAGATACGTTCGAACTCAGGAAGGGAGAGACTGGCCAGAAGAGCATTACGAGCCTTGGAGTTGGCCTCATGTTGGTCAATCTAGATCTGACCCACACGAGCCGCAAGGACTACGTACTCAGCGTTCTCACATATCTCCCAGACAGAAGATCCGATGCTGTTGAGATAAGCACGCATCCGAATCTTCTAATAGCAATAGTTCGTTCCATCGAACCAAGGAGCCTTGCTATTCCCTCGTTCCATGTCGCCCTTAGGATCCGAAACCGATTAAGGTATGAGAGATCCTTAACCGGCTCTGATACCAATTGAAGGACCGGATTAGCGACCAGAGGGGGGGTGAATGGGAGCTTCAAATTCGACTCGTGAATTGTATAGCCCTTGTCCCAGAAAATCACCCAAAGACTCGAAATGACCGGAGAGTTCACGACCTACTAGTAGGTGGATACCCTAGGAGATGTCCTAGTGGTACAGCGGAACCTCCGGAGAAACCCCAAAACCAACTGCCAAAGCCACGGAATAAAACTGCACAAACTGCAGCTTCGCGGACTGTGCGGGTCAGGGTCCCGGACTATCCGCCCACCGCCGGACTGTCCGCCACTGGAGGTGCGGACTGTCCGCCGACAAAAGGACAGAAACAGAACTGTACTGATCAAGTTCGGGACGGCTCCTGGACTGTCCGCGGTTTGCACGCCGGACAGTCCGCGGTACACGTGAACAGCGACCGTCGAGCGTCCGATGCTGATCCTGTGTTGCGTCCGATGTGACCCCGGACTGTCCGCGGGTCACTGGCGGACTGTCCGCCGTTCAGGAGACCGAGAACAGTGTCGCTGTGACAGAACCGACCAATTTATACAAGATTAAGCACCGAATCCCCGCTTTCGCAGAGATTAACAGATACTTAAGCTTGTACAAACCCGGTAGTCCGGAAATCTCGAATGATTTCAAGTCATTCAACTTTAACCAAGATCGTAATAGATTAGCGTACATGTCCACAAAGTACATTCAGTTCGCACATAGTTCAAATACATCGGAGTTCAACAGTTATTACAAACCATAGTTCGAAATTCAAGAGCGGAAGCAACATAGTTTTGAAACACAAGTTTTCAGTTCACAATACAGTGCCATTGCCTGATTAGTCCACAAAAGCATCCGGGAAAGATAAGAGTGGACCATGCCCATGGTCTATTCATTACCCTCGATGGGGTACAGACAGTTCTCGCAATAGCCGTAGAAGCATTGCCCATCTGCAACAACAAGAGAAAAGAACCCTGAGTACGAGAAGGTACTCAGCTAGACTTACCCGCCATAAACCAGGAATAAATGACACCAAGGAGTATGCAAGGCTATATCTGGGGATTTGCCATACTTACCTTTTTGCATAAAAGCATTTTCATTACTAAAAATCATCATTAGAGTATTAGCAGTCACTTTTATGTAGTCATCCTGATTAACTAGATTTGCACATGTTCTAGAGCAAACACTTGACTACTTTATTCAAGCAAGAGTGACTATTTCATCAATAGCCTTTCAGATTCAGTACCATAACCATCTTTTAATTCCATAAGTTACTATGGTAACACATGCCCAGTCAAGTTACTCACTAACCAGGAGCGATGGCGATTATAATCGATTCCTACCAGCTGGGGATAAAATGTCGCACACTCAACCGATCACACCCTGCCAGGTGGCTGTCGGCGACCAATTCAGGAGGTTCGAGAACACAATACGCGGGACGGCCATGGGCCCTTCTACACCGGGGGTTATCTCAATGCCAGGTCGCTCAAGCTATTAACTGCCCATGGTCATGCCAGGTCGATCAGGCCCTGCCTGCCCTCGGACCAAGCCAGGTTGATCAGAATAGTTGCCCACGGTACATATAAGGCCCTGGGTGTTAGGCGTCAACATCTCCATCACCGGCTCGAAAAACCTTACTCGGCTTCACGGGAGGTACTCCGACCTACTCCGTTAAGTGATTGACGCGTTCAAAATGACTGAGGTGTGCCTTCGTCGGTTCCTAATCGACACAGATGAGAGACTACTAGCACACAGAACCCATGTCCTGCTGCTCCTACATCCCGCCCGGTCTCAGATTAAATATCACAAGGTTATCTCCATGATAGCACAAGGCTAAACATGATAGGTATCCACCTATATGCGGGAGACAGGAAATCACCCGACTTTTACCGGTCTAAGCAGGGCTAAGCATATAACCGAGCCTAAACTAACAGGGATATTAAGATAGTAATTGCAGGTGGACAAGGATAATTAATCAATGCAACAACGGTGTCACTCAACTCCTATGACCTAATGCAACAAGCATATCAGGTTAACTTTGTAAACAGTAACTGCAAACCATAGGAGTAAGATGCTCCGGGGCTTGCCTCGCTCAAAGTCTGAAGGTCGGTGATCACGGCACTCCGGCAGATCTTCAACGTCTCCTTCCGGGACCTTCTCTTCCGGCGTCTTCTCCTGGTACTGCTCCTCGGGTGGTGCATCCTGAACCTCTGCTACCGATCCTGTATGATGCATAACATGAATAAATAACACGAATGCACGTGGGATGCATGGTGATGCAACATGGAATGAGATATTTCAGGAGATAAACACATGTCATCTACTGCGTTCTCTTCAACAAGATAGTCAACATCATCCTACTGCTTACAAAAGATATCAACATCTACCCAACTACTTAACCTACCATAATCAACTTGCTAAGCTATGTTGTCACCACATCAAAGTTTACTTAATGAGTTTATTACCATCTAAATACCGGCTGAAATAAATCTAATTAAACAAGCTTATAACAGCAACCCATCCTAAACAGCTTCAGAAAAATCTACAAAAATTACTGGAGGTTAACAACACCAAATCTAGTTTTCTGTCTAAATTTGACTCCATTTGGACTTAGACTCCATCCTCTCTGAAAAAGACAAACTCTACCATGAAAAGGTGCTTTGAACTACACACCCTAGCAAAAAGTGCCAAACAACAGATTTCTTATTTTTCCACTGAACTTCTTAGCACAAGAGCAGTGTGCAAAAACTCTCAGGTTCACCTTCCTCATATTTTAATTACTACAAAATAAACAAGGAAACAACATTTAATCATTTTAATTACTATTGTCAAATTACTCCACAGAGCAACTCCATATTATATTTTTCCCAGAAGCTACTCCTCCATACAAACCTAACAAAACAAGAATCACATTTTTCTGAGCTATACACAGTTTACTATGCATTTAACAAGAATTCAGCTTAAACATGAATTAAATATAACCACAAAGAAAATTATCACAAACTGGACATATCATATTTTTCATGCATAGAACTCATCACAACAAACCTAACAAAACTTGTTTCACCATTTTAGCATTTACAGATTGCAAGATATGAATTAAACAAGCAATTCAAACATTTCTGAAAACTATTTGAACAAAACCCTGAAAAACTCCCTAACCTAAACTGCTAGACGCACCCAAACTGCTGCACCCAGACTCACTGACAAGCGGGACCCGAGCCACTGACTCGCGGGCCCTCGGGTCAAACTGACCCCACCTGTCATCCCCACCGAGACAGGGGAGGAGTTGACCGCGGCGGAGCTCGCCGTCGGCGACCTCGCCGGCGAAACCAACCCCACCGGTGGACTCCCCTTCTCCTTCCGCACCCGGCGGTGCCCCTATCTAGCCTGGCACATGCTCGGATCGAGCTCGCCATCGACGATGGCGGACACGGCGGCGCGGGCGTGCTACGCCGGCCGGCACCGGTCATCCCGAGCCAAACCAACACGCGATTTCTACTCCGGCTACCTCCACAAACCTAACCCGAGGCTCAGGAGCCAGGGCTCAGGCTCCGAGCGCCTGTGACCATGGCCATGCCGACTCCGGTGGCCATGGCGAGCGACGGACGCGGTGAACTGGCACTACCAAACCCTAACCGGCTCAACCAACACCTCCATCGACTTCGATGGGCCAAGGCGGCTCGCGAACGCTAGCTAGGGCCAACAGACGGTCACGGGAAGGAGGGTGGCCATGGCGGACCGAGCTCGCCGGCCATGGCGGACATGGCGGATGATGGCGTACCGCGGGCTCCTAACCCTAATCGACTAAACCATCACCCCCTGCCTCCTCCTTGGGCCTCACTGACCCCTAAACGCGAGCTAGGGCAACACGAAACCACGGGACGGAGGCCGGCCATGGCGAACCGAGCTCGGCGGTCATGGCGGCCATGGCGGCGGCTCATCCCGGGGCTTGCCTACGGTCTCACATGGAGCGCTAAAGGTAGCACGAGGTGCGGGAGCTCATGGCGAAGCCTTGTGGGTGGTTGGATGGACGGTGCGGTGGCGGGACGGCGGCGAACGGCGGCGGCGCTGCCATTTTCCCCTTTTTCGCTCGGGCTCCGGCGAGAGAGAAAGCGAGAGCGAGAGAGACAGAATGGAGGGAGTGCGGCTTCGGCAGGGGCGAGGGCGAGCTTGTGCTTGCCACGCCGCGCGCGGACGCTGCGTCCCCGGCCGAATCGCGCCACGCGGCGCGCGAACTCTGCGCGCGGTAGGCACGGCACGGCCCGATTCAAACTGAATCGGCCGATTCAGGCGCTGATGGCCGACTGACGGCCGGATTTTGGCCGCGATTAACTCCTAATCCGCTCGATGAAATGCTAAACCACTTGCTCCATTGCTTAGAGCTACATGCCAGCTACAACTTTGGTTACAAGATCGAGCTTTGGTTCGGCCTAGGTTGCAATCGAAAACGCTCCAAAGATGGCTAGGCAAAACGGTTTTGACAGTTAGGACTTAGAAGAATTTTCTAAGTCTAATCTCCTCCATTTCTGCCTTGTGGGTCCTAAAACACCTTGTTAAACCCATTTTCATGAGTTGGGCCTTAAACACTTTTTGTTCTACTCTAAATTCTACACACTTTTGGTTAAGGGCCCATAGCCATGTAAAGCTTATATCAAGGAGGTTTTAGTTAGTCAAACAAAAGGACTCCTAGGGCTCTATTAAGGCAACTAGGGTTAAAGGCTTGGTTAGCCAAAAAGACCAACATCAACCTAGCTTCAAACTAACTCCTCAACTAGGTTCAACTACTAGGGAGACTTAAACACTCCACAAACAGGCCAAACAATCATTACTTCAAGCATAACATCACAAGTGCACACATGAAATGACACTTAACAAAAAGGAATGCAACATAGAATGATGATGCTTCATGCTTATGAGATGTCAAGTTATGCATTTAGGATTGCTTAACACCTAGGGTGTTACAGCCCTCCCCTGCTTAAAAGAATCTCGTCCCGAGATTTAAGTTACTGACCATTTCTTATAAAAGTGGGGGTACACCTCTTTCAAATAGTCTTTTGTTTCCCATGTGGCATCTCGTTCATCTTGCTCACTCCAAGATACTTTGTATTGCTTTACTATTCTCCCGCGAGTTATTCTTTCTTTTTCATCAAGCACTCGATATGGTTCCGCTGAGTAGGTGAGATCGGATTGTAACTTGATATGGGCGGGTTGCACTTCTTCTTCTGGAACTCGAAGACATTTCTTTAGTTGTAATACATGGAATACAGGGAATATAGCCTTCAGATGCTCTGGTAGCTGTAGCTGATAAGCTACTTTTCCTCTCCTTTCCATGATTCTGTAAGGTCCCACAAATCTTGGCGTGAACTTTCTTTTCACGCCAAAGCGTCTAACACCTTTCATGGGCGATACCTTCAGATACACGTAGTCGCCTACATTGAATTCAAGCGGTTTCCTTCTCTTGTCGACATAGCTCTTCTGTCGAGACTGTGCAGTTGCTATGTGTTGTTGCATTATTCTAACTTGTTCTTCTCCTTCATTATCAAAGTCGATTCCATAGTAACGACGCTATCCCGGTTCAACCCAATTCACCGATGTTCTACATATTTTGCCATACAGAGCTTCGAAAGGTGCCATCTGAATGCTTTCTTGATAACTATTGTTGTAAGCAAATTCTGCTAATGGCAACCACTTCTCCCAAGATCCCTTTGCTGAAATTACACAGGCTCTTAACATATCCTCTAATACCTGGTTTACTCTTTCAGTTTGTCCTGATGTCTAAGGATGATAGGCTGAGCTACGGATTAGCTTAGTGCCTAATTATTTTTGTAGTTTCTCCCAGAATGGTGCGGTAAACTATGTTCCATGATCCGAAACTATGACCTTGGGTATACCATGTAATCGGACAATCTGATTGATATAAATCTCTGCATAGTCCGGTGCTCAATAATAAGTTTTAACGGGAATAAAATGAGCAGTCTTGGTGAGACGGTCAACTATCACCCAAATTGAGTCATTTCCCTTCTGGGTGGATGGCAAACCGGTGATAAAATCCATACCTATTTCTTCCCACTTCCACTCGAGTACTGGTAACGGTTGAAGTGTTCCGGCTGGCTTCAAGTGAATAGCTTTCACTCGGCAACACGTGTCGCATCTGGCTACATATGCGGCAATCTCTTTCTTCATTTTGGTCCACCAAAATTTTGGACTCAAATCTTGATACATTTTAGTGCTCCCCGGATGAAGAGATAACTTGGAGAGATGAGCCTCATCCATAATCCGGTTTTTGAGTTCTCTGTTCTTGGGTACCACTAAGCGATTGTTAAACCATAATACTCCCTTGTCATCAACTCGAAAATGCTTTACTGGCTCAGTGGCAGGTTTTAGCCTTTCCTTGATATGATAAATTCCCTTGTCTGTTTTCTGCCCTTCAAGAATCTGATCAACTAAGGTGCCTTGCAGTTTGATATTATGCAGAATCACAGGGTGTGCGAGACTAAACTCGTCTTCTGGTCGTAACCTCAAATTGTTGCAGTGTGATTTCTGACTCAGAGCATCGGCAACCACATTTGCCTTTCCTGGATGATAATGTATCTGCAGATTGTAATCTTTGATTAGTTCAAGCCATCTTCTCTACCTCTGAAGGACCGAGAAGCTACCCGAAAGCGACCAGAGGGGGGGTGAATGGGAGCTTCAAAATTTCCTTTCGGAAACTAGATGCCACTGTCCCAAACTCAACCCCAAAAGCGAACCCTAGAGCTTGCTAATGTCCACGACCCTAGATGTAGGGTGGATGCTTCCACGAAGCACAGCGGGACACTAGACAACCCTAGAAAGCCAACGCAAAAGACGAAACTCGAGTCCGATCAAGAACGAACGAACTGCGAACGAAACGGCGCAAAACTGGATCGACCGGACTCTGCCTGCGTCCGGTCAGCTGGGACCGGACGCGTCCGGTCAACCAAAAACCGGTTTTGGACCTCTCTGGAACTGACCGGACGCAGTGACTGCGAGCGTCCGGTCGATCCCCGTGCGTCCGGTCACAAGCACGTTCGAGTAGTGAACAGGACTATGGGCGAGTCCGGTCACCACTAAACTCCAGCGTCCGGTCAGAGCAAAAACCAGAACACGCTCAAACCTTCAACGACCGGACGCGTCCGGTCAAGTCGTGACCGGCGTCCGGTCACCCCGAAACTGCACTGAAACTCCGGCGATTCAACCTGATCTCCTCCGAATCAAGTGCTCTAGGCTTGGGATTCGATCTGAGGAGTCACAAGGAGGTTAGTGAGCTATCTCTAAGAGATCATGGCTCGAACCTAACTCCAAATCGGTGAATCGAAGGAATTCGGGGGAAGGAAGAAAAAGAGACCCGAAACTAAACTTGATCGATCTCCTAGACCGTGAGGTTAGAGATGATTTCTTTCGGTGGAAAGAAGTGCCTCACGATCTAGAACAACTCAGTTCAAACGGAATCGCAAAAGATGAACCGAGCACAAAGATCAAGCGACGGGAAAACTCAAGGCACAAAGCAATCCGCGAAGAACATGATGAACATGAAATCAAAATGCGAATTGACACCGAGAGATGGGATCCAAGGTGAGGATACGGCCTCACTTCCTCGAATCAACAGTACACAGAGTGGAGTCTCTCTGCGGATCTCAACTAGCTAAAACAGGGGATGGGAGAGTGGAAACCCTAGGTGCTAGGAAGCAAATGACTGCGCTAACTGAGATAGCTAAAACTGAGATAGGGAGGAGGGTGTCTCCCCTGGACTACTTATACTAACCTAGCCTAAGTCTATTTCCTACTCTACCCCTCTCTACTCTAATTACAGAGCGGGCCAGGAAAACCCTAAGGCTAATCTGGTCCACCTGCTGGTGGTAGGTAGATCCGACGGCCACGCTCGCACGGTCTTCCGCGTCGCCTCCACGCAACCTTCAGATCGCCGCCACGTGCCGCCACCACTCTGCACCCCCGGTTTTGTGGCCCAAACCGGGAAACCAGCCTTTTCCAACAGCCCCCGGTTTTGAGGCCCAAACCGGGAAACCAGCCTCCAGCCCGAGTTTTGTGGCCTAAACTCGGAAACCCGCAGCGCCCGAGTTTTGAGGCCCAAACTCGGAAACCGGCCCACGCCCAGGTTTTGAGGCTCAACCTGGAAACCGTCACGCCCAGGTTTTGTGGCTCAACCTGGAAACCCAGCACCCAGGTTTTGAGGCCCAAACCTGGAAACCGTCCACCGTTGGTTTTTCCGGGCTCTACCAACAAACCGGCGTCGTAGAGGGGATGCACCGCCTGTGCACCCCTTCCACCGACATGATCGCACTTCTCCGCTTGTCGCTGTCGCAGGCTGCCGGCCACCACAGCTGATTCTCCGGCCTCCAGTCCATCAGTCCAAGTCCACGTCCGCCCTTCACCGTCCGATACATCGGCATGGCACGTCCGCCGCACGGCACGCCCATCCTTCATCGCGCCCGGTCCGTCGGCACGGCACGTCGCAACTTGACCTTCACCCGCCATCGATCACTGTCTCCGTGCTCGACACCTGCACAACACAAGCCAAAGATCATGCGCATCATCTCCGTTGACAATCACTCATCACACAGAGACTCGACATACACCCATGTATCCGCAATCTCCCCCTTGATGAGTGCATTGTCAACTCCACAACAAATCATGAATAAGAAGAAGGAGGGTAGGAAGGAGTGGGAAGAGAAAACCCAACCAAATGACCCAAAAGCCTAACAAAAGCCAAAGAAGGTCAAGTGGATGAAGCGAAAACTTGGTCCCCAAAGACATGGGCAACGGCTCGACGCAACCAAGCAAAGCAAAGCTAGCCCTCAAGAAGAGGTAGAACAGGCTCAACACCGCTAGCAGATACCAATTGAAGATCGGAGGACAACAGAAGCAAAATGCTAGCCCCTCAAGATAGAGGCACAGAGGCTCAACACAACTAGCAAGAAAATCACTCCGAACCAATTGGAAATCAACCCAAACCAAATGGGAAAGCACACCAAACGATACCAATTTGAAAGCCAAATGAAAAAGCTTATGAAAGCTCATGAAAAGCTAGGAACGTTTGCTAGTCCCTCAAGACAGAGGCAACGGCTCAACACAACTAGCAAACTCCCCCTCGACAAATGCAAGCAACTAGGACAAATGATTCTCCCCTTAGTTGAACAACACAGGAGCATATGATTTGCATAAATTTCTCCCCCTAGTTGAAAATGCACTTATCAAGGCCAAAAAGGTATCGAAGAAGCAACTTCCTTCACATAAACTCCCCCTGAACACAAGATCTCCTTCCACAATGCATATGAAGTCAAAATGCAAGTTAGGAGCTTCAAGTATATAGTCAAAAGAGTGCAAATATGCTCTAATCAGTATAGCTCCAACATCTCAATTAAGCACTCAAATAGCAAAGGCTCAAACTGATCACTTATACGAAATATGAAGCATATGAGCATGTGAGCAGTTTTAAGCCAAAAGGATAGTCACCATCAAAATAGCACTAGACATGTATAGAAGGAATCCAAACAAGTGCTAAGCATATATACAAGGTGAACTACCCCTAGCAAAGTTCAATCATCATGCATAGGAATGAAGCATATACTTGTGATTTCAAATTCATATCGGAGTTGCAGCGGTAAAAGAATTTACAAGTTCATTTTTAGCATGTGATTGCGAGAGGTTGAGAGCTTGTCATCGCCTAACTTTTCAACCGTGCGAAGCCTATGCCGAAGCAATCAGAAGCTTAAGGCAACGGTTTCGGTCATACACTACATGGCTCAAGTTTAACTCAAAGTGCAATGAGAAACAGTCTCAATACCATGAGGTGTTGACAAGCAATCCCATCTCGATCTTTTCAATTCAACAATACTTGGTTCAGATTTTAAGCAAGTTATGAACAACCAAGCAAGTGAATGACTCAGAACTAGAGACATAGCAACCTAGCATATATGAAAAGCAGGAATGGACTCAACACACCCTACACATGCTAGTTGCATATCTCAATGGTGAACATTTTCAGATTTATATACATTAGGCATAATTCACCATTCCAAAAATAGCTCGCTCATAACATGTAACAGTGATCAGAAAGAGCATAAGTTACAAGCATCATCATAAGTATCGGAGCAATACTAACAAGAGCATAATTACATTCTAGTGAATATAGACATGAAGCTCAGAATGTAAATGCGTATGCCCGACACAAAACTGAAAGAAAGAAGATACCAATTGGAAAGACTCAAGAAACTCAAAAGAAAAAAGCCTCAAAATAAAAGAGTCAGTCTGTACATCTCAAAATGCTTCCCCCATCTAAAAGGGGAAACACACACCAAGCTCACCCCTCAACCTATTAAAGGTTGATTCGTCTAAAGGCTTGGTGAAAATATCAGCCAATTGGTGATGAGTATCGACATGGCGAAGGTCGATATCACCCTTCTCCTGGTGGTCTCGCAAGAAATGAAAGCGCACATCAATGTGTTTGGTTTTCGAGTGAAGCACGGGGTTCTTAGCAACGCTAATGGCACTCGTGCTGTCACAAAGCAAAGGAACTCGAGTAAAGCTCAAACCAAAATCGCGCAAAGTGGCCATCATCCAGAGTAACTGGGAACAGCAGCTAGCCGCAGCAACATATTCAGCCTCCGTGGTAGACTGAGCGACACTAGACTGCTTGCGAGAAGACCACGACACCAGAGAAGATCCAATAAACTGGCAAGTCCCAGAAGTGGACTTGCGCTCAATGCGACAACCAGCAAAATCAGCATCAGAAAAGCCACAAAGCGAGAGGGTGGAAGAAGCAGAATACCAAATCCCGAACTCAGGCGTGAAACGAAGGTACCTGAAGATGCGCTTCACCGCCTGACGGTGAGAAGTGCGTGGCGAAGCCTGAAAGCGCGCGCACAAGCACACGGCGAACTGAATGTCCGGCCGTGTCGCCGTCAGGTAGAGCAGCGATCCAATCATGCTGCGGTACTCCTTCTGGTCCACTGCTTCTCCATCCGTGTCGGCATCCAGGGCAGTCGTCGTCGACATGGGCGTCGGAAGAGGCTTGGCCTCACCCATGTCGAACCGCTTCAGCAAGTCCCTCGTGTACTTGCCCTGGTGCACAAACGTCCCCTCTCGGGATTGCTTAATTTGCAACCCGAGAAAGAAAGTCAGCTCGCCCATCATGCTCATCTCGAACTCCCTGCTCATAGTATCTGCAAACTTGGCAACCAAAGCGTGAGAAGAACCACCGAAAATGATATCATCCACGTAAATTTGGACCAAGAGAGTATCTTGGCCTTGCTTGAGGAGAAAGAGCGTTTTATCAACACATCCCATTTTAAAACCCTTAGCTAGCAAAAAGGTTTTTAATCTCTCATACCAGGCTCTAGGGGCTTGTTTCAAACCATACAAAGCTTTGTGGAGTTTAAAGACATGGTTTGGAAACTTGGGATTTTCAAAACCGGGGGGTTGCTGGACATAGACCTCCTCCTCAATGTAGCCGTTTAAGAAGGCACTCTTGACATCCATTTGAAAAAGTTTGAAACCCATGGATGCAGCATAAGCCAAGAGTATCCTAATAGCCTCCAAACGAGCTACAGGAGCGAAGGTCTCCTCATAATCTATCCCCTCCTTCTGACTATAACCCTTCGCTACAAGCCGGGCCTTGTTTCTCACAATGTGGCCCTCCTCTCCTTGCTTGTTTTTAAATACCCATTTTGTCCCAATAGGTTTACAGTCAGGAGGTGGTGGCACTAGAACCCAAACCCGATTTCGCTCAAAGTTCTCTAGCTCCTCATGCATGGCATTGACCCAATCCGGATCCGTCAATGCGTGTCCAACATCTCGGGGCTCAAAATTAGCAACAAAAGCAGAATGAGCGAAGTGAGAGATGTGCTGTGACCTGGAGCGAGTAACTCGCTCGTCGATGTCGCCGATCATCTGTTCAGGGGGGTGCTGGCGCTGGATATGTCGTGGCGCCTCCCGGGAAGAAGTGACCTCCCCCTCAACAGCAGCTGGTCCCACCCCGGGTACAAAAGGTACCGCGCGAGGTGGAGGATCCCACGGCCCCCAGGAAGAAGAAGTGTCGGGGGCCGTGAGTCGTCGTCGAGGCCGCTCTTTGCGGCACGGCAGGTGGAGGGGGTGCTGGATCATCTATACCTTCAGCACCCTCGTCCTCGTCATCGAAAAGAGGCTCTCCAACCTCATGATCACCTGCACGCTCAAAACGAGAAGAGGGACAAACAAGAGTCTCGTCGAAGGTGACATCTGATGTCTCCATGACTCGGTTAGTGTCAAGGTTAAGTACACGATAAGCTCGAGTGTGAGTGCCATAACCCAAAAACACACCGTCAGAAGAGCGAGACTCAAACTTGTCCAGGTTTCCTTTTTTCAATATAAAACAGTGGCAACCAAAGACTCTAAAATAACTCACCTTGGGCTGGCGACCGAAACGCAACTCATAAGAGGTCTTCTTCAAAAACGCTCTCAGAAAAATGCGATTCGAAATGTAGCATGCAGTGTTCATAGCTTCGGCCCAAAAGCGCCTAGGAGTCCTATGCTCATCAAGCATCGTCCTGGCCATCTCAACAAGGGTCCGATTCTTCCTCTCTACAACACCATTTTGGGGTGGTGTATAGGGGGAAGAAAACTGATGCTCCAAACCAAGGCGGTTACAAAACTTCTCAAAATCCGAATTTTTAAACTCGGAACCATTATCACTCCGAATAGCTCGCATCGAGTTCAAAGGGAACTCGTTCTGAAGACGCAAAATCAGATTGCGAGCAAATGAGAAAGTCTCGGTCTTCTCAGCTAAAAAGAAGACCCACGAATATCTCGAAAAGTCGTCAACAACAACCAAAACATACCACTTGCCACCAACCGAGCTCACCCGAGCCGGACCAACAAGGCCATATGTAAAAGCTCTCCGGGGTGCGAGGTCATGACCTTAGTCACTGGATGGTGGGGAGCGGCAACCATCTTCCCATGTCTGCAAGAATGGCAAACTGGATCCTTTTCCATCGAAAGCTTGGGCAATCCTCGGATTAGGCCAAGTGAGGTAAGTCTTGCAAGCAAGTCGAAGCTTAAGTGACCGAGCCTCCTATGCCACTTCCAAAGATCGGAGGAAGAAGGACTAGCCAAGAGACAGCGAGAAGAACCAAACGATTCCGAGAAATTCGCACAAAAGACTTTCCCAAAGGGCGAAATCAGACATACAAGATCGCCCTGAGGATCTAAGATGCGACTAAGGTTCGGTTTGGAAACGAATCTCATAGTCATCATCAAAAAGTTGCGATAGAGAAAGCAAGTTAAAATGCAGGTTAGAAACAAGAGCAACATCGCGCAACACAAAGTGCTCATTAACCCGCACAGTTCCACGAGACAATACCTTACCTTTACTATTGTCGACGAAGGTTATGTACTCCTTTCCGGCGACCGGGCTAAGGCTGGAGAACCACTTGGCGTTCCCGGTCATGTGCCTCGAGCAACCGGAATCCACCAACCAAATGTCCTCCAACCGCCTTACCTACATCAATAAAAAGACATAGGGTGAGCATACGGTCCAACACTGGGGTTAGTGAAGTAAGGAGAATACCAGTGTTGGGCCGGCTGCTCAAAAGAACGGTTAGTGAAAAAACTATTCCTAGCCTGTCTACGGGGGGTAGCGATCACCACGTACAGGAAAACGTGGTCCGCTGGGGAAGAGGCGCTCACCGCGGTACTCAAACTGCGGTGGGGGAAAGCGCTCAACAAAGCCTCCGCCACGGGGTCCGTTACCTGCAAAAGCAGGACCCCGTCGGGCACGCTCTCTACGAGGTTTACGCCTAGGAGCCTGGGGCTCAACTGCTCTAGCGTCTCTCCTCGGAGCTCTCTCCTGCCTAGGCCTAACAAACTGAGGTGCTGGACCTCTAGGCCTAGTCTCCCTCTCGGGGCTCTCATCTCCTGCCTAGGCCTGGGACCCTGACGTCCGGACCTAGCAGCTCTCCCCTGGGCCTTCGGTACATGTCCACCATGAGCTGGATGGTACATGTCCGGGTTCCTCATCTCCGAGCCCTGCGCGCCTCTCTCTTGCGCCGAAGCAGAACTCGCTCAAGTGACCATCTCTCCCACAAAAATCACACTGGTACCTCACCGCACGCACAGGGGGTTGTTGGTGACCAGGGCTGTGGGTGTGGCTCACTTTGCCTTTGCCCTTCGGTGGCAACTCCTCACGAATGGGTGGCATAGCATCAAGCTTGTTTCTGAGGTGGTTTGGCTTGGGTGCCCAAACTGGGTCTCTTGGGAGGGAACTCTCGGGGGTTCCTCAACCACACATCTTGGGTGATAGGCTTGGCTGGCTCTTTGAGTGGAAGCTTGGCAAGTTTGGGAGTAGTGGTGGAATTGGGCTTCTCACATGGGTTCAGACCACTAGACTCTCCAATCTTCCCAAAACCTGAGAGATCAACACTCTGAGCAAAATCTACCCCGGAGGCACCAACAGCTCGCTTGAACTGGGAGATCATCATCCCGAGCTGCGGCTCACTACTGGAGACCCATGACAAGATGGACCGAAGGTACGTGTTTTCTTCCTCGGTTTGCATCTTGCCATGCTTCACATTGGCAATCTCCATCTCCAGGCCCTCACACAAAGCACACCTCGTAACACAAGCGATATCCGAGCTGGCCTTCTCTAAGGACTCAAGCTTGGCATTCTTCTCTGCCAACTCGGATTGCAAGACAGGACAAGTCTTGCATGCACCCAACAGCTGCGGCCTAGCACGGAGCTCATCCACCTCTCCAACCAACGCAGCATACTTACCTCTCAGAGTGAGAAGGTCAGTCATGTGCGCGGTGCACGACTCGCACTCCGCCTCCTCCGACACTACCACGGTGGACCGAGCGAACTCAAGCTCCTTCACCGTGTCCTCCCACTTCTGCCTAAACTCCTTGCGCTCTCTAGCGGCACGCCTAAGCAACTTATCTTGGCTAAGGAGGGCAGCAGTCAACTTCTCACCTCGGAGGAAAGCTCGTCATAGGTGAGAGATACCTGGGAGGTGTCGTCGTCGTCGTCGTTCCGAGGGGTACGCTCTGGCTCGCCGTCGACCTCATCGCCCAGCGCCATGGTGCAGAAGCCGTCGTCGTCGGCGAGGAAGCAGAGGCCGTTCAGCTTGTCCTCGATCCTCTTCTTCTTCTCGGACTCGTCATCGCTCGAGCTGGCGGAGTCGTCATCCGAGCCGTCGACGTCGCTGAGCGTGGCGAAGAATGCGCGCTGCTCAGCTTGCTGCTTCTCCAAGTACTTCTTCTTGATGTACTCTTTGTCGAAGCCGCCCCGTTTCTTATGCCTTGGGGGACGTGCTTCTCCTTGTACTTGGAGTCGCGCTTGCGCCCATGTTCGCCCTTGCCCAAGTGCTTGTTTCTTCTTGGGGCAGTTGGCGATGAAGTGGTCGGGGGTCGCCGCACTCGTAGCATCCCGTTGGCGTCCTCCTCCTCGACGACGGTTCATGCGGTTGTTGTGGAACCGCGAGAACCGGTTGGCAAGCAAAGCCAACTCGTCGTCTCCCAAAGACTCCAGCTGGTCCTCTGTCACAGAAAAGAGAGAAGAAAGCGCAAAGCCAGCTGAGGGGTTAGAGGAAGAGCCGGAAACCAAAGCCATGGACGGGCGAGAAGGATTTTCAAAAGAAGCCCTCGCCATAGCATCAATCTCACTGGACTTGAGCTTACTGAAGAGCTCGTCGCAGGTGAGGGTCTCATAGTTCGGCGATTCGATGATTGCCTGAACCTTGGAGTCCCACACCGAACGGTCAAGAGTGTGCAAAAGCTTCAAAGCACGCTCATGATCGTCAAAAGGCAACTGCTCTCGGTTAGCTCTCATCCTGTTGACAATCACCTGAAAGCGAGCGAATAAACTTTCTATGGCTCTCGCCAGGCTGATGTCGAAAGTTCTCATACTCTCGCTTGAACGACTCGTAGAGTCGGGTTTTGACTTGAGAGGTGCCCTCATGAAAACGCATGAGAGTGTCCCAGATCTCCCGAGCCGTAGCGAGGTGAGAAACACGATCAAACTCACCCATGCTCAACAGAGAAAAAGCATGTACGGGCTCGGCTATTGGCATCGTGCTCACGATCTGCTGTTTGAGTCACACGAGCAGCCAAGACCACGTAATCAGGGGAGTTGCAAATATCCTCAGATCTAAGCGCCCAAGCTCTGCAAATAGGCCGACATACGTATCTTCCATACGCATAGTTCGTCCATCGAAAAACGGCGGTTTGCCCACCGCCGCGATCCATGTCGCCTTCGGTGGATCTGGAACCGGCTAAGGTGGAAGATCCTTAACCCGCTCCGATACCAATTGAAGGACCGAGAAGCTACCCGAAAGCGACCAGAGGGGGGGTGAATGGGAGCTTCAAAATTTCCTTTCGGAAACTAGATGCCACTGTCCCAAACTCAACCCCAAAAGCGAACCCTAGAGCTTGCTAATGTCCACGACCCTAGATGTAGGGTGGATGCTTCCACGAAGCACAGCGGGACACTAGACAACCCTAGAAAGCCAACGCAAAAGACGAAACTCGAGTCCGATCAAGAACGAACGAACTGCGAACGAAACGGCGCAAAACTGGATCGACCGGACTCTGCCTGCGTCCGGTCAGCTGGGACCGGACGCGTCCGGTCAACCAAAACCGGTTTTGGACCTCTCTGAACTGACCGGACGCAGTGACTGCGAGCGTCCGGTCGATCCCCGTGCGTCCGGTCACAAGCACGTTCGAGTAGTGAACAGGACTATGGGCGAGTCCGGTCACCACTAACTCCAGCGTCCGGTCAGAGCAAAAACCAGAACACGCTCAAACCTTCAACGACCGGACGCGTCCGGTCAAGTCGTGACCGGCGTCCGGTCACCCCGAAACTGCACTGAAACTCTCCGGCGATTCAACCCGATCTCCTCCGAATCAAGTGCTCTAGGCTTGGGATTCGATCTGAGGAGTCACAAGGAGGTTAGTGAGCTATCTCTAAGAGATCATGGCTCGAACCTAACTCCAAATCGGTGAATCGAAGGAATTCGGGGGAAGGAAGAAAAAGAGACCCGAAACTAAAACTTGATCGATCTCCTAGCCAGACCATGAGGTTAGAGATGATTTCTTTCGGTGGAAAGAAGTGCCTCACGATCTAGAACAACTCAGTTCAAACGGAATCGCAAAAGATGAACCGAGCACAAAGATCAAGCGACGGGAAAACTCAAGGCACAAAGCAATCCGCGAAGAACATGATGAACATGAAATCAAAACGCGAATTGACACCAGAGATGGGATCCAAGGTGAGGATACGGCCTCACTTCCTCGAATCAACAGTACACAGAGTGGAGTCTCTCTGCGGATCTCAACTAGCTAAAACAGGGGATGGAAGAGTGGAAACCCTAGGTGCTAGGAAGCAAATGACTCGCTAACTGAGATAGCTAAAACTGAGATAGGGCGGAGGGTGTCTCCCCTGGACTACTTATACTAACCTAGCCTAAGTCTATTTCCTACTCTACCCCTCTCTACTCTAATTACAGAGCGGGCCAGGAAAACCCTAAGGCTAATCTGGTCCACCCGCTGGTGGTAGGTAGATCCGACGGCCACGCCCGCACGGTCTTCCGCGTCGCCTCCACGCAACCTTCAGATCGCCGCCACGTGCCTGCCGCCACCACTCTGCACCCCCGGTTTTGTGGCCCAAACCGGGAAACCAGCCTTTTCCATCAGCCCCCGGTTTTGAGGCCCAAACCGGGAAACCAGCCTCCAGCCCGAGTTTTGTGGCCCAAACTCGGAAACCCGCCGCAGCGCCCGAGTTTTGAGGCCCAAACTCGGAACCGGCCCACGCCCAGGTTTTGAGGCTCAACCTGGAAACCGTCACGCCCAGGTTTTGTGGCTCAACCTGGAAACCCAGCACCCAGGTTTTGAGGCCCAAACCTGGAAACCGTCCACCGTTGGTTTTTCCGGGCTCTACCAACAAACCGGCGTCGTAGAGGGGATGCACCGCCTGTGCACCCCTTCCACCGACATGATCGCACTTCTCCGCTTGTCGCTGTCGCAGGCTGCCAGCCACCACAGCTGATCCTCCGGCCTCCAGTCCATCAGTCCAAGTCCACGTCCGCCCTTCACCGTCCGATACATCGGCATGGCACGTCCGCCGCACGGCACGCCCATCCTTCATCGCGCCCGGTCCGTCGGCACGGCACGTCGCAACTTGACCTTCACCCGCCATCGATCACTGTCTCCGTGCTCGACACCTGCACAACACAAGCCAAAGAACATGCGCATCATCTCCGTTGACAATCACTCATCACACAGAGACTCGGCATACACCCATGTATCCGCATCTCCCCCTTGATGAGTGCATTGTCAACTCCACAACAAATCATGAATAAGAAGAAGGAGGTAGGAAGGAGTGGGAAGAGAAACCCAACCAATGACCCAAAAGCCTAACAAAAGCAAAGAAGGTCAAGTGGATGAAGCGAAAACTTGGTCCCCAAAGACATGGGCAACGGCTCGACGCAACCAAGCAAAGCAAAGCTAGCCCTCAGAAGAGTAGAACAGGCTCAACACCAACGCTAGCAATACAATTGAAGATCGGAGGACAACAGAAGCAAAATGCTAGCCCCTCAAGATAGAGGCACAGAGGCTCAACACAACTAGCAAGAAAATCACTCCGAACCAATTGGAAATCAACCCAAACCAATGGGAAAGCACACCAGACGATACCAATTTGAAAGCCAAATGAAAGCTTATGAAACTCATGAAAAGCTAGGAACGTTTGCTAGTCCCTCAAGACAGAGGCAACGGCTCACACAACTAGCAAACTCCCCCTCGACAAATGCAAGCAACTAGGACAAATGATTCTCCCCTTAGTTGAACAACACAGGAGCATATGATTTGCATAAATTTCTCCCCCTAGTTGAAAATGCACTTATCAAGGCCAAAAGGTATCGAAGAAGCAACTTCCTTCACATAAACTCCCCCTGAACACAAGATCTCCTTCCACAATGCATATGAAGTCAAAATGCAAGTTAGGAGCTTCAAGTATATAGTCAAAAGAGTGCAAATATGCTCTAATCAGTATAGCTCCAACATCTCAATTAAGCACTCAAATAGCAAAGGCTCAAACTGATCACTTATACGAAATATGAAGCATATGAGCATGTGAGCAGTTTTAAGCCAAAAGGATAGTCACCATCAAAATAGCACTAGACATGTATAGAAGGAATCCAAACAAGTGCTAAGCATATATACAAGGTGAACTACCCCTAGCAAAGTTCAATCATCATGCATAGGAATGAAGCATATACTTGTGATTTCAAATTCATATCGGAGTTGCAGCGGTAAAAGAATTTACAAGTTCATTTTAGCATGTGATTGCGAGAGGTTGAAAGCTTGTCATCGCCTAACTTTTCAACCGTGCGAAGCCTATGCCGAAGCAATCAGAAGCTTAAGGCAACGGTTTCGGTCATACACTACATGGCTCAAGTTTAACTCAAAGTGCAATGAGAAACAGTCTCAATACCATGAGGTGTTGACAAGCAATCCCATCTCGATCTTTTCAATTCAACAATACTTGGTTCAGATTTTAAGCAAGTTATGAACAACCAAGCAAGTGAATGACTCAGAACTAGAGACATAGCAACCTAGCATATATGAAAAGCAGGAATGGACTCAACACACCCTACACATGCTAGTTGCATATCTCAATGGTGAACATTTTCAGATTTATATACATTAGGCATAATTCACCATTCCAAAATAGCTCGCTCATAACATGTAACAGTGATCAGAAAGAGCATAAGCTACAAGCATCATCATAAGTATCGGAGCAATACTAACAAGAGCATAATTACATTCTAGTGAATATAGACATGAAGCTCAGAATGTAAATGCGTATGCCCGACACAAAACTGAAAGAAAGAAGATACCAATTGGAAGACTCAAGAAACTCAAAAGAAAAAGCCTCAAAATAAAAGAGTCAGTCTGTACATCTCAAAATGCTTCCCCCATCTAAAAGGGGAACACACACCAAGCTCACCCCTCAACCTATTAAAGGTTGATTCGTCTAAAGGCTTGGTGAAAATATCAGCCAATTGGTGATGAGTATCGACATGGCGAAGGTCGATATCACCCTTCTCCTGGTGGTCTCGCAAGAAATGAAAGCGCACATCAATGTGTTTGGTTTTCGAGTGAAGCACGGGGTTCTTAGCAACGCTAATGGCACTCGTGCTGTCACAAAGCAAAGGAACTCGAGTAAAGCTCAAACCAAAATCGCGCAAAGTGGCCATCATCCAGAGTAACTGGGAACAGCAGCTAGCCGCAGCAACATATTCAGCCTCCGTGGTAGACTGAGCGACACTAGACTGCTTGCGAGAAGACCACGACACCAGAGAAGATCCAATAAACTGGCAAGTCCCAGAAGTGGACTTGCGCTCAATGCGACAACCAGCAAATCAGCATCAGAAAGCCACAAAGCGAGAGGGTGGAAGAAGCAGAATACCAAATCCCGAACTCAGGCGTGAAACGAAGGTACCTGAAGATGCGCTTCACCGCCTGACGGTGAGAAGTGCGTGGCGAAGCCTGAAAGCGCGCGCACAAGCACACGGCGAACTGAATGTCCGGCCGTGTCGCCGTCAGGTAGAGCAGCGATCCAATCATGCTGCGGTACTCCTTCTGGTCCACTGCTTCTCCATCCGTGTCGGCATCCAGGGCAGTCGTCGTCGACATGGGCGTCGGAAGAGGCTTGGCCTCACCCATGTCGAACCGCTTCAGCAAGTCCCTCGTGTACTTGCCCTGGTGCACAAACGTCCCCTCTCGGGATTGCTTAATTTGCAACCCGAGAAAGAAAGTCAGCTCGCCCATCATGCTCATCTCGAACTCCCTGCTCATAGTATCTGCAAACTTGGCAACCAAAGAGTGAGAAGAACCACCGAAAATGATATCATCCACGTAAATTTGGACCAAGAGAGTATCTTTGCCTTGCTTGAGGAGAAAGAGCGTTTTATCACACATCCCATTTTAAAACCCTTAGCTAGCAAAAAGGTTTTTAATCTCTCATACCAGGCTCTAGGGGCTTGTTTCAAACCATACAAAGCTTTGTGGAGTTTAAAGACATGGTTTGGAAACTTGGGATTTTCAAAACCGGGGGGTTGCTGGACATAGACCTCCTCCTCAATGTAGCCGTTTAAGAAGGCACTCTTGACATCCATTTGAAAAAGTTTGAAACCCATGGATGCAGCATAAGCCAAGAGTATCCTAATAGCCTCCAAACGAGCTACAGGAGCGAAGGTCTCCTCATAATCTATCCCCTCCTTCTGACTATAACCCTTCGCTACAAGCCGGGCCTTGTTTCTCACAATGTGGCCCTCCTCTCCTTGCTTGTTTTTAAATACCCATTTTGTCCCAATAGGTTTACAGTCAGGAGGTGGTGGCACTAGAACCCAAACCCGATTTCGCTCAAAGTTCTCTAGCTCCTCATGCATGGCATTGACCCAATCCGGATCCGTCAATGCGTGTCCAACATCTCGGGGCTCAAAATTAGCAACAAAAGCAGAATGAGCGAAGTGAGAGATGTGCTGTGACCTGGAGCGAGTAACTCGCTCGTCGATGTCGCCGATCATCTGTTCAGGGGGGTGCTGGCGCTGGATATGTCGGGCGCCTCCCGGGAAGAAGTGACCTCCCCCTCAACAGCAGCTGGTCCCACCCTGTACACCCCGGGTACCAACGGCAATACCGCGCGAGGTGGAGGATCCCACGGCCCCCAGGAAGAAGAAGTGTCGGGGCCGTGATCGTCGTCGAGGCCGCTCTTTGCGGCACGGCAGGTGGAGGGGGTGCTGGATCATCTATACCTTCAGCACCCTCGTCCTCGTCATCGAAAAGAGGCTCTCCAACCTCATGATCACCTGCACGCTCAAAACGAGAAGAGGGACAAACAAGAGTCTCGTCGAAGGTGACATCTGATGTCTCCATGACTCGGTTAGTGTCAAGGTTAAGTACACGATAAGCTCGAGTGTGAGTGCCATAACCCAAAAACACACCGTCAGAAGAGCGAGACTCAAACTTGTCCAGGTTTCCTTTTTTCAATATAAAACAGTGGCAACCAAAGACTCTAAAATAACTCACCTTGGGCTGGCGACCGAAACGCAACTCATAAGAGGTCTTCTTCAAAAACGCTCTCAGAAAAATGCGATTCGAAGTAGCATGCAGTGTTCATAGCTTCGGCCCAAAAGCGCCTAGGAGTCCTATGCTCATCAAGCATCGTCCTGGCCATCTCAACAAGGGTCCGATTCTTCCTCTCTACAACACCATTTTGGGGTGGTGTATAGGGGGAAGAAAACTGATGCTCCAAACCAAGGCGGTTACAAAACTTCTCAAAATCCGAATTTTTTAACTCGGAACCATTATCACTCCGATAGCTCGCATCGAGTTCAAAGGGAACTCGTTCTGAAGACGCAAAATCAGATTGCGAGCAAATGAGAAAGTCTCGGTCTTCTCAGCTAAAAGAAGACCCACGAATATCTCGAAAAGTCGTCAACAACAACCAAACATACCACTTGCCACCACCGAGCTCACCCGAGCCGGACCAACAAGGCCATATGTAAAAGCTCTCCGGGGTGCGAGGTCATGACCTTAGTCACTGGATGGTGGGGAGCGGCAACCATCTTCCCATGTCTGCAAGAATGGCAAACGGATCCTTTTCCATCGAAAGCTTGGGCAATCCTCGGATTAGGCCAAGTGAGCTAAGTCTTGCAAGCAAGTCGAAGCTTAAGTGACCGAGCCTCCTATGCCACTTCCAAAGATCGGAGGAAGAAGGACTAGCCAGAGACAGCGAGAAGAACCAAACGATTCCGAGAAATTCGCACAAAAGACTTTCCCAAAGGGCGAAATCAGACATACAAGATCGCCCTGAGGATCTAAGATGCGACTAAGGTTCGGTTTGAAACGAATCTCATAGTCATCATCAAAAAGTTGCGATACAGAAAGCAAGTTTAAAATGCAGGTTAGAAACAAGAGCAACATCGCGCAACACAAAGTGCTCATTAACCCGCACAGTTCCACGAGACAATACCTTACCTTTACTATTGTCGCCGAAGGTTATGTACTCCTTTCCGGCGACCGGGCTAAGGCTGGAGAACCACTTGGCGTTCCCGGTCATGTGCCTCGAGCAACCGGAATCCACCAACCAAATGTCCTCCAACCGCCTTACCTACATCAATAAAAAGACATAGGGTGAGCATACGGTCCAACACTGGGGTTAGTGAAGTAAGGAGAATACCAGTGTTGGGCCGGCTGCTCAAAAGAACGGTTAGTGAAAAAACTATTCCTAGCCTGTCTACGGGGGTAGCGATCACCACGTACAGGAAAACGTGGTCCGCTGGGGAAGAGCGCTCACCGCGGTACTCAAACTGCGGTGGGGGAAAGCGCTCAACAAAGCCTCCGCCACGGGGTCCGTTACCTGCAAAAGCAGGACCCCGTCGGGCACGCTCTCTACGAGGTTTACGCCTAGGAGCCTGGGGCTCAACTGCTCTAGCGTCTCTCCTCGGAGCTCTCTCCTGCCTAGGCCTAACAAACTGAGGTGCTGGACCTCTAGGCCTAGTCTCCCTCCTCGGGGCTCTCATCTCCTGCCTAGGCCTGGGACCCTGACGTCCGGACCTAGCAGCTCTCCCCTGGCCTTCGGTACATGTCCACCATGAGCTGGATGGTACATGTCCGGGTTCTCCATCTCCCGAGCCCTGCGCGCCTCTCTCTTGCGCCGAAAGTAGAACTCGCTCAAGTGACCATCTCTCCCACAAAAATCACACTGGTACCTCACCGCACGCACGACGCACAGGGGTTGTTGGTGACCAGGGCTGTGGGTGTGGCTCACTTTGCCTTTGCCCTTCGGTGGCAACTCCTCACGAATGGGTGGCATAGCATCAAGCTTGTTTCTGAGGTGGTTTGGCTTGGGTGCCCAAACTGGGTTCTTGGGAGGAACTCTCGGGGGTTCCTCAACCACACCATCTTGGGTGATAGGCTTGGCTGGCTCTTTGAGTGGAAGCTTGGCAAGTTTGGGAGTAGTGGTGGAATTGGGCTTCTCACATGGGTTCAGACCACTAGACTCTCCAATCTTCCCAAAACCTGAGAGATCAACACTCTGAGCAAATCTACACCGAGGCACCAACAGCTCGCTTGAACTGGGAGATCATCATCCCGAGCTGCGGCTCACTACTGGAGACCCATGACAAGATGGACCGAAGGTATGTGTTTTCTTCCTCCTCGGTTTGCATCTTGCCATGCTTCACATTGGCAATCTCCATCTCCAGGCCCTCACACAAAGCACACCTCGTAACACAAGCGATATCCGAGCTGGCCTTCTCTAAGGACTCAAGCTTGGCATTCTTCTCTGCCAACTCGGATTGCAAGACAGGACAAGTCTTGCATGCACCCAACAGCTGCGGCCTAGCACGGAGCTCATCCACCTCTCCAACCAACGCAGCATACTTACCTCTCAGAGTGAGAAGGTCAGTCATGTGCGCGGTGCACTCGCACTCCGCCTCCTCCGACACTACCACGGTGGACCGAGCGAACTCAAGCTCCTTCACCGTGTCCTCCCACTTCTGCCTAAACTCCTTGCGCTCTCTAGCGGCACGCCTAAGCAACTTATCTTGGCTAAGGAGGGCAGCAGTCAACTTCTCAACCTCGGAGGAAAGCTCGTCATAGGTGAGAGATACCTGGGAGGTGTCGTCGTCGTCGTCGTTCCGAGGGGTACGCTCTGGCTCGCCGTCGACCTCATCGCCCAGCGCCATGGTGCAGAAGCCGTCGTCGTCGGCGAGGAAGCAGAGGCCGTTCAGCTTGTCCTCGATCCTCTTCTTCTTCTCGGACTCGTCATCGCTCGAGCTGGCGGAGTCGTCATCCGAGCCGTCGACGTCGCTGAGCGTGGCGAAGAATGCGCGCTGCTCAGCTTGCTGCTTCTCCAAGTACTTCTTCTTGATGTACTCTTTGTCGAAGCCGCCCCGTTTCTTATGCCTTGGGGGGACGTGCTTCTCCTTGTACTTGGAGTCGCGCTTGCGCCCATGTTCGCCCTTGCCCAAGTGCTTGTTCTTCTTGGGGCAGTTGGCGATGAAGTGGTCGGGGTCGCCGCACTCGTAGCATCCCGTGCGTCCTCCTCCTCGACGACGGTTCATGCGGTTGTTGTGGAACCGCGAGAACCGGTTGGCAAGCAAAGCCAACTCGTCGTCTCCCAAAGACTCCAGCTGGTCCTCTGTCACAGAAAAGAGAGAAGAAAGCACAAAGCCAGCTGAGGGGTTAGAGGAAGAGCCGGAAACCAAAGCCATGGACGCGAGAAGGATTTTCAAAAGAAGCCCTCGCCATAGCATCAATCTCACTGGACTTGAGCTTACTGAAGAGCTCGTCGCAGGTGAGGGTCTCATAGTTCGGCGATTCGATGATTGCCTGAACCTTGGAGTCCCACACCGAACGGTCAAGAGTGTGCAAAAGCTTCAAAGCACGCTCATGATCGTCAAAAGGCAACTGCTCTCGGTTAGCTCTCATCCTGTTGACAATCACCTGAAAGCGAGCGAATAAACTTTCTATGCTCTCGCCAGGCTGATGTCGAAAGTTCTCATACTCTCGCTTGAACGACTCGTAGAGTCGGGTTTTGACTTGAGAGGTGCCCTCATGAAAACGCATGAGAGTGTCCCAGATCTCCCGAGCCGTAGCGAGGTGAGAAACACGATCAAACTCACCCATGCTCAAACAAGAGAAAAGAGCATTACGGGCTCGGCTATTGGCATCGTGCTCATCGATCTGCTGTTGAGTCACACGAGCAGCCAAGACCACGTAATCAGGGGAGTTGCAAATATCCCAGATCGAAGCGCCCAAGCTCTGCAAATAGGCCGACATACGTATCTTCCAATACGCATAGTTCGTCCCATCGAAAAACGGCGGTTTGCCCACGCCGCGATCCATGTCGCCTTCGGTGGATCTGGAACCGGCTAAGTGGAAGATCCTTAACCCGCTCCGATACCAATTGAAGGACCGAGAAGCTACCCGAAAGCGACCAGAGGGGGGTGAATGGAGCTTCAAAATTTCCTTTCGGAAACTAGATGCCACTGTCCAAAACTCAACCCCAAAAGCGAACCTAGAGCTTGCTAATGTCCACGACCCTAGATGTAGGGTGGATGCTTCCACGAAGCACAGCGGGACACTAGACAACCCTAGAAAGCCAACGCAAAAGACGAAACTCGAGTCCGATCAAGAACGAACGAACTGCGAACGAAACGGCGCAAAACTGGATCGACCGGACTCTGCCTGCGTCTGGTCAGCTGGGACCGGACGCGTCCGGTCAACCAAAACCGGTTTTGGACCTCTCTGGAACTGACCGGACGCAGTGACTGCGAGCATCCGGTCGATCCCCGTGCGTCCGGTCACAAGCACGTTCGAGTAGTGACAGGACTATGGGCGAGTCCGGTCACCACTAAACTCCAGCGTCCGGTCAGAGCAAAAACCAAAACACGCTCAAACCTTCAACGACCGACGCGTCCGGTCAAGTCGTGACCGGCGTCCGGTCACCCCGAAACTGCACTGAAACTCCGGCGATTCAACCCGATCTCCTCCGAATCAAGTGCTCTAGGCTTGGGATTCGATCTGAGGAGTCACAAGGAGGTTAGTGAGCTATCTCTAAGAGATCATGGCTCGAACCTAACTCCAAATCGGTGAATCGAAGGAATTCGGGGGAAGGAAGAAAAAGAGACCCGAAACTAAAACTTGATCGATCTCCTAGACCATGAGGTTAGAGATGATTTCTTTCGGTGGAAAGAAGTGCCTCACGATCTAGAACAACTCAGTTCAAACGGAATCGCAAAGAGATGAACCGAGCACAAAGATCAAGCGACGGGAAAACTCAAGGCACAAAGCAATCCGCGAAGAACATGATGAACATGAAATCAAAACGCGAATTGACACCGAGAGATGGGATCCATGGTGAGGATACGGCCTCACTTCCTCGAATCAACAGTACACAGAGTGGAGTCTCTCTGCGGATCTCAACTAGCTAAAACAGGGGATGGGAGAGTGGAAACCCTAGGTGCTAGGAAGCAAATGACTGCGCTAACTGAGATAGCTAAAACTGAGATAGGGAGGAGGGTGTCTCCCCTGGACTACTTATACTAACCTAGCCTAAGTCTATTTCCTACTCTACCCCTCTCTACTCTAATTACAGAGCGGGCCAGGAAACCCTAAGGCTAATCTAGTCCACCTGCTGGTGGTAGGTAGATCCGACGGCCACGCTCGCACGGTCTTCCGCGTCGCCTCCACGCAACCTTCAGATCGCCGCCACGTGCCGCCACCACTCTGCACCCCCGGTTTTGTGGCCCAAACCGGGAACCAGCCTTTTCCAACAGCCCCCGTTTTTGAGGCCCAAACCGGGAACCAGCCTCCAGCCCGAGTTTTGTGGCCCAAACTCGGAAACCCGCAGCGCCCGAGTTTTGAGGCCCAAACTCGGAAACCGGCCCACGCCCAGGTTTTGAGGCTCAACCTGGAAACCGTCACGCCCAGGTTTTGTGGCTCAACCTGGAAACCCAGCACCCAGGTTTTGAGTCCCAACCTGGAAACCGTCCACCGTTGGTTTTTCCGGGCTCTACACAACAAACCGGCGTCGTAGAGGGGATGCACCGCCTGTGCACCCCTTCCACCAACATGATCGCACTTCTCTCTCTTGTCGCTGTCGCAGGCTGCCAGCCACTACAGCTGATTCTCCGGCCTCCAGTCCATCAGTCCAAGTCCACGTCCGCCCTTCACCGTCCGATACATCGGCATGGCACGTCCGCCGCACGGCACGCCCATCCTTCATCATGCCCGGTCCGTCGGCACGGCACGTCGCAACTTGACCTTCACCCGCCATCGATCACTGTCTCCGTGCTCGACACCTGCACAAACAAGCCAAAGAACATGCGCATCATCTCCGTTGACAATCACTCATCACACAGAGACTCGGCATACACCCATGTATCCGCACCTCATATTCAGTTCAGTTTGAGTGAAGATATACTTGAGACTTTTTGGTGCAGTGTACATGTTACAGACGTTACACAGCATAATGTCCTCCATATTTTTAGAGCGTGCACCAAGCGGCTAACTCTAAATCATGCGTGGGATAGTTAACCTCATGTTTTCTCAATTGTCATGAAGCATAAGCAATCACTCTGCCTTCTTGCATAAGAACACAACCTAAACCAACTTTCGAGGCGTCACAAAAGACAGCAAACAGCTTCTCGATATCCGGCTGGGCTAAGACAGGAGCAGTGGTTAATAGTTTCCGCAAGGTACGGAAAGCTATTTCACACTTCTCTGTCCACTCAAACTTCTGATCCTTCTGGAGCAAACTTGTCATGGGTTTAGCAATCTATAGAAAATCGGGAATGAAATGACGATAATATCCTGCTAAACCGAGAAAACTCCGAATTTCATCAACTGAAGTTGGAGCTTCCCACTCCATCACTTCTTGTACTTAACTGGGTCCAACAAGATTACTTCTTCTGACAGGATGTGACCAAGAAATTGTACTTGCTTCAACAAACCTCACATTTGCTAAACTTAGCATAGAGTTTATGTTCCCGGAGCCTCGTCAAAACAATCCTCAAATGTTCTGCGTGTTCATCCGGGTTCTCAGAGTACATCAGAATGTCATCAATGAACACCACTACAAACTTATCCAGCTCTGGCATGAATACCGAGTTCATCAAACTCATAAAGTAACCTAGAGCATTTGTTAATCCAAAAGACATGACTAAATACTCATACAACCCATATCTGGTTGAAAAAGCAGTCTTTGGGATATCTTGTGGTCGAATTCTGATTTGGTGATAGCCTGATCTCAAATCAATCTTGTAAAATACCTTGGCTCTGGATAATTGGTCAAACAGAATATCTATCTGTGGCAATTGGTACTTGTTCTTAACGGTCACGACATTGAGCGGCCGATAATCCACACACATACGTAAGGACTTGTCTTTCTTCTTAACGAACAACGCTGGGCAACCCCACTCGGATATACTAGGTTGAATGAATCCTTTGTCCAAAAGTTCCTTGATCTGAGTTTTGAGTTCAGCTAATTCATTGGGCGGCATACGGTAAGGTCTTCTAGAGATTGGTGCAGTTCCAAGTAGCAACTCAATAGCAAACTCCAGTGCCCGCTTGGGCGGTAATCCTGGTAACTCATCGGGAAAGACATCTGGAAAATCCCGAACAACTGGAATTTTTGATAGATCTTCTATAGATAAGGTGCAAGATAGATCGACGAAATCAGCACCTCGAGGAAGAGAGATGCGTAACTTTGTGTTCATCCTCCCATCAGATAAGGTAAGGGTCCTATTTGCAGTGTCTAACACCGCATTCCACATGCTCATCCAACTCATACCTAGGACTACATCAATTTGAGTCCTGGCAAAACTACTAGATTGGCTCCAAATCTGTGCCCTCCAATGTCGATGGTTGCGTTACAAACCATCTGCCTAGATAACACGCTACTCCCCACGGAGCTTACGCGAAACCCATATTCCATTTCAGACACTCTTGATTATGTTTTTTGTGCAAATGCTTTGCTCATGAATGAATGTGATGATCCAGTATCAAACAAACAACTGCAGGATGATGATTAACAAGGCCCATACCGGCAGTCACGGGCTCTCCGGCACGAGCTTCTTCAGCGGTCATGTTGTGCAGACGTGCGGGATAGTTAGCTTGCTGCTTCTTTGGGTGAGGGCAATATCTTGCGAAGTGCCCCTCTTGATTGCAGTTGAAGCAGGGTCCCCGAACCAAAGGTTTTCCTCCTGTCGAGCTGCCTTGACCTCCACGAGCTTGAGCAGCAGCTATCTTATACGACCTTTGATTACGCTGAGCTTGCGGCTGATTCTTCCTCTGTGGCGGCCTGAAACGTGCCCCCGGCGCTGGTGGTCGATACTGGTTACGTTGAGCTGGTGGTCCTCTAGGTTGAGACGGTCCTGAATCAAAGGTCCTCTTTCGGGCCTTACTTGCAGCATGCTTGTTGTTATGATTCTCTTGAATCAGGCAGTCACTTATAAGTCATTGAAGACGGTACGGGAAGATGTACCCACTGACTTTCCCATTTTTAGTGTTCAAGCCTCTCTTGAAACTAGCATCTTCTTGGCATCTGTGTCTACAAAGTCTGGAACATATCGAGACAGTGAATTGAACAAGTGGTGGTATTCTGTGACAGACCGAGTTCCCTGCGTCAGATTCATGAACTCTGCCACTTTCATCTGGGTCAAGCCTGCGGAATGTAATGCCCTCTGACATCACATCAGTCAACACTCTCCAAGTGATAGGAACATGGCATGAATAGGTGGACGGTGATGTCCCCACCAAATCCCAGCTGGCCCCTGCAACTGATGCGCGACATATTCTGCTTTGAGCTTCTCTGTAAGCCTGAGCAAACGAAATTTCTATTCCAAGTGTGTACCATTCCTCCGCCTCCGAACGGTTTCCGCAGCTTCCTTGAGAATAGGTGGTTTAGTATCAAAGAAGTCTTTGAAGGAACTATACTGATTTGGCTCAGGGCGTTGAAGGCCATGCGCCAAATTCTCTCTCAGCAAAGCTTCGATGTTGCATTGACTTCCAAGAAATTGAGCAAAAGCTGCTCAGCCGTCGGTGGTGGTGGATTGCGGTTTTCTCTGGGTCCTCATTTCCATTTCCAGCACTACCACCCGCTCCACTACGAGTTGTCGTCATCTACATACATTCACAGCAAGTGATCATTAGGTGGAGTTGCACTATTGTAGAGAACTTTAAATCAGACCCCGCTGAAATTATTCGGAAAAACGATTCACCACAATCACAGAGGTATAATAAATTTCGATCCACATCGCATCAACACATATAGATCGCGTACACATATCATGCAATAGTCAACATAAACATCCATAGTTTTGCCCATACATATGGGACTTTCCAAAGTCTCACACCACAACACATAAGTCTGCTGCTCATGCTTACATCCAGCCCATAACAAAAACAAAAGATCGGGCGTGCCAACATACGCAAAAGGTCTCTAGGAGCTAAGCATACGATCTAAACTACTCTCTAGCGATGTCACCAACGTCGCCATCCTCACTAGACACATCTGAAGAACTACTGGAAGAGCTACTCGGATCCAGGTCCTCCTGTGGAAAGATGGGGTTCCTCTCATTCTCCCTGCGATGGATCTCCTCGTGCAGACGGTCGTTGTAGTCCTGCAGGTGATGAAGTTGCAGCTCTAGGTCTCCCACTCACAACCTCAACAGCCTGTTCTCCTCTGAAGCATGAATGCCCTCAATGCAAACGCCTCGAAGGGACTACTCGGTCTCTCTCAAGATCAGGGCGAAGAAGGTAGCTGAATCCTGCTGAATGGCGAGCTGATGAGCAGTCTCCTGCTCTCTCTGAAGCGTCTGGTCCCTCTCCACAGTCAAGTGAGCTAGCTGTGTGGTGAGGAGGTCTATCTCTGTAGCATGCTCCTCCTGTCAGCGATGCTGTGCAGCCATCTCCTCACTAAGGATATGTTCCAAATGATCATAGCTGCGCGATAGGCATCCGTAAGTAGCCATGAGTGCAGCTATAGCACTCCCTGCTGGTCCAGCACAATGCTCCCTCTCCAGAGAGCTAGCCTCAAGCACTGTAGCTCCTGGCTGACGCCACACTGCCTGGTAAGGATCTGCTGTCGGGAAAATGCTAGAGGTAGCTTGAGCAACCACCTCTGGATGGTCCTCCATGATATCCCAAAGAACGGTGTAAGCAACTCTGTTGGCTCCATCCCATGGGGTCCTCCCGAGCAAAGCAAACACTCGGCGGCACCAGACGTGATCCTGGTCATCACGGCTAGGCACGTCAACCTCAACCGTATACATGTGGCGGTCCTCTGAAAACTGGACACGGTGCCAGTCGTACTGCGGCTCCTGGCCCTCCTGATATCCCACCAGGTGCAGAACTCTCCAAAGGATAGTGGGTATGCCGAACTCCCCCAGAAAATCCTCTGACCCCTCAGCTGTCCAGGGTCCCAGCATATAATTAGGCCTCTTGCCTCCCGTCGACTTACGAGCGGTGCGCTTGGTACGTGCCATCTGTAAGAAGTTTACCCACACATAGGTTTCATTAGTTTGAGAACAACTTTTATTAAGAAAAACGGGACGGATAATATAAGGAAGGAAGTAAGATTAATGCAAGATTATATGATCATGATGCATGCACGTTACATACGTCCTCACTGCCTAACAATCTAACGGCTAGACGGTGGCATACACGTTCACTCATAGCGTTAACTAGACGTACTATACGTTCGCAAGTTAGCGTACCTGCAGAAACTCATTTCAGCCCTGCCTACAGTATGAATATCATGCATTGCTGAAATTAAATCTAATACTAACTTAGGTGCACACCCAGTATACACGTAAGCAGTATATGCACCCATCAGAATAATATTGCTCCCACAATTAAGTACCTTCACATATACCTGTGTGCAACAAGTATACATTCTGATACCAAACTAGCACACCCCTAGATCGGCGGTTGTTCAACCATGCTCTCACTTACCTTACACTACCCATTCCTGAAATCTACCCGCAATTAAATACCTTCTCTTGTACTCGTGTGCATACGGGCACAGGCTCCAGTACCAAACTAGCTCTCCCCTAGATCAACGTTTGTTTGGTCATGCACTCACAACTCCCTTGTTACCTTGGCGTAGAGGCAATTGATCCATACATTACTATTCCGAAGAATAGCACCCATACAATTTCACCCTTGCCGTATGGACGACAGAAACAACAGGATTTAAACATGATGCATAGCCCCCAAGTTAGTACTTAAATAGCAACCTAGGAACCTACTGGGCATAAGGACTTGATCATTGGCACACCCTAATCTTTATCAATAAGGTTTTTCAGATCCTATTATAGCTATAAGTTTTGACAAATAGAAAATTTCATTTGAAAATACAGTTTTCCAAACAGAGTTATGAACAGTAATGCTAACCACGCTCCGATGCCAGCTGTGACAGAACCGACCAATTTATACAAGATTAAGCACCGAATCCCCGCTTTCGCAGAGATTAACAGATACTTAAGCTCGTACAAACCCGGTAGTCCGGAAATCTCGAAGGATTTCAAGTCATTCAACTTTAACCAAGATCGTAATAGATTAGCGTACATGTCCACAAAGTACATTCAGTTTGCACATAGTTCAAATACATCGGAGTTCAACAGTTATTACAAACCATAGTTCGAAATTCAAGAGCGGAAGCAACATAGTTTTGAAACACAAGTTTTCAGTTCACAATACAGTGCCATTGCCTGATCAGTCCACAAAAGCATCAGGGAAAGATAAGAGTTGACCATGCTCATGGTCTATTCATTACCCTCGATGGGGTACAGACAGTTCTCGCAATAGCCGTAGAAGCATTGCCCATCTGCAACAACAAGGGAAAAGAACCCTGAGTACGAGAAGGTACTCAGCTAGACTTACCCGTCATAAACCAGGAATAAATGACACCAAGGAGTATGCAAGGCTATATCTGGGGATTGGCCATACTTACCTTTTTGCATAAAAGCATTTTCATTACTAAAAATCATCATTAGAGTATTAGCAGTCACTTTTATGTAGTCATCCTGATTAACTAGATTTGCACCTATTCTAGAGCAAACACTTGACTACTTTATTCAAGCAAGAGTGACTATTTCATCAATAGCCTTTCAGATTCAGTACCATAACCATCTTTTAATTCCATAAGTTACTATGGTAATACATGCCCAGTCAAGTTACTCACTAACCAGGAGCGATGGCGATTATAATCGATTCCTACTAGCTGGGGATAAAATGTCGCACACTCGCCCGATCACACCCTGCCAGGCGACCGTCGGGGACCAATTCAGGAGGTTCGAGAACACAACACGCGGGATGGCCATGGGACCTTCTACACCGGGGGTTATCTCAATGCCAGGTCGCTCAAGCTATTAACTGCCCACGGTCATGCCAGGTCGATCAGGCCCTGCCTGCCCTCGGACCATGCCAGGTTGATCAGAATAGTTGCCCATGGTACATATGAGGCCCCGGGTGTAAGGCGTCAACATCTCCATCACCGGCTCGAAAAACCTTACTCGGCTTCACGGGAGGTACTCCGACCTACTCCGTTAAGTGATTGACGCGTTCAAAATGACTGAGGTGTGCCTTCGTCAGTTCCTAATCGACACAGACGGGAGACTACTAGCACACAGAACCCATGTCCTGCTGCTCCTACATCCCGCCCGGTCTCAGATTAAATATCACATGGTTATCTCCATGATAGCACAAGGCTAAACATGATCAGTATCCACCTATATACGGGAGACAGGAAATCACCTGACTTTTACCGGTCTAAGCAGGGCTAAGCATATAACCGAGCCTAAACTAACAGGGATATTAAGATAGTAATTGCAGGTGGACAAGGATAATTAATCAATGCAACAACGGTGTCACTCAACTCTTATGACCTAATGCAACAAGCATATCAGGTTAACTTTGTAAACAGTAATTGCGAACCATAGGAGTAAGATGCTCCGGGGCTTCCCTCGCTCAAAGTCTGAAGGTCGGTGATCACGGCACTCCGGCAGATCTTCAACGTCTCCTTCCGGGACCTTCTCTTCCGGCGTCTCCTCCTGGTACTCCTCCTCGGGTGGTGGATCCTGAACCTCTGCTACCGATCCTGTATGATGCATAACATGAATAAATAACACGAATGCACGTGGGATGCATGGTGATGCAACATGGAATGAGATATTTCACGAGATAAACACATGTCATCTACTGCGTTCTCTTCAACAAGATAGTCAACATCATCCTACTGCTTACAAAAGATCTTAACATCTACCCAACTACTTAACCTACCATAATCAACTTGCTAAGCTATGATGTCACCACATCAAAGTTTACTTAATGAGTTTATTACCCTCTAAATACCTGCTGAAATAAATCTAATTAAACAAGCTTATAACAGCAACCCATCCTAGACAGCTTCAGAAAAATCTACAAAAATTACTGGAGGTTAACAACACCTAATCTAGTTCTCTGTCCAAATTTCACTCCATTTGGACTTAGACTCCATCCTCTATGAAAAAGACAAACTCTACCATGAGAAGGTGCTTTGAACTACACACCCTAGCAAAAAGTGCCAAACAACAGATTTCTTATTTTTCCACTGAACTTCTTAGCACAAGAGCAGTGTGCATAAATTCTCAGGTTCACATTCCTCATATTTTAATTACTACAAAATAAACAAGGAAACAACATTTAATCATTTTAATTACTACTGTCAAATTACTCCACAGAGCAACTCCATATTATATTTTTCCCAGAAGCTACTCCTCCATACAAACCTAACAAAACAAGAATCACATTTTTCTGAGCTATACACAGTTTACTATGCATTTAACAAGAATTCAGCTTAAACATGAATTAAATATAACCACACAGAAATTTATCACAAACTGGACATATCATATTTTTCGTGCATAGAACTCATCACAACAAACCTAACAAAACTTGTTTCACCATTTTAGCATTTACAGATTGCAAGATATGAATTAAACAAGCAATTCAAATATTTCTGAAAATTATTTAAACAAAACCCTGAAAAACTCCCTAACCTAAACTGCTAGACGCACCCCAACTGCTGCACCCAGACTCACTGACAAGCGGGACCCGAGCCACTGACTCGCGGGCCCTCGGGTCAAACTGACCCCACCTGTCATCCCCACCGAGACAGGGGAGGAGTTGACCGCGGCGGAGCTCGCCGTCGGCGACCTCGCCGGCGAAACCAACCCCACCGGTGGACTCCCCTTCTCCTTCCGCACCCGGCGGTGCCCCTATCTAGCCCGGCGCATGCTCGGATCGAGCTCGCCGTCGACGATGGCGGACACGGCGGCGCGGGCGTGCTACGTCGGCCGGCTCCGGTCATCCCGAGCCAAACCAACGCGCGATTTCTACTCCGGCTACCTCCACAAACCTAACCCGAGGCTCAGGAGCCAAGGCTCCGGCTCCGAGCGCCTGCGACCACGGCCATGCCGACTCCGACGGCCATGGCGAGCGACGGACGCGGCGAACTGGCACTACCAAACCCTAACCGGCTCAACCAACACCTCCATCGACTTCGACGGGCCAAGGCGGCTCGCGAACGCTAGCTAGGGCCAACAGACGGTCACGGGAAGGAGGGTGGCCATGGCGGAACGAGCTCGCTGGCCATGGCGGACATGGCGGACGACGGCGTACCGCGGGCTCCTAACCCTAATCGCCTAACCCATCACCCCTTGCCTCCTCCTTGGGCCTCACTGACCCCTAAACGCGAGCTAGGGCAGCACGAAACCACGGGACAGAGGCCCGCCATGGCGAACCGAGCTCGGCGGCCATGGCGGCGGCTCATCCCGGGGCTTGCCTACGGTCTCACATGGAGCGCTAAAGGTAGCACGAGGTGCGGGAGCTCACGACGAAGCTTTGTGGGTGGTTGGATGGACGGTGCGGTGGCGGGACAGCGGCGAACGGCGCCGGCGCTTCCGTTTTCCCCTTTTCCGCTCAGGCTCCGGCGAGAGAAAAAGTGAGAGCGAGAGAGACAGAATGGAGGGAGTGCGGCTTCGGCAGGGGCGAGGGCGAGCTTGTGCTTGCCAGGCCGCGCGCGGACGCTGTGTCCCCGGCCGGATCGCGCACGCGGCGCGCGAACTCCGCGCGCGGTCGGCACGGCACGGCCCGATTCAAACTGAATCGGCCGATTCAGGCGCTGATGGCCGACTGAAGGCCGGATTTTGGCCGCGATTAACTCCTAATCCGCTCGATGAAATGCTAAACCACTTGCTCCATTGCTTAGAGCTACATGCCAGCTACAACTTTGGTTACAAGATCGAGCTTTGGTTCGGCCTATGTTGCTCTCAAAAACGCTCCAAAGATGGCTAGGCAAAATGGTTTTGACAGTTAGGACTTAGCAGAATTTTCTAAGTCTAATCTCCTCCATTTCTGCCTTGTGGGTCCTAAAACACCTTGTTAAACCCATTTTCAGGAGTTGGGCCTTAAACACTTTTTGTTCTACTCTAAATTCTACACACTTTTGGTTAAGGGCCCACAACCATGTAAACTTCTATCAAGGAGGTTTTAGTTAGTCAAACAAAAGGACTCCTAGGGCTCTATTAAGGCAACTAGGGTTAAAGGCTTTGCTAGCCAAAAAGACCAACATCAACCTAGCTTCAAACTAACTCCTCAACTAGGTTCAACTACTAGGGAGACTTAAACACTCCACAAACAGGCCGAACAATCATTACTTCAAGCCTAACATCACAAGTGCACACATGAAATGACACATAACAAAAAGGAATGCAGCATAGAATGATGATGCTTCATGCTTATGAGATGTCAAGTTATGCATTTAGGATTGCTTAACACCTAGGGTGTTACAGTCGCGCTGCGCAGTTCTGACCTAGCCAAGCCCCGAGTCCCGGACTGTCCGCCACTGAAGGGGCGGACTGTCCGCGGATGAGCAGAACACAGGAAAAACACTCCGGACAAACTCCAAGTCAATCGAAACTTCACCAAACCAAAAGGGACTTCGATCAAACTCCTCCCAGGTGTTCCTCTATGTATTGGGGTGCTAATCCTAAGAAATCATAGCACCAATCCAAGTCAATTGAGAGAAATATCAGGATCACCAGAAAGGGGGAAGAAGGAAGAACAAACACGAAATCAACCCGATCTATGGATTCGTGACGTTAGGAGAGAAAACCTTCGGTGGAAAGAAAGACCTCACGATCAAGAACAAATTGATTCAAGTGGAATCGAAAATCATCTCATGGAGAGGGAGAACGAAGCAAATCTCCAAGAGATGAAAAACCAAAACGTGAAGAACATAGAACACGATTCGATTTCAGCCGAAATTCCTCCACATGAGGAGACAACGAGAATACGGTCTCGTTTCCTCAAAGATCCAAATACACAGAGGTATGATTGCCGTCTCTGCGGATCGCTTGCAGCGAGGTATGATTAGAACCTAAGCGAGGGCTAGAGAGAGAGAGCTCAGGAACAAATGACTTCAAGGATAGAAGCAGAGGAGGGGTGCCTCTCTTATTTATAGCCTAAAACAATAATCCCCTTACTACCCCTAGATACATGAGCGAAATGGCCAACCCTAGGGGTATCCCGATCCAAATCTGTTGATCGTTGATCTGACGGCCACACGCCTTCCTCATCCTTAGCTTCGCCTCGACGCAAGCCTCAGGATGCCGCCATGTGCTGCCCAGTCGACCGCCGCGCCTACCTCGTGGATAGCCTCGCCTCTGCGCCAGCCTCTCCACGCCGCCACGCGTCGACCGTCCTTTTTGCGGACCTCCCCCCGGTTTTGAGGCCGAAACCGGGAAACCTGGGCCTTCCCCCCGGTTTTGAGGCCGAAACCAGGAAACCTGTCCTCAGGCTGAGTTTTGTGGCCCAAACTTAGAAACCCGTGCGCCCAGGTTTTGAGGCCCAAACCTGGAAACCGTCCACGCCAAGTTTTGAGGCCCAAACTCAGAAACCGGCCACCCTGAGTTTTGAGGCCCAAACTCGGAAACCGTCGAGGGTAGCTTTTCGAGGCTCAGCTACCGAACCCGTGCTGTAGACGGGATGCGGTTCGCACACCCCGAGATCCAGCACCGATGCCGGAGCATGTCCAGCCTCCACGCCGGGCACAGTGCATTCGCCATCCTTCTCGGCCTCCTGCCGAGTGTCACGACGCCATCACCTTCCTCCCGACTCGGTCGATGCACCGCACATCCCCATGTCCTCTTGCTTGTCAATGCCACGTGCCAGCTACCACAGCTGGTCCTCCGTTCTCCCGGTCCGTTGGTCCAAGCTCCACGTCCACCCTTCACCGCTCCCGGTCTGTCGGCACGACACGTCCCTACTTGACCTTCACCTCACCTTCGACCACTGCCCGAGCTCCGCACCTGCACATCAACATAGCCAAGAGACATGTTGCCCGTTGATCGATCACTCATCACTCAGGAAGGGAACCACAAGGGCACATATCAACCTTGTGTTCTCATATTTTGACGTGATTCCAAATCCATTGGTTAGCTTATTAAATTATCTTTCCAAGCATATCTGGTTCGTCAAAAACGGAGTTCGTATGCGTCCGGGGCATGGATTTTACCTGGGACTCCTCTTGAATTCCGAGGGTGATGAGGTAGCTAAGTTGGAAACGGATTGCAACTTAGGGAAGACCATGGCGTCGGTGTGTCCAGCGTGGCGATGTCCTCATCATCCTCCCCTTCTTGAATTGGAGTCGTCCTCGACTCCATCTTGGCGATGTCCTCATCATCCTCTCCTTCTAGAATTGGAGTCGTCCGCGACTCCATGTCATCTCCAAGCTCCTGCAAAAGGTTAGTGACCGTACAATGCGAAACACAAGGTATAGGATCATGTGCAGCAACACTGTCGACAAAGCATAGTATAACAAGGAGCATTATTATTATCACATAACGCAGCAGTAGAAGAAGTTGTAGCAAGAAAAGCACCTCCTTTTAACTTAATCGCATTATTGTTAGCAATGTCTCTTGGAGGTTTATTTTTATTTTTAATCTCTTTAGCATGTTTAATAATATCCGTAGGAGACAAAGGCAGCAAAGTAATTTTCTTGTCCTCATGTATGATAGTTTATGTATTAGTTCTACCATGGTGTAAAGCATCATTATCAAATTCCCATGGGCGACCTAACAAAATGGAACAAGCTTGCATAGGGACAACATCAAAATCAACAGTATCATGATAAGAACCTGTGAAAAAGCTAATGCGTGCTGATTTAGTTACCTTAGTCATACCGTTATTATTGAACCATTGAAGTTTATACGGATAGGAATGTTGTCGTGTGGTCAAGCCAAGCTTCTCAACCAAATCTGAACTCACCAAGTTGTTGCAACTCCCGCTGTCAATGATGGTGAGAACACGACAACCCTGCACAATGAGATACATGTGGAACAAATTGTGTTGTTGGATCTTCATCTCTTCTTCTTCATGTCCCACACGTGTACTCAACACTCGCCGCACAAGAAGACTAGGATAGTCCGCAGCAGCAGCCACAGAGTCAATGGTGATGGTCTCCTTGTCTTGATCGTCCTCGGTGGAATCTGCAGCAATGTTAGCAGCAAGAGCTAAATCATCTTCAACATCACTAGTACTTACATATCCATCCTCAGTAGCAATGAATACACGACGACTGTGGCAATCCTTCATGACATGTCCCATGCCTTTGCATCGGTGGCAAATGATTGTAGAGCTGGACGAGGAAGATCTAGTAGAAGCACCTGAAGTGGCACCTTTCTTGAATTATGGAATGTGCACATTAGACAATTTACTTACCTCGGAAGGTGTAGATGGTTGTGGTGCTGCAGGAAGCGTGGGCTTCTCCGGCTCGGAACGTTGCTGAAAAGGCCTCCCATTGTTATACCTGAAAGGTTGATGTTGTTTGCGTCCCTGTACTTCTCGTTCAGCTTTAAGAGCAAGATGATATAATTGGCTGAACCTATTCCAATCTTTGTAATCAAGAATATCCTGGATATCACGATTCAAACCACCAAAGAATCTAGCAGTAGCATCATTATCATCTTCATGTATACCACAACGTGCTAAACCAATAAGCAATTCTTGATAATATGCCTCTACGCTTTTATCACCTTGTTTTAAAGTTTGCAATTTTAAACGCAAATCACGTTGATAATAAGGAGGAACAAAACGAGATTTCATACGTTGCTTTAAAGCATTCCAAGTTTGAGGCACAACAACAGCATTATTAGCATTGCAAAGATCACTCCACCAGAATAAAGCAAAATTAGTAAACTCACTAGTAGCAAGTCTAACTCTATGCTCAGCAGGAACATTATGAGAATCAAATTTTTGTTGAACAGCAAGTTCCAAATCTAAATATGTCTCTGGATCCATATTACTAGCAAAAGGAGGTAGGCTAAATTTAATTTTAGCAAAAGGATCATTATTATGATTATTACCTCCCATACCGCGACGATTGAAGTTGAGGCAGTGACATGGACCAGCGTCAGCATGTGCATCGTCATCACCAAAAGCGTCCGCATCTTCGTCATCACGATGAGGTTGAGGGCGTTGTTCAAGCTGTTCAATGCGGTTGACCAGATTGTTCACATTCCGCGTCAGCTCGGTCATGAGGTTACGTTGTTCATTCATGAATGTTGTAAGCTCGCCTTTGGACACACACTCATTGAAGTCCGTTGGAATTCCTCCCATTGTTAGAAGATAGAAAAAGACAACAACAAAGTATTATCCCTATCAACTAAAAGGAACCAAGTGGTGGTGGTGGTGAAAGTGGAATGCAAAATCACAAGCGGCTTACCACCGTCTTGCCTGTATTCTTACCAACGCCAAACAAGATCAAACCAAAGTGATGAAGCAATCAGTTGTTGAGCGTGGGTAACAGTTGCAAGAGGAACCTGTGCTGACAGAAGTATATGTGTAGCTATGGGAAGGCACAATATGACATCAAGGATTAGCAATTAACGAATGCAGATTAGCAAAGTTCAATAAGTATCCAAAGCACAAGTCACAATTGCTGGCTAAGACGTGTGTAGACGTAGCGCAACAAGATGAAACAAAGAACGATGGAAAGAACTCACAGAACAAGCAAAGAGCACTGATTTTTCCTTTTTTCCTGAATTTTTCCTTGATTTTCCAAAAAGGTACTAGTAGGAACCAAACTTTTTTATTTTTTCACTATTTTTTTTATATTTTTCTCTGAACAAGGATCACACAAGTTGCAACCACAAAAAATGGCACCTGCAACTGAGGTGGGATGTGGTCTACACAAAATCACTCTGAAAAGCGTGCAAAATCCTTGTCAAATTTATTTATTTATTTTCCTGAATTTTTTTGGCAATTTTGAGGGGACCAAACAGGGAGAAGCCCAGTTTGGGTCGGCTCCAAACGGTGTCAAGAATCTCCACAAAAAATTCAGATTTTTCTGTCAAACGAGCGAAAAGTTATGTCTGTTTTACCGAAGGGACCTCAAGTTATGGTTTTGGAAAGGCACGACACGAAAACGACAGATAGAGCAACTCGACAGCGGCAGTTAGGGCAAAGCGACCCTAAACTCCAACAACGATCACAAGAGCAAGCGTCCTTGTGATTAACAGTAGTAGGTATGCGCCAGATGATGTAAGGAGGGCTGCGATGCAGGCAAAGATTAGGGCGGATGGCAACCTATCTAGGGTTGCGCGGCGGCGAGAAGTTACACAAGGCGGCTAGCGGGCAAGTCGAGTAATATGGTGGCTTCGACTTGTTGTTTAGGAACGGTGGATGGGATAGCAGCGGAAACAAAGAAACAGCAACGGGCACGTTGAACTATGACGACGATCAAAACCCTAAACCAGCAACAAGACTCGACCACGGACACAAACTCAACAATGCGAATGTGAAACGAAATTGCAAAGGCACAAAGGGCGATGGGACAGCGGAAATTGAAATATTTTTTTTGGCTTTTTGTGGACTCTAGGTAATGAACAGATATGAATCTAAGGCAAACGAGATTATACCTCGCGGGAAACCTGAAAGCTCCGATACCAATTGATGAGGGATGGCCCGATCTTCCGTGAGGTAGCGATAGGTTCGATAGGTGGAGAACTCGACGTTGGCGAGCCGGCTTCAAATCAGACACGATTCGAACCCTGCAACCGTTACACCACTGCTTCGTTGGTTATCAGCCAAGCACAACTTGATTGACCTCGCCAAGAAGGCTAATCCTGCAAGCGAATCAAAGAACACAAGCAAGAAGGTAAAAACACTCAATATGAAATTGCAAATATGAATATCACGAATTTATATGGAGGGTTCAAGAACTCGGTTCCAACGGACTAATCGACACAGTGAAGGAGATCAAGAACGGGGGCCCCGGATCACTGTAAAAGGATTTGACACCACAGTTACAATGAACGATTCAGTTTCTCGATGGAAAACTAAACTCTAAACAAAACCCAAGACCTAACGACGACGACGGCGGCTAATTATAGGGTTTAGGACGTCATCTACGCTGGATGCGCCCCCTAATGGGCTCTAAGACTGAAGGACCGAGAAAGCACTAGCAAGGCGACCAGAGGGGGGTGAATGGGAGCTCAAAAATTTTTCTCGAAACTTTGGCCAAATGTCCCAAAATCAACCCCTGAAAGCTACAACCAAAACCGTGATGCCCACGACCCTTGGAAGAGGTTGGATGATCCCTAGGATCACAGCGAGGCACCACAAAGTGATAGCAAATCAAACAGCAAAAGCACCAGAACAAATTCGACCCCAAAAAAACAAGTCCCGAACGTAGATAGACGGCTACGTCGAGTAACTCCTAAATACCTATGCTAACAAGTAGCAAAGATACCTAGAGAGGTTCCTTGGTCCACTCTAGGGCCAAACGAGAAGTCCGGAAACCAAACGAACAAGTTGGGAGAGCGAACGCACTAAACCGGATGCTTCAGGCAAGTCCCGGACTGTCCGGCAGTATGATCGCGGACAGTCTGCCCAGTGGCGGACTGTCCGGGCTCAGGTCGCGGACTGTCCGCCGGCCAAAAGAGCAAAACCGCAGTGCTGCTGAAGTTCCCTGGACAGTTCCTGGACTGTCCGCGAAAACCAATGGGGACTGTCCGCCGGTCAAACTTCGGCACTGTTCACCGAGACACACAGCCACTGCTCGGCTGAGTCCCGACGCGCGGACTGTCCGCCGGTCAAACCGCGGACTGTCCGTGAACGCGCAGAGAGGGCGATTTCAGTCGCCTTCTCCCGAAATCTCTCCAAATTTGATCCAAATCAAAATCCCACTTTCCCAAACTTGGAGAAGATGATCACGGGGTAGTTAGGAGACTATCCCCAAGAAATCATCTGCTCAAATCGATTCAATCACCGGGAAATCAAAAGGGGAAGATCAAGAACAAAAAAAACGCCATGAAAACGAAATCAACCCGATCTACTTGTTCATGAGGAGTTAGATGAATTCCTTCGGTGGAAATGATCTCCTTTCAAAAATGAACAAGTTGATTCAAACGGATTTCGCAAAGACGCAGTGGAGAGGGAGATCGAGTGACGGTAAAATCGCGGAGAAACGAAGAACGTGAAGAACACGAACCAAAACGCGAATCAACACATCGATCTGCAACCGTTTGGCTACCACACGCTACACCAGTGAGGTTACGGCCTCACTTCCTCAAAATCTCTAGAACACAGAGGTATGGTTCTCTGCGGATCTCCGCTAGCTACAGCAGGGGCTTGGGAGAGCAGGAAACCCTAGAAGCAAAGAGCAAATGACTGAGATAGAATGGGAGGAGGGTGTCTCCCTCTACTTATCCTAAATCTAATTCCTACTCTACCCTTCTCTAATTACAGAGCGAACCAGCTAAACCCTAGGGTTATTCTGGACCAACTCATGGTAGGTGGTGATCCGACGGCCACGCCCACACAACTCGTAGCGTTGCCTCGACGCAACCTCCCGATTGCCGCCACGTGCCGCCCTTGCTCTGCACCCCGGGTTTTGTGGCCCAAACCGGTAAACCAGCCTTTCCAGCCAACCCCCGATTTTGAGGCCCAAACCGGGAAACCAGCTGACCAGAATCTGAGTTTTGAGGCCCAAACTCAGCAAACCCGCAGCGCCCAGGTTTTGAGGCCCAAACCTGGAAACCGTCCTCAGCCCGAGTTTTGTGGCCAAACTCGGAAACCATCAGCACCCAGGTTTTGAGGCCCAAACCTGGAAACCGTCCACAGCCCGAGTTTTGTGGCAAAACTCAGAAACCATCAGCACCCAGGTTTTGAGGCCCAAACCTGGAAACCGTCCACCCAATGGTTTTTCTCTGACTCTACCACCAAACCGAAGCTGTAGAAGGGATGCACCACCCGTGCACCCCGTCCACCGACACGTGTCCCCAAGTCCTCGACTTAGGCAACACATGACCACAAGTCTTCGCTCGTCGCTGTCCCAGGCTGTCAGCCACCACAGCTGATCCTCGGGCCACCGGTCCCTCAGTCCAAGCCTCACGTCCGCCCTTCGCCACTCTCGGTCCCTCGGCACGGCACGTCTCTACTTGACCTTCACCTTGCCTCTGATCAATGTATCCGTGCTCGACACCTACACAGCACAAGCCAAAGAACATGTGCATCATCCCAGTTGACAATCACTCATCACTCAGAGACTCGGCATACACCCATGTATCCGCAATCTCCCCCTTGATGAGTGCATTGTCAACTAGCAACACAAATCATAATGAAAAGAAGAAGGAAGGAAGAAAGAGAGAGAACTCGACCAAATGACCGAAAAGCATAGCAAAGCCGAAGAAGGTCAAGTGGAATAGAGCAAGACAACTTGCTTCCCAAAGACATGGGCAACGGCTCGACGCAACCAAGCAAAGCAAAGCTAGCCCTTAAGAAGAGGTAGAACATGCTCAACACCGCTAGCAGGAGAACTTGATACCAATTGAAGACTCAACTAAAAATCAAGCAAAACAAAACTAGCCCTCAAGAAGAGGCAGAACGGGTTCAACACCGCTAGCAAAGACCAATTGAAAAAGTGAAGCAAAATGCTAGTCCCTCAAGATATAGGCACAGAGGCTCAACACAACTAGCAAGAAAGCTCGACACCAATTGAAAATCTGAAAGGCGAATGCTAGTCCCTCAAGAAAGAGGCAAAGGCTCAACACAACTAGCACAAACGCTCCGAACCAATTGGAAATTTCAACAACTTATCATGAGCAAGCTCCCCCTTGAATAGTGCACACAACCAGGAGAACTCAAAATTTTATCCCCCAGTTGAACTCCAGAGGCATATGATTTGCAATCTCTCCCCCTTAGTTGAAAATGCACCATCAATCAACAAAACACCATCGAGTCGAAATTCTCCCCCTTAGAAGATGCACCATCAAAAAATTGCCAACAAGCAATTTCTTCCCTTCCAAAATGCATATGAGTTAAAATGCAAGTTAGCAGCTTCAGGAATATAATCAAGAGAGTGCAAAGATGCTCTAAATAGTATAGCTCCAACGTCTCACTAGGAAGCATACAAGCTAGCAAGGGCTCAAACTGATCACCAAATATGAAATATGAACATATGAGCAAAGTGAGCAGTTTTTAGCCAAAAGTATTCACCAGCAAAATAGCACTGAACATGTATAGACAGGAATTCGAACAAGTGCTAAACATGTATACAAGGTGAACTACCCCTAGCAAAGTTCAATCATCATGCTGCAGAATGAAACATAAACTTGTGTATTCAAATTTTAACGGAGTTGCAGCGGTTAAGATTACACAAGTTCAAATTTCAGCATGTGATTGCGAGAGGTAGAAAACTTGTCATTGCCAAACTTTCCAACTGTGCGAAGCCTATGCAGAAGAAATCAGAAGCTTAAAGCAACAGTTTCGGTCATACACTACACAGCTCAAGTTTAACACAAAAGTGCAATGGGAAACAGTCTCGATACCGTGATGTGCTGACAAGCAATCCCATCTCGATCTTTCCAATTTACTTAACTTGGTTCAAATTTTATACAGAATATGAACATACCAAGCAAGTGAATGACTCAGAACTAGATACATAGCAACCTAGCATATATGAAAAGCACGAGTGAACTCAACACCTCCTACACATGCTAGTTGTACATCTCAATGGTGAACGTTTTCAGATTTTAAGTTCATTAAGCAGGTTCACCATTCAAAAATAGCTCAGCTCACAACATGTATCAGTGATCAGAAAGAGCATAAGCTACATGCATCAACATAAAGCATCGGAGCATACTAAACAGAGCATAATCACATTCTAAAGAACATATACATGAAGCTCAGAAAGTAATAGCGTATGCTAAAAAATGCAAAAGAAAACAAATGCAAAAGAGTCAGTCTATTTTACAAGAACCAAAATGTTTCCCCCAACTAAAAGGGGAAACACACACCAAGCTCACCTCTCAACCTAGCAAAAGTTGATTGGTCCAAAGGCTTGGTGAAAATATCAGCCAACTGATGATGAGTATCGACATGGCGAAGGTCGATATCACCCTTCTCATAGTGGTCTCGCAGAAAATGAAAGTGCACATCAATGTGTTTGGTCTTCAAGTGCAGCACGGGGTTCTTAGCAACGCTAATAGCACTCGTGCTGTCACAAAGTAAAGGAACGCGAGAAAAGCTCAGACCAAAATCACGCAAAGTGGCCATCATCCAGAGTAACTGGGAACAGCAGCTAGCCGCAGCAACATACTCAGCCACCGTGGTAGACTGGGCGACACTAGACTGCTTGCGAGAAGACCACGATACAAGAGAAGAACCAATAAACTGGCAAGTCCCAGAAGTGGACTTGCGATCAATGCGACATCCAGCAAAATTGGCATTGGAAAAACCGCAAATGGAAAGAGTGGAGGAAGCAGAATACCAAATCCCAAATTCTGGAGTGAAGGATAAGTACCTCATAATGCGCTTGACAGCCTGACGGTGCGAAGTGCGCGGCGACGACTGAAAGCGCGCGCAGAGACACACCGCGAACTGAATGTCCGGGTGTGTCGCCGTCAGGTACAGCAGCGACCCAATCATACTCCGGTACTCCTTCTGGTCCACAGCTTCTCCATCCACATCCATAAACAGGGCCATCGTGGTCGACATGGGTGTTGGAAGAGGCTTGGCCTCACCCATATCGAATTTCTTCAATATGTCCTTGGTATACTTACCCTGGTGCACAAACGTTCCCTCTTGAGATTGCTTAATTTGCAATCCGAGGAAAAACGTCAACTCGCCCATCATGCTCATCTCGAACTCCCTGCTCATAGTATCTGCAAACTTGGCAACCAAAGCGTGAGAAGAACCACCGAAAATGATATCATCCACGTAAATTTGGACCAAGAGTGTGTTAGTGCCTTGCTTGAGGAGAAAGAGCGTTTTATCCACACATCCCATTTTAAAACCTTTAGCAAGCAAAAAGGTTTTCAACCTATCATACCAGGCTCTAGGGGCTTGTTTCAAACCATACAAAGCTTTGTGGAGTTTAAAAACATGGTTTGGAAACTTGGGATTTTCGAAACCGGGGGGTTGTCTCACATAAACTTCCTCTTCTATGTAGCCGTTTAAGAAGGCACTCTTGACATCCATTTGAAAAAGTTTGAAACCTTTGGATGCAGCAAAAGCCAAGAGTATCCTAATAGCCTCCAAACGAGCTACAGGAGCAAACGTCTCCTCATAGTCTATCCCCTCCTTCTGACTATATCCCTGGGCTACAAGACGGGCCTTGTTTCTCACCACATGGCCATCCTCTCCTTGTTTGTTTTTGAAAACCCATTTTGTCCCAATCGGATGACACTCAGAAGGTGGAGACACTAGAACCCAAACCTGATTTCTCTAAAAGTTCTCAAGCTCCTCATGCATAGCATTGACCCAATCCAGATCCGTCAAAGCGTGTCCAACATCCCGGGGTTCAAAATCAGCAACAAATGCAGAATGAGCAAAGTGAGAGATTTGCCTTGACCGGGTGACGCGTTCGTCGATGCTGCCGATCATCTATTGAGGTGGGTGCTGGCGCTGAATGTGTCGTGGCGCCTCCCTTGCCGAAGTGGCCTCCCCCTCAACAGCAGCTGGTGCCTCCTCGGGTACAAAGGGTACCGCTCGAGGTGGTGGATCCCACGGCCCCCAGGAAGAAGACGTGTCGCGGCCGTGAGTCGTCGTAGAAGCCGCTCTCTGCGGCACAGCAGGTGGAGGAGGTGCTGGGTCATCTATCCCTTCAGCGCCTTCTTCTTCATCATCGAAAAGAGGCTCGCCAAACTCATGATCACCTGCACACTCAAAACGAGAAGAAGGACAAACCATGGTCTCGTCGAAGGTGACATCGGATGTATCCATGACTTGGTTAGTGTTAAGGTTAAGTACACGATAAGCTCGAGTGTGAGTGCCATAACCCAGAAACACACCGTTAGAAGAACGAGACTCAAATTTGTCCAAGTTGCCCTTTTTGAGTATAAAACAATGACAACCAAAAACTCGAAAATAACTCACCTTGGACAGTTTTCGAAAACGCAACTCATAAGAGGTCTTTTTCAAGAACGCTCGAAGAAAAATGCGATTGGAAATGTAGCATGCAGTGCTCATAGCCTCGGCCCAATATCGCCTAGGAGTCCTATGCTCATCGAGCATCGTCCTAGCCATCTCTACAAGGGTCCGATTCTTCCTTTCTACAACACCATTCTGAGGCGGTGTGTAGGGAGAAGAAAACTGATGCTCTAAACCCAAAGAGTTACAAAACTTCTCAAAATCTGAATTCTTGAATTCGGAACCATTATCACTCCGAATTGCTCGCATTGAGTTCAAAGGGAACTCATTCTGAAGACGCAAAATTAGATTGCGAGCAAAGGAGAAAGTCTCGGTCTTCTCAACTAAAAAGAAGACCCACGAATATCTCGAAAAATCGTAGACAACAACAAGCACATACCACTTCCCCCCAACCGAGCTCACCCGAGCCGGACCAACAAGGTCCATATGCAAAGGCTCTCCAGGGCGCTTAGTCATGATCTGAGTCACTGGATGGTGGGGAGCGGCGACCATCTTCCCATGTCTACAAGAATGGCAAACAAGATCCTTCTCCATGGATAATTTGGGCAATCCTCGGATTAGGCCAAGTGAACTAAGTCTTGCAAGCAAGTCGAAGCTCAAATGTCCTAGTCTCCTATGCCACTTCCATAAATCAGAGGAGGAAGGTCCAGCCAAAAGACAACGAGAAACTCCAAACGACTCCGAGAAATCCACACGAAAGACTTTTCCAAAGGGCGAAATCCCACAAACAAGGTTGCCCTGAGGATCCAAAATGCGACTGAGATTCGGTTTAAAACGAATCTCATAGTCATCATCGAAATGTTGCGAAACAGAAAGAAGGTTAAAATGCAAGTTAGAAACAAGAGCAACATCGCGCAATATAAAGTGCTCATTAACCCGCACCGACCCACGAGACAATACCTTACCTTTGCTATTGTCGCCGAAGGTGATAAACTCCTTTCCGGCGACCGGACTAAGACTGGAGAACCACTTGGCGTTTCCAGTCATGTGCCTCGAACACCCGGAATCCACCAACCAAACGTTCTCCAATCGTTTTACCTACATCAATAAAAAGACATAGGGTGAGCATACGGTCCAACACTGGGGTTAGTGAAGTAAGAGGAATACCAGTGATGTGTAACACCCCTGGTGTTAAGCAATCCTAAATGCATAACTTGACATCTCATAAGCATAAAGCATCATCATCCCATGTTGCATTTTGTTGATTAAGTGTCATTTCATGTGTTCACTTATAATGTGATGCTTGGTGTGATGCTTGTTTGGCTTGCTTTTGGAGTGTGTGAGTCTCCCTAGTGGTTGAACATAGTTGAGAAGTTAGTTTGAAACTAAGTTTGTGTTGGTCCTTTTGGCTAACCAAGTCATTAACCCTAGTTGCCTTAATAGAGTCCTAGGAGTCCTTTTGTTTGACTAACTGAAACCTCCTTGATAGAAGTTTTGTTTGGCTGTGGGCCCTTAACCAAAAGTGTGTAGAATTTAGAGTAGAACAAAAGTTGTTTAAGGGCGAACTCATGAAAATGAGTTTAACAAGGTGTTTTGGGACCCACAAGGCAGAAATGGGGGAGATTTGACTTAGAAAATTCTTCTAAGTCCTAACTGTCAAAATAGTTTTGCCTAGCCATCTTTGGAGCTTTCTAGAGAACAATCTAGGCCGAACCAAACCTTGATCTTGTAATCAAAGTTATAGCTGGCATGTAGCTCTAAGCCGTGGAGCAAGTGGTTTAGCGTTTCATCGAGTGGATTAGGAGATAATCGCGGCCAAAGTTCGGCCGTCAGTCGGCCATCAGCGACTGAATTCGGCCGATTCAGTTTGAATCGACGCCGGTCGTGGCCGACCGCGCGCAGAAGACGCCCGCCGCGTGGCGCAATCCGGCCGGGGACGCAGCGTCCGCGCGCGGCGTGGCGAGCATAAGCTGCCCGCTCGCCCCGCTGCCCGAGCCGCGCCACTCCTCCCTCCATTCTGTCCCCTCCCTCGCTCTTCCTCTCGTTCGCCGGTGCCCGAGCGGAAAAGGGGAGAAAGCAGGGCGCCGCCGCCGTTCACCGCCGTTCCGCCACCGCACCATCCATCCAACAACCCACCAAGCTTCGCCGTGAGCTCCCGTACCCCGTGCTGCCCTTAACGCTCCATAGGAAACCCTAGGCAAACCCCGGGATGAGCCGCCGCCATGGCCGCCATGATCGCCGAGCTCGATTCGCCGTGGCCGGCCTCCGTCCCGTGGTTGCGTGTTGCCCTAGCTCATGTTTAGGGGTCAGTGAGGTCCGAGGAGGAGTTAGGGGGTGATGGTTTAGCCGATTTGGGTTAGGTGCCCGCGGAACGCCGTCGTCCGCCATGTTCGCCATGGCCGGCGAGCTCGGTCCGCCATGGCCAGCCTCCTTCCCGTGCCCGTCCGTCGGTCCTAGCTAGCGTTCGCGAGTCGCCATGGCCCGTAAAAGGCATTGGAGGTGTCGGTTAAGCCGATTAGGGTTTGGTAGTGCCAGTACGCCGCGTCCGCCGCTCGCCATGGCTGCCGGAGTCGGCATGGTCATGGTCGCGGGTGCTCGGAGCCGGAGCCCTGGCTCCTGAGCCTCGGGTTAGGTTTGTGGAGGTAGCCGGAGTGGAAATCGCGCGTTGGTTTGGCTCGGGATGACCGGAGCTGGCCGGCGTAGCTCGCCCGTGCCGCCGTGTCCGCCATCGTCGACGGCGTAGCTCGATCCGGGTGCGGAAGGAGAAGGGGAGTCCGCCGGTGGGGTTGGTTTCGCCGGAGAGGTCGCCGACGGCGAGCCCCGCCGCGGTCAACTCCTCCCGTGTCTCGGTGGGGATGACAGGTGGGGTCAGTTTGACCCGAGGGCCCGCGAGTCAGTGACTCGGGTCCCGCTTGTCAGTGAGTCTGGGTGCAACAGTTTGGGTGCGTCTAGCAGTTTCAGTTAGGGAGTTTTTTAGGGTTTTGTTTAAAGAGTTTTCCGAAATGTTTGAAATGCTTGTTTAATTCATATCTTGCAACCTGTAAATGCTAAAATGGTGAAACAAGTTTTGTTAGGTTTGTTGTGATAAGTTCTATGCATGAAAAATATGATATGTCTAGTTTGTGACAATTTTCTGTGTCATTATATTTAATTCATGTTTAAGCTAAAATCTTATTAAATGCATAGTAAACTGTGTATAGCTCAAAAAAATGTGATTCTTGTTTTGTTAGGTTTGTATTGAGGAGTAGTTTCTGGGAAAAATATAATATGGAGTTGCTCTGTGGAGTAATTTGACAGTAGTAATTAAAATGATTAAATGTTGTTTCCTTGTTTATTTTGTAGTAATTAAAATATGAGGAATGTGAACCTGAGAATTTATGCACACTGCTCTTGTGCTAAGAAGTTCAGTGGAAAAATAAGAAATTTGTTGTTTGACACTTTTTGCTAGGGTGTGTAGTGCAAAACACCTTTTCATGGTAGAGTTTGTCTTTTTCATAGAGGATGGAGTCTAAGTCCAAATGGGGTGAAATTTGGACAGCGGGCTAGATTATGCATTGTTAACTTCCAGTAATTTTTGTAGATTTTTCTGAAGCGGTCTATGATGGGTTGCTATTATAGGCTTGTTTAATTAGATTTATTTCAGCAAGTAATTAGAGGGTAATAAACTCATTAAGTAAACTTTGATGTGGTGACAACATAGCTTAACAAGTTGATTATGGTAGGTTAAGTAGTGGAGTAGATGTTGAGATCTTTTGTAAACAGTAGGATGGTGTTGACTATCTTGTTGAAGAGAACGCAGTAGATGACATGTATTTATCTCCTGAAGTATCTCATTCCATGTTACATCACCATGCATCCCGCATGCATTCGCGTTATTTATTCATGTTATGCATCATACAGGATCGGTAGCGGAGGTTCAGGATCCGCCACCCGACGAGCAGTACCAGGAGGAGACGCCAGAAGAGATGGTCCCGGAAGGAGATGTTGAAGACCTGCCGGAGTGCCGCGATCACCGACCTTCAGACTTTGAGCGAGGCAAGCCCCGGAGCATCTTACTCCTATGGTTTGCAGTTACTGTTTACAAAGTTAACCTGATATGCGTGTTGCATTAGGTTATAGGAGTTGAGTGACACCGTTGTTGCATTGATTAATTATCCTTGTCCACCTGCAATTACTACCTTAATATCCCTGTTAGTTTAGGCTCGGTTATATGCTTAGCCCTGCTTAGACCGGTAAAAGTCGGGTGATTTCCTGTCTCCCGCATATAGGTGGATACTGATCATGTTTAGCCTTGTGCTATCATGGAGATAACCATGTGATATTTAATCTGAGACCGGGCGGGATGTAGGAGCAGCAGGACATGGGTTCTGTGTGCTAGTAGTCTCCCGTCTGTGTCGATTAGGACCCGACGAAGGCACTCCTCAGTCATTTTGAACGCGTCAATCACTTAACGGAGTAGGTCGGAGTACCTCCCGTGAAGCCAAGTAAGGTTTTTCGAGCCAGTGATGGAGATGTTGACGCCTAACACCCAGGGCCTTATATGTACCATGGGCAACTATTCTGATCGACCTGGCATGGTCCGAGGGCAGGCAGGGCCTGATCGACCTGGCATGACCGTGGGCAGTTAATAGCCTGAGCGACCTCGCATTGAGATAACCCCCGGTGTAGAAGGGCCCATGGCCGCCCCGCGTGTTGTGTTCTCGAACCTCCTGAAGTGGTCGCCGACGGCTGCCTGGCAGGGTGTGATCGGGCGAGTGTGCGACATTTTTATCCCCAGCTGGTAGGAATCGATTATAATCACCATCGCTCCTGGTTAGTGAGTAACTTGACTGAGCATGTGTTACCGTAGTAACTTATGGAACTAAAGATGGTTATGAGGTTGAATCTGGAAGGCTATTGATGAAATAGTGACTCTTGCTTGATTAAGTAGTCAAGTGTTTGCTCTAGATCAGGTGCAAATCTAGTTAATCAGGTTGATTACATAAAATTGACTGCTAATACTCTAATGATGATTATTTAATAATAAAATGCTTTTACGCAGAAAGTAAGTTTGGTCAAATCCCTAGATATAGCCTTGCATACTCCTTGGTGTCAATTATTTCTGGTTTATGACGGGTAAGTCTAGCTGAGTACCTTCTCGTACTCAGGGTTCTATCCCTTGTTGTTGCAGATGGGCAATGCTCCTACGGCTATTGGGAGAACTGTCTGTACCCCGTCCCGGGCGATGAATAGACCAAGGGCATGGTCACTTCTTATTCTCTCGTGATGCTTTTGTGGACTGATCAGGCAATGGCACTGTATTGTGAACTGAAAACTTGTGTTTCAAAACTATGTTGCTTCCGCTCTTGAATTTCGAACTATGGTTTGTAATAACTGTTAAACTCCGATGTATTTGAACTATGTGCGAACTGAATGTACCTTGTGGACATGTACGCTAATCTATTACGGTCTTGGTTAAAGTTGAATGACTTGAAATCCTTCGAGATTTCCGGACTACCGGGTTTGTACGAGCTTAAGTATCTGTGAACTCTGCGGAAGCAGGGATCCGGTGCTTAATCTGGTATAAATTGGTCGGTTCTGTCAAAGCTGGCATCGGAGCGTGGTTAGCGTTACTGTTCATAATTCTATTTGGAAAACTGTATTTTCAAACGAAATTTTCTATTTGTCAAAACTTATAGCTATAATAGGATCTGAAAAACCTTATTGATGAAGTTTAAGGTGTGCCATTGATCAAGTCCTATGCCCAGTAGGTCCCTAGGTGGCTATTTAAGTACTAACTTGGGGGCTATGCATCATGTTTAAATTCTGTTGTTTCTGTCGTCCATACGGCAAGGGTGAAATTGTATGGGTGCTATTCTTCGGAATAGTAATGTATGGATCAATTGCCTCTACGCCAAGGTAACAAGTGAGTTGTGAGAGCATGATTGGACAACCGCCAATCTAGGGGAGTGCTTGAATGATGCTGACATGTATACCTGTTGCACACAAGTATATGTGAAAGTATTAATTATGGTAGTAATGCTATTCTGATGGGTGCATATACTGCTTACGTGTATACGAGGTGTGCACCTAAGTTAGTATTAGATTTAATTTCAGCAATGCATGATATTCATACTGTGGGCAGGGCTGAAATGAGTTTCTGCAGGTACGCTAACTTGCGAACGTATAGTACGTCTAGTTAACGCTATGAGTGAACGTGTATGCCACCGTCTAGCCGTTAGATTGATAGACAGTGAGGACGTACGTTGCGTGCATGCATCATGATCATACAACTTTGCATTAATCTTACTTCCTTCCTTATGTTATCCGTCCCGTTTTTCTTAATAAAAGCTATTCTCAAACTAATGGAAAATATATGTGGGTAAACTTCTTACAGATGGCACGTACCAAGCGCACCGCTCGTAAGTCGACCGGAGGCAAGAGGCCTAATTATATGCTGGGACCCTGGACAGCTGAGGGGTCAGAGAATTTTTTGGGGGAGTTCGGCATGCCTACTATCCTGTGGAGGGTGCTGCACTTGGTCGGATACCAGGAGGGCCAGGAGCCGCAGTACGACTGGCACCGTGTGCAGTTTTCAGAGGACCGCCACATGTATACGGTGGAGGTTGACGTGCCTAGCCGTGATGACCAGCATCATGTCTGGTGCCGCCGTGTGTTCGCGTTGCAGGGGAGGACCCCATGGGATGGAGCCAACAGAATTGCTTACACCGTTCTCTGGAATATCATGGAGGACCATCCAGAGGTGGTTGCTCAAGCTACCGCCAGCATCTTCCCGACAGCAGATCCTTACCAGGCAGTGTGGCGCCAGCCAGGAGCTACAGTACTTGAGGCTAGCTCTCTGGAGAGGGAGCATTGTGCTGGACCAGCAGGGAGTGCTATGGCCGCTCTCATGGCTACTTACGGATGCCTATCGCGCAGCTATGATCATCTGGATCATATCCTTAGTGAGGAGATGGCCGCACAGCATCACCGACAGGAGCAGCATGCTACAGAGATAGACCTCCTCACCACACAGCTAGCTCACTTGACTGTGGAGAGAGACCTGGCGCTTCAGAGGGAGCAGGAGACTGCTCATCAGCTCGCCATTCAGCAGGAGTCAGCTACCTTCTTGGCGTTGGTTATGAGGGAGACCAAGGAGTGGCTTCGAGGTGTTTGCATTGAGGGCATTCGTGCTTCAGAGGAGAACAGGCTATTGAGGTTGCGAGTGGGAGACCTAGAGCTGCAACTTCATCACCTGCAGGACTACAACGATCGTCTGCACAAGGAGATCCATCGCAGGGAGAATGAGAGGAACCCCATCTTTCCGTAGGAGGACCCGGACCTGAGTAGCTCTTCCAGTAGTTCTTCAGATGTGTCTAGTTAGGATGGCGACGTTGGTGACATCGCTAGAGAGTAGTTTAGATCGTATGCTTAGAGCCTAGTGATCTTTTGCGTACGTTGGCATGCCCGATCTTTTGTTTTGTTATGGGCTGGATGTAAGCATGAGTAGCGGACTTATGTGTTGTGGTGTGAGACTTTGGAAAGTCCCATATGTATGGGCAAAACTATGGATGTTTATGATGACTGTTGCATGATATGTATTAAGCGATCTCATTATGTGATGATGCGATGTGGATCAAAATTTATTATACCTTTGTGATTGTTTGGTGAATTCATTTTTCCGAATAATTTCAGCGGGTATGATTTAATGTTCTCTACAATATTGCAACTTCGCCTAATGATCACTTGCCATCGTATATGCAGATGATGACAACTCGTAGTGGAGCGGGCGGTAGTGGTGGAAATGAGGACCCCAGAGAAAACCGCAATCCACCACCTCCTCCACCACCGACAGCTGAGCAGCTTTTCGCTCAGTTTCTTGGAAGTCAACGCAACATCGAAGCTTTGCTGAGAGAGAATTTGGCGCAGGGCCATCAACGCCCTGAGCCGAATCAATATAGTACATTCAAGGACTTCTTGGATACTAAACCACCTATTTTCAAGGAAGCCACTGAACCGTTGGAAGCAGAGGAATGGCTGCATACCCTGGAGCAAAAGTTTCGTTTGCTCAGGCTCACAGAGGAACTTAAAGCAGAATATGCCGCGCATCAGTTGCAGGGGCCAGCCGGGATTTGGTGGGGACATCACCGTACCACCTATCCTACCCATGTTCCTATCACTTGGACAGTGTTCACTAATGCTGTTCGAGGGCATTACATTCCGCCAGGCTTGACCCAGATGAAGGTGGCAGAATTCATGAATCTGACGCAGGGAACTCGGTCTGTCACAGAATAGCACCACTTGTTCAATTCGCTGTCTCGATATGTTCCAGACTTCGTAGACACAGATGCCAAGAAGATTGCTAGTTTCAAGAGAGGCTTGAACACTAAAATGGGAAAGTCAGTGGGTACATCTTCTCGTACCGTCTTCAATGACTTTATAAGTGACTGCCTGATTCAAGAGAATCATAACAACAAGCATGCTGCAAATAAGGCCCGGAAGAGGACCTTTGATTCAGGACCGTCTCAACCTAAAGGGCCACCAGCTCAACGTGACCAGTATCGACCACCAGCGCCGGGGGCACATTTCAGGCCGCCGCCAAAGAAGAATCAGCCGCAAGCTCAACATAATCAAAGGTCATACAAAGTAGCTGCTAGTCAAGCTCGTGGAGGTCAGGGCAGCTCGACCGGAGGAAAACCTTCAGTTCGTGGGCCGTGTTACAATTGCAACCAAGAGGGGCACTTCGCAAGATATTGCCCCCACCCAAAGAAGTAACAGGCTAGTTACCCCGCACGTCTGCACAACATGACCGCTGAAGAAGCTCGTGCTGGAGAACCCGTGACTGCCGGTATGTGTCTTGTTAACCATCATCCTGCAGTTGTTTTGTTTGATACTGGATCATCACATTCATTCATGAGCAAAGCATTTGCACAAAAGCATAATCAAGAGGTGTCTGAAATGGATTATGGGTTTCGCGTAAGCTCCGTGGGGAGTAGTGTGTTATCTAGGCAGATGGTTTGTAATGCAACCATCGACATCGGAGGGCACAAATTTGGAGCCATTCTAGTAGTTTTGCCAGGACTCAGTATGGACGTAGTCCTAGGGATGAGTTGGATGAGTATGTGGAATACGGTGTTAGACACTACAAATAGGACCCTTACCTTATCTGATGGGAGGATGAACACAAAGTTACGCATCTCTCTTCCTCGAGGTGCTGATTTTGTCGATCTATCTTGCACCTTATCTATAGAAGATCTGTCAAAAATTCCAGTTGTTCGGGATTTTCCAGATGTCTTTCCCGACGAGTTACCAGGATTACCGCCCAAGCGGGCAGTGGAGTTTGCTATTGAGTTGTTACCGGGAACCGCACCAATCTCTAGAAGACCATATCGTATGCCACCCAATGAGTTAGCTGAACTCAAAACACAGATTAAGGAACTTTTGGATAAGGGATTTATTCAACGTAGTGTGTCAGAATGGGGATGTCCGGCATTGTTTGTCAAGAAGAAGGACAAGTCTCAACGGATGTGTGTGGATTATCGGCCACTCAATGCCGTGACTGTTAAAAACAAGTACCCGTTGCCACGGATAGATATTCTGTTTGACCAGTTATCCAGAGCTAAGGTGTTCTCCAAGATCGATTTGAGGTCAGGTTATCACCAGATCCGAATTCGGCCACAAGATATTCCAAAGACTGCTTTTTCAACCAGATATGGGTTGTACGAGTATTTGGTCATGTCTTTTGGATTAACAAATGCTCTAGCCTACTTTATGAGTTTGATGAACTCGGTATTCATGCCAGAGCTGGATAAGTTTGTAGTGGTGTTCATTAATGACATTCTGGTGTACTCTGAGAACCCGGACGATCACGCAGAACATTTGAGGATTGTTTTGACAAGGCTCCGAGAGCATAAGCTTTATGTTAAATTTAGTAAGTGTGAGTTTTGGTTGAAGCAAGTACAATTTCTTGGTCACATCCTATCAGAAGAGGGAATCTTTGTAGACCCCAGTAAAGTACAAGAAGTTATGGATTGGGAAGCTCCGACTTCAGTTGGTGAAATCCGGAGTTTTCTCGGATTAGCAGGATATTATCGCCGATTCATTCCCGATTTCTCTAAGATTGCTAAACCCATGACAAGTTTGCTCCAGAAGGATCAGAAGTTTGAGTGGACAGAGAAGTGTGAAATAGCTTTCCGTACCTTGCGGAAACTATTAACCACTGCTCCTGTTTTAGCCCAGCCGGATATCGAGAAGTCGTTTGATGTCTTTTGTGACGCATCGAAAGTTGGTTTAGGTTGTGTTCTTATGCAAGAAGGCAGAGTGATTGCTTATGCTTCACGTTAGTTAAGAAAACATGAGCTAAACTATCCTACGCATGATTTAGAGTTGGCCGCTGTGGTGCACGCTCTAAAAATATGGAGACATTATCTGCTTGGTAACGTCTGTAACATGTACACTGACCACAAGAGTCTCAAATATATCTTCATTCAACCTGAACTGAATATGAGGCAAAGAAGATGGCTTGAACTAATCAAAGATTACAATGTTTAGATACATTATCATCCAGGGAAGGCAAATGTGGTTGCCGACGCCTTGAGCCGAAAGTCACATTGTAATAGTTTGAGACTACAACCAGAGGACGAGTTTAGTCTCGTACACCCTGTGATTCTGCACAATATCAACCTGCAAGGCACCTTAGTTGATCAGATTCTCGAAGGGCAGAAAACAGACAAGGGAATTTATCATATTAAGGAAAGGCTAAAAACGGCAACTGAACTAGTAAAGCATTTCTGAATTGATGATAAAGGAGTGTTATGGTTTGACCAGCGCTTTGTGGTACCCAAGAACAGAGAACTCAAAAACCGGATTATGGATGAGGCCCATCTCTCTAAGTTATCTCTTCATCCGGGGAGCACTAAAATGTATCAAGATTTGCGTCCAAGATTTTGGTGGACCAAAATGAAGAAAGAGATTGCCGCATATGTAGCCAGATGCGACACGTGTTGCCGAGTGAAAGCTATTCACCTAAAGCCAGCCGGAACACTTCAACCGTTACCAATACCCGAGTGGAAATGGGAAGAAATAGGTATGGATTTTATCACCAGTTTGCCAACCACCCAAAAGGGAAATGACTCGATTTGGGTGATAGTTGATTGTCTTACCAACACTGCTCATTTTATTCCCGTTAAAACCTGTTATCGAGCACCGGACTACGCAGAGATTTATATCAATCAGATTGTCCGATTACATGGTATACCCAAGGTCATAGTTTTGGATCGTGGAACGCAGTTTACCGCACCGTTCTGGGAGAAACTACAAAAAGAATTAGGCACTAAGCTAATCCGTAGCTCAGCCTATCATCCTCAGACATCAGGACAAACTGAAAGAGTAAACCAGGTATTAGAGGATATGTTAAGAGCCCGTGTGATTTCAGCAAAGGGATCTTGGGAGAAGTGGTTGCCATTAGCAGAATTTTCTTATAACAATAGTTATCAAGAAAGCATTCAGATGGCACCTTTCGAAGCTCTGTATGGCAGAAGATGTAGAACACCGGTGAATTGGGTTGAACCGGGAGAGCGTCGTTACTATGGAATCGACTTTGTTAATGAAGCAGAAGAACAAGTTAGAATAATCCAACAACACATAGCAGCCGCACAGTCTCGACAGAAGAGCTATGCCGACAAGAGAAGGAAACCGCTTGAATTCAATGTAGGCGACTACGTGTATCTGAAGGTATCGCCCATGAAAGGTGTTAGACGCTTTGGCGTGAAAAGAAAGCTAGCGCCAAGATTTGTGGGACCTTATAGGATCGTGGAACGGAGGGGAAAAGTAGCTTATCAGCTACAGCTACCGGAACATTTGAAAGCTATATTCCCTGTATTCCATGTGTCACAATTAAAGAAATGTCTTCGAATTCCCGAAGAAGAGGTACAACCGGCTAATATCAAGTTGCAATCCGATCTCACCTACTCAGTGGAACCGTATCGAGTGCTTGATGAAAAAGAGAGAATAACTCGCGGAAGAATAGTAAAGCAATATAAAGTATCTTGGAGTGAGCAAGATGAACGAGATGCCACATGGGAAACAAAAGACTATCTGAAAGAGCTGTACCCCCACTTTTACAAGAAATGGTCAGTAACCTAAATCTCGGGACGAGATTCCTTTAAGGAGGGGAGGGCTGTAACACCCCTGGTGTTAAGCAATCCTAAATGCATAACTTGACATCTCATAAGCATAAAGCATCATCATCCCATGTTGCATTTTGTTGATTAAGTGTCATTTCATGTGTTCACTTATAATGTGATGCTTGGTGTGATGCTTGTTTGGCTTGCTTTTGGAGTGTGTGAGTCTCCCTAGTGGTTGAACCTAGTTGAGAAGTTAGTTTGAAGCTAAGTTTGTGTTGGTCCTTTTGGCTAACCAAGTCATTAACCCTAGTTACCTTATTAGAGCCCTAGGAGTCCTTTTGATTGACTAACTGAAACCTCCTTGATAGAAGTTTTGTTTGGCTGTGGGCTGTTAACCAAAAGTGTGTAGAATTTAGAGTAGAACAAAGGTTCTTTAAGGGCCAACTCATGAAAATGAGTTTAACAAGGTGTTTTGGGACCCACAAGGCAGAAATGGGGGAGATTTGACTTAGAAAATTCTTCTAAGTCCTAACTGTCAAAACAGTTTTGCCTAGCCATCTTTGGAGCTTTCTCGAGAACAATCTAGGCCGAACCAAACCTTGATCTTGTAATCAAAGTTGTAGCTGGCATGTAGCTCAAAGCCATGGAGCAAGTGGTTTAGCGTATCATCGAGTGGATTAGGAGTTAATCGCGGCCAAAGTTCAGCCGTCAATCGGCCATCAGCGACTGAATTCGGCCGATTCAGTTTGAATCGACGCCAGTCGTGGCCGACCGCGCGAAGAAGACGCCCGCCGCGTGGCGCAATCCGGCCGGGGACGCAGCGTCCGCGCGCGGCGTGGCGAGCATAAGCTGCCCGCTCGCCCCGCTGCACGAGCCGCGCCACTCCTCCCTCCATTCTGTCCCCTCCCTCGCTCTTGCTCTCGTTCGCCGGTGCCCGAGCGGAAAAGGGGAGAAAGCAGGGCGCCGCCGCCGTTCGCCGCCATTCCGCCACCGCACCATCCATCCAACCACCCACCAAGCTTCGCCGTGAGCTCCCGTACCCCGTGCTGCCCTTAACGCTCCATAGGAAGCCCTAGGCAAACCCCGGGATGAGCCGCCGCCATGGCCGCCATGACCGCCGAGCTCGGTTCGCCGTGGCCGGCCTCCGTCCCGTGGTTGCGTGTTGCCCTAGCACGTGTTTAGGGGTCAGTGAGGTCCGAGGAGGAGTTAGGGGTTGATGGTTTAGCCGATTAGGGTTAGGTGCCTGCGGAACGCCGTCGTCCGCCATGTCCGCCATGGCCGGCGAGCTCCGTCCGCCCTGGCCAGCCTCCTTCCCGTGCCCGTCCGTCGGTCCTAGCTAGCGTTCGCGAGTCGCTATGGCCCGTAAAAGGCGTTGGAGGTGTCGGTTAAGCCAATTAGGGTTTGGTAGTGCCAGTACGCCGCGTCCGCCGCTCGCCATGGCCGCCGGAGTCGGCATGGCCGTGGTCACGGGTGCTCGGAGCCTGAGCCCTGGCTCCTGAGCCTCGGGTTAGGTTTGTGGAGGTAGCCGGAGTGGAAATCGCGCGTTGGTTTGGCTCGGGATGACCGGAGCCGGCCGGCGTAGCTCGCCCGCGCCGCCGTGTCCGCCATCGTCGACGGCGAGCCCCGCCGCGATCAACTCCTCCCCTGTCTCGGTGGGGATGACAGGTGGGGTCAGTTTGACCCGAGGGCCCGCGAGTCAGTGACTCGGGTCCCGCTTGTCAGTGAGTCTGGGTGCAACAGTTTGGGTGCGTCTAGCAGTTTCAGTTAGGGAGTTTTTCAGGGTTTTGTTTAAATAGTTTTCAGAAATGTTTGAATTGCTTGTTTAATTCATATCTTGCAACCTGTAAATGCTAAAATAGTGAAACAAGTTTTGTTAGGTTTGTTGTGATAAGTTCTATGAATGAAAAATATGATATGTCTAGTTTGTGACAATTTTCTGTGTGGTTATATTTAATTCATGTTTAAGCTGAAATCTTATTAAATGCATAGTAAACTGTGTATAGCTCAGAAAAATGTGATTCTTGTTTTGTTAGGATTGTATTGAGAAGTAGTTTCTGGGAAAAATATAGTATGGAGTTGCTCTGTGGAGTAATTTGACAGTAGTAATTAAAATGATTAAATGTTGTTTCCTTGTTTATTTTGTAGTAATTAAAATATGAGGAATGTGAACCTGAGAATTTATGCACACTGCTCTTGTGCTAAGAAGTTCAGTGGAAAAATAAGAAATCTGTTGTTGGACACTTTTTGCTAGGGTGTGTAGTGCAAAGCACCTTTTCATGGTAGAGTTTTTCTTTTTCATAGAGGATGGAGTCGAAGTCCAAATGGGGTGAAATTTGGACAGGGGGCTAGATTATGCATTGTTAACTTCCAGTAATTTTTGTAGATTTTCCTGAAGCTGTCTAGGATGGGTTGCTGTTATAGGCTTGTTTAATTAGATTTATTTTAGCAAGTAATTAGAGGGTAATAAACTCATTAAGTAAACTTTGATGTGGTAACAACATAGCTTAACATGTTGATTATGGTAGGTTAAGTAGTGGAGTAGATGTTGAGATCTTTTGTAAACAGTAGGATGGTGTTGACTATCTTGTTGAAGAGAACGCAGTAGATGACATGTGTTTATCTCGTGAAGTATCTCATTCCATGTTACATCACCATGCATCCCGCATGCATTCGCGTTATTTATTCATGTTATGCATCATACAGGATCGGTAGCGGAGGTTCAGGATCCGCCACCCGAGGAGCAGTACCAGGAGGAGACGCCGGAAGAGAAGGTCCCGGAAGGAGATGTTGAAGACCTGCCGGAGTGCCGCGATCACCGACCTTCAGACTTTGAGCGAGGCAAGCCCCGAAGCATCTTACTCCTACGGTTTGCAGTTACTGTTTACAAAGTTAACCTGATATGCGTGTTGCATTAGGTTATAGGAGTTGAGTGACACCGTTGTTGCATTGATTAATTATCCTTGTCCACCTGCAATTACTACCTTAATATCCTTGTTAGTTTAGGCTTGGTTATATGCTTAGCCCTGCTTAGACCGGTAAAAGTCGGGTGATTTCCTGTCTCCCGCATATAGGTGGATATTGATCATGTTTAGCCTTATGCTATCATGGAGATAACCATGTGATATTTAATATGAGACCGGGCGGGATGTAGGAGCAGCAGGACATGGGTTCTGTGTGCTAGTAGTCTCCCGTCTGTGTCGATTAGGACCCGACGAAGGCACACCTCAGTCATTTTGAACGCGTCAATCACTTAACGGAGTAGGTCGGAGTACCTCCCGTGAAGCCGAGTAAGGTTTTTCGAGCCGGTGATGGAGATGTTGACGCCTAACACCCAGGGCCTTATATGTACCGTGGGCAACTATTCTGATCGACCTGGCATGGTCCGAGGGCAGGCAGGGCCTGATCGACCTGGCATGACTGTGGGCAGTTAATAGCTTGAGCGACCTGGCATTGACATAACTCCCGGTGTAGAAGGGCCCATGGCCGTCCCGCGTGTTGTGTTCTCGAACCTCCTGAAGTGGTCGCCGACGGCCGCCTGGCAGGGTGTGATCGGGCGAGTGTGCGACATTTTTATCCCCAGCTGGTAGGAATCGATTATAATCGCCATCACTCCTCGTTAGTGAGTAACTTGACTGAGCATGTGTTACCGTAGTAACTTATGGAACTAAAGATGGTTATGAGGTTGAATCTGGAAGGCTACTGATGAAATAGTCACTCTTGCTTGATTAAGTAGTCAAGTGTTTGCTCTAGATCAAGTGCAAATCTAGTTAATCAGGTTGATTACATAAAATTGACTGCTAATACTCTAATGATGATTATTTAATAATAAAATGCTTTTACGCAAAAAGTAAGTTTGGTCAAATCCCCAGATATAGCCTTGCATACTCCTTGGTGTCAATTATTTCTGGTTTATGACGGGTAAGTCTAGCTGAGTACCTTCTCGTACTCATGGTTCTATCCCTTGTTGTTGCAGATGGGCAATGCTTCTACGGCTATTGCGAGAACTGTCTGTACCCCGTCCCAGGCGATGAATAGACCAAGGGCATGGTCACTCTAGACCAAGGGCATGGTCACTTCTTATTCTCTCCTGATGCTTTTGTGGACTGATCAGGCAATGGCACTGTATTGTGAACTGAAAACTTGTGTTTCAAAACTATGTTGCTTCCGCTCTTGAATTTCGAACTATGGTTTGTAATAACTGTTAAACTCTGATGTATTTGAACTATGTGCGAACTGAATGTACCTTGTGGACATGTACGCTAATCTATTACGGTCTTGGTTAAAGTTGAATGACTTGAAATCCTTCGAGATTTCCGGACTACCGGGTTTGTACGAGCTTAAGTATCTGTGAACTCTGCGGAAGCAGGGATCCGGTGCTTAATCTGGTATAAATTGGTCGGTTCTGTCAGATGATGGTCCGGCTGCTCAAAAGAACGGTTAGCAGAAAAACCATTCCTAGCACGCCTACGGGAAGAGCGATCACCACATTGAGGAAAACGTGGTCCACTAAGGGAGGAGCATCTATCGCGATACTCAAAACGCGGTGGGGGAAAACGCTCAACTACAAAGCCACCGCCACGGGGTCCATAGCCCACAAACGCAGGCTCCCGCCGGGCACGCTCTCTACGCGGCTTAGGCCTAGGAACTTGAGGTTCTGGACCTCTAGGCCTAGCAGCTCTCCTAGGAGCTCTCCTCTGAACATTCTGTACATGTTCATCATGGAAAGGATGGTACATGTCCGTGTTGTTCATGTCCTTTGGACGGCGCGCCTCTCTCTTGCGCTGAAAGCAAAACTCACTCAAGTGTCCATCTCTTCCACAGTGCTCACAGTGGTACCTCACCGCTCTCAAAGGGGGTTGTTGGTACTCACGGTAGTTGGTGTGGATCACTTTGCCCTTCTGTGGCATAAGCTCCTCCTGGATGGGTGGCATGGTGTCTAGCTTGTTCTTGAGGTGCTTCGGTTTGGGAGCCCATGATTGTTTCTTGGGTGGAGCTCTCAGAGGCTCAACAAAGACCCCATCCTTGGTGTTAGGCTTGAGAGGCTCTTCGGGTGGAAGCTTGGTAAGTTTGGGAGTAGTGGTGGAGTTGGGCTTCTTACATGGGTTTAGACCACTCGACTCTCCAATCTTCCCAAAAGCAGAAAGATCAACACCCGGAGCAAAACCTACACTAGGACCTCCAGCAGCTCGCTTAAATTGGGAGATCATCATCCTGAGCTATGGCTCACTGCTAGACACCCATGACAAGATGGTCCGAAGGTATGTGTTTTCCTCCTCGGTTTGCATCTTGTCATGCTTCACATTAGCGATCTCCATCTCTAAACCCTCACAAAGAACACACCTAGCCACACATGTGCTACGTGAGTTGGCCTCTTCAAGAGACACAATCTTGGCATTCTTCTCTGCCAACTCAGATTGCAAGCCCGCACAGGACTTGCACGCACCCAACAACGAGGATCTAGCCTTCAGCTCATCCACCTCTCCTACCAACACAGCATACTTGCTTTCTCAAAGTGAGAAGATCAGTCTTGTGTGTGGTGCAAATCTCACACTCCACCTCCTCAAAAACGACCACGGTGGACTTAGCAAACTCAAGCTCCCTCACCGAGTCCTCCCACTTCTGCCTAAACTCCTTGCGCTCTCTAGCAGCACGCCTAAGCAACTTATCATAACTAAGCAAGGCGGCAGTAAGCTTCTCGACCTCAGCAGAAAGCTCGTCGTTGGTGAGAGATACCTGGGAGGTGTTGTCGTCGTCATCGTCGTTCCGAGGGGTGTCCACCAGCTCGCCATCGACCTCCTTGCCGAGGGCCATGGTGCAGAAGCCGTCGTCGTAGGCGAAGAAGCAGAGGCCGTTCAGCTTGTCCTTGATCCTCTTCTTCTTCTCGGACTCGTCGTCGCTTGAGCAAGCGGAGTCGTCATCCGAGCCGTCGATGTCGCTGAGCGTGGCGAAGAACGCACGCTGCTCAGCCTGGGCCATCTCCAAGTACTTCGTCTTGATGTACTCCTTGTCGAAGCCGCCCTTCCGCTTGTGCTTCGCGGGGACGTACTTCTCCTTGCGCTTGCCGGAGTCGTACTTGTGCCCAAGATCTGCCTTGCCGAAGGTCTGCTTGTTCTTCTTCGGGCAACTGGCGATGAAGTGGTCGATGTCGCCGCACTCGAAACAGCCCGAGCGTCCTCCTCCGCGGCGACGGTTCATGCGATTGTTGTGGAACCGCGAGAACCGGTTGGCGAGCAACGCCAGCTCGTCATCCCCCAAAGACTCCAGCTGGTCCTCTGTGACAGAAAAGAGAGACGAAAGAGCAAAACCTCCAGATGGGTTAGAAGAGCCAGAAACCAAAGCCATAGTCGGGCCAGAAGGATTCTCATAAGAAGCCCTTGACATGGCGTCAATCTCACTAGACTTGAGCTTACTAAAGAGCTCGTCGCAGGTGAGGGTCTCATAGTTAGATGATTCGATGATCGCCTAGACCTTTGAGTCCCATACCGACCGATCAAGAGTGTGCAAAAGCTTCAAAGCCCTCTCATGATCGTCAAAAGGCAACAGCTCCTTGTTAGCTCGCATCCTGCTGACAATCACCTGAAAGCGAGCGAATAAACTCTCTATGCTCTCGCCAGGCATAAGTCAAAAGTTCTCATACTCCCGCTTGTGCGACTCGTAGAGACGGGATTTGACTTGAGAAGTTCCCTCATGAAAGCGCATAAGGGTATCCCAAATCTCCCGAGCCGTAGCGAGGTGAGAAACGCGATCAAACTCACTCATGCTCAAACATGAGAAAAGAGCATTACGGGCTCGGCTATTGGCATCGTGCTCATCGATCTGAAGCTGAGAGACACGAGTAGCCAAGACCACGTAATCGGCAGAGTTGCAAATATCCCAAACAGAAGAGCCCATGCTCTGAAGATAGGCCGACATGCGTATCTTCCAATACGCATAGTTCGTCCCATCAAAGAACGGCGGTTTGCCCACGCCGCAATCCATGTCGCCTTCTGTGGATCTGGAATCGGCTAAGGTGGAAGATCCTTAACCTGCTCTGATACCAATTGAAGGACCGAGAAAGCACTAGCAAGGCGACCAGAGGGGGGTGAATGGGAGCTAAAAAATTCCTCTCGAAACTTTGGCCAAATGTCCCAAAATCAACCCCTGAAAGCTACAACCGAAACCGTGATGCCCACGACCCTTGGAAGAGGGTGGATGATCCCTAGGATCACAGCGAGGCACCACAAAGCGATAGCAAATCAATCAGCAAAAGCACCGGAACAAATTCGACCCCAAAAAAACAAGTCCCGAACGTAGATAGATGGCTACGTCGAGTAACTCCTAAATACCTATGCTAACAAGTAGCAAAGATACCTGGAGAGGTTTCATTGTCAACTCTAGGGCCAAACGAGAAGTCCGGAAACCAAGCGAACAAGTTGGGAGAGCGAACGCACTAAACCGGAAGCTTCAGGCAAGTCCCGGACTGTCCGGCAGTACGCTCGCGGACAGTCTGCCCAGTGGCGGACTGTCCGGGCTCAGGTCGCGAACTCTCCGCCGGCCAAAAGAGCAAAACCGCAGTGCTCCTAAAGTTCCCTGGACAGTTCCCGGACTGTCCGCGAAAACCAACGGCGGACTGTCCGCCGGTCAAACTTCGGCACTGTTCACCTAGACACATAGCCACTGCTCGGCTGAGTCCCGACGCGCGGACTGTCCGCCGGTCAAACTGCGGACTGTCCGTGAACGCGCAGAGAGGGCGATTTCAGTCGCCTTCTCTCCAAATTCGATCCAAATAAAAATCCCACTTTCCCAAACTTGGAGAAGATGATCACGGGGTAGTTAGGAGACTATCCCCAAGAAATCATCCGCTCAAATCGATTCAATCACCGAGAAGTCAAAAGGGGAAGATCAAGAACAAAAAAAATGCCACGAAAATGAAATCAACCCGATCTACTTGTTCATGAGGAGTTAGATGAATTCCTTCAGTGGAAATGATCTCCTTTCAAAAACGAACAAGTTGATTCATACGGATTTCGCAAAGACACACTGGAGAGGGAGATCGAGTGACGGGAAAATCACGGAGAAACAAAGAACGCGAAGAACACGAACCAAAACGCGAATCAACAAATCGATCTGCAACCGTGTGGCTACCACACGCTACACCAGTGAGGTTACGGCCTCACTTCGTCAAAATCTCCAGTACACAGAGGTATGGTTCTCTGCGGATCTCAGCTAGCTACAGCAGGGGATTGAGAGAGCAGGAAACCCTAGAAGCAAAGAGCAAATGATTGAGATAGAATGAGAGGAGGGTGTCTTCCTCTACTTATCCTAAATCTAATTCCTACTCTACCCCTCTCTAATTACAGAGCGAACCAGCTAAGCCCTAGGGTTATTCTGGACCAACTCATGGTAGGTGGTGATCCGACGGCCATGCCCGCACAACTCGTAGCGTTGCCTCGACGCATCCTCCCGATTGCCGCCACGTGCCGCCCTCGCTCTGCACCCCCGGTTTTGTGGCCCAAACCGGGAAACCAGCCTTTCCAGCCAACCCCCGGTTTTGAGGCCCAAAACGGGAAACCAGCCGACCAGAATCTGTGTTTTGAGGCCCAAACTCAGCAAACCCGCAGCGCCCAGGTTTTGAGGCCCAAACCTGAAAACCGTCATCAGCCCGAGTTTTGTGGCCAAACTCGGAAAAAATCAGCACCCAGGTTTTGAGGCCCAAACCTGGAAACCGTCCATAGCCCGAGTTTTGTGGCCAAACTTGGAAACCATCAGCACCTAGGTTTTGAGGCCCAAACCTAGAAACCGTCCACCCGATGGTTTTTCTCTGGCTCTACCACCAAACCGAAGCTGTAGAAGGGATGCACCGCCCGTGCACCCCGTCCACCGACACGTGTCCCCAAGTCCTCGACTTAGGCAACACATGACCGCAAGTCTTCACTCGTCGCTGTCCCAGGCTGTCAGCCACCACAGCTGATACTCGGGCCACCGGTCCCTCAGTCCAAGCCTCACGTCCGCCCTTCGCCACTCTCGGTCCCTCGGCACGACACGTCTCTACTTGACCTTCACCTTGCCTCTGATCACTGTATCCGTGCTCGACACCTGCACAACACAAGCCAAAGAACATGCGCATCATCCCAGTTGACAATCACTCATCACTCAGAGACTCGGCATACACCCATGTATCCGCAATGATGATACACGGCCCAACGGACCAAACTACGGTGACGCAGCACCCTGGCAGATTCTGGATGCTGACTTGTTTCGAAGTTTCCCGTTGACTTCGGACGTATTTTGACGTTATTCCAAAGCCATTGGTTAGCTTATCAAAATATCTTTCCAAGCATATCTGGTTCGTCAAAAATGGAGTCCGTATGCGTCTGGGGCGTTGATTTTACCCGGGACTGCTCCTGAATTCCGAGGGTGACGAGGTAGCTGAGTTGGAAATGGATTGCAACTTGGGGAAGGCAATGGCGTCGGTGTGTCCAACGTGGCGATGTCCTCATCATCCTCCCCTTCTTGAATTGGAGTCGTCCTCGACTCCAACTTGGCGATGTCCTCATCAAGCCGGCCCAACACTGGTATTCTTCCTACTTCACTAACCCTAGTGTTGGACCGTATGCTCACCCTATGTCTTTTTATTGATGTAGGTAAAACGATTGGAGAACGTTTGGTTGGTGGATTCCGGGTGTTCGAGGCACATGACCGAAAACGCCAAGTGGTTCTCCAGTCTTAGTCCGGTCGCCGGAAAGGAGTATATCACCTTCGGCGACAACAACAAAGGTAAGGTGTTGTCTCGTGGATCTGTGCGAGTTAATGAGCACTTTGTGTTGCGCGATGTTGCTCTTGTTTCTAACTTACATTTTAACCTTCTTTTTGTTTTGCAACTTTTCGATGATGACTATGAGATTCGTTTTAAATCGAATCTCAGTCACATTTTGTATCCTCAGGGCAATCTTGTATGTGTGATTTCACCCTTTGGAAAAGTCTTTCCTGCGGATTTCTCGGAGTCGTTTGGAATTTCCCATTGTCTTTTGGCTGGACCTTCCTCCTCTGATCTTTGGAAGTGGCATAGGAGACTCGGTCACTTGAGCTTCGACTTGCTTGCAAGACTTGGCTCACTTGGCTTAATCCGAGGATTGCCCAAGTTGTCCATGGAGAAGGATCTTGTTTGCCATTCTTGTAGACATGGGAAGATGGTAGCCGCTCCCCACCATCCAGTGACTCAAGTCATGACTAAGCGCCCTGGAGAGCTTTTGCATATGGACCTTGTTGGTCCGGCTCGGGTGAGCTCGGTTCGGGGGAAGTGGTACGTGCTTGTTGTTGTCGACAATTTTTTGAGATATTCGTGGGTCTTCTTTTTAGTTGAGAAGACCGAGACTTTCTCCTTTGCTCGCAATCTGATTTTGCGTCTTCAGAATGAGTTCCCTTTGAACTCGATGCGAGCAATTTGGAGTGATAATGGTTCCGAATTCAAGAATTCGGATTTTGAGAAGTTTTGTAACTCTTTGGGTTTAGAGCATCAGTTTTCTTCCCCCTACACACCGCCCTAGAATGGTGTTGTAGAAAGGAAGAATCGGACCCTTCAAGAGATGGCCAGGACGATGCTCGATGAGCATAGGACTCCTAGGCGATATTGTGCCGAAGCTATGAGCACTGCTTGCTACATTTCAATTCCAATCGCATTTTTCTTCGAGCTTTCTTGAAAAAGACCTCTTATGAGTTGCGTTTTGGAAAACTTCCCAAGGTGAGTTATTTTCGAGTTTTTGGTTGCCATTATTTTATACTCAAAAAGGGCAACTTGGACAAATTTGAGTCTCGTTCTTCTGACGGTGTGTTTTTGGGTTATGGCACTCATACTCGTGCTTATCGTGTACTTAACCTTGACACTAACCGAGTCATGGAGACATCCGATGTCACCTTCGATGAGACCATGGTTTGTCCTTCTTCTCGTTTTGAGCGTGCAAGTGATCATGAGATTGGCGAACCACTTTTCGATGATGAAGAAGAAGGTGCTGAAGGGATAGATGACCCAGCACCTCCTCCACCTGCTGTGCCGCAAAGAGCGGCTTCTACGACGACTCACGGCCCCAACATGTCGTCTTCCTGGGGGCCGTGGGATCCGCCACCTCGAGCGGTACCCTTTGTACCCGAGGAGGCACCAGCTGCTGTTGAGGGGGAGGCCACATCGGCTAGGGAGGCGCCACGACACATTCAGCGCCAGCACCCACCTCAGCAGATGATCGGCAGCATCGACGAACGCATCACCCGGTCAAGGCAAATCTCTCACTTTGCTCATTCTGCATTTGTTGCTGATTTTGAACCCCGGGATGTTGGACACGCTTTGACGGATCCGGATTGGGTCAATGCCATGCATGAGGAGCTTGAGAACTTTGAGAGAAATCGGGTTTGGGTTCTAGTGTCTCCACCTTTTGAGTGTCATCCAATTGGGACAAAATGGGTTTTCAAAAACAAACAGGGAGAAGATGGCCATGTTGAGAGAAACAAGGCCAGACTCGTAGCCCAAGGATATAGTTAGAAGGATGGGATAGACTATGAGGAGACTTTTGCTCCTGTAGCACGTTTGGAGGCTATTAGGATACTCTTGGCTTTTGCTGCATCCAAAGGTTTCAAACTTTTTCAAATGGATGTCAAGAGTGCCTTCTTAAACAGCTACATAGAAGAGGAGGTGTATGTTAGACAACCCCCCGGTTTCGAAAATCCGAAGTTTCCAAACCATGTCTTTAAACATCACAAAGCTTTGTATGGTTTGAAACAAGCCCCTAGAGCCTGGTATGATAGGTTGAAAACCTTTTTGCTTGCTAAGGGCTTTAAAATGGGATGTGTAGATAAGATGCTCTTTCTCCTCAAGCAAGGCACTGATACACTCTTGGTCCAAATTTACGTGGATGATATCATTTTCGGTGGTTCTTCTCACGCCTTGGTTGCCAAGTTTGCAGACACTATGAGCAGGGAGTTCGAGATGAGAATGATGGGGGAGCTGACGTTTTTCCTCAGGTTGCAAATCAAGCAATCCCGGGAAGGAACATTCATGCACCAGGGTAAGTATACCCGTGACATTCTGAAGATGTTCGATATGGGTGAGGCCAAGCCTCTTCCAACACCCATGTCGACCATGATGGCCCTGGATGCGGACAAGGAGGGAGAAGCAGTGGATCAGAAGGAGTACCAGAGTATGATCGGGTCGCTGCTGTACCTGACGGCAACACGCCCGGACATTCAGTTCGCGGTGTGTCTTTGCGCGCGTTTTCAGTCTTCGCCGCACACCTCTCACCGTCAGGCGGTCAAGCGCATTATGAGGTACTTATCCTTCACTCCAGAATTCGGGATTTGGTATTCTGCTTCCTCCACCCTCTCCCTTTGCGGTTATTCTGATGTCGATTTTGCTGGTTGCCGGATTGAGCGCAAGTCCACTTCTGGGACTTGCCAGTTTATTGGTTCTTCTCTTGTATCGTGGTCTTCTCGCAAGCAGTCTAGTGTCACCCAGTATACCACGGAGGCTGAGTATGTTGCTGCGGCTAGCTGCTGTTCCCAGTTACTCTGGATGATGGCCACTTTGCATGATTTTGGTCTGAGCTTTTCTCGAGTTCCTTTGCTTTGTGACAGCACGAGTGCGATTAGCGTTGCTAAGAACCCCGTGCTGCACTCGAAGACCAAACACATTGATGTGCGCTTTCATTTTCTGCGAGACCACTATGAGAAGGGTGATATCGACCTTCGCCATGTCGATACTCATCATCAGCTTGCTGATATTTTCACCAAGCCTTTGGACCAATCAACCTTTAATCGGTTGAGAGGTGAGCTCGGTGTGTGTTTTCCCTTTTAGATGGGGGAAACATTTTGACTCTTGTATGATACACTGACTTTGTGTTTTCAGTTGTTTTTGCTTCTTTTTGATTTCTTCATGCATCTTTTGCATTTTAGCATACGCTTTTAAATTCTGAGCTTCATGAATATAGTCTGAAGAATGTAACTATGCTCTGTGTAGTCTTTACTCTGATGCTTTATGATGTTGTAGCTTATGCTCTTTCTGATCGCTAATACATGTTGTGAGCTGAGCTATTTTTGAATGGTGAACTTGCTTAATGAACCTAATATTTGACAATGTTCACCATTGAGATATGCAACTAGCATGTGTAGGATGTGTTGAGATCACTCATGCTTTTCATATATGCTAGGTTGCTATGTCTCTAGTGTTCAGTCATTCACTTGCTTGGTAGGTTCATATTCTGTTTTAAATCTGAACCAAGTTAAGTGAATTGGAAAGATCGAGATGGGCTTGATTGTTAGCACCTCACAGTTTCGAGACTGTATCCCATTGCACTTTTGGGTTAAACTTGAGTTGTGTAGTGTATGACCGAAACTGTCGCTTTAAGCTTCTGATTGCTTTTGCATAGGCTTTGTACAGTTGAAAAGTTAGGCAATAACAAGCATTCAACCTCTCGCAGTCACATGCTGTTTTCTGAACTTGTGAAATTTCACCGCTGCAACTCTGATTAAAATTTGAAATCACAAGTGTATGCTTCATCTTTAAATTGATATCAGCATGATGATTGAACTGTGCTAGGGATAGTTCACCTGGTATACATGCTTAGCACGTTTGACTTCCTGTCCATACATGTCTTGTGCTATTTTGATGGTGAATACCCCTATTCGACTGAAAACTGCTCACATGTACATATTTCATTCTTAGTGATCAGTTTGAGCTTTTGCTAGCATTCTGTTCATTTGTTGAGTCATCAGATTAGAACTCTATAGAGCATCCTTGCACTCTTTTGACTATACTCCTGAAGCTCCTAACTTGCATTTTGACTCATATGCATTTTGGAAGGGTGATAAATACTCTTGTTGGCACTTTTTGCTGGTGCATTTTCTAAGGGGGAGAATTCTTTGCTTAATGGTGCATTTTCAACTAAGGGGGAGAAATTGCAAATCATAACCCTCCTTTTGCTTAGGGGGAGCTTTCCTGGTTGTTTGCACTATTCGAGGGGGAGCTTGCTCTTGATGAGCTTTTGATTGACATTTCCAGTTGGTTTGGAGCAGGTTGCTAGTTGTGTTGAGCCTTTGCCTCTTTCTTGAGGGACTATCATTTGCTTTTCAGTTTTCCAATTGGTGTCGAGCTCTTTCTCGTAAGCTGGTAACAGTTGGTATCGAGCTTTCTTTGCTAGTTGTGTTGAGCCTCTGTGCCTCTTTCTTGAGGGACTAGCATTTTGCTTTGATATTTTCAATTGGTATTTGCTAGCGGTGTTGAGCCTGTTCTACCTCTTCTTGAGGGCTAGCTTTGCTTTGCTTGGTTGCGTCGAGCTGTTGCCCATGTCTTTGGGAACCAAGTTGTTTCGCTCTTTCCACTTGACCTTTTTCAGCCTTGCTATGCTTTTGGGTCATTTGGTCGAGTTTTCTCTCTCCTTCTTCTACTACCATTATGATTTGTGTTGGTAGTTGACAATGCACTCATCAAGGGGGAGATTGCGGATACATGGGTGTATGCCGAGTCTCTGAGTGATGAGTGATTGTCAACTGGGATGATGCGCATGTTCTTTGGCCTGTGTTGTGCAGGTGTCGAGCACGGATGCAGTGATCAGAGGCGAGGTGAAGGTCAAGTAGAGACGTGTCGTGCCAATGGACCGAGAGTGGCGAAGGGCGGACGTGAGGCTTGGACTGAGGGACCAGAGGCCCGAGGATCAGCTGCGGTGGCTGACAGCCTGGGACAGCGACGAGCGAAGACTTGCGGTCATGTGTTTCCTAAGTCGAGGACTTGGGGACACGTGTCGATGGACGGGGTGCACGGGAGGTGCATCCCATCTACGGCGTCGTCTTGGTGGTAGAGCCAGAGAAAAACCATCGGCTAGACGGTTTCCAGGTTTGGGCCTCAAAACCTGGGTGCTGAGGGTTTCTGGGTTTGGCCACAAAACTCGGGCTGAGGACGGTTTCCAGGTTTGGGCCTCAAAACCTGGGTGCTGCGGGTTTGCTGAGTTTGGGCCTCAAAACTCAGGCGCTGGTGGGCTGGTTTCCTGGTTTGGGCCTCAAAACCGGGGGTTGGCTGGAAAGGCTGGTTTCCCGGTTTGGGCCACAAAACCGGGGGTGCATAGCAGTGGCGGCACGTGGCGGCAATCGGGAGGTTGCGTCGAGGCAACGCTATGAGTTGTGCTGGCATGGCCGTCGGATCCACCTACCATCGAGTTGGTCCAGAATAACCCTAGGGTTTAGCTGGTTCGCTCTGTAACTAGTTGAGGGGTAGAGTAGGAAATAGAATTAGTATAAGTAGAGGGAGACACCCTCCTCCCATTTTATCTCAGTCATTTGCTATTTTGTCTTAGGGTTTCCTGCTCTCCCACATCCCTGCTGTAGCGAACCTGAGATCCACAGAGAAGAGAACAATACCTCTGTGTCCGTGAGATTTTGAGGAAGTGAGACCGTAATCTCACTATTGTAGCGTGTGGTAGCCACACGGTTGCAAATTCGTGGGTGTGATTCGCGTTTTGTTTGTGTTCTTCGCGGAATCCTTTTTCTCCACGTTTCTCATGTTGATTGATCTCTCTTCTTGGTGCGTTGTTAGCAAATCTGTTTGAACCAAGATGTTCTAGATCGTGAGGCACTTCTTTCCACCGAAGGAATTCACCTCTAACCTCACGAGCTAGTAGATCGGTTGATTTTCCTTTCGGGTCAAGTTTTTCTCCCTTCTCCCGAATTTCTTCGATTCATCGATTTGGAGATAGGTTTGAGCCATGATCTCTTAGAGATAGCTCACTATCCTTCTTGTGACTCCTCTCACCAAGTTTGATCCCTTGACGATTCGTTTTGGGTGAGATAGAGTCGAATCAGTGGACGAACCGTGCTGATTTGGGGAGACCGGACGCTGGACACGGGCTGACCGGACGCTGACCCCGTGCGTCCGGTCGTTGAATGCTCAGCGCGATCATCTGCGACTTGACCGGACGCTAGTTTCATTGTGTGACCGGACTCGTCGGTCGCACTGTTCATCAGTGTTGTCTCAACTGACCGGACGCTTGTCCCTTGACCGGACGCTCCCCTTTTGTGAGTCCGGTCAGGAACAGAGAGGGTCCAGAACTCATTTCGCTCGACCGGACGCGTCCGGTGCCTACTGACCGGACGCACCAGTGAGTCCGATCAGAGCTGTTCTACACCGTTTCGTCCGCGCTCTGTTCGTTCGTTGACGGTTTTGATCTCCGGTTTTTGCGTTGAGTTTCTAGAGTCGTAAAGTGTCCCGCTGTGCTTCTTGGAAGCATCCACCCTACATCTAGGGTCGTGGACACTTTCGAGCTCTAGGTTTTGCCTTTGGGGTTGATTTACGGGACAGTGGCGACAAGTTTCCGAAAGGAATTTTTGAAGCTCCCATTCACCCCCCCTCTGGTCGCTTTCTGGTAGCTCTTTCGGTCCTTCATCTTCTTCCTGGGGTCCGTGGGATCCGCCACCCCGAGCGGTACCTTTTGTACCCGGGGAGGCACCGGCTGCTGTTGAGGGGGAGATCACTTCTGCACGGGAGGCGCCACGACACATCCAGCGCCAACATCCCCCCTCAGCAGATGATTGGCAACATTGACGAACGTGTCACTCGGTCCAGGTCACATATCTCTCACTTTGCTCATTCTGCTTTTGTTGCTGATTTTGAGCCCCGAGATGTTGGACACGCCTTAACGGATCCGGATTGGGTCAATGCCATGCATGAGGAGTTAGAGAACTTTGAGCGAAATCGGGTTTGGGTTTTAGTTCCACCTCCTCCAGACTGTAAGCCTATTGGGACAAAATGGGTTTTCAAAAACAAGGCCAGGCTTGTAGCGAAGGGTTATAGTCAGAAGGAGGGGATAGACTTTTGCTCCTGTAGCTCGTTTTGAGGCTATTAGGATACTCTTGGCTTTTGCTGCATCCAAAGGTTTCAAACTTTTTCAAATGGATGTCAAGAGTGCCTTCTTAAACGGCTACATAGAAGAAGAGGTTTATGTTGAACAATCCCCCGGTTTTGAAAATCCCAAGTTTCCAAACCATGTTTTCAAACTCCACAAAGCTTTATATGGTTTGAAACAAGCCCCTAGAGTCTGGTATGATAGGTTGAAAACCTTTTTGGTTGCTAAGGGTTTTAAAATGGGATGTGTGGATAAAACACTCTTTCTCCTCAAGCAAGGCAAAGACACTCTCTTGGTCCAGATTTACGTGGATGATATCATTTTCGGTGGTTCTTCTCACGCTTTGGTTGCCAAGTCTGCAGATACTATGAGCAGGGAGTTCGAGATGAGTATGATGTGTGTTGACGGTCCATAAACACCTGTTTTACCATCAACATTTGACCCTAAATCCACCAAAAAGCATGAAATGTACTCAAATAGGTTTCAAACTAACCAAATTTCACATGTCCATAGAATTTTATTTGAATGCAGGATTTGAACCAAATTTGGACATATGGACCCACCAGAGGCCAAGCCCACTCAGCAGGGCCCAAATGGGCCTAAGGGGGGTGGCGCCCGCCACCCCTAGGTGGCGCCCGCCACCTCTAAGTGGCGCCCGCCACTTGGGTTGGCCCAAGTTCCACTCCCTGCCACGTCACCGATCCGTGTGACCTCCCCAAGGCCAAATCTTGGCCCTTGGTCACTAGGTCAGTGGCATCGGACGACTCAGGATGAAGTGGCGTGGATCAAGGCTGAATGGCGGTTACTCAGACATGCACCCAACTTCCAAACCGCTTCGGACAACCACCTGGAGGCCGTAAGATCAAAGCCGGAGCATCCAACGGCCAGGGCACTGGCGGCCGCCAGTAGGGGGTGGCGCTCGCCACCTGACCTAACCCTAGGTCGGTTGGCTGCCCCCTATAAGTACCCCCTCACTCATTTGGGCTATAAATACCCCCCTGGAGGCACCTCTTCATTCGTACCATTACACACCATCACACCTACACACCAAGAGAAGCAAATCAAGAGAAGCAAGTGAGAGTTAGGTTAGAAGCTCAGAGAGCTTAGGCAAATAGGTAGCTAGTAGCGCAAGGCATCTTCGCCCTCGCGGTAGCGCTGCTCATGGCTTAGCTCAAGAGTAGAGCCGTGCGAGTGATCGGTCCTGGAGCTGGGAAGAGTCTTCCTTCATCTCCAGTTCAGGTTTTGCTCTTGTTACTCAAGCACTTTACTATATTCTAGTTCATCATTTCAAGTATTACTTTATTCTACTTATCAGTATTGAGTGGTATACTTGATTGTTTGCTTGAGTGCCTAGCTATCCTATAGTTCAATTCACTTAGCCATAGTAGTTAATCTTTGCCAATAGGTTGCTTAGTTAGTTTAGTGTTTATCTTATTAAGTCAAGTATTTGCTCTGACGTCCACAACGGTGTCTCTATTCAAAGCTAGGGTAGAGATAGTTAGAATATAGTTAAGCGTGGTGCTTAGTTATAGACTTACCTTCAAATACGGCTGGACCCCCGGATAGCTGTGGTAGCAAGCAGATGGTGACAGCCCTATGCGCCTTGAATTCCACCACGTAGTTGGCCCAGTTTAATAGTAAGGCTCGTTGTGCTAGCGTTCAACCTAAGTAAGTGGTAAAGGCTAGTACGCCTCGATACTTGACAAGATAGGAATAAAACATTACTCAACTTAGTTGCTTTATTGTCTTTTGCCTGCCTTGCTTCATAACTATCTTGCTTCGTAGTTATCTTGCTTTGTATTTATCTAGGATTAGTTATTAGTTATTAGTAGTTAGTAGTTAGTTATCTTAGTTATCCTTCCTTATTCCCTTTATCTACCTATCCATCCACCTTACCTTAGCCATCCATTTCATCCTTACCTATCCACCCATATATTCTTTCTAGTCTTTCATCTTCCCTTCTCCCCTTTTCCTTTTTCTTATTTCTTCGACTCTCATCCCCTCCTTGACTCAACTCATACACCACCCTAGCCTTCCCTTGGGATCAAATAAATCGACACCTGGTACTCCCAGGCGAAGTGCTACTACGATAGTTCTGTGCGCTTGCAGAATCTCCTCCTGGTAGATTGCATTCTCTCTAGCTAGCTCCTACTATTGTCAGGATTGACAACCCCTCTTGGCATTAGTAGATAGCTGCTTTAGCTCCACTCCTTTAGGTATAGTGACCGGTCTTGCTTCAAGCACTTCTGACGCCGTTGTCGGGGATAGACTCCATAGTCTACTCCTACTAACAACGTTAGCAAGTGCCAACAAGCGTTCCTGGGCCGTTACCGGGGATAGTTGCCTAGCACTATCTTTAGTGAAGCTAAGAACTACCAACAAGCATTTCTGGCACCATTGCCGGGGAAGGCAATCGGTGTATCGGTTGAGTCTGTGTTGAATTTATCTTCGCTTAAGCTCCCGCTTAGCGAATCCCATCTTACCCCATTCTTTCTTTCCTTAACTCTTCTTATCTTTTTCCTTCATCTTCTTCAACTTCTTTCTTTCTTATCTCGTTCAATCTTCACGATGGCCAACAAGACCATTCGTGAGTTTTCTGCTCCTTCTGCCGCTAATGTAGCGATAGGACCAGACGTGATCGATGCCAACCTCAATTTTGAGTTAAAACCGGCTCTGATCACGATGGTCCAAGCTAGCCCGTTCTGTGGCAAGGCTGATGAGGATGCCAATGCTCACCTCCAACAATTCTTGGAGATTTGCGGCACCTTCACCATTAAGGGGATAACCCAAGAAGCCATCCGTCTTCGTCTCTTTCCTTTCTCTTTGCTAGGAAAAGCGAAGCAATGGTTTTATACCGATCGCAACGCTGTAGACACATTGGACAAGTGTTCCAATGCTTTTCTCGCTAAGTTCTTTCCTACAGGCAAGACGAATGCTCTTCGCAACAAAATCTCTAGCTTTACGCAAGAAGCCGAGGAATCTATTCCCGAGGCTTGGGAGAGGTTGCAGGAATATGTCGCTGCTTGTCCGCAACATGGTATGGAGGACTGGTTATTGATCCAGAACTTCTACCATGGCCTAACCCCACTCTCTAGAAGCCATTTGGATGCCGCCGCCGGCGGTGCATTCTTTTCTCTGAATGTTGCAGATGCTAAGGCTCTCATAGAGAAGATGGTGTCAAACCAAGGATGGAATGACGAGAGACTGTAGCCCCATAAGCAAGGTATGCATTCCCTTAAGGAAGCCGACATGATCGTGGCCAAGATGGACCTGCTGGCAAAGAAGCTGGACAGCTGTAATAAGATGAACCAACAAGAGAGTGTCCAATCTCTGGAATCCTACATGACTTGTGAAGTCTGTGGAGAAACCGGACATTCTGGGAGCCACTGCCCTGAGCTACATGAAGATTTGAACATCATCAACAACAACAACGGTTTCCGTCGATAGAATCAAGGATGGAATCAGCACTCCAATTCTCAAGGTAACAATTCATTTACTCGCTCTAATTTTCATAATTCTGATAATTTCTCATTCCTGAAGAATTTAGTTTACTCACAAGGTAAAACTACTATTTTCTTGAAAGAGAGATTAATGGCGAATGATAAAATTCTTGAGAAAATAAATGCTAAATTGGAAGATTTCTCATCTGCTCTGAAAAATCAACTTAGCTTTAATAAGATGTTAGAAACCCAATTAGCTCAACTTGCTGCTATCATACCATCTTTTGAATCTGGCAAAATTTCTGCTAAACCTGACATGGAAACTGCTAATATGGTTGAAATAAAATATTTGAACTATTATGAAGATAAAACCATGACTGTTAAAAAGGGTGATCCTGGTAGTCCCATAATTAGATGCTCAATCTTTGGTGAAGTCTTTAAAAATGCCATGTGTGATTTAGGATCGAGTGTGAACATTTTATCTAAAGATTTCTATGAAAACTCATTCTTTCCACCCATGTCATCCACATTTGCCTATGTTGTGCTAGCTGATCAGTCCACTTGCTATGTAGAAGGAATAATTAATGACTTACCTGTTCATATTAGAGGTTCCTATGTTCCTGCTGATTTCATAATACTAGATATGGGAAATAGGAAAGATGTGCCTTTAATTTTGGGTAAACCTTTATTGAATACTGTGAATGCCTGCATATATGTGGGAAGTGGTAAAATTCAAATGACATTAGGAGGGAGGAAGGAAATATTCTCTTTCTCCCGAGGCCCCGCATATGCCGCTAACATGCAGGAAGCAAAAGCCGTTCGTACCAAGAAGAGGCTCCCAAGAACAAGGTGGAGCAGAAAGAAAGAACCACCTCCTCCTGAGTTGTGTAATTCACATAACAAAGGAGAGGTGCCAAAAGAAGAAGAACCCGATGGAGTACTAAGAGAAGAAGTACCCGAGGAAGAAGATCCACCCGATAAGGATGAAACTCCATGGACCTAAGGTATGGTTTCACTTTTAATTTTTATTTCCCTTTTTCAAATAAATAACATATGTCATGCATGTAACTAAAAAAATAATCAGTTATCATTAGTTATATGCATAGGTATATGTTAACTTAGTTAGAACAATAAAATATCATAATAGGATAGTTTCCCTTTTTCACAACATTAGATAGTTTCCCTTTTAATAAAATGAGAACAAGAGCTCCGACCGAGAAAGATGAAGGCCCTTCACCAAGCAAAAAGCCAGCTTGGGGGCGACTCCTGCTCCAATGATGTATGTCTCAAGCCTACCCTTTACATTCGGTTCTTAAATTCTATATCTTTTGAATGTCACATGCTTGCCTAAATAACCATTCCATGAATAAAATTGATGAAATCTGCTTAAACAAGTTGAAATCTGAATAAGATTTGAAATATGTCATGCAAATGCTATTGTTATGGTTTGAATAACTGGTCTTATCTAAGTTGTAGCTTTTGTGGGTTGCACATGCTTTAACTGAAATCATGCTTAGTACATAAAGTTATTAAGAAATGGAGTAATTCTTTAAACTTGTTAAGGTGAAATTAGGACCTCATCTGGAGGATTTCTTTTAAAAATTATGAAAACCTTGCTAAAAGATCCTCCTAGATTTTATCCCATCCCACCACCAGCCAAATATTTGTTAGTCATTAGTCAAAACCACAAAGAGCTTTGTTTGTGTTGAGCTTTGTTAGACCTCATAGATCTTAGTAGAGAAGCTTATCATAACTTTTGAATCAAGATTCACGCACACCCACCATAAATTGCCTACTCGCCACTTTGGAAGTTTGCAACCACCAAATAAATTGCTTATTCTCTACACCGGAGATATGCAATACCCTGCCAAACATCCCATTGCTAGCCTTATGCTTATTCATACTCTGGGAATAAGCATTTCTCCCTCTTCCCCCTTTTTCATTTCTGAAATCCTTCCCTATAGATGTCTGGGGAAATCTAGAGCTACAAAAGAGAGAGAGAAAAATGAGCAAAGTAGCTCAAGAAAGGACTATGTCCTAAAGAAAAAAAAAAGTGAGCAAAGTAGCTCAAAAGAGGACTATGTCCTAAGAAAGTGTGAGGACACATCTTTTGTCTACTCACTATGTATCCAAAAAAAAGAGAGAGAGAGAATTATCATTAGCTCTAGACCCCAGAAATTAACTAGGAAGGATTATGAAATATCCCTCTATACACTTCCACATAACCACACATGCACATCTTGATCAATTTTTATGATTTGCTGCTCCTTATGATCTGAGTGTCTAGCTTAGCAATAAACATCAGGCAATTTGCTCATGGTTCTTAGCCTACCTATAACTCCACATATCATTCTTTAGGAATAGGAGAAGCTACATTTTGGCCTAAGTGAGGATTTAAACACCATTGAGTGATTGAGTGAATCTTGGAGGACTTAAGCAACTTGTTATCTTTTGAAAACCTTGAAAAACCTCCAGACAAATCCTAGTCAAACCAAAGCAAGATAAAAGTTTCCTATCTACTGCTTTATTTCACTCTTGCATTTTTAAGGAGAAAAGCTATAAGCCCCACATTGCTATGATTAATGATATATGCTAAGTTATTTCTCACTATACAATATGCACTTGCAGACATCTTAAGTTACTATCCATTTCATGCTCAATGCTTAAACCGTATTGTTGCTCGAGGACGAGCAACAGTTTAGCTTGGGGGAGATTGTTGACGATCCTTAAACACCTGTTTTACCATCAACATTTGACCCTAAATCCACCAAAAAGTCATGAGATGTAGTCAAATAGGTTTCAAACTAACCAAATTCCACATGTCCATAGAATTTTATTTGAATGCAGGATTTGAACCAAATTTGGACATATGGACCCACCAGAGGCCAAGCCCACTCAGCAGGGCCCCAATGGGCCTAAGGGGGGTGGCGCCCGCCACCTCTAAGTGGCGCCCGCCACTTGGGTTGGCCCAAGTTCCACTCCCTGCCACGTCACCGATCCGCGTGACCTCCCCAAGGCCAAATCTTGGCCCTTGGTCACTTGGTCAGTGGCATCGGACGGCTCAGGATGAAGTGGCGTGGATCAAGGCTGAATGGCGGTTACTCAGACATGCACCCGAGTTCCAAACCGCTTCGGACAACCACCTGGAGGCCGTAGGATCAAAGCCGGAGCATCCAACGGCTAGGGGACTGGCGGCCGCCAGTAGGGGGTGGCGCCCGTCACCTGACCTAACCCTAGGTCGGTTGGCTGCCCCCTATAAGTACCCCCCTCACTCATTTGGGCCATAAATACCCCCCTGGAGGCACCTCTTCATTCGTACCATTACACACCATCACACCTACACACCAAGAGAAGCAAAGCAAGAGAAGCAAGTGAGAGTTAGGTTAGAAGCTCAGAGAGCTTAGGCAAGTAGGTAGCTAGTAGAGCAAGGCATCTTCGCCCTCGCGGTAGCGCTGCTCAAGGATTAGCTCAAGAGTATTGGCGTGCGAGTGATCGGTCCTGGAGCTGGGAAGAGTCTTCCTTCTTCTCCAGTTCAGGTTTTGCTCTTGTTACTCAAGCACTTTACTATATTCTAGTTCATCATTTCAAGTATTACTTTATTCTACTTATCAGTATTGAGTGGTATACTTGATTGATTGCTTGAGTGCCTAGCTATCCTACAGTTCAATTCACTTAGCCATAGTAGTTAATCTCTTGTGAGCTTAGTGTTTGATCTTTGCCAATAGGTTGCTTAGTTAGTTTAGTGTTTATCTTATTAAGTCAAGTATTTGCTCTGACGTCCGCAAGGGTGTCTCTATTCAAAGCTATGGTAGAGATAGTTAGAATATAGTTAAGCATGGTGCTTAGTTATAGACTTACCTTTAGATACGGCTGGACTGCCGGATAGCTGTGGTAGCATGCAGGTGGTGACAGCCCTGTGCGCCTTGAATTCCACCACGTAGTTGGCCCAGTTTAACAGTAAGGTTCATTGTGCTAGCGTTCAACCTAAGTAAGTGGTAAAGGCTAGTACGCCTCGATACTTGACAAGATAGGAATAAAACTTTACTCAACTTAGTTGCTTTATTGTCTTTTGCCTGCCTTGCTTCATAACTATCTTGCTTCGTAGTTATATTACTTTGTAGTTATCTAGGATTAGTTATTAGTAGTTAGTAGTTAGTAGTTAGTTATTTTAGTTATCCTTCCTTATTCCCTTTATCTACCTATCCATCCACCTTACCTTAGCCATCCATTTCATCCTTACCTATCCACCCATATATTCTTTCTAGCCTTTCATCTTCCCTTCTCCCTTCTCCCCTTTTCCTTTTTCTTATTTCTTCGACTCTCATCCCCTCCTTGACTCAACTCATACACCACCCTAGCCTTCCCTTGGGATCAAATAAATCGACACCTGGTACTCCCACGAAAAGTGCTACTACGATAGTTCTGTGCGCTTGCAGAATCTCCTCCTTGTAGATTGCATTCTCTCTAGCTAGCTCCTACTAGTGTCGGGATTGACAACCCCGCTTGGCATTAGTAGATAGCTGCTTTAGCTCCACTGCTTTAGGTATAGTGACCGGTCTTGCTTCAAGCACTTCTAACGTCGTTGCCGGGGATAGACTCCATAGTCTACTCCTAGTAACAACGTTAGCAAGTGCCAACAAGCATTCCTGGGCCGTTACCGGGGATAGTTGCCTAGCACTATCTTTAGTGAAGCTAAGAACTACCAACAATGGGCGAGCTGACTTTCTTTCTCGGATTGCAAATTAAGCAATCCTGAGAAGGGACGTTTGTGCACCAGGGCAAGTATACCAAGGACTTGCTGAAGAGGTTTGATATGGGTGAGGCCAAGCCTCTTTCAACACCCATGTCGACCACGACTGCCTTGGATGTGGACAATGATGGAGAAGCTGTGGACCAGAAGGAGTACCGAAGCATGATCGCGTCGCTGCTCTACCTGACGGCGACACGCCCGGACATCCAGTTCGCGGTGTGCCTGTGCGCGCGCTTTCTGGCATCGCCGCGCACTTCTCACCGTCAGGCGGTCAAGCGCATTTTCAGGTACCTTCGTTTCACACCTGAGTTCAGGATTTGGTATTCAGCTTCCTCCACCCTCTCCCTTTGCGGTTATTCCGATGCCGATTTTGCTGGTTGTCGCATTGAGCGCAAGTCCACTTCTGGGACTTGCCAATTTATTGGTTCTTCTCTTGTATCGTGGTCTTCTCGCAAGCAGTCTAGTGTCGCTCAGTCTACCACAGAGGCTGAGTATGTTGCTGCGGCTAGCTGCTGTTCCCAGTTGCTTTGGATGATGATCACTTTGCGTGATTTTGGTCTGAGTTTTTCTCGTGTTCCTTTGCTTTGTGACAGCACGAGTGCGATTAGCGTTGCTAAGAACCGCATGCTTCACTCGAAGACCAAACACATTGATGTGCGCTTTCATTTTTTGTGAGACCACTATGAGAAGAGTGATATCGACCTTCGCCATGTCGATACTCATCATCAGTTGGCTGATATTTTCACCAAGCCTTTGGACGAATCAACCTTTAATCGGTTGAGGGGTGAGCTTGGTGTGTGTTTCCCCTTTTAGATGGGGGAAACATTTTGGATCTTGTATCATAGACTGACTATTTTCTCGTTTGCTTTGTTTTTCTTTTGCATTTGAACATACGCTTTTACTTTCTGAGCTTCATGTATATAATCCTTAAAATGTAATTATGCTCTGTTTGGTATGCTCCGATGCTATATGTTGTTACTAGTAGCTTATTCTCTTTCTGATCACTAATACATGTTGTGAGCTGAGCTATTTTTGAATGGTGAATTTGCTTAATGAACATAAAACTTGAAAATGTTCACCATTGAGATATGCAACTAGCATGTGTAGAATGTGTTGAGTTCACTCGTGCTTTTCATATATGCTAGGTTGCTATGTCTCTAGCTCTGAGTCATTCACTTGCTTGGTATGTTCATATCTATTTAAAATCTGAACCAAGTTAAGTGAATTAGAAAGATCGAGATGGGATTGCTTGTCAACACATCACAGTTTCGAGACTGTTTCTCAGTGCACCTTGAGTTAAACTTTAGCTATGTAGTGTATGACCGAAACTGTTGCTTTAAGCTTCTGATTGCTTCTGCATAGGCTTCGCGCAGTTGGAAAGTTAGGCAATGACAAGCTTTCAACCTCTCGCAATCACATGCTAAAAATTTGAACTTGTGTAATCTTAACCGCTGCAACTCCGATTAACATTGAATTCACAAGTTTATGCTTCATTCTATAGCATGATGGTTGAACATTGCTAGGGGTAGTTCACCTTGTATACATGTGTAGCACTTGCTTGTTTTCCTGTCTATACATGTGTAGTGCTATTTTGTTGGTGAATACCTTTTTGGCTAAAAACTGCTCACTTTGCTCATATGTTCATATTTCATATTTGGTGATCAGTTTGAGCCTTCGCTAGCTTGTATGCTTTCTAGTGAGTCATTGGAGCTATACTGTTTAGAGCATCTTTGCATTTTCTTGACTATATTCCTGAAGCTGCTAACTTGCATTGTGACTTATATGCATTTTGGAAGGGGGAGAACTTCTCTTGCTGGCACTTTTGATGGTGCATTTTCTAAGAGGGAGAAAATCGCTTTCGGCTCCTTTTGCTTGATGGTGCATTTTCAACTAAGGGGGAGAATTTGGACAAATCATGCCTCCTATCGGGAGAAGAATCGGTTGAGTGCACCAGGCAAGGGGAAGTTTGCTCGTAATGAATTTTTGAAATTTTCAATTGGTTCGGAGCGCTTTGCTAGTTGTGTTGAGCTTTTGCCTCTATCTTGAGGGACTAGCAGTCACATCCTTGCTTCAGTTGGTTTCGAGCTTTTCAGTTGATGTCGAGCTTTCTGCTAGTTGTGTTGAGCCTCTCTGCCTCTGTCTTGAGGGACTAGCATTTTGCTTTGATTTTTCAATTGGTATCTGCTAGCGGTGTTGAGCCTGTTCTACCTCTTCTTGATGGCTAGCTTTGCTTTGCTTGGTCGCGTCGAGCCGTTGCCCATGTCTTTGGGGACCAAGGTGTCTTGCTCTTTCCACTTGACCTTCTTCGGCTTTGCTATGCTTTTGGGTCATTTGGTCGAGTTCTCTCTTCTCCTTCTTCCTCCTTCTATTTCATTATGATTTGTGTGTGTAGTTGACAATGTAGTCATCAAGGGGGAGATTGCGGATACATGGGTGTATGTCGAGTCTCGAGTGATGAGTGACTGTCAACGGGTTTGATCGCATGTTCTTTGGCTTGTGTTGTGCAGGTGTCGAGCACAGAGACAGTGATCGAGGGCAAGGTGAAGGTCAAGTAGAGATGTGCCGTGCCGACGGACCGGGAGCGGTGAAGGGCGGACGTGAGGCTTGGACTAAGGGACCGGTGGCTGGCAGCCTGGAACAGCGACGAGCGGAGACTTGCGTGACATGGTGTTGCTCGGGTCGAGGACCTGGGGACACGTGTCGATGGACGGGGTGCACGGGCGGTGCATCCCCTCTACAGCATCGGTTTGGTGGTAGAGCCAGAGAAAAAACCATCGGGTGGACGGTTTCCAGGTTTGGGCCACAAAACCTGGGCATGCTGCGGGTTTCCGAGTTTTGGCCACAAAACTCGGGCTGAGGACGGTTTCCAGGTTTGGGCCTCAAAACCTGGGCGCTGGCGGGTTTCCTGGTTTCAGCCTCAAAACCAGGGGATGGACTTGGCGGCTGGTTTCCCGGTTTGGGCCTCAAAACCGGGGGTGGACGTGAAGGCCTGGTTTCCCGGTTTTGGCCACAAAACCGGGGGCGAAGTCCGTGAAGAGGACGCAGAGCGGTGGCGGCACATGGCGGCAATCGGTGAGGTTGCGTCGAGGCAACGCTACCAGTTGTGCGGGCGTGGCCGTCGGATTACCAGCATCTTTGAGTTGGTCCAGAATAACCCTAGGGTTTAGCTGGTTCGCTCTGTAAGTAGTTAGGGGTAGAGTGGGAATTAGGAATAGTTAGAATTAGGATAAGTAGGGGGAGACACCCACCTCCCCATTATCTCAATCATTTGCTCTTTGCTTCTAGGGTTTCCTGCTCTCCCAATCCCCTGCTATAGCTAGCTGAGATCCGCAGAGAACCATACCTCTGTGTACTGGAGATTTTGAGGAAGTGAGGTCGTAACCTCACTGTTGTAGCATGTGGTAGCCACACGGTTGCAGATCGATGTGTTGATTCGCGTTTTGGTTCGTGTTCTTTGCGTTCTTCGTTTCTCCGCGATTTTCCCATCACTTGATCTCCCTCTCTATTGCGTCTTTGCGAAATCCGTTTGAATCAACTTGTTCTTTGTAGTGAGGAGGTCATTTCGACCAAAGGAATTCATCTAACTCGTCACGAACAAGTAGATCGGGTCGATTTTGTTTTCGTGACGCTTTTTCGGTTCATACTCCTCCCCTTTCGATTTCCCGGTGTTTGAGTTGATTTGAGCGGATGATTTCTTAGGGATAGTCTCCTAACTACTCCGTGATCATCCTCTCCATGTTTGGGAATGTGGGATTTTGGTTTGAATCAATTTGGGTGAGATTTGGGAGAGGGGCGACTAAAATCGCCCTCTCTGTTCATCCGCGGACAGTCCGCCACTAGGGGCGCGGACAGTCCGCGCGTCGGGATCGAGCCCGGTCAGTGGCTGCGGATCTCGGTCGCGTTACTGTTCCTTGACCGGTGGACAGTCTGCCGAAGGAACTCACGGACAGTCCGGGAGTTGTCTAGGGACTGTTCAGCAGCGTTGCTGTTCTTGGTATTTGACCGGCGGACAGTCCGCCGTTGGTTTTCGCAGACAGTCCGGGAACTGTCCAGGGGACTTCAGCAGCATTACGATTTTGCTCTTTTGGCCGGCAGACAGTCCACGATTTGAGCCCGGACAGTCCGCCACTGGGCAGACAGTCCGCGACCGTACTGCCGGACAGTCCGGGATTTGGCTGAAGCCTCCGGTTTAGTGCGTTTGCTCTCCCGACTTGTTCGCTTGGTTTCCGGACTTCCCGTTTGGCCCGAGAGTTGATCAAGGAACCTCTCTAGGTATCTTTGCTACTTGTTAGCATAGGTATTTAGGAGTTTCTCGATGTAGCCATCTATCTACGTTCGGGACTTGGTTTTTGAGGGTCAAACTTGTCTCGGTGCTTTTGACGTTTGGTTCGCTATCGCTTTGTGGTGCCTCGCTGTGATCCTAGGGATCATCCACCCTCTTCCAAGGGTCGTGGGCATCACGGTTTTGGTCATAACTTCTGGGGGTTGATTTTGGGACATTTGGCCGAAGATTCGAAAGAATTTTTTATTGGCTCCTGCGGATACATGGGTGTATGCTGGGTCTCTGAGTGATGAGTGATTGTCAACTGGGATGATGCGCATGTTCTTTTGCTTGTGATGTGCAGGTGTCGAGCACGGATACAGTGATTGAAGGCGAGGTGAAGGTCAAGTAGAGACGTGCCGTGCCGATGGACCGAGAGTGGCGAAGGGCGGATGTGAGGCTTGGACTGAGGGACCAGAGGCCCGAGGATCAGCTGTGGTGGCTGGCAGCCTGTGGCAGCTACAAGTGAAGACTTGCGGTCTTGTGTTGCCTGAGTCGTGGACTTAGGGACACGTGTCGGTGGACGGGGTGCACGGGAGGTGCATCCCATCTACGACGTCAGTTTGGTGGTAGAGCCAGGGAAAAACCATCGGATGGACGGTTTCCAGGTTTGCGCCTCAAAACCTGGGCGTGGATGGTTTCCGAGTTTGGCCACAAAACTCGGGCTGAGGGTTTCCGAGTTTGGCCACAAAACTCGGGCTGAGGACAGTTTCCAGGTTTGGGCCTCAAAACCTAGGCTCTGAGGGTTTGCTGAGTTTGGCCTCAAAACTCAGATGCTGGTGGGCTGGTTTCCCGGTTTGGGCCTCAAAACCGGGGGTTGGCTGGAAAAGGCTGGTTTCCCGGTTTGGGCCACAAAACCGGGGGTGCAGAGCGAGGGCGGCACGTGGCGGCAATCAGGAGGTTGCGTCGAGGCAACGCTTCGGTTTGTGCGGGCGTGGCCGTCGGATACACCTAACACCGAGTTGGTCCAGAATAACCCTAGGGTTTAGCTGGTTCGCTCTGTAATTAGAATAGAGAGGGGTAGAGTAGGAATTAGACTTAGGCTAGTAGTAGGATAAGTAGTCAGGAGACACCCTCCTCCCAACTATCTCAGTCATTTGCTCTTTCACACTTAGGGTTTCCTGCTCTCCCATTCCTTGCTGTAGCTAGCTGAGATCCGCAGTGAACCTTGCCTCTGTGTACTGTTGATTTTGAGGAAGTGAGGCCGTATCCTCACTGTTGTAGCGTGTGGTAGCCACATGGTTGCAGATTCATGGGTGTGATTCGCGTTTTGTTCGTGTTCTTCGCGGAATCCTTTTTCTCCACGTTCTTCCCATCGCTTGATCTCTTTGCTCGGTTCATCTTTTGCAAATCCGCTTGAACCAAGTGGTTCTAGATCGTGAGACACTTCTTTCCACCGAAGGAATTAATCACTAACCTCACGGTCTAGGAGATCGATCGATTTTCGTTTCGGGTCAAGTTTTCTCCCTTCCCCCGTAATTCTTCGATTCATCGATTTGGAGATAGGTTCAAGCCATGATCTCTTAGAGATAGCTCACTATAGTCCTTGTGACTCATCTCTCCAAGTTTGAACCCTAGAGGTTTCATTTTGGGAGAGTTTGATTCAAATCGGTGGATGAACTGTGCTGTCACGGGGTGACCGGACGCAGGGGTCGGGACGACCGGACGCTGGCTAGGTGAGTCCGGTCGTTGAACGTTCACTGCGATTTCCTGCTGGTTGACCGGATGCTTGGCGAGCTCACTGACCGGACGCATAGCGCGTACTGTTCACTTGCTTTTGTCCTTGTGACCGGACGCTACTGACCTGACCGGACGCACCGTACACCAGAGTCCGGTCACGAACAGTAAGGTCCGAAACTGGTTTTCTGACGACCGGACGCGTCCGGTGCTCCCTGACCGGACGCAGTCCAGAGTCCGGTCGAGTCTGTGCTGCGTTGTTTCGTTCGCAGTTCTCTCGTTCGTTGACGGTTTTTGTTTCCGTCTTTTGCGTTGGCTTTCTAGAGTTGTGAAGTGTCCCGATGTGCTTCTTCGAAGCATCCACCCTACATTTAGGGTCGTGGACACTAGCAAGCTCTAGGGTTTGCCTTTTGGGGTGATTCTCGGGACAGTGGCTACTAGTTTCCGGAAGGAAAATTTGAAGCTCCCATTCACCCCCCCTCTGGTCGCTTTCTGGTCGCTTCTCGGTCCTTCAATTGGTATCAGAGCGGGTTAAGGATCTTCCACCTTAGCCGATTCCAGATCCACAGAAGGCGACATGGATCGCGGCGTGGGCAAACCGCCGTTCTTTGATGGGACGAACTATGCGTATTGGAAGATACGCATGTCGGCCTATCTTCAGAGCATGGGCTCTTCTGTTTGGGATATTTGCAACTCTGCCGATTACGTGGTCTTGGCTGCTCGTGTCTCTCAGCTTCAGATCGATGAGCACGATGCCAATAGCCGAGCCCGTAATGCTCTTTTCTCATGTTTGAGCATGAGTGAGTTTGATCGCGTTTCTCACCTCGCTATGGCTCGGGAGATTTGGGATACCTGTAACACCCTAGGTGTTAAGCAAACCTAAGTGCATAACTTGACATCTCATGAGCATAAAGCATCATCATCTCATGTTGCATTTCTTTTGTTAAGTGTCTTTTCATGTGAGCTTTTGTAATGCCATGCTTGATTGAATGCTTGTTTGTCTTGTTTGTGGAGTGCTTAAGTCTCCTTAGTAGTTGAACCTTGTTGGGGAGTCAAAATGAAGCTAGGTTTATGTTGGTCATGTTGGCTAACCAAGTCTCTAACCCTAGTTGCCTTGATAGAGCCCTAGGAGTCCTTTTGTTTGACTAACTAAGACCTTCTTGATAGAAGCTTTGCATGGCTGTGGGCCCTTAACCAAAAGTGTGTAGAATTTAGAGTAGAACAAAAGTTGTTTAAGGCCCAACCTATGAAAATGGGTTTAACAAGGTGTTTTAGGACCCACAAGGCAGATTGGAGGGAGTTTAGACTTAGAAATTTTTCTAAGTCTCTAACTGACCAAACAGTTTCGTGGAGCCAACTTTGGAGCTTTCTCGGGAGCAATCTAGGCCGAACCAGAGACCAATCTTGTAACCAAAGTTGTAGCTGACATGTAGCTCTAAGTAAAGGAGCAAGTGGTTTAGCGTTTCACCGAGCGGATTAGGAGTTAATCGCGTGCAAAGATCGGTTGTCAGTCGGCCTGATGGCCACTGAACCGGGCCGGGCCGTGCCGTGCCCGCGCGTGCGCGCGGCGTCGTGGCCGACCGCGCCAGGACTTGGCCGCCGCGTGGCGCTCGACGGCCGGCCAAGCCAGCGTCCGCGCGCGGCGTGGCAAGCGGCAAAGCCAGCCCCGCCTCGCCTATCCGAACTCCTCCCTCCATTCTGTCGCCGCGCTCCTCTTCCCCCTCCCGCTCTCGCTCTCGTCCTCTCGCCGGGGCCCGAGTGGAAAAGGGGAAAGCCGCCGCCGTCCGCCGCCGTTCCGCCACCGCACCATACATCGAACCTCCCACCAAGCTTCGCCGTGAGCTCCCACACCTTGTGTTATCCTTAGCGCTCTATGAGAGACCGTAGGCAAGCCCCGGGATGAGCCGCCGCCACGGTCGCCATGACCGCCGAGCTCGGTCCACCGTGGCCGGCCTCCGTCGCATGGTCGCATGTTGCCCTAGCGCGTGTTTAGGGGTCAGTGAGGTCCAAGGAGGGGTTGGAGAGTGATGGTTTAGCCGATTAGGGTTAGGTGCCCGCGGAACGCCGATGTCCGCCCTGTCCGCCATGACCGGCAAGCTCGGTCCACCGTGGCCAACTTCCTTCCCGTGGCCGTCCGTCGGTCTTAGCTCGTGTTCGCGAATCGCCGAGGCTCGTAGAAGGTGTTGGAGGTGTCGGTTAAGCCGATTAGGGTTTGGTAGTGCTAGTACGCCGCCGTCCGCCGTTGCCAGGGTCGCCGAAGATGGCGCAGCCGTGGTTGCCGGTGCTCGGAGCCGGAGCCCTGGCTTCTGAGCCTCGGGTTAGGTTTACGAAGGTCGCCGGAGTAGGATTCGGGAGTCCGTTTAGCTCGTCGTGGCCGGAGTCGGCCGGCGTAGCTCGCCCGCGCCACCGTGTCCGCCATCGTCGATGGCGAGCTCTATCCGAGCATGTGCCGGGCTAGATAGGGGCACCGTCGGGTGTGGAAGGAGAAGGGGAGTCCATCGGTGGGGTTAGTTTCGCCAGAGAAGTCGCCGACGGCGAGCTCCGCCGTGGTCAACTCCTCCCATGTCTCGGTGGGGATGACAGGTGGGGTCAGTTTGACCCGAGGGCCTGCGCGTCAGTGAGTCAGGTTCCGTCTGTGTGCACTAGTTCGGGTACCCTTAGCAGTTTTCTGTTTGAATGTTTTTCAGAGTTTGTTTAAATAGTTTCTAGAAATTGTTGTAATGCTTGTTTAATTCATATCTTGCTAAATATAAATGCTAAAAAGGTGAAACAAGTTTTGTTAGGATTGTTATGTTGAGGTCTATGCATGAAAAATATAATATGTCCAGTTTGTGGTGATTTTCTGTGTAGTTATATTTAATTTATGTTTAGGCTGAAATCTTGTTAAGTGCATAGTAAATTGTATTTATCTCAGAAAAATGTGATTCTTGTTTTGTTAGGTTTGTGTTGAGGAATAGTTTCTGGGAAAAATGTAAAATAAGGATGCTCTTTGAAATAATTTGGCAGTAGTAATTAAAATGATTAAATGCTGTGTTCTTGTTTAATTTGTAGTAATTAAAATATGAAGAGTATGGACTTGGTAAATTTTACTGACTGCTCTTGTGCTAAGAAGTTCAGAAGAAAATTATGGAATTTGTTGTTTGATACTTTGTGCCAGGAGGTGTAGTTCAAAGCACCTTTTCATGATAGAATTTGTCTTTTTCATAGGGGGTAGAGTCTAGGTCCAAATGGGGTGAAATTTGGACAGAGGATTAGATTAAGTGTTGTTAATCTCCAGTAATTTTTATAGATTTTTGTGAAGCTGTCTAGGATAGGTTACTGTTATAGGCCTATTTAACTAGATTTAATTCTACAAATAATTAGAGGGTAATAAACCCGTTAAGCAACTTTGATGTGGTAACAACAAGACTTAGTAAGTAGTATGTTAAATTAAGTGAGTAGCAGTAGATGGCATGTGCTTATCTCCTGCATTGTTACTCCATGTTGCATCACCATGCATCCCAGGTGCATTCATGTTATTCATTCATGTACCGCATCATGCAGGGTCGGTAGTGGAAGCCCAGGAGACGCCGGAGGAGCAGCGTCAGGAGGAGACACCCGAGGAGAGGATCCCGGAAGGAGACGCTGAGGACCTGCCAGAGTGTCGTGATCACCGCCCCGCCGACTTCGAGTGAGGCAAGCCCCGGAGCATTTTCTCCTACGGTTTGCAAATTACCGTTTACAAGTTAACCTGATATGATTGTTGCATTAGGTTATAGGAGTTGTGTGATACCGTTGCTGCATCAATTAATTATCCTTGTCCACCTGCAAATATTATCTTGTTATCCCTGATAAGTCTAGGCTCGTTTATGCTTAGCCTTGCTTAGACCGGTAAAAGTCGGGTGATTTCCTGTCTCCCGCATATAGGTGGATACTAAACATGTTTATCCTCGTGCTATCGTGGAATATAACCATGTGATAATGAATTTGAGACCGGGCGGGATGTAGGGGCAGCAGGACATGGGTTCTGTGTGCTAGTAGTCTCCCGTCTGTGTCGATTAGGAACCGACGAAGGCACACCTCAGTCATTTTGAACGCGTCAATCACTTAACGGAGCAGGTGCGGGTACCTCCCGTGAAGCCGAGTAAGGTGTTTCGAGCCGGTGATGGAGACGTTGACGCCTAACACCCAGGGCCTTACATGTACCGTGGGCAACTATTCTGATCGACCTGGCATGGTCCGAGGGCAGGCAGGGCCTGATCGACCTGGCATGACCGTGGGCAGTTAATAGCTTGAGCGACCTGGCATTGAGATAACCCTCGGTGTAGAAGGGTCCATGGCCGTCCCGCGATTTGGGTTCTCGAACCTCCTGAATTGGTTGTCAACGGCCACCTGGCAGGGTGTGATGGGCGAGTGTGCGACATTTTATCCCCAGCTGGTAGGAATCGATTATAATCGCCATCGCTCCTGGTTAGTGAGTAACTTGACTGAGCATGTGTTACCGTAGTAATATATGGAATTAATGATGGTTATGGTTGGTGAATCTGAAAGGCTATTAATGAAATAGTCACTCTTGCTTGAATAAGTAGTCAAGTGTTTGCTCTAGATCAGGTGCAAATCTAGATAATCAGGCTGATTACATAAAAGTGACTGCTAATACTCTAATGATGATGATTTAATAATAAAATGCTTTTATGCAAAAAGGTAAGTGTGGCCAACCCCAGATACAGCCTTGCATAATCCTTGGTGTTGATTATTTCTGGTTTATGACGGGTAAGTCTAGCTGAGTACCTTCTCGTACTCAGGGTTCTATCCCTTGTTGTTGCAGATGGGCAATGCTTCTTCGGCTATTGCGAGAACTGTCTGTACCCCGTCGAGGGCAGTGACTAGACCATGGGCATGGTCAACTCTTATCTTCCCTGCAGCTTTTGTGGACTGATCAAGCATATGGCACTGTATTGTGAACTAAGGACTTGTGTTTCAAAACTATGTCGCTTCCGCTTTTGAATTCAAACTATGGTTTGTAATAACTGTTGAACTCCGATGTATTTGAACTATGTGCGAACTGAATGTATGTCGTGGACATGTACGCTAATCTATTACGATCTTGGTTAAACTTGAATGACTTGAAATCCTTCGAGATTTCCGGACTACCGGGTTTATACGAGCTTAAGTACTTGTAGTCTCTGCGCAAGCAGCGATTCGATGCTTAATCTGGTATAAATTGGTCGGTTCTGTCACAATACCCTTATGCGCTTTCATGAGGGAACTTCTCAAGTCAAATCCCGTCTCTACGAGTCGCACAAGCGGGAGTATGAGAACTTTCGACTTATGCCTGGCGAGAGCATAGAGAGTTTATTCGCTCGCTTTCAGGTTATTGTCAACAAGATGCGAGCTAACAAGGAGCTGTTGCCTTTTGACGATCATGAGAGGGCTTTGAAGCTTTTGCACACTCTTGATCGGTCGGTATGGGACTCAAAGGTCTAGGCGATCATCGAATCATCTAACTATGAGACCCTCACCTGCGACGAGATCTTTAGTAAGCTCAAGTCTAGTGAGATTGACGCCATGTCGAGGGCTTCTTATGAGAATCCTTCTGGCCCGACTATGGCTTTGGTTTCTGGCTCTTCTAACCCATCTGGAGGTTTTGCTCTTTCGTCTCTCTTTTCTGTCACAGAGGACCAGCTGGAGTCTTTGGGGGATGACGAGTTGGCAATGCTTGCCAACCGGTTCTCGCGGTTCCACAACAACCGCATGAACCGTCGCCGCGGAGGAGGACGCTCGGGATGCTACGAGTGCGGCGACCCCGATCACTTCATCGCCAACTGCCCCAAGAAGAAGCATTCATCTGGGAAGGGCGATCATGGGCACAAGTACGACTCCGGCAAGCGCAAGGAGAAGTATGTCCCCGCGAGGCACAAGTGGAGGGGCGGCTTCGACAAGGAGTACATCAAGAAGAAGTACTTGGAGAAGGCCCAGGCTGAGCAGCGTGCGTTCTTCGCCACGCTCAGCGACGTCGACGGCTCGGATGACGACTCCGCTTGCTCAAGCGATGATGAGTCGGAGAAGAAGAAGAGGATCGAGGATAAGCTGAACGGTCTTTGCTTCTTCGCCGGCGACGACGGCCTCTACACCATGGCCCTCGGCAAGGAGGTCGATGGCGAGCTGGTGAACTCTCCTCGGAACGACGACGACGACGATGACACCTCCCAGGTATCTCTCACCCACGACGACCTTTGTGCTGAGGTCGAGAAGCTTACTGCCGCGCTCCTTAGTCAGGACAAGTTGCTTAGGCGTGCCGCTAGAGAGCGCAAGGAGTTTAGGCAGAAGTGGCAGGACACGGTGAGGGAGCTTGAGTTTGCCAAGTCCACCGTGGTCGTGTCTGAGGAGGCCGAGTGCGAGATGTGCACCACGCACATGACTGACCTTCTCACTTTGAGAGGTAAGTATGCTGCGTTGGTAGGAGAGGTGGATGAGCTGAAGGCTAGACCTTCTCTGTTGGGTGCATGCAAGACTTGTCCTATCTTGCAATCTGAGTTGGCATAGAAGAATGCCAAGATTGTGTCTCTTGAGGAGGCCAACTCAGATAGCACTTGTGTGGCTAGGTGTGCTTTGTGCGAGGGTTTGGAGATGGAGATAGCCAATGTGAAGCATGACAAGATGCAAACCGAGGAAGAAAACACATACCTTCGGACCATCTTGTCATGGGTGTCTTGTGGTGAGCCGCAGCTCGGGATGATGATCTCCCAATTCAAGCGAGCTGCTGGAGGTTCCGGTGTTGGCTTTGCTCAGGGTGTTGATCTTTCTGCTTTTGGGAAGATTGGAGAGTCGAGTGGTTTGAACCCGAGTGAGAAGCCCAACTCCACCACTACTCCCAAACTTACCAAGCTTCCACCCAAAGAGCCTCTCAAACCTAACACCAAGGATGGGGTATTTGAGGAACCTCCGAGAGCTCCACCCATGAACCAAGTGTGGCATCCCAAACCCAACCACCTAAAGAACCAGCTGGACACAATGCCACCCATTCAGGAGGAGTGTTTGCCACAGAAGGGCAAAGTGATCCACACCCACAGCCATGAGTACCAACAACCCCCTTTGCGTGCGGTGAGGTATCAATGCGACTTCTGTGGGAGAGATGGACACTTGAGCGAGTTCTGCTTTAGGCGCAAGAGAGAGGCGCGCCGTGCTAGGGAGATGAACAACCCGGACATGTACCATCCTCTCCATGATGTACATGCGCCGAATGTTCAGAGGAGAGCACCGAGACGTGCTTCTAGGCCCAGAGGTCCAGAACCTCAAGTTCCCAGGCCTAGGCAGCAGAGAGCTCCGAGGAGAGACGCTAGGCCTAGAGGTGTTGAGCCTCAAGTCCCTAGGCGTAGGCCTCGTAGAGAGCGTGCCCGGCGGGAGCCTGCATTTGTAGGCTATGGACCCCGTGGCAGAGGCTTTGTAGTTGAGCGTTTTCCCCCACCGCGTTTTGAGTATCGCGATGGACGCTCCTCCCTTAGCGGACCACGTTTTCCTCTACGTGGTGATCGCTCCTCTCGTAGACGTGCTAGGAATGGTTTTTACCCTGACCGTTCTTTTGAGCAGCCGGCCCAACACTGGTATTCTTCCTACTTCACTAACCCCAGTGTTGGACCGTATGCTCACCCTATGTCTTTTTATTGATGTAGGTAAAATGGTTGGAGGACATTTGGTTGGTGGATTCTGGTTGCTCGAGGCACATGACCGGAAACGCCAAGTGGTTCTCCAGCCTTAGCCCTGTTGCCGGAAAGGAGTACATAACCTTCGGCGACAATAGCAAAGGTAAGATATTGTCTCGCTGGTCGGTGCGAGTTAATGAGCACTTTGTGTTGCGCGATGTTGCTCTTGTTTCTAACTTGCATTTTAACCTTCTTTCTGTTTCGCAACTCTTTGACGACGACTATGAGATTCGTTTCAAACCGAATCTCAGTCGTATTTTGGATCCTCAGGGCAATCTTGTGTGTTTGATTTCGCCCTCTGGAAAAGTCTTTCGTGCGAATTTCTCGGAGTCTTTTGGCACTTCTCGTTGTCTTGTGGCTGGACCTTCCTCCTCTGATCTTTGGAAGTGGCATAGGAGACTTGGACATTTGAGCTTCGACTTGCTTGCAAGGCTTAGTTCACTTGGCCTAATCCGAGGATTGCCCAAGTTATCCATGGAGAAGGATCTTGTTTGCCACTCTTGTAGACATGGGAAGATGGTTGCCGCTCCCCACCATCCAGTGACTCAGGTCATGACCAAGCGCCCTGGAGAGCTTTTGCACATGGACCTTGTTGGTCCGGCTCGGGTGAGCTCGGTTAGGGGGAAGTGGTATGTGCTTGTTGTTGTTGATGACTTTTCGAGATATCCGTGGGTCTTCTTTTTAGCTGAGAAGACCGAGACTTTCTCCTTTGCTCGCAATCTGATTTTGCGTCTTCCGAACGAGTTCCCTTTGAACTCGATGCGAGCAATTTGGAGTGATAATGGTTCCGAATTCAAGAATTCAGATTTTGAGAAGTTTTGTAACTCCTTCGGTTTAGAGCATCAGTTTTCTTCCCCCTACACACCCCCTCAGAATGGTGTGGTAGAGAGGAAGAATCGTACCCTTGTAGAGATGGCCAGGACGATGCTCGATGAGCATAGGACTCCTAGGCCTTATTGGGTCGAAGCTATGAACACTGCGTGCTATATTTCCAATCGCATTTTTCTGAGAGCGTTCTTGAAAAAGACTTCTTATGAGATGCGTTTTGGTAGACAGCCCAAGGTGAGTTATTTTAGAGTCTTCGGTTGCCATTGTTTTATTTTGAAGAAAGGCAACCTGGATAAATTGGAGTCTCGTTCTTCTGAAGGAGTATTTGTGGGTTATGGCACTCACACTCGCGCATATCGTGTACTTAACCTTGATACTAACCGAGTCATGGAGACATCAGATGTCACCTTCGATGAGACCATGGTTTGTCCTTCTTCTCGTTTTGAGCATGCAGGTGATCATGAGGTTGGTGAGCCTCTGTTTGATGACGAGGACGAGGGTGCTGAAGGTATGGATGATCCAGCACCCCCTCCACCTGCTGTGCCGCAAAGAGCGGCTTCTACGACGACTCACGGCCCCGACACCTCTTCTTCCTGGGGGCCGTGGGATCCGCCACCCCGAGCGGACCAATTTGTACCCGGGGAGGCACCAGCTGCTGTTGAGGGGGAGGCCACTTCGGCAAGGGAGGTGCCACGACATATTCAGCGCCAGCACACGCCTCAGCAGATGATCGGCAACATCGACGAACCTGTCACTCGGTCCAGGTCACAGCACATTTCTCACTTTGCTCATTCTGCATTTGTTGCTGATTTTGAACCCCGAGATGTTGGACACGCTCTGACGGATCCCGATTGGGTCAACGCCATGCATGAGGAGTTAGAAAATTTTGAGCGAAATCGGGTTTGGGTTCTAGTTCCACCTCCTCCTGAGTGTAAGCCTATTGGGACAAAATGGGTTTTCAAAAACAAGCAAGGAGAGGATGGCCACGTTGTTAGAAACAAGGCCAGGCTTGTAGCCAAGGGTTATAGTCAGAAGGAGGGGATAGACAACGAGGAGACGTTTGCTCCTGTAGCTCGTTTGGAGGCTATTAGGATACTCTTGGCTTTTGCTGCATCCAAAGGTTTCAAACTTTTTCAAATGGATGTCAAGAGTGCCTTCTTAAACGGCTACATAGAAGAAGTGGTTTATGTTGAGCAACCCCCCGGTTTTGAAAATCCCAAGTTTCCAAACCATGTTTTCAAACTCCACAAAGCTTTATATGGTTTGAAACAAGCCCCTAGATCCTGGTATGATAGGTTGAAAACCTTTTTGCTTGCTAAGGGTTTTAAAATGGGATGTGTAGATAAAACGCTCTTTCTCCTCAGGCAAGGCAAAGACACTCTCTTGGTCCAGATTTACGTGGATGATATCATTTTCGGTGGTTCTTCTCACGCTTTGGTTGCCAAGTTTGCAGATACCATGAGCAGGGAGTTCGAGATGAGCATGATGGGCGAGTTGACATTCTTTCTCGGGTTGCAAATTAAGCAATCCCGAGAGGGAACGTTTGTGCACCAGGGCAAGTACACTAAAGACTTGCTGAAGCGGTTCGATATGGGTGAGGCCAAGCCTCTTCCAACACCCATGTCGACGACGACTGCCCTGGATGCGGACAAGGATGGAGAAGCAGTGGACCAGAAGGAGTACCGAAGCATGATCGGGTCGCTACTCTACCTGACGGCGACACGCCCGGACATCCAGTTCGCGGTGTGTCTGTGCGCGCGCTTTCAGGCGTCGCCGCGTACTTCTCACCGTCAGGCGGTGAAGCGCATATTCAGGTACCTTCGCTTCACACCTGAGTTCGTGATTTGGTATTCTGCTTCCTCCACCCTCTCCCTTTACGGTTATTCCGATGCCGATTTTGCTGGTTGCCGTATCGAGCGCAAGTCCACTTCTGGGACTTCCAGTTTATTGGATCTTCTCTTGTTTCGTGGTCTTCTCGCAAGCAGTCTAGTGTCGCTTAGTCTACCACAGAGGCTGAATATGTTGCTGCGGCTAGCTGCTGTTCCCAGTTGCTTTGGATGATGGCCACTTTGCGTGATTTTGGTCTGAGCTTTTCTCGTGTGCCTTTGCTTTGTGACAACACGAGTGCTATTAGCGTTGCTCAGAACCCCGTGCTTCACTCGAAGACCAAACACATTGATGTGCGCTTTCATTTCTTGTGAGACCACCAGGAGAAGGGTTATATCGACCTTCGCCATGTCGATACTCATCATCAACTGGCTGATATTTTCACCAAGCCTTTAGACGAATCAACCTTTAATCGGTTGAGGGGTGAGCTTGGTGTGTGTTTCCCCTTTTAGTTGGGGGAAACATTTTGGTTCTTGTACAATTAACTGACTCTTTTTCGTTTGTTTTCTTTTCTTTTGCATTTTAGCATACACATACACATTCTGAGCTTCATGTTTATAATCATTAGAATGTAACTATGCTCTATGTACTATGCTTCGATGCTTATGTTGATGCGTGTAGCTTATGCTCTCTCTGATCACTAGTACATGTTGTGAGCTGAGCTATTTTGAAATGGTGAATTTGCTTAATAACTTAAAATCTGAAAATGTTCACCATTGAGATATGCAACTAGCATGTGTAGGATGTGTTGAGTTTACTCGTGCTTTTCATATATGCTAGGTTGCTATGTCTCTAGTTCTGAGTCATTCACTTGCTTGGTCTGTTCATATCATGTTTAAAATTTGAACCAAGTTTTAGTGAATTGAAAAGATCGAGATGGGATTGCTTGTCAACACATCACGGTATCGAGACGGTTTCTCATTGCACCTTGAGTTAAACTTGAGCCGTGTAGTGTATGACTGAAACCGTAGCTTTAAGCTTCCGATTGCTTCGGCATAGGCTTCGCTCAGTTGAAAAGTTAGGCAATGACAAGCTTTCAACCTCTCGCAATCACATGCTAATAATTGAACTTGTGTAATTTCACCGCTGCAACTCCGATCTGAATTTGAAATCACAAGTGTATGTTTCTTAAGCATGATGATTGAACTTTGCTAGGGGTAGTTCACCTTGTATACATGTTTAGCACTTGTTCAGACTCCTGTTTATACATTGCTAGTGCTATTTTGATGGTGAATACCTTTTGACTCAAAACTGCTCATTTTGCTCATATGTTCATATTTCGCATCTGGTGATCAGTTTGAGCCTTTGCTGAGCTTGTATGCTGTTGTTGAGTCATTGGAGTTATACTGTTTAGAGCATCTTTGCATTCGCCTGAATATATGCCTGAAGCTGCTAACTTGCATTCTGACTCATATGCATGTTGGAAGGGGGAGAACCTCCCTTGTTCGCGCTTTTGTTGGTGCATTTTCTGATGGGGAGAGTCTTTTACTTGATTAGTGCATTTTCAACTAAGTGGGAGAATTTGCAAATCATATGTCTCCTGGATGTTCAACTAAGGGGGAGTTTGAGGGAAAAAATTTTCAAATCTTTGTGCCCCTCCCAAGTTGGACCTAAGGGGGAGTGTTTTCCTGGTTGTATGCACTATTCGAGGGGGAGCTTGCTGCTTTTTGTTGGCCGTAAGACATTTGTATCGAGCTTTCTTTGCTAGTTGTGTTGAGCCTCTATGCCTCTATCTTGAGGGACTAGCATTTTGCTTCGATATTTTTGATTGGGATTTGCTAGCGGTGTTGAGCCTGTTCTACCTCTTCTTGAGGGCTAGCTTTGCTTTGCTTGATTGCGTCGAGCTGTTGCCCATGTCTTTGGGGACCAAGTTCTTTCGCTCTTGCCACTTGACCTTCTTCGGCTTTGCTATGCTTTTGGGTCATTTGGTCGAGTTCTCTCTTCATCTTCTTCCTTCTTCTCTTTCTATTATGATTTGTGTTGGTAGTTGACAATGCACTCATCAAGGGGGAGATTGCGGATACATGGGTGTATGCCGGGTCTCTGAGTGATGAGTGATTGTCAACTGGGATGATGCGCATGTTCTTTGGCTTGTGTTGTGCAGGTGTCGAGCACGGATACAGTGATCGAAGGCGAGGTGAAGGTCAAGTAGAGACGTGTCGTGCCGATGGACCGAGAGTGGAGAAGGGCGGACATCAGGCTTGGACTGAGGGACCAGAGGCCCGAGGATCAGCTGTGGTGGCTAGCAGCCTGTGGCAGCTACAAGTGAAGACTTGCAGTCATGTGTTGCCTGAGTCGTGGACTTGGGGACACGTGTCGGTGGACGGGGTGCACGGGAGGTGCATCCCATCTACGATGTTGGTTTGGTGGTAGAGCCAAGGAAAAACCATCGGATGGACGGTTTCCAGGTTTGGGCCTCAAAACCTGGGCGTGGATGGTTTCCGAGTTTGGCCACAAAACTCGGGCTGAGGGTTTCCGAGTTTGGCCACAAAACTCGGGCTGAGGACGGTTTCCAGGTTTGGGCCTCAAAACCTGGGCTCTGAGGGTTTGCTAAGTTTGGCCTCAAAACTCAGATGCTGGTGGGCTGGTTTCCCGGTTCGGGCCTCAAAACCGGGGGTGGGCTGGAAAAGGCTGGTTTCCCGGTTTGGGCCACAAAACCGGGGGTGCAGAGCGAGGGCGGCACATGGCGGCAATCAGGAGGTTGCATCGAGGCAACGCTTCGGTTTGTGCGGGCGTGGCCGTCGGATACACCTACCACCGAGTTGGTCCAGAATAACCCTAGGGTTTAGCTGGTTCGCTCTGTAATTAGAATAGAGAGGGGTAGAGTAGGAATTAGACTTAGGCTAGTAGTAGGATAAGTAGTCAGGATACACCCTCCTCCCAACTATCTCAGTCATTTGCTCTTTCGCACTTAGGGTTTCCTGCTCTCCCATTCCCTGCTGTAGCTAGCTGAGATCCGCAGAGAACCTTGCCTCTGTGTACTGTTGATTTTGAGGAAGTGAGGCCGTATCCTCACTGTTGTAGCGTGTGGTAGCCACACGGTTGCAGATTCGTGGGTGTGATTTGCGTTTTGTTCGTGTTCTTCGCGGAATATTTTTCTCCACGTTCTTCCCGTCGCTTGATCTCTTTGCTCGGTTCATCTTTTGCAAATCCGCTAGAACCAAGTTGTTCTAGATCGTGAGACACTTCTTTCCACCGAATGAATTAATCACTAACCTCACGGTCTAGGAGATCGATCGATTTTCGTTTTGGGTCAAGTTTTCTCCCTTCCCCCATAATTCTTCGATTCATCGATTTGGAGATAGGTTCGAGCCATGATCTCTTAGAGATAGCTCACTATACTCCTTGTGACTCATCTCTCCAAGTTTGAACCCTAGAGGTTTCGTTTTGGGAGAGTTTGATTCAAATCGGTGGATGAACTGTGCTGTCACGGGGTGACCGGACGCAGGGGTCGGGACGACTGGACGCTGGCTAGGTGAGTCCGGTCGTTGAACGTTCACTGCGATTTCCTGCTGGTTGACCGGACGCTTGGCGAGCTCACTTACCGGACGCACAGCGCGTACTGTTCACTTGCTTTTGTCCTTGTGACCGGACGCTACTGACCTGACCGGACGCACCGTACACCAGAGTCCGGTCACGAACAGTAAGGTCTGAAACTGGTTTTCTGACGACCGGACACGTCCGGTGCTCCCTGACCGGACGCAGTCCAAAGTCCGGTCGAGTCTGTGCTGTGTTGTTTCATTCGCAGTTCGCTCGTTCGTTGACGGTTTTTGTTTCCGTCTTTTGCGTTGGCTCTCTAGAGTTGTGAAGTGTCCCGCTGTACTTCTTGGAAGCATCCACCCTACATTTAGGGTCATGGACACTAGCAAGCTCTAGGGTTTGCCTTTTGGGGTGATTCTCGCGACAGTGGCTACTAGTTTCTGGAATGAAAATTTGAAGCTCTCATTCACCCCCCTCTGGTCGCTTTCTGGTCGCTTCTCGGTCCTTCAGCTCCCATTCACCCCCCTCTGGTCGCCTTGCTAGTGCTTTCTCGGTCCTTCACCCGAACCCCGGACTGTCCGCCGTTGGGAGCGCGGACTGTCCGCGGATGAACAGAAAGCACAATTCTGCTCGGGACAAAAAGGCAAATCGATCGGAACTTCACCAAATCAAAAGGGGCTTTGATCAAACTCCTCCCAGGTGTTCCTCTACGTATTGGGGTGCTAATCCTAAGAAATCATCGCACCAATCCAAGTCAATCAAGAGAAATCCGAGGATCACCGGAAAGGGGGGAAGGAGGAAGAACGAAAACGAAATGGACCCGATCTATGGATTCGTGAGGTTATAGGAGAATTCCTTCAGTGGAAAGAAGGAGCTCATGACCAAGAATGAATTGATTCAAGTGGAATCAAAAACCGACTCGAGGAGAGGAAGAACGAGGCAATTCTCCGGGAGATGAAAAACCAAAACGCGAAGAACACAACCACAAACGCGAATCGATTCGATTTCAACAGAAATTCCTCCACACGAGGAGACAACGAGAATACGGTCTCGTTTCCTCAAAAGATCCAAATACACAGAGGTATGATTCCCGCCTCTGCGGATCGCTTGCAGCGAGGTATGATTAGAACCTAAGCGAGGGCTAAAGAGAGAGTGCTCAGGAACAAATGACTGCAAGGATGGAGACAGAGGAGGAGTACCTCTCTTATTTATAGCCTAAAACAATAATCCCCTTACTACCCCTAGATACAAGAGCGAAGCGGCCAACCCTAGGGGTATCCCAGTCCAACTCTGCTGATAGCTGATCTGACGGCCACGCGCCTTCCTCACCCTTAGCTTCACCTCGACGCAAGCCTCAGGATGCCGCCACCTGCCGCCCAGTCGACCGCCGCGCCTACCTCGTGGATAGCCTCGCCTCCGCGCCAGCCACTCCACGCCGCCACGCGTCGACCGTCCTTTTTGCGGACCTCCCCCCGGTTTTGAGGCCGAAACCGGGAAAACCTAGGCCTTCCCCCAGTTTTGAGGCTGAAATCGGGAAACCAGTCCTCAGGCTGAGTTTTGTGGCCCAAACTCAGAAACCCGCGCACCCAGGTTTTGAGGCCCAAACTTGGAAACCGTCCACGCCGAGTTTTGAGGCCCAAACTCGGAAATCGGCCACCCCGAGTTTTGAGGCCCAAACTCAGAAACCGTCCAGGTTTTGAGGCTCATCTACCGAACCCGTGCCGTAGGCGGGATTTGGTTCGCACAGCCCGAGTTCCAGCACCGATGCCGGAGCATGTCCAGCCTCCACGCTGGGCACAGTGCATTCGCCATCATTCTCGGCCTCCCGCCAAGTGTCACGACGCCATCACCTTCCTCCCGACTCGGCCGATGCACCGCACATCCCCATGTGCTCTTGCTTGTCGACGCCACGTGCCAGCTACCACAGCTTGTCCTCAGGTCTCCCGGTCCGTCGGTCCAAGCTCCACGTCCGCCCTTTGTTGACGGTGCTTAAAGCATCATTTCACCATCCACATTTCACCCAAAACCAAGGTAAAACAACATAAAAAGTAGAAGATTTGGTTTATAACTAACCTATTTCCACATGTGCATAGTTTCTTATCTTAATGCAGGAAATAATGGAATTTGGGCCAAACAAAGGTACCAGGAGCAAGGCCAAGCCATTTTGGCCCAAATGGGCCAGAGCAAGGTGGCGGCCGCCACCTATTACTGGCGGCCGCCAGGTCACTTATGCCAAAAGTGGCCCAAGCCACGTCATCGATCCGTGGGAGTCACCTCAAGCTCAAATCCTGGCCGTTGCACACTAGGGCGGTTTGATCCAAGGGCTAAGAAGAGCATCACCTGGATAGTGGGCTTTGGACACGTGTCCAAACCCTAGCCAGCCCTCAAACTGACTTGGGAAAGCAATTGAAGACCGTTGGATGAAAGGTGGTTGCAACGGACGGCTGAGAGGTGGCGGGCGCCAGGGTTTGGTGGCGGGCGCCACCCCCCTGAACCCTAACCGACCCCTCCTCACTCTATAAGTACCCCCCTAGCTCCCTAGCACTATAAATAGGCCCCCTTGAGCTCTCATTCGGAGAGCCTCACATCATTCCTCCCCATTTGGTTAGATTAGACCACTTGCTATGTTAGAGAGATTAGAGAGAGTGTGAGTGCCTCACTAGAAGAGGAGCTGGAGAGGAGAAGAGTAGAAGTCTGGAGAGCTCCGGAGTTGTCGGAGACCCCTGCTTCGCTCTGCTCTGCGCTTCAACTTTGGTAACTTAGTATCTATTTTATCTTCAAGTATTTACTTTCAGTACTTGTGTGTTTGTTTCATTGCTTGATATTACTTTCGAGTGCTCAAGTTCTAGTACAGGGCTAGTAGTAGTTATATATAGATTAAGTGTGGTACTTAGGCTATATATTGCCAGTGAATACGGCTAGGCCCCCGGATAGCTGTGGCAGCAAGCAGGTGGTGACAGCCCTGTGCGCCTTGAATTCCACCACGTAGTTGGTCTAGTTTAACAGTAGGGCTCGTTGTGCTAGCGTTCAACCTAAGTCAGTGGTAAAGGCTAGTACGCCCACAATACACTAGTAAAGAACTTAAATCACTAGAAGTCTAATAGAACTAGGATCTACCGCAGTAGATAGTGCCCGTTCCCTTCAACTATCCTAGATATCCTTACCCCTTAGTTTTCTCAAATCACTTCGCGTTCCTCGTGGATTCGATACCCCGGAATACTCTGAGGTGAAAAGCTACAACTAACAACCGTGCGCTTGCGGTTTCTGCTGCGAGCCACCCCAGGTGTCAACAAGTCTTTTCTGGCGCCGTTGCCGGGGATAGATTCATAGTCTATTCCTAGTGACGACGTTAGCAAGAGTCAACAAGCTTTTCTGGCGCCGTTGCCGGGGATAGAGTTTATCTCTACTCTTGGTAGCGACGTTAGTAAGAGTCAACAAGCTTTTCTGGCGCCGTTGCCGGGGAATGGTAGCTGATTTTTGAGACTAGAGTTAGGATCATCTTTACCCTCTCCGCATGTTGAATCTATCTATCTTACAATTCGCAGCTCCTAAGAGTTTGCGATTAGAGCCACATTTATCATCACAACCTATATATGCCGATAGTTACGAATTGCGCCCTGACTTTATTAATAAAGTTCAGGAGAGCATGTTTACGGGATCAGAAAATCCCTACATACATCTACGTGAGTTTGAGCAAGTCTGTGCATGCCTGAACATTCCGGTCATTTCACCTAACACTGTCAAGTGGAAGTTGTTTCCGTTCACTTTGACGCGAGCAGCTAAAACATGGCATGCTCGAACCGTAGGAAGTGCCAGAGGAGACTGGGGAACTTTACGGACCAAGTTTATCTTGACGTATTTCCCTGTCCACCGAGTGGTACGACTACGAGTAGAAGTAATGACCTTTAGACAAAATGATAAGGAGACCTTAGGGGAGGCTTGGGACCGTTTTATTGGTTTAATCAACTCGGGACCCGATTTAGCCATACCCGATCCAGTGCTCCTTCAGCATTTTTATGTCGGTCTAGAGAAAGAGAGCGCTCTTCACCTTGATCATTCGTCAGGTGGAGCGTTTCTTCATCTTTCTCCACAAGGTGGAAAGGAGGTTCTTGATAGAATTCTCGAGAATACTCCTTATACTTGAGTTTCCGATGAAATCCCTAAGGAAGAAGTCGTAGAAACCCAAGTTTTGACCGTAGAACAACAAGAAGAGCCCGAGTCTAGCACGCTGGACTTAGCGGAGCCTATTCCGTCCACATCTGGGAGAGAAATTCTTCTGGAATTTTTGGGCAAGATAGAAGATGATGTGTTTGAGGATTACGGAAATGCTATGAACTACTCCTTTCCAGCTCTCCCATCCGACAAACCACTTCCTGAGTCTTCTGATGGAATCTATAGCCGAGAGCGTCTTTTGGAACTTTCAGCTGTCATGAGTCATGAATGGACAATGGAAGCCGAAGTATCAGAAAACATCCCTCGCATAGATAAAATACCTAGCGTAATAGATTGTCAAATTAGGGGAGAAAGGGCCTTTGCCTTTTATGACCCTGTCGTGGGAATTAATGTTCTCGCTAGTAATTATGTATCCAGAACATTCCCCGACCTTCAACGACATCCAACTAAACGGTGTCTAAGAGACCCAAATGGTGACATCTTGGAAAGTGAAGGAATCCTAAAGATGGTCCCCATCCAAGTAGATGGAGCAGACATGGTCTTAGATTTCTACATTTTCGATGTAGTCCTTTTTGACGTCTTCTTAGGACAACCTTGGTCCATACTTGCCTTGCAAGGACCATGTCAAGAGCACTTTAATGCTCAAATCGGTGGAAAAGAGTACTCAGTACCTTTCGTTCATGCATTGAATTCTATTGCCGAACAACCACCAAAACCAGATCCTCTCGATCAAGCTAGAGCCTCTACCCTTTATGAGTTGGCTCAGCCTGATTTTGAAGAAGATTCTGAGTTCTTTGTTGAAGAAGAAGCCGAAACAGATGAACTGTTTCGCTTAGACGAATCGGAAAAGCCATCTCGACCTTCCATAGAGCTAAAACCTCTGCCTGAAGGCCTGAGATACATTTTTCTAAACAAAGACCCCGAGACTCCCGTAATCATTAGTAGCAAGCTATCTGAAGAGGAAGTCTGTAGGTTGACCCTTGTCTTAGAAAAACACCAATCTATCTTTGGCTATTCACTTCAAGATTTGAAGGGAATTAGTCCAAATCTCTGCACCCATCGTATCCCTCTCGATCCTGAGATACCCTCTTCAAGAGAGCCCCAAAGACGACTTAATAACGCTATGCGTGAAGTCGTGAAAAAGGAGGTTCTGAAACTCCTGCACGCAGGAATTATTTATCCAGTTCCTTATAGTGAATGGGTAAGTCCCTTGCAAGTAGTTCCCAAGAAAGGAGGTATGACAGTCGTTAAGAATGAGAAAAATGAGTTAATCCCTCAATGCACTGTCACTGGATGGAGGATGTGTATAGACTATAGGAAGCCGAATAAAGCCACAAAGAAAGACCATTTCCCACTTCCTTTTATAGATGAGATGCTAGAGAGATTGGCAAACCATTCCTTCTTTTGCTTCCTGGATGGATATTCTGGTTATCACCAAATCCCAATCCATCCAGATGACCAAAGTAAGACCACTTTCACATGCCCATATGGAACTTATTACTATAGACGCATGTCCTTTGGACTTTGCAATGCGCCATCATCTTTCCAATGGTGTATGATGTCCATCTTTTCCGACATGATTGAACAAATCATGGAGGTATTCATGGACGACTTCTCGGTCTATGGGAAAACCTTTGACGATTGCCTAGCCAATTTAGACAAAGTCCTCCAACGCTGTGAAGAGAAGGACCTAGTTCTTAACTGGGAAAAGTGTCACTTCATGGTGCGGGAAGGAATTGTCCTAGGCCATCGAATTTCAGAACGTGGGATAGAAGTGGATAAAGCCAAAATCAATATAATCGAACAATTGCCACCACCCACTAATGTGAGAGAGATCCGAAGCTTCTTGGGCCATGCCGACTTTTATAGAAGGTTTATTAAGGATTTCTCACAGGTCGCTAGACCCTTAACGAGCCTATTAGCAAAAGACGCCCCGTTCAAATTTGACGAGGATTGTCTACAAGCTTTCAATATGAACTTTTGGCTGTAGTCTTTGGCATAGACAAGTTTAGATCTTACTTAGTGGGAGCTAAGGTGATTGTTTTATACCGATCACTCTGCCCTAAAATATCTCTTCACTAAGAAAGATGCTAAACCAAGGTTGATCTGCTGGATCCTACTCCTTCAAGAATTTGACCTGGAAATAAGAGACAAGAAAGGAGTAGAGAATTCAGTAGCTGATCACTTGTCTAGACTACAAGTCAATAATTCGGACAATCACCCAATAAATGACTTTCTTCGCGATGATACCCTTTTAAAAGTCACATATACCAACCCTTGGTATGCAAACATCGTGAATTTTATAGTCACCGGCTATGTCCCGCCGGGGGAGAATAAAAAGAAACTGCTATATCAAAGCAGAACGCACCTATGGGATGAACCATATCTCTATAAGGTCTGTGCAGATGGACTCTTGAGAAAATGTGTCCCCATAGAAGAGGCAGCAAAAATCATAGATAGATGTCACTCTGCCGAATATGGAGGACACTATGGAGCTTTTCGGACACATGCTAAAATTTGGCAAAGTGGTTTTTATTGGCCATCAATGTACGAGGGCACTAAGAATTATGTGAGACGTTGTCCTCGTTGCCAAAAGCATGGTAACATTAATGCCCGAGATGCTATGCCTCTCGTGAACAATCTCCAAGTTGAGTTATTCGACGTTTGGGGTATAGATTTCATGGGCCCCTTTCCTAAATCCTATGACGCCGAGTACATTCTTGTGGCTGTGGATTATGTCTCGAAATGGGTAGAAGCCATACCCTGTCGAGCGGCAGATGCTAAACATTCGACGAAAATGTTCCAAGAGAACATCTTTCCTCGTTTTGGAGTTCCTAGACTAGTTATTAGTGACGGAGGCCCTCATTTCATAGATAAGAGCTTCCGACATTTCTTAGCTAATCAAGGAATCCAACATAATGTAGCCACTGCATATCACCCCCAGACAAGTGGACAGGCCGAAACGTCCAATAAACAAATAAAGAATATCTTTCAAAAGACGGTAGAAGAAATGGGAAAGGGATGGAAACATAAGTTACCCGAAGCTCTGTGGGCCTATCGGACCGCCTATAAGACCCCGATTGGAATGTCCCCATACCAACTAGTTTATGGAAAAAGTTGTCATCTTCCTGTTGAGCTTGAGTTCAAAGCTCACTGGGCCATTAAGAAATGGAACATGGACCTTGACCAAGCTGACCAAAATAGGAAGATGCAAATTTCCGAACTAGAAGAATGGCGAGAGAAAGCCTATCATAGTGCCAAGCTCTATAAAGAGAAGACTAAGAGATGGCACGATAAACGGATCAAAAAGAAAGAGTTCGAAGTAGGAGATAAAGTTTTACTCTTTAACTCCCGTGTTTGACTTTTCGGACATGGTAAACTTCGAAGCAAATGGGAAGGACCCTTCAAGGTTGTTGCAACCTCTTCTCATGGAGCCGTCACATTGGAAAGTGACGATGGGCAAATCTTCAAAGTCAATGGACAAAGATTAAAAATATTCTATGACTTTGATAAAAATGAGCTAAACGAAATTGATATAATTAACTTTGAAGTAGCTCAAGCCCATGACAATTAATGGATGGACCCAATTTACCCCTTTTCCTTTTCATACACCAAGTCCATCCAAAACCCCGAGAAAGGTTTCTTTAGGCCCAACCAAGCCATTTCGACCTTGGAACTTTGAAATTTAGGAGGCTTACCTTCTCCCGCTCGATGCCCGACGAAGGAGGAGTGGCGGCTGCCACTCCCAACTGGCGGCTGTCACCAAACCCTGGCGCCCGCCACTCTAGATGGTGGTTTAGAGGCCCCCCTCCACGTGGCAGCTAATCCCGAGCTCGGGAGAGTGAAAGAAGGAAGAGATGAGGACGCCTTAGTTCATCCAAGGCTTATCCCTCCACTTCTCCCCCTTCTTAAAAGAAGAACTCTTTCATCTCCCTCCATCCATTCACAAAATCCAGCCAAGCCTCCTCGAGAACCATGTCGTCTCCACGGAAATCCGAATCCTATAAACCTCAAGGATCCATCTCGTCATCCACCCAAGCCATCCTTCGATCTCTGATCGACGACGACATGGAGGTTCTTGACGTGCCTCCTTTGGCAATGGTGCTGCCAGACGGCACTTATGTCAAGGGGACACCACCGGAGAGTGCAGGGAAGGCACCGACCACCAATGCAGTGGCGGGCGCCACCCCTGCTGGGCGGCCGCCAGGGGTGAAACGCCCCCTGGCCTCGTCTCCGCTCCGTCTTCATCCTCCTCCAGTGGCGCCACCAGAGAAGAAATTGAGGACGCCCACCAGGCCGACCACAGGGGAGATCACCCCGAGGAAATCTCCGGCCATCAAGGCCAGGGGTGATGAAACGCCCACTCCATCAAGGGCGAAATCCCGGGTCAGCTTTGGCTCGAATAACCGCACCCGGAGCTACAGCCCCAATCCTAAGAGGGCTAAGCTAGAGGTATATGGCGTGAGGATGCCCGATGGGCATTATGAGAAGAGGCTGCGCGAGCATAAGTCAAGCATTCATTACTCCAATGGGTCGCTCTCTGAGCCATCCATGCGCCGCCGTCTCAACCCATCGCCGGTAGGAGTCCCTGGCGAGATGGAGCACAGCGGTGGTGAGGAGGGACTAACCCTCGAAAAACTTGCCACCGAGGTGAAGAAGCTGCGCAAGGAGAAAAGCGCCTTGGAGGATCAAGTCGCAGAGATAGCCCTCTGGCGAATGGATATGGAGGATCGGTTCACCATCCTCCGCAAGGGCTGCACCACGAAGATCAAGCGTCTCTTCAAAGAGACGGGCTTCGAGGATCTCTACGAGGCTCCTCCATTCGATTAGATTAGATTAGGGTGTCTAGCTAGATTTTTAGTTTGATTTAGTTTAAGTTTAATTTTGCTTGATTTAAATTTTAGATTGTTTATTTTTCAATTTAGAACTTTTGTTTAAGAATTTTTATTTAATAAATAAAAAGACACCCTTACTTTTCCCTTCATCAAGATTGTTCATTTTTTAAAAAAATAAAAAGTACCAAAACTTCTAGTGTGGGGGGGGGGGGATTCCCCCCCTCTCTAAACTCCTCTCTAAAACGTGACATTATGTTCAAAACTGTAACCTGAACTTAGCAAGGTATCTACCACGCCGTTTGCAAGCCGCATGGGCCAAAGCCCATGGCGGCTGCCACTTTTTACTGGCGGACGCCACGCCACTCTGCACCGAAACACTTCCAGTGAACCCCTAAACCTGTGTTTTAAATTCTGTACAATTTGGATCACTGGATGTCTCGGCTTGAACTAAAAATGCAGCTAGGAAATATAAAAAAAATGCTGAAATAATTTCTTTTGAATTGAGTGTTTACATGACATGTTATTCTACCTTTTATTCATGTGTAGTAGCCTACTCATCTTGATAGGAAAGTCAACCTAGGTTGTTGTTTGATAAGATATAGAAGTAGTAATTGAAATTGCATTAGACTCTGCTACAACCTTGGGAGTTTTTATTTTGAAAACCAAAAAATTATTATGGTTCATGATCTTTCTTTCCTATACACATACCAGAGCCAAAATATTAGATTATAGGAGAACACCCATAAAGCCTTTTAATCAATCTTTGAGCTTTGTCAAGAATAGTGATCTAGGTAGAAGAGTTTAGTCATGCTCTAAAGGCCAAGGCAAACCATGCCTTTTTGAGAGAACTCTCACACTGAGAGTATACTCATGTAGTTCTCCTCCAAAATTTTGTTCTAAAAAGATTTGCATAAATTTTCTCATTCCTTCAAAGGACATGGCTATATAGTATCTAAAAAAAAGAGCAAAAGCTCTAAAAAGGAAAAGTGTCCAAGTATTCAAAAAAAAGAGAGCGCAAATGCTCTAAAAAGGACAAGTGTCCAAGTATTCAAAAAAAAGAGAGAAAGATGCATATAGCCATGATCCTTTGAAGAAAAGAGATTCAAAAAGAAAAAGAACAAAGGAGTTGAGTTAGTCCACCCTATACCTTGGCTAGTGCATGACTATACTCTCCCATGATCCTAAACTTGACTTAGCAATAAAAGAGAGATAAAAGTGCTCTACATTCCTTCCTTTCCCTATAAACTCCACATAAGCCATATGATAGACTCTGGCATTTCTTTTGCCATAAAGTGAGGATATACACCATGAGTGCCTTGAGAGTTAAAGAGAGATTCAATGAACCATGATTTTCATTTTGAAAATATCCTGAAACCCCAAGGTATGTAAAAGAGGAAAGTGTGTTTCTCTTGCTTCCAAGCTATTCTATCTCTCAACCGCCATAGGTATGATTTATTAGCCACTTGGAAAGGTTACTAACATGAGTATAGGTAGTTGAACATCTTGTGTGAATGCTTAGTTCAATAAAATTGTTTCATTTCTTAAAAATCCATGCTTGCTCGGGACGAGCAAGAGGTTAGTGTGGGGGAGCTTGTTGACGGTGCTTAAAGCATCATTTCACCATCAACATTTCACCCAAAACCAAGGTAAAACAACATAAAAAGTAGAAGATTTGGTTTATAACTAACCTATTTCCACATGTGCATAGTTTCTTATCTTAATGCAGGAAATAATGGAATTTGGGCCAAACAAAGGTACCTGGAGCAAGGCCAAGCCATTTTGGCCCAAATGGGACAGAGCAAGGTGGCGGCCGCCACCTATTACTGGCGGCCGCCAGGTCACTTATGCCAAAAGTGGCCCAAGCCACGTCATCGATCTGTGGGAGTCACCTCAAGCTCAAATCCTGGCCGTTGCACACTAGGGCGGTTTGATCCAAGGGCTAAGAAGAGCATCACCTGGATAGTGGACTTTGGACACGTGTCCAAACCCTAGCCAGCCCTCAAACCGACTTGGAAAAGCAATTGAAGACCGTTGGATGAAAGGCGGTTGCAACGGACGGCTGAGAGGTGGCGGGCACCAGGGTTTGGTGGCGGGCGCCACCCCCCTGAACCCGAAACGACCCGTCCTCACTCTATAAGTACCCCCTAGCTCCCTAGCACTATAAATAGGCCCCCTTGAGCTCTCATTCGGAGAGCCTCACATCATTCCTCCCCATTTGGTTAGATTAGACCACTTGCTATGTTAGAGAGATTAGAGAGAGTGTGAGTGCCTCACTAGAAGAGGAGATGGAGAGGAGAAGAGTAGATGTCTAGAGTGCTCCGGAGTTGTCGGAGACCCCTACTTCGCTCTGCTCTGCGCTTCAACTTTGGTAACTTAGTATCTATTTTATCTTCAAGTATTTACTTTCAGTACTTGTGTGTTTGTTTCATTGCTTGATATTACTTTCAAGTGCTCTAGTTCTAGTACAGGGCTAGTAGTAGTTATATATAGATTAAGTGTGGTACTTAGGCTATATATTGCCAGTGAATACGGCTCGGCCCCCGGATAGTTGTGGTAGCAAGCAGGTGGTGACAGCCCTATGCACCTTGAATTCCACCACGTAGTTGGTCTAGTTTAATAGTAGGGCTCATTGTGCTAGCGTTCAACCTAAGTCAGTGGTAAAGGCTAGTACGCCCACAATACACTAGTAAAGAAGTAAAATCACTAGAAGTCTAATAGAACTAGGATCTACCGCAGTAGATAGTGCTCGTTCCCTTCAACTATCCTAGATATCCTTACCCCTTAGTTTTCTCAAATCACTTCGCGTTCCTCGTGGATTCGATACCCCGGAATACTCTGAGGTGAAAAGCTACAACTGACAACCGTGCGCTTGCGGTTTCTGCTGCGTGCCACCCCAGGTGTCAACAAGTCTTTTCTGGCGCCGTTGCCGGGGATAGATTCATAGTCTATTCCTAGTGACGACGTTAGCAAGAGTCAACAAGATTTTCTGGCACCGTTGCCGGGGATAGAGTTTATCTCTACTCTTGGTAGCGACGTTAGTAAGAGTCAACACCCTTCACCGCTCCCGGTCCGTCGGCATGGCACGTTCCTACTTGACCTTCACCTCACCTTCGACCACTGCCCGAGCTCCGCACCTGCACATCAACACAGCCAAGAGACATGTTGCCCGTTGATCGATCACTCATCACTCAGGAAGGGAACCACAAGGGCACATATCAACCTTGTGTTCTCAATCTCCCCCTTGATGAGTGCTTCGGCAACTCATAGTAATCGTAACCAAAATAAAAAGAAGCAGAATTGGATAGAAGGAGAAAACTTACTCGAGATGTCCAAAAGCCAAAGAAAGGCCGAAGAGGAACAGCTCAAGATAAGCGAAGCTTGGTCCCCAAAGACATGGGCAACGGTTCGACACAACCAAGCAAGAAATCGGAGCAACAACTCATCAAGGAGCAAAACTCGATCAAAATCAGAGCACAAGACTTGGTTCCCAAAGACATGGGCAATGGCTCGACGCAACCAAGTCAGAAACAAGCTAGTCCTCAAGAAGAGGCAGAAAGGGCTCAACACCACTAGCTGAAAGCTCGAAACCAACTGAAGACTGCATAAGAAGCAGCTACTGCTAGTCCCTCAAGATAGAGGCACAGAGGCTCAACACAACCAGCAGTATGCCCGATACCAATCAACCAATCAAGAACCATCAAATCATGGTGAAAACAACTAGTCCCTCAAGACAGAGGCACAGAGGCTCAACACAACTAGCTGAAAAGATCGATATCAAACAAACCGACTCGGAACAGGCAGAAAGACTCCCCCTCACTCAAAGAACTCCCCCTCAATAAGTGAAGCATAAATTGTAAATTGTCACCACTGTTGACGGTCCTTAAACACCTGTTTTACCATCAACATTTTACCCTAAAGTTCACCAAAAAGGCATGAAATGTAGTCAAATAGGTTTCAAACTAACCAAATTCCACATGTCCATAGAATTTTATTTGAATGCAGGATTTGAATCAAATTTGGACATATGGACCCACCAGAGGCAAAGCCCACTCACCAAGGCCCAAATGGGCCTAGGGGGGTGGTGCCCGCCACCCCTAGGTGGCGCCCGCCACCTCTAAGTGGTGCCCGCCACTAGGGTTTGGCCTAGAATCCCCCCCTGCCATGTCACTGATCCATGTGACCACCCCAAGGCCAAATCTTGGCCCATGGTCACTAGGTCGATTTGATTGGAGGGCTACGGAGGGGAGTGGCGTGGATCATGACCTAAGTCGGTTGCTAGGACATGCAACCGACCTCCAAACCGCCTTGGACAACAACCTGGAGGCCGTAGGATCAATGACGGTGCATCCAACGGCCAGGGGACTGGCGGCCGCCAGTAGGAGGTGGCGCCCGCCACCTGACCTAACCCTAGGTCGGTGGCTGCCCCCTATAAGTACCCCCCTCACTCCTCAAGACTATAAATACCCCCCTGAGGCATCACTTCATTCACACCAACACCATCATATCTCACATTCAAGAGAAGCAAAGCAAGTAGAAGCAAGCAAGTGAGAGCTCAGAGAGCTTAGGCAAGTAGGTTAGCTAGTAGAGAGAGTATAGCTCTAGTGCCCACGCTACAGCGCAACTCTTAGTTTAGCACAGCTCAGCCTAAGTCCTTGGTAAAAGGAGCGTAGAGCTTGCTAAGAGAGAAGCGGGTGTGAGCTACTGGCATCGGAGGTCGGTTGATTTCCCGGCGTCTCTGGTCTGGTTTGCTCTCTTGTATCTCAGGTACATTTATCTGTTATCTCAGTATTACTTTAAGCATTACTTTTAGTATTAATTTATCAAGTACCTTCAGTGTGACCTAGCTATCCTACAGTTCAATTCACTTAGCCATAGTAGTTAATCTCTAGTGAGCTTAGTGTTTGATCTTGTCAATAGGTTGCTTAGTTAGTTTAGTGTTTATCTTATGAAGTCAAGTATTTGCTCTGACATCCGCAAGGGTGTCTCTATTCAAAGCTAGGGTAGAGATAGTTAGAATATAATTAAGCGTGGTGCTTAGTTATAGACTTACCTTCAGATACGGCTGGACCCCCGGATAGCTGTGGTAGCAAGCAGGTGGTGACAGCCCTGTGCGCCTTGAATTCCACCACGTAGTTGGCCCAGTTTAACTGTAAGGCTCATTGTGCTAGCGTTCAACCTAACTCAGTGGTAAAGGCTAGTACGCCTCGATACTTGATAAGATAGGAATAAAACTTTACTTAACTTAGTTGCTTTATTGACATTTGCCTGTCCTGCTTCGTAACTATCTTGCTTCGTAGTTATCTTGCTTCGTGGTTATCTAGGATTAGTAGTTAGTAGTTATTAGTTAGTTATGTTAGTTATCCTTCGTTACCCCCTATCTATCCACCTTACCTTAACCATCCATTTCATCCTTACCTATCCACCCATATATTCTTTCTAGCCTTTCATCCCCTCTCTTCCCTTTTCTCTTTTCTTCGACTCTCATCCCCTCCTTGACTCGACTCATACACCACCCTAGCCTTCCCTTGGGATCAAATAAATCGACACCTGGTACTCCCAGGCGAAGTGCTACTACGATAGTTCTGTGCGCTTGTAGAATCTCCTCTTGGTAGATTGCAACCTCTCTAGCTAGCTCCTACTAGTGTCGGGATTGACAACCCCATTTGACATTAATAGATTGCTGCTTTAGCTTCACTCCTTTAGGTATAGTGACCGGACATACTACAAGCACTTTTGATGCCGTTGCCAGGAATAGATTTCATAGTCTACTCCTAGTAACAACGTTAGCAAGTGCCAACAAGCATTTCTGGGCCGTTACCGGAATAGTGCCTAGCTCTATCTTTAGTGAAGTTAAGAACTACCAACAAGCATTCTGGCGCCGTTGCCGGGGAAGGCAATCGGTGTATCGGTTGAGTCCGTGTCAAATTTATCTTCGTCTAAGCTTCCGGTTAGCGAATCCCATCTTACCCCATTCTTTCTTTCCTTAACTCTTCTTATCTTTTTCCTTCATCTTCTTCATATTCTTTCTTTCTTATCTTGTTCTATCTTCGCGATTGCCAACAAGGCCATTCGTGAATTTTCTGCTCCTTCTGGCGCTAATGTAGCGACGGGACCAGATGTGATAGATGCCAACCTCAACTTTGAGTTAAAACCGGCTCTAATCACAATGGTCTAGGCTAGCCCGTTCTGTGGCAAGGCTCATGAGGATGCCAATGCTCACCATTAAGGGGATTTGCGGCACCTTCACCACTAAGGGGAATAACACAAGAAGCCATCTGTCTTCGTGTCTTTCCTTTCTCATTGCTAGGAAAAGCGAAGCAATGGTTCTATACCGATCGCAACGCTGTAGACACATGGGACAAGTGTTCCAATGCTTTTCTCACCAAATTCTTTCCGATGGGCAAGACGAATGCTCCGCGCAATAAAATCTCCAGCTTTACGCAACAAGCCGAGGAATCTATTCCCAAGGCTTGGGAGAGGACTGGCTTTTGATCCAGATCTTCTATCATGGCTTGACTCCTCTCTCTAGAAGCCATTTGGATGCCGCCGCCGGCGGTGCATTCTTTTCTGTGAATGTTTGCAGATGCCTAATGCTCTCATAGAGAAGAATGGTGTCAAACCAAGGATGGAATGACGAGAGACTGGCAGCCCCGTAGCGAGGTATGCATTCCCTTAAGGAGGCGGACATGATCGTGGCCAAGATGGACCTGCTGCAAAGAAGCTGGACAGCTGTGAGAGATGAACCAACAAGGAGGTCCAAGCTCTGGAATCCTACATGACTGTGAAGTCTGTGGAGAAACCCGGACATTCTGGGAACCACTGCCCCGAATTTACATGAAGATTTGACCTTCATCCAACAACGGTTCCGCCAATATAAATCAAGTGATGGAATCAGCACTCCCAATTCTCAAAGGTAACAATTCATTCCCTCGCCTCATTTTCAGAATTCTGGATAATTTCTCATTCTTGAAAACCGAGTTGAAACTAGTTACTCACAATGTAAAACTTACTGATTTCTGTGAAAGGAGAAATTAAGTCGAATGATAAAATGCTTGAGAATATTAAATGCTAAATGGAAGATTCTCATCTGCCTCTGAAAATCAACTTAGCTTTAATAAGATGCTAGAAACCCAATTAGCTCAACTTGCTGCTATCATACCATCTTTTGAATCTGGAAAAATTCCTGCTAAACCTGACATGGAAACTGCAAATATGGTTGAAATAAAATATTTTAACTATTATGAAGATCAAACCATGACTGTTAAAAAGGGTGATCCTGGTAGTCCTATAATAATTAGATCTCATTTTGGTGAAAGTCTTTAAAAATAGCCATGTGTGATTTAGGATCGATGATGTGAAAATTTTCTATCTAAAGATTTTTATGAAAACTCTTCTTTCCACCCATGTCATCCACAATGCTTGCCTATTGTTGTGCTAGCTGGATCAATCCACTTTGCTAGTAGGCAAAGGAAAAAGTTAATGACTTACCTGTTCATATATAAGAACGCTCCTATGTTCCTGCTGATTTCATAATTACAGTATGTGATATAGGAAGATGTGCCTCTAATCTTAGGTAACCTCTTTTTGAAAATTATATGTGGGAAGTTGTAAAATACAAATGACATTAGGAGGAGGAAGGAAATATTTCCTCTCCCAAGGCCCCGCATATGCGCTACATGCACGGAAGCAAACCCGTTCGTTACCAAGAAAAGGCGCCAGGAACAAGGTGGAACAGATAGAAGGAACCACCTCCTCCTAATTGTGTGATTTCACATACACAAAGGAGACGGTGCCAAAAAAAGGAAAGAACCTGATGAGAGTATTGAAGATGAAGAAGTGCCGAAGAAGAAGGATCCACCGAAAGGATGAAAACTCCATGGCCTAAGGATGGTTTTTACTTTTACTTTTCCTTCAATTTTCTTTCCTTTTTCAAATAAATAACTATCATGCATTTAAACTAAAAAAATCAATTATCATTGGTTTAATAGTGCATAGGTATTATATTAATTCTAGTAGAATAAGTAAAAGCATTCATAATAGAGATAGTGTTCACCTTTTCACAAATACGATACGCTTATCCTTTTATAATATATTAATGAGAAACAAGGAGCTCCGACTTGAAGAAGAAAAGGTCATACCAGCAAGGAAGCCAGCTTGGGGAGACTACCGCATCAACAAGGTAGTTTCAACACTCACACACTTTTACATTCAGATTCTTAAATTCTATATCTTTTGAAGTCATATGCTTGCCTAGTATCCATTCATGAATAAATTTGATAAAATCTGTCTTAAAACAGTTGAAAACCTGAATAAGATTTGAATATGTCATGCAAATGCTATTGTTATTGGTTGAATGACTAGTCTTATCTAAAGTTGTAGCTTATTGTGGGGATTGCACATGCTTTTAACTGAAATCATGCTTAGTGAATAAAGTTGGTAAGAAATGGAGTAATTCTTTAAACTTGCTAAGGTGAAATTAGGTCCTAATCTGGAGGATTTCTTTTAAAAATTATGAAAACCTTGCTAAAAGTTCCTCCTGGATTTTATCCCATCCTACCACTAGCCAAACATTTGTATATTAGTCAAAACCACAAAGAGCTTTTCTTGTGTTGAGCTTTGTTAGGCCTCATAGATCTTAGTAGAGAAGCTTATCATATCTTTTGATCAAGATACACACACACCCACCATAAATTGCCTACTATCCATTTTGGAAGTTTGCAACCACCAAATAAATTGCTTATTCTCTACACTGGAGATATGCAATACCTTGCCAAAACATCCCATTGCTAGCCTTATGCTTATTCCTACACGGGAATAAGCATTTCTCTCCCTTTCCCTATTCATTTCAAAAATCCTTTCCTATAGATAATCCGGGGAAATCTAGAGCTAAAAAAAAGAGAGAGAAAAAGCTATTGAGCAAAGTAGCTCAAAAGAGGACTATGTCCTAGAAAATGTGAGGACACATTTTGTCTACTCACAATGTATCCAAAAAAAAATTGAGCAAAGTAGCTCAAGAGAGGACTATGTCCTAAGAAAATGTCAGGACACATTTTTGTCTACTCACTATGTATCGAAAAAAGAGAAAGAGAGAGAGTTATCATTAGCTCTAGACCCCAGAAAATCAACTAGGAAGGATTATGAAATATCCCTCTATACACTTCCACATAACCACACATGCACATCTTGATCAATTTATATGATTTGCTGCTCCTTATGATCTGAGTGTCTAGCTTAATTAGCAATAAACATCAGGCAATTTGCTCATGGTTCTTAGCCTACCTAAAACTCCACATATCATTCCTTCATTCTTTTAGCAATAGGAAGAGGCCTACATTTTGGCCTATGTGAGGTTTTTATTAAAACACCATTGAGTGATTGAGTGAATCTTGGAGACTAAGCAAGTTGTTATCTTTTGAAAACTTTGAAAAAAACCTCCAGACAGAATCCTAGTCAAACCTAAGCAAGATAAAAGTTTCCTATCTACTACTTTGTTTCACTCTGCATGTTTGAAGTGACAAGCTATAAGCCCACAATGCTATGATAATATATATATACTAAGTTATTTCTCACTATACAATATGCACTTATATACATCTTAATGTTGCTATCTATTTCATGCTCAATGCTTAAACCGCATTGTTGCTCGAGGACGAGCAACAGGTTAGCCTGGGGGAGCTTGTTGATGGTCCTTAAACACCTGGTTTTACCATAACATTTTACCCTAAAGTTCACCAAAAAGGCATGAAATGTAGTCAAATAGGTTTCAAACTAACCAAATTCCACATGTCCATAGAATTTTATTTGAATGCAGGATTTGAACCAAATTTGGACATATGGACCCACCAGAGGCAAATCCCACTCACCATGGGCCCAAATGGGCCTAGGGGGGTGGCGCCCGCCACTAGGTTTGGCCCAGAATCCCCCCTGCCACGTCACTAATCCATGTGACCACCCCAGGCCAAATCTTGGCCCTTGGTCACTAGGTCGGTTTGATCGGAGGGCTACGGAGGGGAGGCGTGGATCATGACGTATGTCGGTTGCTAGGACATGCAACCGACCTCCAAAACCGCCTTGGACAACCACCTGGAGGTCGTAGGAATCAACGACGGTGCATCCAACGGCCAGGGATTGGCGGCCGCCAGTAGGATGGGTGGCGCCCGCCACCTGACCTAACCCTAGGTCGGTTTGGCTGCCCCTATAAGTACCCCCTCACTCCTCAAGACTACAAATACCCCCTAGGCATCACTTCATTCACACCAACACCATCATATCTCACAAGCAAGAGAAGCAAGCAAGTAGAAGCAAGCAAGTGAGAGGTCAGAGAGCTTAGGCAAGTAGGTTAGCTAGTAGAGAGAGTATAGCTCTAGTGCCCTCGCTACGCGCAACTCTTAGTTTAGCACACCTCAGCCTAAGTCCTGGTAAAAGGAGCGTAGAGCTTGCTAAGAGAGAAGCGGTGCGAGTGACTGGCATCGGAGGTCAGTTGATTTCCCGCGTCTCTGGTCTGGTTTGCTCTCTTGTATCGCAGGTACATTTATCTTTTATCTCAGTATTAGTTTAAGCATTACTTTCAGTATTACTTTATCAAGTACCTGAGTGTGACCTAGCTATCCTACAGTTCAATTCACTTAGCCATAGTAGTTAATCTCTAGTGAGCTAGTGTTTGATCTTTGCCAATAGGTTCCTTAGTTAGTTTAGTGTTTATCTTATTAAGTCAAGTATTTGCTCTGACGTCCCAAGGTGTCTCTATTCAAAGCTAGGGTAGAGATAGTTAGAATATAATTAAGCGTGGTGCTTAGTTATAGACTTACGTTCAGATACGGCTGGACCCCGGATAGCTGTGGTAGCAAGCAGGTGGTGATAGCCCTGTGCGCCTTGAATTCCACCACGTAGTTGGCCCGTTTAACAGTAAGGCTCATTGTGCTAGCGTTCAACCTAAGTCAGTGGTAAAGGCTAGTACGCCTCGATACTTGATAAGATAGGAATAAAACCTTTACTTAACTTAGGCTTTATTAACATTTGCCTGTCCTGCTTCGTAACTATCTTGCTTCGTAGTTATCTTGCTTCGTGGTTATCTAGGATTAGTAGTTAGTTTATTAGTTAGTTATATTAGTTATCCTTAGTTACCCCCTATCTACCCACCTTACCTTAACCATCCATTTCATCCTTACCTATCCACCCATATATTCTTTCTAGCCTTTCATCCCCCTCTCTTCCCTTTCTCTTTTCTTCGACTCTCATCCCCTCCTTGACTCGACTCATACACCACCCTAGCCTTCCCTTGGGATCAAATAAATCGACACCTGGTACTCCCAGGCGAAGTGCTACTACGATAGTTCTGTGCGCTTGCAGAATCTCCTCTTGGTAGATTGCAACCTCTCTAGCTAGCTCCTACTAGTGTCGGATTGACAACCCCATTTGACATTAATAGATAGCTGCTTTAGCTTCACTCCTTTAGGTATAGTGACCGGGACTTGCTACAAGCACTTTTGACGTCGTTGCCAGGAATAGATTTCATAGTCTACCCCTAGTAACAACGTTAGCAAGTGCCAACAAGCATTTCTGGGCCGTTACCGGGAATAGTGCCTAGCTTTGTCTTTAGTGAAGTTAAGAACTACCAACAACCACATAAAGTCTAAAAAAACTCACTCTTGGAAACATTCCCCTTGGGGGCAATTTTCAATAAAAAGAGAGGGGAAAAGGACTTAAGAAAGTAAAACGGAGCTAGGTCTGCCTATCGGAGTCAAGCAAATGTACATGAGTCCAAAGTGCAAGTTAGAAGCTTCAGGTATATACTCAAAAGAGTGAATGAATGCTCTAAAGAGTGCTGATCCGACTACTAATCAACAAGCAAAAATGCTAGCAAAAGCTCAAACTGATCACCGAATACAAGATATGAATGCATAAGCCAAGTGAGCAGTTGTAAGCCGTTCAGAAAGGAGTTTCACCATCAAAATAGCACTAAACATGTGTAGACAGGAAGTCAAACAAGTGCTAAACATTTGTATGCAAGGTGAACTACCCCTAGCACAGTTCAATCATCATGCTATTGAATGAAACATAGACTTGTGTTTTTCAGATTTATCGGAGAATTTGCAGCGGTTATTACACAAGTTTAAATTCAGCATGTGATTGTGAGAGGTTGAAAGATTGTCATTGCCTAACTTTTGAACCGTGCTAAGCCTATGCATATGCAATCTGAAGCTTAAAGCATCGGTTTTGGTCTTACACTCCACGGCTCAAGTTTAACTCAAAGTTCTATGAGATTCAGAACTTGGTTCATGTGACCTAGAGACATAGCAAAGTGAACAATCCACGCAAGTGAATGATTCAGAACTAGAGACATAGCAACCTAGCATATATGAAATAGCTCATGTGACCTCAACACATCCTACACATGCTAGTTGCCAAACTCAATGGTGAACATGTATCAAGTTTTAAGTTCATTAGTCATGTTCATCATTCTGAAAAATATAGCTTAGCTCACAACATGTATCAGTGATCAACGAGAGCCTAAGCTACAAGCATCATCATATATCATCGAAGCATACACTAATCAGAGCATAAATTCATTCTAAGGAATATAGACATGAAGCTTGAAAATGCAAGATATATACATGATGAAGTTAGAATCGGAGCCAAAACAAAACCAAAAAGACTCAAGACCCAAAAACAAAAGGATCAGAAAGTCAGTCTATTGTACAATAGTCACAATGCTTCCCCCATCTAAAAGGGGAAACACACACCAAGCTCACCTCTCAACCTGGCAAAAGTTGAGAGATCCAATGGCTTGGTGAAAATATCCGCAACCTGGTTATGGGTGTCTACATGCCTAAGATCAATGTCACCTTTCTCATAGTGATCACGAAGAAAGTGAAAGCGAACATCGATGTGTTTAGTCTTAGAATGAAGAACACGGTTCTTTGCTACACTAATGGCAGAAGTGCTGTCGCAAAGCAAAGGGACCCGACTGAAATCTAGACCAAAATCACGCAATGTAGCAACCATCCATAAAAGCTACGAAGCGCAAGAAGCAGCGGCAACATACTCGGCTTCTGTAGTAGACTGCTACGTTTGACTGTTTGCGAGAAGACCACGAGACCAAAGAAGAGCCAAGAAACTGACAAGTCCCAGAGGTAGACTTGCGCTCAAGCTGACAGCCGGCAAAATCCGCATCAGAATTACCACAAAGCAAAAGAGTCGAAGAGGAAGAGTACCAAAGTCCAAACTCAGGAGTGTATTAGAGGTACCTCATGATGCGCTTGACCGCTTGCTTGTGGGAAGTCCGAGGACGCCTGAAAAGGAGCGCACAGACACACAGAAACTGTATATCCGACCTCGTCGCCGTAGGTACAGGAGCGAGCCGATCATGCTCTTGTACTCCTTGTGATCAACCAGCTCTCCGTCCTGGTCCGCATCCATCGCAGCAGTCGTCGGCATGGGCGTCGTAAGAGGCTTGGCCTCGCCCATGTCGAATTTCTTCAGGATGTCCTTCGTGTATTTTCCTTGATGCACGAACGTCCCGTCTCAGATTTGCTTAATTTGCAACCCGAGGAAGAAAGTCTACTCGCCCATCATACTTGCGGATACATGGGTGTATGCCGAGTCTCTGAGTGATGAGTGATTGTCAACTCGGATGATGCGAATGTTCTTTGGCTTGTGTTGTGCAGGTGTCGAGCATGGATACAGTGATCAAAGGCAAGGTGAAGGTCAAGTAGAGACGTGTCGTGCTGAGGGACCGAGAGTGGCGAAGGGCGGACGTGAGGCTTAGACTGAGGGACTGGTGGCCCGAGGATCAGCTGTGGTGGCTGACAGCCTGGGACAGCGACGAGCGAAGACTTGCGTCATGTGTTGCCTAAGTCGAGGACTTGGGGACACGTGTCGGTGGACGGGTGCACGGGCGGTGCATCCCTTCTACAGCTTCGGTTTGGTGGTAGAGCCAGAGAAAAACCATCGGTGGACGGTTTCCAGGTTTGGGCCTCAAAACCTGGGTGCTGATGGTTTCTGAGTTTGGCCACAAAACTCGGGCTGAGGACGGTTTCCAGGTTTGGGCCTCAAAACCTGGGCGCTGCGGGTTTGCTGAGTTTGGGCCTCAAAACTCAGATGCTGGTCGGCTGGTTTCCCGGTTTTGGGCCTCAAAACCGGGGTTGGCTGGAAAGGCTGGTTTCCCGGTTTGGGCCACAAAACCAGGGGTGCAGAGCGAGGGCGGCATGTGGCGGCAATCGGGAGGTTGCGTCGAGGCAACGCTACGAGTTGTGTGGGCGTGGCCGTCGGATCACCACCTACCACGAGTTGGTCCAGAATAACCCTAGGGTTTAGTTGGTTCGCTCTGTAATTAGTGAGGGGTAGAGTAGGAATTAGAATTAGGATAAGTAGAGGGAGACACCCTCCTCCCATTCTATCTCAGTCATTTGCTCTTTGCTTCTAGGGTTTCCTGCTCTCCCAATCCCCTGCTGTGGCTAGCTGAGATCCGCAGAGAACCATACCTCTGTGTACTGGAGATTTTGAGGAAGTGAGGCCATAACCTCACTGTTGTAGGTGTGTAGCCACACGGTTGCAGATCCATGTTGATTCGCGTTTTGGTTCGTGTTCTTCAGGTTCTTCGTTTCTCCGCGATTTTCCCATCACTCGATCTCCCTCCCTACTGCGTCTTTGCGAAATCCGTTTGAATCAACTTGTTCGTTTTTGAAAGGAGATCATTTCCACCGAAGGAATTCATCTAGCTCCTCACGAACAAGTAGATCGGGTTATTTCGTTTCGTGGCACTTTTTCGTTCATACTCCTCCCCTTTCGATTCCCGGTGATTGGATCAATTTGAGCGGATGATTTCTTGGGATAGTCTTCTAACTACCTCGAGATCATCCTCTCCAAGTTTGGGAACGTGGGATGGAGGTTTGATTTGATTTTGGGAGGATCCGTGTAAGTGGCGACCGAATTCGCCCTCTCTGTGTGTGGCGGACAGTCCGCCACCCAGCGCGGGCAGTCCGCGCGTCGGGGACGAGCCGGACCAGTGGCTCTGTTCTTCGGCCGTTGGCTTTTGTTGACTGGCGGACAGTCCGCCGTTGGTTTTCGCGGACAGTCCGGGAACTGTCCAGTGGACTTCAGCAGCACTGCGGTTTTGCTCATTTGGCCGGCGGACAGTCCGCGACATGAGCCCGGAGAGTCTGCCACTGGGCAGACAGTCCGCGACCGTACTGCCGGACAGTCCGAGACTTGCCTGAAGGTTGCGGTTTAGTGCGTTTGCTCTCCCGGCTTGTTCGCTTGGTTTTCGGACATCTCGTTTGGTCCTAGAGCTGACCAAGGAACCTCTCTAGGTATCTTTGCTACTTGTTAGCATAGGTATTTAGGGATTTCTCGACATAGCCGTCTATCTACGTTTGGGACTTGTTTTTGAGGACGAACTTGTGCCCGGTGCTTTTGCCGTTTGGTTCGTAACCGTTGTGTGGTGTTCCGCTGTGATCCTAGGGATCATCCACCCTCTTCCAAGGGTCGTGAGCATCACAGTTTGGTCATAGCTTTGGGGTTGATTTTGGGACATTTGACCAAAGCTTCGAGAGAAATTTTTGAGCTCCCATTCACCCCCCCTGGTCGCCTTGCTAGTGCTTCTCTGTCCTTCAATTGGTATCAGAGCGGTTAAGGATCTTCCACCTTAGCCGGTTCCAGATCCACAGAAGGCGACATGGATCGCGGCGTGGGCAAACCAGCGTTTTTCGATGGGACGAACTATGCGTATTGGAAGATAGCATGTCGGCCTATCTGCAGAGTATGGGTGCTTCCATTTGGGATATTTGCAACTCTGCTGATTATGTGGTCTTGGCTGCTCGTGTGACTCAGCGTCAGATCGATGATCACGATGCCAATAGCCGAGCCCGTAATGCTCTTTTCTCATGTTTGAGCATGACGGAGTTTGATCGCGTTTCTCACCTCGCTACGGCTCGGGAGATTTGGGCATCCCTCATGCGTTTCCATGAGGGAACCTCTCAAGTAAAAACCCGTCTCTATGAGTCGCACAAGCGAGAGTACGAGAACTTTTGACATATGCGTGGCGAGAGCATAGAGAGTTTATTCGCTCGCTTTCAGGTGATTGTCAACAGGATGAGGGCTAACAAGGAGTTGTTGCCTTTCGACGATCATGAGAGAGCTTTGAAGCTTTTGCATACTCTCGATCGGTCGGTGTGGGATTCCAAGGTTCAGGCGATCATCAAATCGGCTAACTATGAGACCCTCACGTGCGACGAGCTCTTCAGTAAGCTCAAGTCCAGTGAGATTGACGCCATGGCGAGGGCTTCTTATGAAAATCCTTCTGGCCCATCGATGGCTTTGGTTTCTGGCTCTTCTGCTAACCCCTCTGGAGGATTTGCACTTTCTTCACTGTTTTCTGTCATAGAGGATCAGCTGGAGTCTTTGGGGGATGACGAGTTGGCTTTGCTTGCCAACCGGTTCTCGCGGTTCCACAACATCCGCATGAACCGTCGCCGCGGAGGAGGACGCTCGGGCTGTTTTGAGTGCGGCAACCCCAACCACTTCATCGCCAATTGCCCGAAAAATAACAAGCAGACCTTCGGCAAGGCGGATCATGGGCACAAGTATGACTTCAGTAAGCGCAAGGAGAAGTATGTCCCCGCGAAGCACAAGCGGAAGGGCGGCTTCGACAAGGAGTACATCAAGACGAAGTACTTGGAGAAGGCCCAGGCTGAGCAGCGTGCTTTCTTCGCCACGCTCAGCGACGTCGACGACTCGGATGACGACTCCGCTTGCTCAAGCGACGACGAGTCCGAGAAGAAGAAGAGGATCGAGGACAAGCCGAACGGCCTCTGCTTCTTCGCCGACGATGACGGCTTCTGCACCATGGCCCTCGGCAAGGAGGTCGACGACGAGCTGGTGGACACCCCTCGGAACGACGACGACGACGACGACACCTCCCAGGTATCTCAGACCACCAACAAGCTCTCTGCTGAGGTCGAGAAACTCACTGAAGCGCTCCTTAGTCAGGATAAGTTGCTTAGGTGAGCCGCTAAAGAGCGCAAGGAGTTTAGGCAGAAGTGGGAGGATACGGTGAAGGAACTTGAATCTGTCAAGTCCACCGTGGTTGTCACCGAGGAGGAGTGTGAGATGTGCACCACACACATGACTGACCTTCTACTTTGAGAAGCAAGTATGCTGTGTTGGTAGGAGAGGTGGATGAGCTGAAGGCTAGATCTTCGCTGTTGGGTGCGTGCAAGTCCTGTGCGGGCTTGCAATCTGAGTTGGCAGAGAAGAATGCCAAGATTGTGTTCTTGAAGAGGCCAACTCAGGTAGCACATTGTGAGCTAGGTGTGTTTCTTTGTGAGGGTTTGGAGATGGAGATCGCTAATGTGAAGCATATGACAAGATGCAAACCGAGGAGGAAAACACATACTTCGGACCTCTTGTCATGGGTGTCTAGCGGTGAGCCACAGCTCGGGATGATGATCTCCCAATTCAAGCGAGCTGCTGGAGGTCTGGTGTAGGCTTTGCTCCGGGTGTTGATCTTTCTCCTCTTTTGGGAAGATTGGAGAGTCCGAGTGGTCTAAACCCATGTGAGAAGCCCAACTCCACCACTACTCCCAAACTTACCAAGCTTCCACCCAAAGAGCATCTCAAGCCTAACACCAAGGATGGGGTCTTTGTTGAGCCTCCGAGAGCTCCACCAAGAAACAATCATGGGCTCCCTAAACCAAACCACCTCAAGAACAAGCTTGACACCATGCCACCCCATCCAGGAGGAGCTTATGCCACAGAAGGGCAAAGTGATCCACACCCACTACCGTGAGTACCAACAACCCCCTTGAGAGCGGTGATGTACCATTGTGAGCACTGTTGGAGAGATGGACACTGAGTGAGTTTTGCTTTCGGTGCAAGAGAGACGCGCGTCGTGCAAAGAGATGAACAACACGGACATGTACCATCCTTTCCATGATGTACATGTGCCGAATGTTCAGAGGAGATATCCGAGGAGAGCTGCTAGGCCTAGAGGTCCATAACCTCAAGTTCCTAGGCCTAGGCCGCGTACAGGACGTGCCCGACGGGAGCCTGCAGTTGTGGGCTATGGACCCCGTGGCGGTGGCTTTGTAGTTGAGCATTTTCCCCCACCGCATTTTGAGTATCGCGATGGATGCTCCTCCCTTAGCGGACCACGTTTTTTCTAAACTGTGGTGATCGCTTCCTCCATAGGTGTGCTAGGAATGGTTTTTCTGCTAACCGTTCTTTTGAGCAGCCGGCCCAACACTGGTATCCCCTTACTTCACTAACCCCAGTGTTGGACCGTATGCTCACCGTATGTCTTTTTAATTGATGTAGGTAAAACATTGAAGAACGTTGGTTGGTGGATTCCGGTTGCTCGAGGCACATGACCGGAAACGCCAAGTGGTTCTCCAGTCTTAGTCCGGTCGCCGGAAAGGAGTTTATCACCTTCGGCGACAATAGCAAAGTAAGGTATTGTCTCGTGGGTCGGTGCGGGTTAATGGCACTTTGTGTTGCGCGATGTTGCTCTTGTTTCTAACCTGCATTTTAACCTTCTTTCTGTTTCACAACTTTCGATGATGACTATGAGATTCGTTTTAAACCGAATCTCAGTCGCATTTTGGATCCTGAGGGCAACCTTGTTTGTGGGATTTCGCCCTTTGGAAAAGTCTTTCGTGCGGATTTCTCGGAGTCGTTTGGAGTTTCTCGTTGTCTTTTGGCTGGACCTTCCTCCTCTGATCTTTGGAAGTGGCATAGGAGACTAGGACATTTGAGCTTCGACTTGCTTGCAAGACTTAGTTCACTTGGCCTAATCCGAGGATTTCCCAAGTTATCCATGGAGAAGGATCTTGTTTTGCCATTCTTTGTAGACATGGGAAGATGGTTGCCGCTCCCCACCATCCAGTGACTCAGGTCATGACTAAGTGCCCTGGAGAGCTTTTGCATATAGACCTTGTCGGTCCGGCTCGGGTGAGCTCGGTTGGGGGGAAGTGGTATGTGCTTGTTGTGTTGACGATTTTTGAGATATTCGTGGGTTTTCTTTTTAGCTGAGAAAACTAAGACTTTCTCCTCTGCTTGCAATCTGATTTTGCGTCTTCAGAATGAGTTCCCTTTGAACTCAATGCGAGCTATTAGGAGTGATAATGGTTCTGAATTCAACAATTCGGATTTTGAGAAGTTTTGTAACTCCTTGGGTTTAGAGCACCAGTTTTCTTCTCCCTACACACCCGCCTCAGAATGGTGTTGTAGAAAGGAAGAATCGGACCCTTGTAGACATGGCCAAGACGATGCTCGATGAGCATAGGACTCCTAGGCGATATTGGGCCGAGCCATGAGCACTGCATGCTACATTTCCAATCGCATTTTTCCTCTCGAGCTTTCTTCAAAAAGACTTCTTATGAGTTGCGTTTTGGAAAACTGCCTAAGGTGAGTTATTTTAGAGTTTTCGGTTGCCATTGTTTTATACTCAAAAAGGGCAACATGGATAAATTTGAGTCTCGATCTTCTGACGGTGTGTTTTTGGGTTATGCCACTCACACTCGAGCTTATCGTGTTCTTAACCTTGACACTAACCGAGTCATGGAGACATCCGATGTCACCTTCGACGAGACCATGGTTTGTCCTTCTTCTCGTTTTGAGCGTGCAGGTGATCATGAGGTTGGCGAGCCTCTTTTCGATGATGAAGAAGAAGGTGCTGAAGGGAAAGATGACCCAACACCTCCTCCACCTGCTGTGCCGCAAAGAGCGGCTCCTATGACGACTCACGGCCCCGAAACATCTTCTTCTTCTGGGGGCCGTGGGATCCGCCACCTCGAGCGGTACCCTTTGTACCCAGGGAGGCACCAGCTTCTATTGAGGGGGAGGCCACATCGGCAAGGGAGGTCGCCATGACACACACAGCGCCAGCACCCGCCTCAACAGATGATCGGGCAGCATCGACGAACGCGTCACCCGGTCAAGGCAAATCTCTCACTTTGCTCATTCTACATTTGTTGCTGATTTTGATCCCCGGGATGTTGGACACGCTTTGACGGATCCGGATTGGGTCAATGCCATGCATGAGGAGCTTGAGAACTTTGAGAGAAATCGGTTTTGGTTCTAGTATCTCCACCTTCTGAGTGTCACTCAATTGGGACAAAATGGGTTTTCAAAAACAAACAGGGAGAAGATGGCCATGTTGTGAGAAACAAGGCCAGACTCGTAGCCCAGGGATATAGTCAGAAGGAGGGATAGACTATGAGAAGACGTTTGCTCCTGTAGCTCGTTTGGAGGCTATTAGGATACTCTTGGCTTTTGCTGCATCCAAAGGTTTCAAACTTTTTCAAATGGATGTCAAGAGTGCCTTCTTAAACGGCTACATAGAAGAGGAAGTTTATGTGAGCACCCGTTTTGAAAATCCCAAGTTTCCAAACCATGTCTTTAAACTCCACAAAGCTTTGTATGGTTTGAAAACAAACCCCTAGAGCCTGGTATGATAGGTTGAAAACCTTTTTGCTTGCTAAGGCGTTTTAAAATTGGATATGTAGATAAACGCTCTTTCTCTTCTCCTCAAGCAAGGCACTGATACACTCTTGGTCCAAATTTACGTGGATGATATCATTTTCGATGGTTCTTCTCACGCTTTGGTTGCCAAGTTTGCAGATACTATGAGCAGGGAATTTGAGATGAGCATGATGGGCGAGTTGACGTTTTTTCCTCGGATTGCAAATCAAGCAATCTCGAGAGGGAACGTTTGTGCACCAGGGTAAGTATACCAAGGATAACTTGAAGAAATTCGATATGGGTGAGGCCAAGCCTCTTGCAACACCCATGTCGACCACGATGGCCCTGGATGCGGATGTGGATGGAGAAGTTGTGGACCAGAAGGTACCGGAGTATGATCGCGTCGCTGCTGTACCTGACGGCGACACGCCTGGACATTCAGTTCGTGGTGTGTCTCTGCGCGCGCTTTCAGTCGTCGCCGCGCACTTCGCACCGTCAGGCGGTCAAGCGCATTATGAGGTACTTATCCTTCACTCCAGAATTTGGGATTTGGTATTCTGCTTCTCCCTCCCTCCACCCTCTCCCTTTGCAGTTTTTCAGATGCCGATTTTGCTGGATGTCACATTGATCGCAAGTCCACTTCTGGGACTTGTTAGTTTATTGGTTTCTCTCTTGTATCGTGGTCTTCTCGCAAGCAGTCTAGTGTTGCCCGCCCAGTCTACCACGGATGCTGAGTATGTTGCTGCGGCTAGCTGCTGTTCCCAGTTACTCTGGATGATGGCCACTTTGCGTGATTTTGGTCTGAGCTTTTCTCTGCGTTCCTTTGCTTTGTGACAACACGAGTGCGATTAGCGTTGCTAAGAACCCCGTGCTGCACTCGAAGACCAAACACATTGATGTGCGCTTTCATTTTCTGCGAGACCACTATGAGAGGGTGATATCGACCTTCGCCATGTCGATACTCATCATCAGTTGGCTGATATTTTCACCAAGCCTTTGGACCAATCAACTTTTGCTAGGTTGAGAGGTGAGCTTGGTGTGTGTTTCCCCTTTTAGATGGGGGAAACATTTTGGATCTTGTATCATACACTGATTTATTGATTTTCGATTGGTATCCTTCTTTTGCATCTTTGCATTTCATCCTGCATATTTACATTCAGAGCTTCACGTATATAGTCTGAACAATGTAACTATGCTCTGTGTAGTATTTGCTCCGATGCTTTATGATGATGTTGTAGCTTATGCTCTTTCTGATCACTGTTACATGTTGTGAGCTGAGCTATTTTTGAATGGTGAATTTGATTAATAAACTTAAATTTGCAAATGTTCACCATTGAGATATGCAACTAGCATGTGTAGAATGTGTAGAAATCACTTGTGCTTTTCATATATGCTAGGTTGCTATGTCTCTAGTGTTGAGTCATTCACTTGCTTGGTATGCTCATATTCTGCTTAAAATCTGAACCAAGTTAAGTGAATTGGAAAGATCGAGATGGGATTGCTTGTCAGCACATCACATTTCGAGACTGTTTCTCATTGCACTTTGAGTTAAACTTGAGCTGTGTAGTGTATGACCGAAAACTGTTGCTTTAAGCTTCTAATTGCTTTTGCATAGGCTTCGCACAGTTGAAAAGTTAGGCAATGACAAGCTTTCAACCTCTCTCAATCACATGCTGAATTTTAAACTTGTGTAATTTCACCGCTAGAACTCCGATTAAAATTTGAAATCACAAGTGTATGTTTTCATCTCTTCATGGTCAATTGGTGTCACATGATGATTGAACTGTGCTAGGGGTAGTTCACCTTGTATACATGTTTAGCAATTGTTGGACTTCCTGTCTATACATGTTTAGTGCTATTTTGATGGTGAATATCTTTTTGGCTCAAAGCTGCTCATTTTGCTCTCATGTTCATATTTCGTATCTAGTGATCAGTTTGAGCCTTTGCTAGCTTCTTTTGGATGTTGTTGAGTCATCGGATCAGAACTGTGTAGAGCATCCTTGCACTCTTTGATTATATTCCTGAAGCTGCTAACTTGCATTTGACTCATATGCATTCTGGAAGGGAAGAAATTTGCTTGTTGGCACTTGTGTTGGTGCATTTTTTTATGGGGGAGAACTTTGAGTAGTGCTTTATTGCTTGCTGGTGCATTTTCAACTAAGGGGGAGAAATTGCAAATCATATGCCCCGGAGTTCAACTAAGGGTGGTTGTGTGCACTATGCAAGGGGAAGCTTGCTCATGATGAGTTCTTGAAATTTCCAATTAGTTCGGAGAGTTTGTGCTAGTTGTGTTGAGCCTCTGCCTCTTTCTTGAGGGACTAGCATTCGACTTTTAGATTTTCAATTGGTGTCGAGCTTTCTTGCTAGTTGTGTTGAGCCTCTATGCCTCTATCTTGAGGGACTAGCATTTTTGCTTCGCTTTTTCAATTGGTATTTGCTAGCGGTGTTGAGCCCATTCTGCCTCTTCTTGAGGGCTAGTTTTGCTTTGCTTGATTTTCAGTTCAGTCTTCACTTTGTATCAAGTTTTCCTGTTAGCGGTGTTGAGCCTGTTCTACCTCTTCTTGAGGGCTAGCTTTGCTTTGCTTGGTTGCGTCGAGCCGTTGCCCATGTTTTTTGGGAACCAGTTGTTTTGCTCTTTCCACTTGACCTTTTTCGCTTTGCTATGCTTTTGGGTCATTTGGTCGAGTTCTCTCTCCTTCTTCCTTCTTCCTTCTTCTTTCATTATGATTTGTGTTGGTAGTTGACAATTCACTCATCAAGGGGGAGATTGCGGATACATGGGTGTATGCCGAGTCTCTGAGTGATGAGTGATTGTCAACTGGGATGATGCGCATATTCTTTGGCTTGTGTTGTGCAGGTGTCAAGCACGGATACAGTGATCAAAGGCAAGGTGAAGGTCAAGTAGAGACGTGCCGTGCCGAGGGACCGAGAGTGGTGAAGGGCGGATGTGAGGCTTGGACTGAGGGACTGGTGGCCCGAGGATCAGCTGTGGTGGCTGACAACCTAGGACATCGACGAGCGAAGACTTGCGGTCATGTGTTTCCTAAGTCGAGGACTTGGGGACACGTGTCGGTGGACGGGGTGCACGGGCGGTGCATCCCTTCTACAGCTTCGTTTGGTGGTAGAGCCAGAGAAAAACCATCGGGTGGACGGTTTCCAGGTTTGGGCCTCAAAACCTGGGTGCTGATGGTTTCCGAGTTTGGCCACAAAACTCGGGCTGAGGACGGTTTCCAGGTTTGGGCCTCAAAACCTGGGCGCTGCGGGTTTGCTTAGTTTATGCCTCAAAACTCAGATGCTGGTCGGCTGGTTTCCCGGTTTGGGCCTCAAAACCGGGGGTTGGCTAGAAAGGCTGGTTTCCTGGTTTGGGCCACAAAACCGGGGGTGCAGAGCGAGGGCGGCACGTGGCGGCAATCAGGAGGTGGCGTCGAGGCAACGCTACGAGTTGTGCGGGCGTGGCCGTCGGATCACCACCTACCACGAGTTGGTCCAGAATAACCCTAGGGTTTAGCTGGTTCTCTCTGTAATTAGAGAGTGGTAGAGTAGGAATTAGAATTAGGATAAGTAGAAGGAGACACCCTCCTCCCATTCTATCTCAGTCATTTGCTCATTGCTTCTAGGGTTTCCTGCTCTCCCAATCCCCTACTGTAGCTAGCTGAGATCCGCAGAGAACCATACCTCTGTGTACTAGAGATTTTGAGGAAGTGAGGCCGTAACCTCACTGTTGTAGCGTGTGGTAGCCACACGGTTGCAGATCGAATTGTTGATTCACGTTTTGGTTCGTGTTCTTCGCGTTCTTCATTTCTCCACGATTTTCCCGTCACTCGATCTCCCTCCCTACTGCGTCTTTGCGAAATCCATTTGAATCAACTTGTTCATTTTTGAAAGGAGATCATTTCCACCGAAGGAATTCATCTAGTTCCTCACGAACAAGTAGATCGGGTTGATTTCGTTTTCGTGGCGCTTTTTCATTCATACTCCTCCCTTTCGATTTCCCGGTGATTGGATCAATTTGAGCGGATGATTTCTTGGGGATAGTCTTCTAACTACCTCGAGATCGTCCTCTCCAAGTTTGGGAATTTGGGATTGAGGTTTGATTTGATTTTGGGAGGATCCGTGTAAGTGGCGACCGAATTCGCCCTCTCTGGGTGTTGGCGGACAGTCCACCACCCAGGGCGCAGACAGTCCGCGCGTCGGGGACGAGTCGGACCAGTGGCTCTGTTCTTCGGCCGTTTGGCTTTTGGTTGACCGGCGGACAGTCCGCTGTTGGTTTTTGCGGACAGTCCGTGAACTGTCCAGGGGACTTCAGCAGCACTGCGGTTTTGCTCATTTGGCCGGCGGACAGTCCGCGACCTAAGCCCGGACAATCTGCCACCGGGCAGATAGTCCGCGACCATACTGCCGGACACTCCGGGACTTGCCTGAAGGTTGTGGTTTAGTGCGTTTGCTCTCCCGGCTTGTTCGCTTGGTTTCCGGACTTCTTGTTTGGTCCTAGAGCTGACCAAGGAACCTCTCTAGGTATCTTTGCTACTTGTTAGCATAGGTATTTAGGGATTTCTCGACGTAGCCGTCTATCTACGTTTGGGACTTGGTTTTTTGAGGGACGAACATGCGCCGGTGCTTTTGCCGTTTGGTTCGTAACCGTTGTGTGGTGTTCCGCTGTGATCCTAGGGATCATCCACCCTCTTCCAAGGGTCGTGAGCATCACAGATTTGGTCATAGCTTCTGGGGGTTGATTTTGGGACATTTGACCAAAGTTTCGAGAGAAATTTTTGAGCTCCCATTCACCCCCCCCCCCCTGGTCGCCTTGCTAGTGCTTTGTCGGTCCTTCAATACTCATCTCGAACTCCCTGCTCATAGTATCTGAAAACTTTGCAACAAGTGCATGAGAGGAGCCACCAAAGATGATGTCATCCACGTAAATCTGGACTAACAGGGTATTGTTGCCTTGCTTGAGGAGAAACAAAGTTCTATCGACCCGTCCCATTTTGAAACCCTTGGAGAGTAAAAAGGTTTTCAAACGATCATACCACGCTCTCGGGGCTTGCTTCAAACCATACAGAGCTTTTGAAAGTTTATAAAGAAGGACCGAGAGTGCTACCAGAAAGCGACCAGAGGGGGTGAATGGGAGCTTCAAAATTTCCTATCGGAAACTTGTCGCCACTGTCCCGATAATCAACCCCAAAAGCAAACCCTAGAGCTCGCAAGTGTCCCACGACCCTAGAGATACGGTGGATGCTTCCAAGAAGCACAGCGAGACACTTCACGACTCTAGAAACTCAACGCAAAAGCCAGAAATCAAAACCGACAATGAACGAACAAATCGCAGACGAAATAGTGCGGAACCGGTATTGACCGGACTCACACTGCGTCCGGTCGAGTACTACCGGACGCGTCCGGTCTCGCGAAAACCGTTTTCAGAGCTTACTGGATGTAACCGGACTCTCGGAGTGGGAGCGTCCGGTCGAAGTGCCCAGCGTCCGGTCAAGAAAGAACACACGAGGAACAGTGTCACGAGCGAGTCCGGTCACTGATCAAGTGGAGCGTCCGGTCATCATCAGTGAAACCGCAGAGGACATTCAACCACCGGACGCGTCCTGTCACCCCGAAACTGCACTGTTATTTCACCGATTCGACTTGATCTCACCCAAAACAAATCCTCTAGGAATCAAACTTGGTGAGAGGAGTCACAAGGAGGATAGTGAGCTATCTCTAAGAGATCATGGCTCGAACCTATCTCCAAATCGATGAATCGAAGAAATTCGGGGAAGGGAGAAAAACTTGACCCAAACAAAAATCAACCGATCTACTATCTCGTGAGGTTAAAGGTGAAATTCCTTCGGTGGAAAGAAGTTCCTCACGATCTAGAACAACTTGGTTCAAACGGATTTGCAAGAGGCGCACCAAGCAAAGAGATCGATCAACGGGAAAAATGTGGAGAAAAGCAATCCGCGAAGAACACAAACAAAATGCGAATCACACGCATGAAGTTGCAACCGTGTGGCTACCACACACTACAATAGTGATATTACGGTCTCACTTCCTCAAAATCTTACGGACACAGAGGTATTGTTCTCTTCTCTGTGGATCTTAGGTTCGCTACACAGCAGGGAATGGGAGAGCAGGAAACCCTAGGTGGAAAATAGCAAATGACTGAGATATTTGGGGAGGTGGGTGTCTCCCCCTACTTATACTAATTCTAGTTCCCACTCTACCCTTAACTAATTACAGAGCGAACCAGCTAAACCCTAGGGTTATTCTGGACCAACTCATGGTAGGTGGTGATCCGACGGCCACGCCCGCACAATAGGTAGCGTTGCCTCGACGCAACCTCACCGATTGCCGCCACGTGCCGCCACCGCTCTGCCGTCCTTTTCACGGACTCTGCCCCCGGTTTTGTGGCCGAAACCGGGAAACAGGCCTTCACGTCCACCCCCGTTTTTGAGGCCCAAACCGGGAAACCAGCCGCCCATCGCCTGAGTTTTGTGGCGTAAAGTCAGAAACCCGCCAGCGCCCAGGTTTTGAGGCCCAAACATGGAAACCGTCTGTTGACGGTCCTTAAACCCCTGTTTTACCGTCAACATTTGACCCTAAAGTCCACCAAAAAGGCATGAAATGTAGTCAAATAGGTTTCAAACTAACCAAATTCCACATGTCCATAGAATTTTATTTGAATGCAGGATTTGAACCAAATTTGGACATTTTGACCCACCAGGAGACGAGCCCACTCAACAGGGCCCAAATGGGCCTAAGAGGGTGGCGCTCGCCACCCCTAGGTGGCGCCCGCCAGCTCCAAGTGGCGCCCGCCACTTGGGTTGGCCGAACATCACCCCCTACCACGTCACCGATCCGTGTGACCTCCCTAGGGCCAAATCTTGGCCCTTGGTCACTAGGTCAGTGGCATCGGACGGCTCAGGATGAAGTGGCGCGGATCAAGGCTGATGGGCGGTTACTCAGACATGCACCCGAACTCCAAACCGCCTCGGACCACCTCCTGGATGCCGTTGATGCAGAGGCGGTTCATCCAACGGCCAGTGCCCTGGCGGCCGCCAGTAGGGAGTGGCGCCCGCCACCTGACCTAACAATAGGTCGGGTGGGCTGCCCCCTATAAGAACCCCCTCACTCCTCAAGCTATAAATACCCCCCTGGAGGCACCTCTCCATTCGTACCATTCCAAGCAAAGCAACTCCAAGCTAGAGAAGTGAGAGTTAGGTTAGAAGCTTAGAGAGCTTAGGCAAGTAGGTAGCTAGTTGAGCAAGGCATCTTCGTCCTCGCGGTAGCGCTGCTCAAGGCTTAGCTCAAGAGTAGAGGCGTGCGAGTAATCGGTCCTGGAGCTGGGAAGAGTCTTCCTTCATCTTCAGTTCAGGTTTTGCTCTTGTTACTCAAGCACTTTACTTTATTCTATTTTATCATTTCAAGTATTACTTTATTCTACTTATCAGTATTGAGTGGTATACTTGATTGATTGCTTGAGTGCCTAGCTATCCTACAGTTCAATTCACTTAGCCATAGTAGTTAATCTCTAGTGAGCTTAGTGTTTGATCTTTGCCAATAGGTTGCTTAGTTAGTTTAGTGTTTATCTTATTAAGTCAAGTATTTGCTCTAATGTCCGCAAGGCTGTCTCTATTCAGAGCTAGGATAGAGATAGTTGGAATATAGTTAAGCGTGGTGCTTAGTTATAGACTTACCTTCAGATACGGCTGGACCCCCCCGATAGCTGTGGTAGCAAGCAGGTGGTGACAGCCCTGTGCGCCTTGAATTCCACCACGTAGTTGGCCCAGTTTAACAGTAAGGCTCGTTGTGCTAGCGTTCAACCTAAGTAAGTGGTAAAGGCCAGTACACCTCGATACTTGACAAGATAGGACTAAAACTATACTTAACATAGTTGCTTATTGTCTTTTGCCTGCCCTGCCTCGTAACTATCTTGCTTTGTAGTTATCTTGCTTAGTGGTTACCTAGTAGTTAGTTATCTTAGTTACCTTTAGTTATCCTTAGTTATCGTAATCCTCTCTATCTACCTATCCATCCACCTTACCTTAGCCATCCTTTTCATCTTACCTAGCCACCAATATATTCTTTCTAGCCTTTCATCTTCCCTTCTCCCCTTTTCCTTTTCTCTTTTATTTGACTCTCATCCCCTCCTTGACTCAACTCATCCACCATCCTAGCCTTCCCTTGGGATCAAATAAATCGACACCTGGTACTCCCAGGAGAAGTGCTACTACGATAGTTCTGTGCGCTTGCAGAATCTCCTCCTAGTAGATTGCATTCTCGCTAGCTAGCTCCTACTAGTGTCGGGACTGACAACCCCGCTTGGCATTAGTAGATAGCTACTTTTAGCTACCCTATCCTAGGTGTAGCTAAGAACTACCAACAAGCATTTCTAGCGCCGTTGCCGGGAAGGCAATCGGTGTATCGGTTGAGTCCGTGTCGAATTTATCTTCGCTTAAGCTCTCGCTTAGCGAATCCCATCCTACCCCATTCTTTCTTTCCTTAACTCCTCTTATCTTTTTCCTTCATCTTCTTCAACTTCTTTCTTTCTTATCTCGTTCTATTTTCACGATGGCCAACAAAGCCATTCATGAATTTTCTACTCCTTCTGCCGCTAATGTAGCGACGGGACCAGACGTGATCGATGCCAACCTCAATTTTGAGTTGAGACCGGCTCTGATCACGATGGTCCAAGCTAGCCCGTTCTGTGGCAAGGCTCATGAGGAAGCCAATGCTCACCTCCAACAATTTTTGGAGATTTGCGGCACCTTCACCATTAAGGGATAACCCAGAGGCCATCCGTCTTCGTCTCTTTCCTTTCTCTTTGCTAGGGAAAAGCGAAGCAATGGTTCTATACCGATTGCAACGCTGTAGACACATGGGACAAATGTTCCAATGCTTTTCTCGCCAATTCTTTCCTATGGGCAAGACGAATGCTCTTCGCAACAAAATCTCCAGCTTGACGCAACAAGCCGAGGAATCTATTCCCGAGGCTTGGGAGAGGTTGCAAGAGTATGTCGCTGCTTGTCCGCACCATGGTATGGAGGACTGGCTATTGATCCAGAACTTCTACCATGGCCTAACCCCACTCTCTATAGCCATTTGGATGCCGCCGCCGGCGGTGCATTCTTTTCTCTGAATGTTGCAGATGCTAAGGCTCTCATAGAGAAGATATGGTGTCGAACCAAGGATGGAATGACGAGAGACTACAGCCCCGTAAGCGAGGTATGCATTCCCTTAAGGAGGCGGACATGATCGTGGCCAAGATGGACCTGCTGGCAAAGAAGCTGGACAACTATGAGAAGATGAACCAACAAGAGAGTGTCCAATCTCTGGAATCTTACATGACTTGTGAAGTCTGTGGAGAAACCGGACATTCTGGGAACTACTGCCCCAAGCTACATGAAGATTTGAACTTCATCAACAACAGCAACGGTTTCCGTCAACCAAATCAAGGATGGACTCAACACTCCAACTCTCAAGGTAACAATTCATTCCCCCTCTCTAATTTTCAGAATTCTGATAATTTCTTGTTCTTAAAGAATTTAGTTTACTCACAAGGTAGAACTACTGAATTTTGAATAAGAAATTAATGATGAATGATAAACCCTTGAGAATATAAATGCTAAATTGGAAGATTTCTCATCTGCGCGCTGAAAAATCAACTTAGCTTTAATAAGATGTTAGAAACCCAATTAGCTCAACTTGCTTGCTATCATACCATCTTTTGAATCTGGTAAAATTCCTGCTAAACCTGACATGGAAACTCCTAATATGGTTGAAATAAAATATTTTAACTATTATGAAGATCAAACCATGACTATTAAAAAGGTGATCCTGGTAGTCCCATAATTAGATGCTCAATCTTTGGTGAAGTCTTTAAAAATGCCATGTGTGATTTAGGATCGAGTGTGAACATTTTATCTAAAGATTTTTATGAAAACTCATTCTTTCCACCCATGTCCATCCCATCTGCCTATGTTGTGCTAGCTGATCAATCCACTTGCTATGTAGAAGGAATAGTAAATGATTTACCTGTTCATATTAGAGGCTCCTATGTTCCTGCTGATTTCATAATACTAGATATGGGAAATAGGAAAGATGTGCCTTTAATCTTAGGTAGACCCTTCTTGAATACTGTTAATGCTTGCATATATGTGGGAAGTGCTAAAATTTAAATGACATTAGGAGGGAGGAAGGAAATATTCTCCTTCTCCTGGTCCCGCATATGCCGCTAACGTGCAGGTAGCAAAGCCCGTTCATACCAAGAAGAGGTGCCCAGGAATAAGGTGGAACAGAAAGAAAGAACCACCTCCTCCTAAGTTGTGTGATTCACATAACAAAGGAGAGGTGCCAAAAGAAGAAGAACGAGATGGAGTACTAAGAGAAGAAGTGCCCAAGGAAGAAGATCCACCCGATAAGGATGAAACTCCATGGACCTAAGGTATGGTTTTATTTTTAATTTTTATTTCCCTTCAATTTTCCCTTTTCAAATAAATAACATATGCCATGCATGCAACTAAAAAAAAATCAGTTATCATTAGTTATATGCATAGGTATATATCATATGATAGTTTCCCTTTTCACAACATTAGATAGTTTCCCTTTTAATAAAATGAGAACAAGAGCTCCGACTGAGAAGAAGAAGGCCCTTCACCAAGCAAGAAGCCAGCTTGGGGAGACTCCCGCTCCAATAAGGTATGTCTCAAGCCCTACCCTTTACATTCAGTTCTTAAATTCTATATCTTTTGAATGTCACATGATGCTTGCCTAAGTATCCATTCCATGAATAAAATTGATAAAATATGCTTAAACAAGTTGAAACCTGAATAGGATTTGATATATGTCATGCAAATGCTATTGTTATGGTTTGAATAACTGCTGTCTTATCTAGGTTTAGCTTTTGTGGGTTGCACATGCTTAAACAACTGAATCATGCTTAGTGAGTAAAGTTAGTAAGAAATGGAGTAATTCTTTAAACTTGTTAAGGTGAAATTAGGACCTAATCTGGAGGATTTCTTTTAAAAATTATGAAAACCTTGCTAAAAGTTCCTCCTAGATTTTATCCCATCCCACCACCAGCCAAATATTTGCTAGTCATTAGTCAAAACCACATAGAGCTTTGTTTGTGTTGAGCTTTGTTAGACCTCATAGATCTTAGTAGAGAAGCTTATCATATCTTTTGAATCAAGATTCACGTACACCACCATAAATTGCCTACTTTCCACTTTGGAAGTTTGCAACCACCAAATAAATTGCTTATTCTCTACACCGGAGATATGCAATACCCTGCCAAACATCACATTGCTAGCCTTATGTTTACTCCTACACTGGGAATAAGCATTTCTCCCTCTTCCCCCTTTTTCATTTCAAAAATCCTTTCCTATAGATAACCTGGGGAAATCTAGAGCTAAAAGAGAGAGAGAGAGAGAAAAATGAGCAAAGTAGCTCAAGAAAGGACTATGTCCTGAAGAAAAAAAGTGAGCAAAGTAGCTCAAAAGAGGACTATGTCCTAAGAAAATGTGAGGACACATCTTTTGTCTACTCACTTTGTATCCAAAAAAAAGAGAGAGAATTATCATTAGCTCTAGACCCTAGGAATTAACTAGGAAGGATTATGAAATATCCCTCTATACACTTCCACATAACCACACATGCACATCTTGATCAATTTTTATGATTTGCTGCTCCTTATGATCTGAGTGTCTAGCTTAGCAATAAACATCAGGCAATTTGCTCATGGTTCTTAGCCTACCTATAACTCCACATACCATTCTTTAGAAATAGGAGAGGCTACATTTTGGTCTAAGTGAGGATTTAAACACCATTGAGTGACTGAGTGATCTAGGAGGACTTAAGCAAGTTGTCATCTTTTGAAAACCTTGAAAAACCTCTAGACAGAATCCTAGTCAAACCTAAGCAAGATAAAAGTTTCCTATCTACTGCTTTATTTTCACTTTTGCATGTTTGAAGTGAAAAGCTATAAGCCCCACATTGCTATGATTCATGATATACGCTAAGTTATTTCTTACTATACAATATGCACTTGCATACATCTTAATTTTGCTACCTATCTCATGCTTAATGCTTGAACCGCATTGTTGCTCGAGGACGAGCAACAGGTTAGCTTGGGGAGCTTGTTGACGGTCCTTAAACCCCTGTTTTACCATCCATCACATTTGACCCTAAAGTCCACCAAAAAGCATGAAATGTAGTCAAATAAGTTTCAAACTAACCGAATTCCACATGTCCATAGAATTTTATTTGAATGCAGGATTTGAACCAAATTTGGACATTTTGACCCACCAGGAGACGAGCCCACTCAATAGGGCCCAAATGGGCCTAAGAGGGGTGGCGCCCGCCAGCTCCAAGTGGCGCCCGCCACTTGGGTTGGCCCAACTTCACCCCCTGCAACCTCACCTATCCGTGTGACCTCCCCAGGGCCAATCTTGGCCCTTGGTCACTAGGTCAGTGGCATCGGACGGCTCAGGATGAAGTGGCGCGGATCAAGGCTGATTGGCGTTTACTCAGACATGCACCCGAACTCCAAACCCCGCCTCGGACCACCTCCTGGATGTCGTTGATGCAGAGGCGGTTCATCCAACGGCCAGTGCCCTGGCGACCGCCAGTAGGGAGTGCCGCCCGCTACCTGACCTAACCCTAGGTCGGGTGGGCTGCCCCCTATAAGAACCCCCCTCACTCCCTCAAGCTATAAATACCCCCTGGAGGCACCTCTCCATTCGTACCATTCCAAGCAAAGCAACTCCAAGCTAGAGAAGTGAGAGTTAGGTTAGAAGCTTAGAGAGCTTAGGCAAGTAGGTAGCTAGTTGAGCAAGGCATCTTCGCCCTCGCGGTAGCGCTGCTCACGGCTTAGCTCAAGAGTAGAGGCGTGCGAGTAATCGGTCCTGGAGCTGGGAAGAGTCTTCCTTCATCTTCAGTTCAGGTTTTGCTCTTGTTACTCTCAAGCACTTTACTTTATTCTATTTTATCATTTCAAGTATTACTTTATTCTATTTTATCATTTCAAGTATTACTTTATTCTACTTATCAGTATTGAGTGGTATACTTGATTGATTGCTTGAGTGCCTAGCTATCCTATAGTTTCAATTCACTTAGCCATAGTAGTCAATCTCTAGTGAGCTTAGTGTTTGATCTTTGCCAATAGGTTGCTTAGTTAGTTTAGTGTTTATCTTATTAAGTCAAGTATTTGCTCTGACGTCCGCAAGGGTGTCTCTATTCAGAGCTAGGATAGAGATAGTTAGAATATAGTTAAGCGTGGTGCTTAGTTATAGACTTACCTTCAGATACGGCTGGACCCCCGGATAGCTGTGGTAGCAAGCAGGTGGTGACAGCCCTGTGCGCCTTGAATTCCACCACGTAGTTGGCCCAGTTTAACAGTAAGGCTCGTTGTGCTAGCGTTCAACCTAAGTAAGTGGTAAAGGCTAGTACGCCTCGATACTTGACAAGATAGGACTAAAACTATACTTAACTTAGTTGCTTATTGTCTTTTGCCTGCCCTGCCTCGTAACTATCTTGCTTTGTAGTTATCTTGCTTAGTGGTTACCTAGTAGTTAGTTATCTTAGTTACCTTTAGTTATCCTTAGTTATCGTAATCCCCTCTATCTACCTATCCATCCACCTTACCTTAGCCATCCTTTTCATCCTTACCTAGCCACCAATATATTCTTTCTAGCCTTTCATCTTCCCTTCTCCCCTTTTCCTTTTCTCTTTTCTTCGACTCTCATCCCCTCCTTGACTCAACTCATCCACCACCCTAGCCTTCCCTTGGGATCAAATAAATCGACACCTGGTACTCCCAGGCGAAGTGCTACTACGATAGTTCTGTGCGCTTGCAGAATCTCCTCCTGGTAGATTGCATTCTCGCTAGCTAGCTCCTACTAGTGTCGGGACTGACAACCCTGCTTGGCATTAGTAGATAGCTAATTTAGCTACCCTATCCTAGGTGTAGCTAAGAACTACCAACACCGTCCTCAGCCCGAGTTTTGTGGCCCAAACTCGAAAACCCGAAGCGCCCAGGTTTTGAGGCCCAAACCTGGAAACCGTCCACCCGATGGTTTTTCTCTGGCTCTACCACCAAACCAAAGCTGTAGAGGGGATGCACTGCCCATGCACCCCGTCCACCGACACGTGTCCCCCAAGTCCTCGACCCGAGCAACACCATGTCCCGCAAGTCTTCGCTCGTCGCTGTCCCAGGCTGCCAGCCACCACAGCTGATCCTCAGGCCACCGGTCCCTCAGTCCAAGCCTCACGTCCGCCCTTCACCGCTCCTGGTCCGTCGGCACGGCACGTCTCTACTTGACCTTCACCTTGCCCTCGATCACTGTCTACGTGCTCGACACCTACACAACACAAGCCAAAGAACCTGCGATCAAAAAACCCGTTGAAATCACTCATCATTCGAGACTCGGCATACACCCATGTATCCATAATCTCCCCTTGATGAGTGCATTGTCAACGACACACACAAATCATAATGAAATAGAATAAGGGAGGAAGGAAGAAGAGACAACTCGACCAAATGACCGAAAAGCATAGCAAAGCCGAAGAAGGTCAATTGGAAAGAGCAAGACAACTTGGTCCCCAAAGATATGGGCAACGGCTCGACGCAACCAAGCAAAGTAAAGCTAGTCCTCAAGAAGAGATAGAACAGGCTCAACACCGCTAGCAGATACCAATTGAAAAATCAAAGCAAAATGCTAGTCCCTCAAGACAGAGGCACAGAGGCTCAACACAACTAGCAGAAAGCTCTACATCAACTGAAAAGCTCGATACCAACTGAAGCAACCCAACTAAAGCAAATATGCGACTGCTAGTCCCTCAAGATAGAGGCAAAGGCTCAACACAACTAGCAAACGCTCCGAACCATTGGAAATTTGAAAAATTCATCACGAGCAAACTCCCCCTTGCATGGTGCACACAACCGATTCTTCTCCCCTTAGATGAACATGGGAGGCATGCATGATTTGTCCAAATTCTCCCCCTTAGTTGAAAATGCACCATCAAGTGAAAAATGCATCAGCAAGCAATCAAGCAAGGTCTCCCCCTAGGAAAATGCTCCACCAAATGTGCCAACAAGAGAAGTTCTCCCTCTTCCAAAATGCATATGAGTCAAAATGCAAGTTAACAACTTCAGGAATATAGTCAAGAGAATGCAAAGATGCTCTGCACAGGATACTCCAATGACTCATCATCATCCATAATATGCTAGCAAAGGCTCAAACTGATCACCAAATACGAAATATGAATCATGAGAGCAAAGTGAGCAGCAGTTTTAGTCAAAAAGGTATTCACCATCAAAGTAGCACTACACATGTATAGACAGGAAAACAAGCAGTGCTAAACATGTATACAAGGTGAACTACCCCTAGCAAAGTTCAACCATCATGCTATAGAATGAAGCATAAACTTGTGAATTCAGTTTTTAATCGGAGTTGCAGCGGTGATATTACACAAGTTTTAAAACTTAGCATGTGATTGCGAGAGGTTGAAAGCTTGTCATTGCCTAACTTTTCAACCGAGCGAAGCCTATGCATATGCAATCAGAAGCTTAAAGCATCGGTTTCGGTCATACACTACACGGCTCAAGTTTAACTCAAATGTGCAATGAGAAACAGTCTCGATACCGTGATGTGTTGACAAGCAATCCCATCTCGATCTTTTCAATTCACTTAAAACTTGGTTCAGATTTTAAACAGAATATGAACATACCAAGCAAGTGACAGACTCAGAACTAGAGACATAGCAACTTAGCATATATGAAAAGCACGAGTGAATTCAACACATCCTACACATGCTAATTGCATATCTCAATGGTGAACATTTTCAATTTTTAAGTTCATTAACAGGTTCACCATTCAAAAAATTGCTCAGCTCAGAACATGTATAAGTGATTAGAAAGAGCATAAGCCTATAAGCATCAACATAAGCATCCGAGCATACTACATAGAGCATAATTACATTCTATAGATTATATACATGAAGCTCAAAATGTAAAAGCGTATGCTGAAATGCAAAAGAAAAAACAAAGCAAACGAGAAAATAGTCAGTCTATGATACAAGATCCAAAATGTTTCCCCCATCTAAAAGGGGAAGCACACGCCAAGCTCACCCCTCAACCGATTAAAGGTTGATTGGTCCAGAGGCTTGGTGAAAATATCAGCCAACTGATGATGAGTATCGACATGGCGAAGGTCGATATCACCCTTCTCATAGTGGTCTCGCAGAAAATGAAAGCGCACATCAATGTGTTTGGTCTTCGAGTGAAGCACGGGGTTCTTAGCAACGCTAATGGCACTCGTGCTGTCACAAAGCAAAGGAACACGAGTAAAGCTCAGACCAAAATCACGCAAAGTGGCCATCATCCAAAGCAACTGAGAACAACAGCTTGCCGCAAGAACATATTCAGCCTCTGTGGTAGACTGAGCGATGCTAGACTGCTTGCCAGAAGACTACGAGACAAGAGAAGAACCAATAAACTGGCAAGTCCCAGAAGTGGACTTGCGATCAAATCGACAACCAGCAAAGTCGGCATCCGAAAAACCGCAAAGGGAGAGAGTGGAGGAAGCTGAATACCAAATCCCAAACTATGGTGAGAAACGAAGGTACCTCATAATGCGCCTGACTGCCTGATGGTGCGAAGTGCGCGGCGATGCCTAAAAGCTTGCACACAGACACACCGCGAACTGGATGTTCGGGCGTGTCGCCGTCAGGTAGAGCAGCGACCTGATCATGCTTCGGTACTCCTTCTGGTCCACAGCTTCTCCATCCACATCCGCATCCAGGGCCGTCGTGGTCGACATGGGTGTTGGAAGAGGCTTGGCCTCTGAAGGACGAGAAAGCAATAGCAAGGCGACCAGAGGGGGGTGAATGGGAGCTCAAAAATTTCTGTCGAAACTTTGGCCAAATGTCCCAAAATCAACCCGAGAAACTGCGACCAAAACCGTGATGCCCACGACCCTTGGAGGAGGGTGGATGATCCCTAGGATCACAGCGAGGCACCACAAAGCGATAGCGAATCAAATGCGAAAAGCGCCGGAGCAAGTTCGACCCTCAAAAACCAAGTCCCGAACGTAGATAGACGGCTACATCGAGAAATCTCCAAATACCGATGCTAACAAGTAGCAAAGATACCTAGAGAGGTTCCTTGGTCAACTACAAGGCCAAACGAGAAGTCCGGAAACCAAGCGAGGAAGCCGGGAGAGCAAACACACAAAACCGGAAGCTTTAGGCGATTCCCGGACTGTCCGGACCTGGAGTCCCGGACTGTCCGCCCTACTGCGGACTGTCCGCGAGGGGTTGGCGGACTGTCCGCCGGCCAAATACCTGAAATAGCACAGTTGCTGCAAACTCCCTGGACAGTCCCGGACTGTCCGCAGTTTACACCGGCGGGCTGTCCGCCGGTCAACCGAGAACCCAAAACATAGAGACTCGCGGCCACTGCTGTCGCGGAAAACGTCTGATTATAAGAGCTCAAGTACCGTCTTAGTCAAATCCGTCTGACATCGACTCATACTTGAACCCATATACCCCGGTAAGTCCAGAAATCTCGAAGGATTTCTATCATCATACAACATACAGGATCGCATTGTTCAAGAATTACATTCACAAGGATACATCACAGATAACGAAAACGGATTTAAAACATCAGAGTGCGAAAATAGGGTAGAGTTATTACAATACCGAATTTAAAGTGCGGAAGCTTAAAAAAGTTTGAAACACGACCACCACACATGTGGTCCAAATAAAACATTGTTTGATAATTCCAACCAACACACACATCACTCACTCCCTTTTTAAGTAATGTGCCACCAGTAGTCTCAGACCAGCAAAAAAAAAGGGAAGCTTCTGGACGACCTGCCCTGGGCCTACTCCTCATCACCTTCCACTGGGTAGAGGCAGTGCTTACAATAGCCATAGTAAACCTGGCCATCTGCAACAAACGGGATAAACCCTGAGTACGGGAATGTACTCAGCTAGACTTACCCGTCCAACTGAAAATAAAGACACCAAGGATATGCAAGGCCTTTTTTGTGGAGCTGGAATCTTTAGTTGCGAAAAGCTCAAACTTAAGGAAGAAGTATTAGTAACATTGATGAGCTGTCAGTTTTAGACCTATCTCTTATTCTAGGTTTGCACCTGAACTATTTCACACACTTGTGTCTAACAAACAATAGTATAACCATATCCAGTTGACTTATCCACATTTTAGTTGAACCTTTAAACATCACATGGAGTTGTATCGTGGTGAAGCTCGACATAGTTTCCCACTAACCGGGGGAGACGGCGACTCGAATCGAATTCCAATCCAGCTGGTGAAAGACCTTTAATACCAACCCACACTTTCCCCATCGGGTCCATGCATTGGGTAACCGCTCGACGCTTGTTCATGGTGGTAATCGTCGCGGTTCAAGCACGGACCGCCCAATTGGAACCTGGCGATGGCCTCACGTGCAGATCGCATTTCCATACTAGAGGGCGCGACTCGGGTTGATTCCGGCCCAACAGCTTCTAACCGGCTTTGGGGTCGATGATTACGGCATCGACATATCCCTAAGTAAAAGGGCGCGTTCAAAATGAACGAGGGACAACATCGATACAAACCTACACGATCCAACGGATGGACTGCCCCAAGTTTCCAAACTTGTGCCTTGCCTTCCAGTTGACCGTATTTCATTACTACTCAGGTTCTTTTCCACGATAGCAAATATAGCCAACCGTGACCCGTAAATACCCACCAGGGGTATTACGGGAACATCCTTAACTACTACTTTTATTAAGCAACTAAGCAATTCTACATTATAAATAAAATGACAGGATAACAAGGCAGATAATAGTCAATAATCAAGGAATGGTAATGCAACAAGTAGGATTCAATCAACTCCTAGACCTAATGCATCACAATAAAAAGGACTCAAGTAATTTAATTGCAAAAGATAGGAGGCTTAATATGCTCCGGGCTTGCCTTGAGCGAAGACCGAGGCCTCGTGGGAGGGGCACTCGGGCAAGTTAGTGTCTGCCGCGGGGTCGACTTCCTCGGCTTGATGAAGTTCCGGAATCTCCTGCTCGACGTTTGCTTCTTGCTCCCTAGTCGGGCTCCGGGACTGTCGATCCTATTGCATGCATGAATAATAAATAAATAAATAAGCGGGGTGCGAGGTGTGGTGCATGAAAAGTACCTTTTCTTGCAAACCAACAAAACCAACTTGTTGAACCACTTTTGACATTGAGGTATATTTATTTATCTCATAAAACAAAACCATTATTTCCACTATTTCCTATTTAGAAATTCAAAACAAACTCAGTTTTGAACTGCAAGTGTATTTTTCTTAACTCAGAAAATTCCACAAAAATTCCAGCAGATAACTGACACTAACTGGACTTTACTGACAAATTTTCAAAAGAGATCAATTACAGAACAGCGGCTACAAAAACGAAAAATACAGCTCAACAAGTGCTTTGAACTAACTTTTCACACAAAAAGTGTCAAACAGCAGGTTTCATAATTTTGCTTGTTTCATCTACACATAAACACTCTACTGCAGGAAGTGCACCCAAACATAAATATATCACCCTACACAAAATAAACAAATCTACTCCAAAATAACCCAATTGAACTACAACCCTACTGGAAAAGGGTGCTAAACTCAGTTTCATATTTTTCCCAGATTCTACTCCACATTTCATATTTATCAAGAAAGTTCCATGAACAGAACATTATATTACTTCCACATGAATTTCCAAAGAAAAACACAGAAAAGTACATTTGTAAAGTAACTTCACATTTTTCCATACAATAACCTATACTTATCATTTTTCTTAGCTTGAACATCACACACAGAGACTGCACAATTTTTCCCATATTTTATTTTGACGCATAAACACCTTAACACTTATTCCAAGAAATCAGCCAAAAAGGACTTTAACCCATAACAGAAAACTTTTCTACATAAACAGAGTCTCAGATATTTTTCACAGGTGCATAACATGATAATAAACTTACACAAAATTTTCCATGAATTAACTTGACCAGAAAACATATATAACCATTTATCTCAACAAAAGCACATAGGCTCCAATAAATAAAAATAGTAAAATAAACTTTCACCAAAAATACTTTCATATTTTTCCATGATAGATCTACTCATAAACAAGCTAACAAAACTGAAAGTACTTTATTTGGACTTTTAAAACGTGCTACACAAAAATAACAAGCTTTTCTGGAAATTAAAACAAAAAGGAAAAACATTTGAATCTCCCGGCACAACTTGCATAGACCCGGTCCATAGGCCCTGGGTGGCTGACGTGTGGGGCCACGTGGTCAACGGGGTCCACTGGTCAGTGAAAGCCGAACAGGGGATGAGGGTTGACCGGCGATTGCTCGCCGCCGGTGGGGTTGCCGGCGGTGAGGTTAGGCTCGACGAGTTCGTCTCGACGAGGCGGACCCATCGGTGGTGATGGTTTGGCCAGTGGGTGGCCGTAGCTCGCCGGCGACGAGCCATGGCGGACGGTGGCGGCGGTGGTGCTCGGCTTGGCCGTTTCCGGTGGTCGCCGGTGAAATTGGTGAAGGCAAAAGCTTAAGTGAACCCTAGGGAGGCTATTCGAAGGGTTGGTTCGGCTGTGAAGCTCCGATGGAGCTCGACCACGTGCATGGCCATGGCGGCGTCCATGGCGCTCGGTTGGCCAGAGGGGAAGGCTAGAGGGCGGTAGAGTTGAGGCTAGGTGGTGTTCTCACCTTGCCTTGGCGTGGCGAAGTTCATCGGAGAAGAGGGGACTCGGCGGAGGTTTGGTCGGGGACGAACGGCTTCGAGCTCTGGGCGCACACTGATGGCGACCGCGGCGGCGCTCCTCGGCTCCGGCGTCAGCGGGGCTCGGATGGGGAATAGCGTGCGCACGGCGTGTGCACGCTGAGGGCGGAGTGGCTGGCGAGAGGAATCGGACGGTGGTGGACGGTTGCGGGCCGGAACGGAAGGGTGTCCTCGCGTGTCGAACGGCGACGGCACGAGCGTTCGCGCTTCGCGTTCGTTCGCGGGGAGGAGAAGTGAGGGCGAGAGCGAGGGAGTGTGCGAGTGGGTGAGTGAGAGAGCAGGAAGTGGTGCTCGGGGTTTTGGCCGTGCCTTGGCCGCCGGCGCCGTGGCGGGGCCCGGCGTGGCGTGCGGCAAGCGGTTGCAGCACGCGGCGAGGGCAGCGCGGCAGGCGAGGCGGGCGCGGAGTGGCCGGGGGAAATTGTGGCGTGATCGAGTCGTGAAGGATCGGGCGAGCAGTGGCGAGCGGGATACGACGCAGGAGAAGGCGGCCACGCGGCGGTTGCGGCCGGCGTACGGCGCAGTCGTCAGGCTGACCGGCGCGCGCGCGCGGCGAGTGCGGGCGGGAGCGGCGCGGTGTGGGCGAGCGCGCGGGCTGGGCTGAAAGGCCAACTGGGCCGGAAGTGAGGGCGCGGAAAAATTGTTTTCCTTTTTTTTTTCTAAAAACTTTTCAAACTTTGACCATTCAAAAATAGTTTCAAAAACATCAAACTAGGTTTAACCCAAAAATAAAAGTTGCTCAAATAATTTTCTCTACAACTTTCATATAAGACACTTTTTCTGAAAACCATTTTTACAACCTCCACATAAATAAAGCCAATTTTTAGACATAAATCATTTTATTTATCTCATTTTTTATTGATGAATAATCTTGGACTAAATCAAAGTGTCACCATGAAAGTACTAGCCTCATTATTCTCTATTTTAAAAACTTATTCTCTATTTTATAAAACTATTTGCCAAGTCAGAAAGTCACTCAAACAACCAAGTCCAATAGAAACCAAAGATCCAATTAAATAAATCAAGATCCAAACCAATTAATAATCAGAGACAAAAGCACTTTGATGCACATGAAATGATGCAATGCATTGGTTATGCATTTTAGTAGCTAAATGTAGTTCCTAATGCAGTGCTTGACACTAGGGTGTCACAGCCCTTCCTCCCTTCAAGAAATCTCGTCCCGAGATTTGAGTTACGTACCAATCTTTATAAAAAGCGGGATAGTTCACTCGTAAGTACTCCTCGGTTTTCCAAGTCGCATCGTTGGGTCCGTGATTGCTCCAGAGGATCTTGTAAGTCTTCACTGTTTGGTTGCGAGTCTCTCGGGTCTTGGTGTCCAATATCTCCTTGGGTTGTTCGTAGTATTCCAGATCTGATCTGATGGAGATATCCGAATCTGAACTTCTTCCCGTTCTGGAACTCGAAGACACTTCTTCAACTGGGACACATGGAACACTGGGAAGATTGCGCTCATCTCTGGGGGTAACTGCACTTCATAGGCTACTTCTCCCTTTTTGGTTACGATCTGGTATGGTCCCACGTATCGAGGTGCTAACTTTTTCTTGATTCCAAAACGTTGGACCTTCCTCATAGGTGAGACCTTGAGATAAACATAATCTCCTACTTAAATTCCAAGGGTCTCCTCCTGTGTCAGCGTTGCCTTTTGTCGGGACTATGCTGCCTTGATATGTTGTTGTACGATTTGCACAATCTCCTCAGCATCCTTTACATAATCTGACCCATAAAATCCTCGGTCTCCTGACTCAACCCAATTTACCGAGGTTCGGCATCTTCGTCCATACAAGACTTCGAAGGTGCCATCTTTATGCATTCCTGGTAGCTGTTGTTATACGAAAACTCGGCGAGGGGTAACCATTTCTCCCATGATTCTCCCGAGGATAGAACACAAGCTCTGAGGATATCTTCCAAAATTTGATTCACTCTTTCTGTTTGTCCTGCGGTTTGGGGGTGATAAGCGGAACTTCTTACCAACTTGGTCCCTAGCTCCTTGTGCAACTGTTCCCAGAAACGCGCTATGAACTGGGGTCCTCTATCAGAAACAATCCTCTTAGGAACTCCATGTAACCTCAAGATGTTCTGAATGTACAAGTCTGGGTACTGATGGGGGCGGTGTGTAGTCTTAACTGGTAGAAAGTGAGCCACTTTAGATAACCGATCCACGATAACCCAGATAGAATCATTTCCTCTTTGTGTGGTGGGAAGACCTGTGATGAAATCCATACTAATCTCTTCCCATTTCCATTCTGGGATCGACAATGGTTGTAACAGTCCGGTAGGTCTTAGGTGTATCGCTTTTATTCTGCAGCAAGTATCACACTTTGCGACATAAGCTGCAACTTCTTTCTTCATCTTTGACCACCAATACCTTGTTCACAGATCTTGGTACATCTTACTGCTTCCTGGATGGATAGATAACTTTGAATTATGGGCTTCATTCAGAATTCTTTCTTTCAGCTCCATGTCCTTAGGAACAACCAACCTCTGATTGTACCACATAATTCCCTGTTCATCTGTTCTGAAGTTCAAAGAACTACTTGGTTTCCAACCTCTTTTTGATCTGACAGATCTCTTCGTCGGTCTTTTGTCCTTCGATGATGTCACTTTCCAGGGTGCACTGAAGGGTGATATTTGTTTAGCATAACGGGGTGCACAAGGTTGAATCCATCTTCCAAAAGTGGTTGTAGAGAGTTGCAATGTGTCTTGCGACTCGAGGCATCTGCTACAACATTCGCTTTTCCGGGGTGACAATGCACTTCCAGGTTGTAATCCTTAATCAACTCTAACCATCTTCTCTGCCTCGTATTCAACTCTGGCTGGGTGAAGATATATTTCAAACTTTTGTGATCTGTGTATATATGGCATAGGTTACCCATAAGATAATGTCTCCATATCTTGAGTGCATGAACCACGGCTGCTAATTCCAATTATGAGTCGGGTAATTCTCTTCATGCGGTCACAACTGTGCGTGAGGCGTATGCGATAACTCTTCCATTCTGCATCAGCACACATCCAAGTCCAATCTTGGATGCGTCACAAAACACATCAAAAGGTTCCTCCAAATCTGGTTGTGCCAAAACTGGCGCCGAAGTCAACAAAGTTCGCAGAGTGCGAAAAGCTGCCTCACACTCTGGAGTCCATTCAAACTTCTTATTTTTCTGAGTTAGATGAGTCATAGGCTTTGCAATCCTCGAGAAATCCGGAATGAACCGACGGTAGTATCCGGCCAATCCTAAAAAACTGCGTACCTCATGTACGGTAGTGGGTGCTTGCCAATCCATAACTTCCTGTACCTTCATGGGATCCACAGAAATTCCTTCCTCTGAAAGGACGTGTCCAAGAAAGGGTACCTTCTTTAACCAAAATTCACACTTGCTAAACTTAGCATACAACTTGTGCTCTCGAAGTCGAGGTAAGACGACTCGAAGATGTTCAGCATGATCCTCTTTATCTTAGAGTAGACCAAGATATCATCGATGAACACCACAACAAACTTATCCAACTCGGGCATGAAGACTGAATTCATTAGATACATGAAATGTGCCGGTGCATTGGTTAACCCGAAGGACATAACTAAATACTCATAGAGTCCATATCTGGTGGAGAAAGCTGTTTTTGGTATATCCTCTCTTCTGATCTTAATCTGATGGTATCTTGACCTCAAGTCGATCTTGGAGAACACTTTTGCCATTGATAACTGATCAAACAAGACATCGATTCGGGGTAAGGGATATTTATTCTTTACGGTTACTACATTCAAAGGTCTGTAATCCACGCACATCCGTAAAGTTTTATCCTACTTCTTTACGAAGATGGCAGGACATCCCAAGGAAGAACTAGGACGTATCAAACCTTTATCCAAAAGCTCTTGCAACTGAGTCTTGAGCTCTACTAGCTCGTTACCCGCATCCTATACGGCCTCCGAGAAATGGGTGCCGTTCCAGGGATTAACTCTATAGCAAACTCCACATCCCTATCTGGTGGTCCCCGGCAACTCATCAGGAAAAACATCCGGAAACTCACACACTACTGGGATCTCAGCGATCTGCTTTGCCGTGATATTGAACAAACTCCGATCTCGTGGGGTTTTCGGGGTAACTTAAACCGGAAGGAATACTCATTCCGGGGGCTCACTAGGGAAACCACTCATTCGGCAATATCCAAATTAACCTTCCAACGTTTCATCCATCCCATCCCCATGATGACATCCAAACCTAATCCGGGAATTACGATAAGATCCACAGATACCTTTTTATCCCCAAAAGTGATTTCCATCTCCTTTCCCACGGTACGGGCAGAAAGAACAGCCCCTGCTGAACTTATCTGATAACCCCTATCCAATTCTACCAACTTAGGGTTACTTCTTATAACAAAATTCTCACTTATGAAAGAATGCGATGCTCCGGAATCAAATAACACAACTCAGGGTATTGATTAACAAGAAACATACCAGCAGTGACAGGTTCTCCTTCTGGCACTTCCTCCACGGTGGTGTAATGCACATGACCTCCACGAGGTGGAGGCTGGGGTACTGCTTCTTTGGACGAGGGCACTGACGTGACAGGTGTCCAGTTTGACCACAGTTGTAGCATGGTCCAATCACGTACGGGGTCTTGGGTCCTCCTGCATTTCCTGCCTTAGCTTTGTTCTGCATCAGAGGAGCGGTGTAGGGCTTCTGGAAACTCAGGCGGGGACGGTTGGTGGTTATCTTTATTTGCGGGGGACGGAATCTTGCTCCTGCAACTGGCGGGCGATACGGGGTGCGTGCTCCGAAAGGGGTCCTCTATTGAGACGAACCTCCTTCGTTCGCACGACGGCGGTTTCCGTCGCCAGCCTCCCGTCATTTGCTTCTTGGTTCAGACAATCACTGACAATGTCACTGAAGTGGTGCGGTGACTGTTGCCCATCTTGGAAAGCATGCTGGCACTCATGCGCGCTTGAAGCTTGCGATCTTCTTGGCCTCTGTGTTGACAAAGTCTAGGGCGTAGCCAGCTAGGTTATTGAAGCTGTGTAGATACTCTGACATAGACCTGGTTCCTTGAGACAGCCTCATGAACTTTGTAGTCTTCATCTCCATCAAACCACTAGGGATGTAGTGGTTGCGCATAGCAGTTGAGAACTGATCCCAAGTGACTCGTGCATTTGCCGGTAGGGATGCACGGTACTGGGCCCACCACAAACCTGCGGGTCCTTCCAACATGTGGGCGGCATACTCCGCCTTAAGCTCTTCTGTCAGACGGAGCAGACGGAGCTTCTGGATGATGGAGTTGAGCCACTCATCTGCCTCAAGCGGTTGGGTGGCTTCTTTGAACACAAGGGGCCCAGTGTCCAAGAAGTCACGGTAGGAGCTATACTGATTGGGCTACGGGCCTTGGCGTTGGTGATGCTGCTGCGCAGTGTTGTTAGCGATATTGCGGAGGGTGGCCTCCATGTGCCTCTGCATCTCCTCCATGTTCCTTTGGCTTCCCAAGAACTGGCCAAAAAACGCTTCCGGCGTCATCGGTGCCTGTGGGGGTGGTGGCAGATTCTCCTCCTGTCCAGACCCTTGTCCACGCTGGCTGTGGTGTGTGCCGGCCGGCATCTGCATATCCCATCAATAAGCAATCATTAGGTGATGTTACATTGATCATGAATAAATACTGCGTTGTACATAATTCGGAATTTAGCACACAACCAAGTATAATTACTCATTTCAATACAACATCACAGAATAATCGCCCGAAATTAGACATGCAAACGACGGATTTCCATAAAAATGTGCCGGATCGAAGTCCGGACTTTGTCCAAAAGACATACATGCCATCATACATCTTAAACATAAAACCAACACATGTTTGGGGTGTTACATCATCAGCGAGCGTGCTCAAGCTATACAAAAGAAAATGGCTCCTAGCGAAGCTAACGCTCAGGCGTCTCCAGCGGTGGATGCGGCGTCCTCTACGTCAGCGTCGAACATAGGCTCATCAGCATGAGCATCCTCTAGGGACATCGGGACCAAGGACCTCTCCGTCCTGGGGGTCTGGGCCTCGCCTGCGGGAACCTCGGCAGCTGCTGGGGCGGCGGCCTCCTGTGCGGCGTGGTGCACCTGATGGACTGCCGTGGAGCTGGTCGATATAGGCCTGCTGGCCATGGATCTGCTGTATCAGGAGGTGAGCTCCCTCTCTGAGCTGGTCGAGCGTGGTGCGGGCCTCATCCCTTTGCAGGATGCTGTTAGGTACATCTGCTCGGCTATGGTCCTGGCAGTGGTTTCTGCACCTGCGGTAGCACGTGCATCGTCACGCTCGAGAGTGATCTGGTGAATCTTCTCCTGAAGACGGGCTATCTCAGCATCAAACTCTTCCGGTAGCTTCCTCTTGCTCTGATAGGTGGCGGTGAGGGTGAAGGACACGCTCTCGAGAGTGCGCTCCAAACTCTCACATACACCTAACAAAGCTCCGGTGGCGCTCATCGCAGTCGTCTCGCAGTAGAACCTCTCCTCCGGGCTCCCTGTCAAGACTGACTCCAAAGTCTGCTTCCAGCGCAATGGAAAAAGTGATCCACGGGGGAACACTCCTGCCATAGCACTAGCAAGGTCGGCGGGAAAATGGGCGATGATATCCTTCAATACCAGGTATGTTGCCCTGTTAGCTCCATCCTTGGCACAAGTGCCTCTGGTGATCTCTGTCCATCATGTCCAGTGAGGCTTGGCAGGCAAAGCTTTGACTTTGATCTCCACCATGACCAACGAATCCTGTCCATAGATCTCCTTCTGCCAAGAGTACTTGGGCTCCTGTCCCTCCTCATAGCCCACGGCCTGCAAATCCTCAAAGGATAGTCGGCAACCCGAAGTAGGACAAGAACGTCTTCCGGGTCAGCTTGGTGGCCAACCGGTGACGCGGGACTCCTCTTCCTCCGGTGGCCTTGCGAGCGGTCAGCTTAGTCCGGGCCATCTATAGAAACAAAAGGGTTTCGAACTCTCGTGAGACGGATATTAAGTGGGCAAGTTTTTATATAAAGGAGACAACTTTTAATTAAGGGCAGGTAATGTAAATGCAAGAATTTAAACATGATGCATGATCGTACTTACGTTCTCACTCACTAACATGACTCATAAGTCCTAACGTTCTTGTCGGTGGCAAGAACGATCTCTCATGCGTTATCTATACGTTCTACTCGATCGCATAGTTAGTGTACCTGCAGAAGATTCATTTCAGCCCAAAGCAATTCCCCAATGGTAAAACAACTGAGTATTGGCTAATATGTGCAAAATACATAGAAGCCAACACTAAACACCATGCACCAATATAGAAAACACCCTCAAAACATTGATACCCTCGTATGTGTCTACGTGGAGCTTGCACATACTTGGTATAAGAACTCTCACCTAGATCGACGGTTGGACGGTCATGCTCTCATATCTCACAAAATCATTTTATGCATGTTTTCGCGATCGACGCATTCTCTTTTTCCCGAGAATGGACCAGCAATTAAAGATACGGCATGAAGCAAAACCCTGAACCCTGTTAGCAGTTAAGCCACCTGATTCCTAGTATTGGCTTAAGGACGAGACTGGGCACACTTAGTAATCGAAAATAGTTTTGAAAATAGTTTTGAAATACCCATTTTAGTTCGAAAAGCTCTTTGCGGACGCAATAACTTGAACCATGCTCCGATACCAGCTATCGCGGAACCGTCCTGATTATATGAGCTCAAGTACCGTCTTAGTCAAATCCGTCTGACATCGACTCATACTTGAACCCATATAACCCCGGTAGTCCAGAAATCTCGAAGGATTTCTATCATCATACAACATACAGGATCGCATTGTTCAAGAATTACAACATTCACAAGATACATCACAGATAACGAAAACGGATTTTAAAACATCAGAGTGCGAAAATAGGGTAGAGTATTACAATACTGAATTTAAAGTGCGAAGCTTAAATAAGTTTGAAACACGACCACCACACATGTGGTCCAATAAAACATTGTTTGATAATTCCAACTCAACACAACTCACTCCCTCCTTTTTAAGTAATGTGCCACCAGTAGTCTCAGACCAGCAAAAGAAAAGAGGAAGCTTCTGGACTACCCTGCCCTGGGCCTACTCCTCATCACCTTCCACCGGGTAAGGCAGTGCTTACAATAGCCATAGTAACCTGGCCATCTGCAACAAACGGGATACCCCTGAGTACGGGAATGTACTCAGCTAGACTTACCCGCAACTGAAAATAAAGACACCAAGGATATGCAAGCCTTTTTGGTGGAGCTGGAATCTTTTAGTTGCGAAAAGCTCAAACTTAAGGGAAGGAGTATTAGTAACATTGATGAGCTGCCAGTTTTTAGACCTATCTCTTATTCTAGTTTGCACCTAAACTTATTCACCACACTTGGTGTCTAACAAACAATAGTATAACCATATCTAGTTGACTTATCCACATTTTAGTTGAACCTTTAAACATCACATGGAGTTGTATCGTGGTGAAGCTCGACATAGTTTCCCACTAACCGGGGGAGACGGCGACTCGAATCGAATTCAAACCAGCTAGTGAAAGACCTTTAATACCCACCCCACTTTCCCCTCGGGTCCAAGCATTGGGTAACGCTCGACGCTTGTTCGTGGTGGTAATCGTCGCGGTTCAAGAACGGACCGCCCATTGGAACCTTGCGTTGGCCTCACCGCGGCAGATCGCATTTCCATACTAGAGGGCGCGACTCGGGTTGATTCCGGCCCGAACAAACTTCTAACCGGCTTTGGGGTCGATGATTATACGGCATCGACATATCCCTAATAAAAGGCGCGTTCAAAAATGAACGAGGGCCAACATCGATACAAACCTACACGATCCAACGGACGGACTGCCCCAAGTTTCCAAACTTGTGCCGTGCCTTCCGTTGACCGTATTTCATTACTACTCAGGGTCTTTTTTCCACGATAGCAAAATATAGCCAACCGTGACCCGGTAAATACCCACCAGGGGTATTACGGGAACATCCTTAACTACTACTTTTATTAAGCAACTAAGCAATTCTACATTATAAATAAAATGACAGGATAACAAGGCAGATAATAGTCAATAATCAAGGAATGGTAATGCAGCAAGTAGGATTCAATCAACTCCTAAACCTAATGCATCACAATATAAAAGGACACAAGTAATTTAATTGCGAAGATAAGAGGCTTAATATGCTCCGGGGCTTGCCTTGAGCGAAGACCGAGGCCTCGTCGGAGGGGCACTCGGGCAAGTTAGTGTCTGCCGCGGGGTCGACTTCCTCAGCTTGATGAAGTTCCGGAATCTCCTGCTCGACCTCTGCTTATTGCTCCTGGTCGGGCTCCGGGACTGTCGATCCTATTGCATGCAACGAATAATAAATAAATAAATAAGCGGGGTACGAGGTGTGGTGGCATGAAAAGTAACATTTCTTGCAACCAACGAAACCACTTGTTGAACCACTTTTGACATTGAGGTAATATTATTTATCTCATAAAACACAACCATTATTTCCACTATTTCCTATTTAGAAATTCAAAAGAAACTCAGTTTTGAACAGCAAGTGTATTTTTCTGAACTCAGAAAAATCCACAAAACTCCAGCAGATAACTGACACTAACTGGACTTCACTGACAAATTTTGACAAATTTTCAGTAAGAGATCAATTACAGAACAACGGCTACAAAAAGATGAAAATACTGCTCAACAAGTGCTTTGAACTAACTTTTCACACAAAGTGTCAAACAACAGGTTTCATTATTTTCTTGTTTCATCTACACATAAACACTCTACTGCAAGAAGTGCACCACCAAAACATAAATATATCACCCTACACAAAATAACAAATCTACTCCAAAATAACCCAATTGAACTACAACCTTACTCGAAAAGGGTGCTAAACTCAGTTTCATGTTTTTCCCAGATCTACTCGACATTTCATATTTATCAAGAAAGTTCCATGAACAGAAACATTATATTACTTCCCACATGAATTTCCAAAGAAAACACAGAAAAGTACATTTGTAAAGTAAATTCACATTTTTTCATACAACAACCTATACTTATCATTTTTTTTAGCTTGAACATCACACACAGAGACTGCACAATTTTTTCCATATTTTGTTTTGACGCATAAGACACCTTAACACTTATTCCAAGAAATCACCCAAAAGGACTTTAACCAATAACAGAAAACTTTTCTACATAAACAGAGTCTCAGATATTTTTCACAGGTGCATAACATGATAATAAACTTACACAAAAGTTTCCATGAATTAACTTGACCAGAAAATATATATAACCATTTATCTCAACAAAAGCACATAAGCTGCAATAAATAAAAACAGTAAATAAACTTTCACACCAAAAATAATTTCATATTTTTCCATGATAGATCTACTCATAAACAAGCTAACAAAATTGAAAGTACTTTATTGGACTTTTAAAACGTGCTACACAAAATAACAAGCTTTTTTGGAAATTAAAACAAAAAAGGAAAAACATTTGAATCTCCCGGCTCAACTGGCATAGACCCGATCCATAGGCCCTGGGTGGCTGACGTGTGGGGCCGCATGGTCAATGGGGTCCACTGGTCAGTGAAAGCCGAACAGGGGATGAGGGTTGACCCGGCGATTGCTCGCCGCCGGTGGGGTTGCCGGCGGTGAGGTTAGGCTCGACGAGTTCGTCTCGACGAGGCGGACCCATCGGTGGTGATGGTTTGGCCAGTGGGTGGCCGTAGCTCACCAGCGACGAGCCATGGCGGATGGTGGCGGTGGGGGTGCTCGGCTTGGCCGTTTCCGGTGGTCGCCGGTGAAATTGGTGGAGGCAAAAGCTTAAGTGAACCCTAGGGAGGCTATTCGAAGGGCTGGTTCGGCTGGTGAAGCTCCGATGGAGCTCGACCACGTGCATGGCCATTGCGGCGTCCATGGCGCTCGGTTGGGCCAGAGGGGAAGGCTATAGGGCAGTAGAGTTGAGGCTAGGTGGTGTTCTCACCTTGCCTTGGCGTGGCGAAGTTCGTCGGAGAAAGAGGGGACTCGACGGAGGTTTGGTGGGGGACGAACGGCTTCGAGCTCTGGGCGGCGCTGATGGCGACCGCGACGGTGCTCCTCGGGCTCCGGCTTCAGCGGGGCTCGGCTGGGGAAGATAGCGTGCGCACGGCGTGTGCACGGTGAGGGCGGAGTGGCTGGCGAGAGGAATCGGACGGTGGTGGACGGTTGCGGCCGGAACGGAAGGGTGTCTTCGCGCTGTCGAACGGCGACGGCACGAGCGTCGCGCTTCGCGTTCGTTCGCGGGGAGGAGAAGTGAGGGTGAGGGCGAGGGAGTGTGCGAGTGGGTGAGTGAAGAGCAGGAAGTGGTGCTCGGGGTTTTGGCCGTGGCCTTGGCCGGCCGGCGGTCGTGGCGGGGGCCCGGCGTGGCGTGCGGCAGGCGGTGGCACGGGACGAGCGCGGGCAGCGCGGCAGGCGAGGCGGCGCGGAGTGGCCGGGGGAGATTGTGGCGTGATCAAGTGGTGAAGGATCGGGCGAGGAGTGGGCGAGCGGGATACGGCGCAGGCGAAGGCGGCCACGCGGCGGTTGCGGCCGGCGTACGGCGCGGCCGTCAGGCTGACCGGCGCGTCGCGCGGCGAGCGCGGCGGGAGCGACGCGGGCGGGCGAGCGCGCGGGCTGGGCCGAAAGGCCAACTGTGCCGGAAGTGAGGGCGCCGGAAAAATTGTTTTCCCTTTTTCTTTTTCCAAAAACTTTTCAAACTCTTGACCATTCAAAAATAGTTTCAAAAACTTCAAACTAGGTTTTGACCCAAAAATAAAAGTTGCTCAAAATAATTTTCTCTACAACTTTCATATAAGACACTTTTTCTGAAAACCATTTTTACAACCTCCACATAAATAAAGCCAATTTTTGAGACATAAATCATTTTGTTTATCTCATTTTTATTTGATGAATAATCTTGGACTAAATCAAAGTGTCAACATGAAAAGTACTAGCCTTATTATTCTCTATTTTATAAAGCTATTTGCCAAGTCAGAAAGTCACTCAAACAACCAAGTCCAATAGAAACCAAAGATCCAATTAAAGAAATCGGAGACAAAGCACTTTGATGCACATGAAATGATGCAATGCATTGCTTATGCATTTTAGTAGCAAAATGTAGTTCCTAATGCAGTGCTTGGCACTAGGGTGTCACAACTGCTCTGGCCAAGTCCCCGACGCGTGGACTGTCCGCGCCCTGACTGGCGGACTGTCCGCGATCACTCAGGGAGGGCGATTTCAATCGCCCTTGTCTCAAAACTCCCCAAATCCGATCCAAATCAAAATCCCACGTTCCCAATGTTGGAGAGGATGATCACAAGGTAGTTAGGAGACTATCCCCAAGAAATCATCCACTCAAATCGATTCAATCACCGGGAAATCGAAAGGGAAAGATCAAGAACGAAAAAGCGCCACGAAAACGAAATCAACCCGATCTACTTGTTCGTGAGGAGTTAGATGAATTCCTTCGGTGGAAATGATCTCCTTTCAAAAACGAACAAGTTGATTCAAACGGATTTCGCAAAGACGCAGTAGGGAGAGAGATCAAGTGACGAGAAAATCGCGGAGAAACGAAGAACGCGAAGAACACGAACCAAAACGCGAATCAACACATCGATCTGCAACCGTGTGGCTACCACACGCTACAACAATGAGGATACGGCCTCACTTCCTCAAAATCTCCAGTACACAGAGGTATGGTTCTCTGCGGATCTCAGCTAGCTACAGCAGGGGATTGGGAGAGCAGGAAACCCTAGAAGCAAAGAGCAAATGACTGAGATACAATGGGAGGAGGGTGTCTCCCTCTACTTATACTAATTCTGTTTCCTACTCTACCCCTCAACTAATTATAGAGCGAACCAGCTAAACCCTAGGGTTATTCTGGACCAACTCGCGGTAGGTGGTGATCCGACGGCCACACACCGCACAACTCGTAGCGTTGCCTCGACGCAACCTCCCGATTGCCGCCACGTGCCGCCCTCGCTCTGCACCCCCGGTTTTGTGGCCCAAACCGGGAAACCAGCCTTTCCAGCCAACCCCGTTTTGAGGCCCAAACCGGGAAACCAGCCCACCAGCACCTGAGTTTTGAGGCCCAAACTCAGCAAACCCGCAGCACCCAGGTTTTGAGGCCCAAACCTGGAAACCGTCCTCAGCCCGAGTTTTGTGGCCAAACTCGGAAACCATCCGCACCCAGGTTTTGGCCAAAACCTGGAAACCGTCCACTCGATGGTTTTTCTCTCTGGCTCAACCACCAAACCGAAGCTGTAGATGGGATGCACCGCCCGTGCACCCCGTCCACCGACACGTGTCCCCGAGTCCTCGACTCAGGCAACACATGACCGCAAGTCTTCGCTCGTCGCTGTCCCAGGCTGTCAGCCACCACAGCTGATCCTCGGGCCACCGGTCCCTCAGTCCAAGCCTCACGTCCGCCCTTCGCCACTCTCGGTCCATCGGCACGGCACGTCTCTACTTGACCTTCACCTTGCCTATGATCACTGTATCCGTGCTCGACACCTGCACAACACAAGCCAAAGAACATGCGCATCAGCCCAGTGGACAATCACTCATCACTCAGAGACTCGGCATACACCCATGTATCCGGAGCCTCACCCATATCGAACCTCTTCAGCAAGTCCTTGGTATACTTGCCCTGGTGCACAAACGTCCCTTCTCGGGATTGCTTAATTTGCAATCCGAGAAAGAAAGTCAGCTCGCCCATCATACTCATCTCGAACTCCCTGCTCATAGTATCTGCAAACTTGGCAACCAAAGCGAGAAGAACCACCGAAAATGATAGCATCCACGTAAATCTGGACCAAGAGAGTGTCTTTGCCTTTCTTGAGGAGAAAGAGCGTTTTATCCACACATCCCATTTTAAAACCCTTAGCAAGCAAAAAGGTTTTCAACCTATCATACCAGGCTCTAGGGCTTGTTTCAAACCATTATAAGCTTTGTGGAGTTTGAAAACATGGTTTGGAAACTTGGGATTTTCAAACCGGGGGTTGTTCAACATAAACCTCTTCTTCTATGTAGCCGTTTAAGAAGGCACTCTTGACATCCATTTGAAAAAGTTTGAAACCTCGGGATGCTGCAAAAGCCAAGAGTATCTTAATAGCCTCCAAACGAGCTACAGGCAAAAGTCTCCTCATAGTCTATCCCCTCCTTCTGACTATAACCCTTGGCAACAAGTCTGGCCTTGTTTCTAACAGTGTGGCCATCCTCTCCTTGTTTGTTTTTGAAAACCCATTTTGTCCCAATAGGATTACAGTCTGGAGGAGGTGGAACCAAAACCCAAACCCGATTTTGCTTCAAATTTCCTAACTCCTCATGCATGGCATTGACCCAATCTGGATCCGTCAAAGCGTGTCCAACATCTCGGGGTTCAAAATCAGCAACAAATGCAGAATGAGCAAAGTGAGAGATTTGTTGTGACCTGGATCGAGTGACACATTCGTCAATGCCGCCGATCATCTGTTGAGGCGGGTGTTGCGCGCTGGATGTGTCATGGCGCCTCCCGAGCAGAAGTGATCTCCCCCCCCCACAGCAGCTGGTGCCCCTCCCTGAGTACAAAAGGTACCGCTCGGGGTGGCGGATCCCACGGCCCCCAGGAAGAAGAAGTGTCGGGGCCGTGAGTCATAGTAGACGCCGCTCTTTGCGGCACACAGCAGGTGGAGGTGATGCTGGGCCACCCATGCCTTCAGCATCCTCGTCCTCATCATCAAAGAGAGGCTCACCGACCTCATGATCACCTGCACGCTCAAAATGAGAAGAAGGACAAACCATGGTCTTGTCAAAGGTGACATCGGATGTCTCCATGACTCGGTTAGTATCAAGGTTAAGTACACGATAAGCTCGAGTGTGAGTGCCATAACCCAAAAATACACTGTCAGAAGAACGAGACTCAAATTTGTCCAGGTTGCCTTTCTTCAATATAAACAGTGGCAACCGAAGACTCTAAAATAACTCACCTTGGGCTGTCTCCCAAAACGCAACTCATAAGAAGTCTTTTTCAAGAAAGCTCAGAGAAAAATGCGATTGGAAATATAGCATGCAGTGTTCGTAGCTTCGGCCCAATGTCGCGTAGGAGTCCTATGCTCATCGAGCATCGTCCTGGCCATCTCTACAAGGGTCCGATTCTTCCTCTCTACAACACCATTTTGGGGCGGTGTGTAGGGGAAAGAAAACTGATGCTCCAACCCAAAGAGTTACAAAACTTCTCAAAATCCGAATTCTTGAATTCAGAACCATTATCACTTCTAATAGCTCCCATCGAGTTCAAAGGGAACTCGTTCTGAAGACGCAAAATCAGATTGCGAGCAAAAGAGAAAGTCTTGGTCATCTCAGACAAAAAGAAGACCCACGAATACCTCGAAAAGTCATCAACAATAACAAGCATACATACCACTTCCCCCCAACCGAGCTCACCCGAGCCGGACCGACAAGGTCCATGTGTAAAAGCTCTCCAGGACGCTATGTCATGACCTGAGTCACTGGATGGTGGGGAGCGGCAACCATCTTCCCATGTCTACAAGAATGGCAAACAAGATCCTTCTCCATTGACAACTTGGGCAATCCTCGGATTAGGCCATGTGAGCTAAGTCTTGCAAGCAAGTCGAAGCTCAAATGTCTCAGTCTCCTATGCCACTTCCAAAGATCAGAGGAGGAAGGACCAGCCAAAAGACAGCGAGAAACTCCAAACGACTCCGAGAAATCCGCACGAAAGACTTTCCCAAAGGGCGAAATCACACAAACAAGATTGCCCTGAGGATCTAAAATGCGACTGAGATTCGGTTAAAAACGAATCTCATAGTCATCATCAAAAAGTTGCAAAACAGAAAGAAGGTTAAAATGCAAGTTAGAAACAAGAGCAACGTCGCGCAACACAAATTGCTCATTAACTCGCACCGACCCACGAGAAAACACTTTACCTTTGCTATTGTCGCCAAAGGTGATAAACTCCTTTCCGGCGACAGGGCTAAGACTGGAGAACCACTTGGCATTTCCGGTCATGTGCCTCGAGCAACCGGAATCCACCAACCAAACGTCCTCCAATCATTTTACCTACATCATAAAAGACATAGGGTGAGCATACGGGCCAACACTGGGGTTAGCGAAGTAGGAAGAATACCAGTGTTGGGCCGGCTGCTCAAAAGAACGGTCAGTGTAAAAACCATTCCTAGCAAATCTACGGGGATAGCGATCACCACGCATAGGAAAACGTGGTCCGCTAAGGAAAGAGCGTCCATCGCAATGCTCAAAATGCGGTGGAGGGAAACGCCGAACAAAGCCTCCGCCACGGGGTCCGTATCCTGCAAAGTTAGGACCCCATCGGGCAACACCTCCCTGACGCCTAGGACCTTGAGGGACTGCACCTCTAGGCCTAGCAGCTCTCCTCGGAGCTCTCCTCTGAACATTCGGCACATGTACATCATGGAAAGGATGGTACATGTCTGAATTGTTCATCTCTCTCTGGAACGGCGCTCCTCTCGCTTGCGCCTAAAGCAGAACTCTCTCAAGTGTCCATCTTTCCCACAGTGCTCACAATGGTACCTCACCGCTCTCAAAGGGGTTGTTGGTACTCACGGTTGTGGGGTTTGATCATTTTGCCCTTCTGTGGCAAAAGCTCCTCCTGGATAGGTGGCATAGTGTCCAACTTGTTCTTGAGGTGGTTCGGTTTGGGAGCCCATTGCTGGTTCTTGGGTGGAGCTCGTGGAGGTTCTTCAAACACCCCATCCATGGTGTTAGGCTTGAGAGGCTCTTTGGGTGGAAGCTTGGTAAGTTTGGGAGTAGTGGTGGAGTTGGGCTTCTCACAAGGGTTAAGACCACTCGACTCTCCAATCTTCCCAAAAGTAGAAAGATCAACACCCGGAGCAAAACCTACACCTGGACCTCCAGCAGCTCGCTTAAACTGAGCGATCATCATCCCGAGCTGTGGCTCAGTACAAGAGACCCATGACAAGATGGTCCGAAGCTATGTGTTTTCTTCCTTCGTTCTGTTTGCATCTTGTCATGCTTCACATTTGCAATCTCCATCTCCAAACCTTCACACAGGAGACACCTAGCCACACATGTGCTACCTGAGTTGGCCTCTTCAAGAGACACAATCTTGGCATTCTTCTGTGCCAACTTAGATTGCAAGCCCACACAAGACTTGCACGCACCCAACAGCGAGGACCTAGCCTTCAGCTCATCCACCTCTCCTACCAAAGCAGCATACTTACCTCTCAAAGTGAGAAGGTCAGTCATGTGCTTGGTGCACATCTCACACTCCACCTCCTCAGAAACGACCACGGTGGACTTAGCAAACTCAAGCTCCCTCACCGTGTCCTCCCACTTCTGCCTAAACTCCTTGAGCTCTCTAGCAGCACGCCTAAGCAACTTATCCTGACTAAGCAAGGCGGCAGTAAGCTTCTCGACCTCAGCAGAAAGCTCGTCGTGGGTGAGAGATACCTGGGAGGTGTCGTCATCGTCGTCGTTCTGAGGGTGTCCTCCAGCCTGTCGTCGACCTCATCACCAAGTGCCATGGTGTAGAGGCCCTCGTCGTCGGCGAAGAAGCAGAGGCCGTTCAGCTTGTCCTCGATCCTCTTCTTCTTCTCGGACTCGTCATCGCTTGAGCAAGCAGAGTCGTCATCCGAGCCGTCGACGTCGCTGAGCGTGGCGAAGAACGCACGCTGCTCAGCCTGGGCCTTCTCCAAGTACTTCGTCTTGATGTACTCCTTGTCGAAGCCGCCCCTCCGCTTGTGCCTCGCGGGGACGTACTTCTCCTTGCGCTTGCCAGAGTCGTACTTGTGCCCATGATCGCCCTTCCCAGTTGTGTGCTTCTTCTTGGGACAGTTGGTGATGAAGTGGTCGGGGTCGCCGCACTCAAAGCATCCTAAGCGTCCTCCTCCGCAGCGATGGTTCATGCGGTTGTTGTGGAACCGCGAGAACCGGTTGGCGAGCATCGCCAACTCGTCATCCCCCAAAGACTCCAGCTGGTCCTCTGTGACAGAAAAGAGTGAAGAAAGTGCAAATCCTCCAGAGGGGTTAGCAGAAGAGCAAGAACCAAAGCCATAGTCGGCGGGCCAGAAGGATTTTCATAAGAAGCCCTTGACATGGCGTCAATCTCACTAGACTTGAGCTTGCTAAAGAGCTCTTCGCAAGTGAGGGTCTCATAGTTAGACGATTCGATGATCGCCTGGACCTTTGAGTCCCACACTGACTGATCAAGAGTGTGCAAAAGCTTCAAAGCCCTCAAATGATCGTCAAAAGGCAACAGCTCCTTGTTCGCTCTCATCTTGTTGACAATGACCTAAAAGCGAGCGAATAAACTCTCTATGCTCTCGCCAGGCATGTGTCAAAAGTTCTCGTACTCTCCACTTGTGCGACTCGTAGAGACGGGATTTGACTTGAGAGGTTCCCTCATGGAAGCGCATGAGGGTCGCCCAAATCTCACGAGCCGTGGGGAGGTGAAAACGCGATCAAACTCGGACATACTCAAACAGGAGAAAAGAGCGTTTCGCGCTCGGCTATTGGCATCATGCTCATCCATCTGAAGCTGAGTAACACGAGCAGCCAAGACAACGTAATCGTCCCTGTTGCAAATCTCCCAAACAGAAGAGCCCATGCTCTGGAGATAGGCCGACATGCGTATCTTCCAATACGCATAGTTCGTCCCATCAAAAAACGGCGGTTTGCCCACGCCGCGATCCATGTTGCCTTCTGTGGATCTGGAACCGGCTAAGGTGGAAGATCCTTAACCTGCTCCGATACCAATTGAAGGACCGAAAGCGCTACCAGAAAGCGACCAGAGGGGGGGTGAATGGGAGCTTTAAATTTCCTTTCAGAAACTTTAAGCCTCTGTCCCGAAAATCAACCCAAGAGCAAAACCGATGCGTGCGTGATGTCCACGACCCAAGAGAATGGGTGGATGTTCCCTAGGAAAACAGCGGGACACCACAAAAAATTCCCTCGCCCAAGTTCACGCAGGTAAACTAGTGACAGGATGAACTTTGGGTAACCTCAACCTCCCCCGAGCAACGCGAGGGGGATTCAGGCTATTTTGAGAAGCGAGAAACCCGATTTTTGTGGAGCACGAAGTCAGGAATCCAACGCAACAAGCGGATCTCAAATCAAAAGTCGAACGAACAAACTGCGGACGAAACTGCGCGAAAACAGTTGCATCGGACGCTGGCCTGCGTCCGATGTCTTAGCACCGGACGCGTCCGATGCAAACAGGACCTCTCTGGAACCTTACTGGACTGGCATCAGACGCTTCTAAGTGAAAGCCTAGCGTCCGATGCTTGACCTCCGGCGCGTCCGATGGCAACGGACGCTCCGATGGTCAGCGTCCGATGCTCCTTTAAAAGAGCTGTCAGATGACACGTGGCACCGGACGCTCCGATGGAAAAGACTCAGCGTCCGATGCTCAAGAGCACAGCGTCCGATGGTCCCGATACTGCACTGTTCTTCCGCGAAAATCACCCGATCTCCGAATCAAAAGCACTAAGGCTTAGACTTGGTAAGAGGAGTTTCAAGGACGTTAGTGAGCTATCCCAAGGGAATCATGGCTCGAACCTAACTCCAAATTGGTGAATCGGAAGAAATCGAGACCAAAGGGGCAAAAACCGATCCAAGACAAAAATCGAGTGATCTACTAGCTCGTGAGGTTAGGGATGATTTCCTTCTGTAGAAAGAAGTGCCTCACAATCTAGAACAACTCAGTTCAAATGGATTTGTAAAAGATGCACTAAGCAAGGAAATCAATCAAAGGGAAAATCGTGGAGAAAAGCAACCCACGAAGAACATGAACAAAACACGAATCACAACCACGAATTTGCAACTGTGTGGCTACCACACGCTACAATAGTGAGATTACGGTCTCACTTCCTCAAAATCTCACGGGCACAGAGGTATTGTTCTCTTCTCTGTGGATCTCAGGTTCGCTACAGCAGGGAATGGGAGAGCAGGAAACCCTAGAAGCAAAAGAGCAAATGACTAAGATAGATGGGGAGGTGGGTGTCTCCCCCTACTTATCCTAATTCTAACTATTCCTAATTCCCACTCTACCCCTAACTACTTACAGAGCGAATCAGCTAAACCCTAAGGTTATTCTGAACCAACTCGTGGTAGGTGATGATCCGACGGCCACGCCCGCACAATAGGTAGTGTTGCCTCGACGCAACCTCACCGATTGCCACCACGTGCCGCCACCGCTCTGCATCCTCTTCACGGACTCCGCCCCCGGTTTTGTGGCCGAAACCGGGAAACTAGGCCTTCACAATCCACCCCCGTTTAAGGGCCCAAACCGGGAAAACCAGCCTCCAAGTCCATCCCCTGTTTTGAGGCCGCAACCCAGGAAACCGCCAGCGGCCCAGGTTTTGAGGCCCAAACCTGGAAACCGTCCTCAGCCCTAGTTTTGTGTCCCAACTCGGAAACCCGCAGCACGCCCAGGTTTTGTGGCCCAAACCTGGAAAACCGTCCACCCGATGGTTTTTTCTCTAGCTGTACCACCAAACCGAAGCTGTAGAGGGGATGCACCGCGCCCGCACCCCATCCACCGACACTTGCCCTAGGTCCTCGACCCGAGCAACACCATGTCCCCAAGTCTTCGCTCGTCGCTGTCCCAGGCTTGCCAGCCCACAGCTGATCCTCAGGCCCCGGTCCCTCAGTCCAAGCCTCGCTTCCGCCCTTCACCGCTCCCGGTCCATCGGCACGCATGTGTCTACTTGACCTTCACCTTGCCCTCGATCACTGTCTCCGTGCTCGACACCTGCACAACACAAGCCAAAGAACATGCGATCAACCCGTTGACAATCACTCATCACTCGAGACTCGACATACACCCATGTATCCACAGCTTCTCACATGGGTTTAGACCACTCGACTCTCCATCTTCCCAAAGCAAAAAGATCAACACCCAGAGCAAAACCTACACCAGGACCTCCAGCAACTCGCTTAATTGGAGATCATCATCCCAAGCTGCGGCTGACTACATGACACCCATGACAAGATGGTCCGAAGGTATGTGTTTCTCCTCAGTTTGCATCTTGCCATGCTTCACATTGGCAATCTCCGTCTCCAAACCCTCACACAGGAGACACCTAGCCACACAAGTGCTACCTGAGTTGGCCTCTTCAAGAGACACAATCTTGGCATTCTTTTCTGCCAACTCAGATTGCAAGCCCGCACAGGACTTGCACGCACCCAACAGCGAGGACCTAGCCTTTAGCTCATCCACCTCTCCTACCAAAGCAGCATACTTACCTCTCAAAGTGAGAAGGTCAGTCATGTGCTTGGTGCACATCTCACACTCCACCTCCTCAGAAACGACCACAGTGGACTTAGCAAACTCAAGCTCCCTCACCGTGTCCTCCCACTTCTGCCTAAACTCCTTGCGCTCTCTAGCGGCACGCCTAAGCAGCTTATCTTGACTAAGCAAGGCGGCAGTAAGCTTCTCAACCTTAGCAGAAAGCTCGTCATGGGTCAGAGATACCTGGGAGGTGTAGTCGTCGTCGCGAGGTGTGTCCTCCAGCTGGCCATCGACCTCATCACCAAGAGCCATGGTGCAGAAGCCCTCGTCGTCGGCGAAGAAGCAGAGGCCGTTCAGCTTGTCCTCGATCCTCTTCTTCTTCTCGGACTCGTCATCGCTTGAGCAAGCGGAGTCGTCATCTGAGCCGTCGACGTCACTGAGTGTGGCGAAGAACGCACGCTGCTCAGCCTGGGCCTTCTCCAAGTACTTCTTCTTGATGTACTCCTTGTCGAAGCCGCCCCTCCCTTGTGCCTCGCGGGGACGTACTTCTCCTGCGCTTGCCGGAGTCATACTTGTGCCCATGATCGCCCTTCCCAGATGTGTGCTTCTTCTTGGGATAGTTGGCGATGAAGTGGTCGGGGTCGCCGCACCCAAAGCATTCTGAGCGTCCTCCTCCGCGGCGACGGTTCATGCGGTTGTTGTGGAACCGCGAGAACCGGTTGGCGAGCAACGCCAACTCATCATCCCCCAAAGACTCCAGCTGGTCCTCTGTGACAGAAAAGAGTGAAGAAAGTGCAAATCCTCCAGAGGGGTTAGCAGAAGAGCCAAAAACCAAAGCCATAGTCGGGCCAGAAGGATTTTCATAAGAAGCCCTCGACATGGCGTCAATTTCACTAGACTTGAGCTTACTAAAGAGCTCGTCGCATGTGAGGGTCTCATAGTTAGACGATTCGATGATCGCCTGGACCTTTGAGTCCCACACCGACCGATCGAGAGTATGCAAAAGCTTCAAAGCCCTCTCATGATCATCGAAAGGCAACAGCTCCTTGTTCGCTCTCATCTTGTTGACAATGACCTAAAAGCGAGCAAATAAACTCTCTATGCTCTCGCCAGGCATGTGTCGAAAGTTCTTGTACTCCCGCTTGTGTGACTCGTAGAGACGGGATTTGACTTGAGTGGTTCCCTCATGGAAGCGCATGAGGGTCGCCCAAATCTCATGAGCCGTGGGGAGGTGAGAAACGCGATCAAACTCGGACATGCTCAAACAGGAGAAAAGAGCGTTACGCGCTCGGCTATTGGCATCGTGCTCATCCATATGAAGCCGAGTAACACGAGCAGCCAAGACAACGTAATCGTCCCTGTTGCAAATCTCCCAAACAGAAGAGCCCATGCTCTGGAGATAGGCCGACATGCGTATCTTCCAATACGCATAGTTCGTCCCATCGAAAAACGGCGGTTTGCCCACGTCGCGATCCATGTCGCCTTCTATGGATCTGGGACCGGCTAAGGTGGAAGATCCTTAACCCATTCTGATACCAATTGAAGGACCGAGAGTGCTACCAGAAAGCGACCAGAGGGGGGGTGAATGGGAGCTTCAAAATTTCCTACCGGAAACTTGTCGCCACTGTCCCGATAATCAACCCCAAAAGCAAACCCTAGAGCTCGCAAGTGTCCATGACCCTAGAGATAGGGTGGATGCTTCCAAGAAGCACAGCGAGACACTTCATGACTCTACAAACTCAACGCAAAAGCCGGAAATCAAAACCACCGGACGCGTCCGGTCACCCCGAAACTGCACTGTTAGTTCACCGATTCGACTCAATCTCACCCAAAACAAATCCTCTAGGAATCAAACTTGGTGACAGGAGTCACAAGGAGGATAGTGAGCTATCTCTAAGAGATCATGGCTTGAACCTATCTCCAAATCGATGAATCGAAGAAATTCGGGGGAAAGGAGAAAACTTGACCCGAAACAAAAATCAACCGATCTACTAGCTCGTGAGGTTAAAGGTGAAATTCCTTCGGTGGAAAGAAGTGCCTCAGGATCTAGAACAACTTGGTTCAAACGGATTTGCAAGAGGCACACCAAGCAAAGAGATCGATCAACGGGAAAAACATGGAGAAAAGCAATCCGCGAAGAACACAAACAAAATGCGAATCACAGGCACGAATTTGCAACCCTGTGGCTACCACACGCTACAATAGTGAGATTACGGTCTCACTTTCTCAAAATCTTATGGACACAGAGGTATTGTTCTCTTCTTTGTGGATCTCAGGTTCGCAACAGCAGGGAATGGGAGAGCAGGAAACCCTAGGTGGAAAATAGCAAATGACTGAGATATTTGGGGAGGTGGGTGTCTCCCCCTACTTATACTAATTATAGTTCCCACTCTACCCTTAACTAATTACAGAGCGAACCAGCTAAACCCTAGGGTTATTCTGGACCAACTCATGGTAGGTGGTGATCTGACGGCCACGCCCGCACAATAGGTAGCGTTGCCTCGACGCAACCTCACCGATTGCCGCCATGTGCTGCCACCGCTCTATCGTCCTTTTCACGGACTCCTCCCCCGGTTTTGTGGCCGAAACCGGGAAACCAGGCCTTCACGTCCACCCCCAGTTTTAAGGCCCAAACCGGGAAACCAGCCGAGCATCGCCTGAGTTTTGTGGCGTAAACTCAGAAACCCGCCAGCGCCCAGGTTTTGAGGCCCAAACCTGGAAACCATCCTCAGCCCGAGTTTTGAGGCCCAAACTCGGAAACCCGAAGCGCCCAGGTTTTGAGGCCCAAACCTGGAAACCGTCCACCCGATGGTTTTTCTCTGGCTCTACCACCAAACCGAAGCTGTAGAGGGGATGCACCGCCCGTGCACCCCGTCCACCGACACGTGTCCCCAGATCCTCGACCCGAGCAACACCATGTCCCACAAGTCTTCGCTCGTCGCTGTCCCAGGCTGCCAGCCACCACAGCTGATCCTCAGGCCACCGGTCCCAGTCCAAGCCTCACGTCCGCCCTTCACCGCTCCCGGTCCGTCGGCACGGCACGTCTCTACTTGACCTTCACCTTGCTCCCGGTCCTTGTCTCCGTGCTCGATACCTGCACAACACAAGCAAAAGAACCTGCGATCAAACCCGTTGACAATCACTCATCATTCGAGACTCGACATACACCCATGTATCCGCAATAAACATGGTTTGGAAACTTGGGATCCTCGAAACCAGGGGGTTGCCTAACATAAACCTCTTCCTCTATATACCCATTCAAGAAAGCACTCCTGACATCCATCTGGTAAAGCTTAAAACCCTTCGAAGCAGCAAAGGCTAGAAGGATTCTAATGGCTTCTGAATGGGCTACAGGGGCAAAGGTTTCCTCATAGTCTATCCCCTCTTTTTGGCAGAAACCCTGGGCTACTAACCTAGCCTTGTTCCTCACTACCATCCCATCCTCACCCTCTTTGTTTTTGAAAACCCACTTGGTACCTATAGGGTGGCATTCTGGTGGAGGTGGAACTAGGGTCCAAACTTGGTTTCGCTCAAAGTTTTCTAGCTCCTCATGCATGGCATTGACCCAGTTAGGATCAGAAAGTGCGTGTCCAACATCTTTGGGCTCAAAAGAAGCAACGAATGCAGAATGAGGAAAGTGAGAGATTTCATACGCTCGCGACCGCGTGACTCGCCGATCGATGCCGCCGATCATCTGACGTGAAGGGTGAACTTGCTGAATGCTTCGGGGCGCTTGCCTCGCCGAAGTCGCCTCCCCGTCGCCAGATGCTGTCACTCCCTCAGGTGAAGCGGGTGCTCGCTGGAAAGGTGTCTCAAGAGGACCCCAAGAAGAAAATGTCGTGGGATCGGGTCCTCGAGCTAAAGTACACGTCGCAGGGTCAACGGGGGCAGCCAGTGGAGTTGGCTCGGGATCACCTCAATCGGCATTCTCATGCTCCTCCTCCACAAAGATAGTCTCTCCCAGCTCCTGTTCTCCTGCAACATCAAAAGCAGAAGAAACACAAGGCATAGTCTCCTCGAATGTAACCTCGCAGGTCTCCACTATCCGGTTAGTTTCCAGGTTACATACTCGATAAGCACGTGAATAAGAAGCATAACCAAGAAACACCCCATCAGCAGAGCGAGATTCAAATTTATCCAAATTACCTTGCTTCAGGATAAAGCACTTGCACCCAAACACCCGAAAATGAGACACCTTGGGTACCCATCCAAAACGCAACTCATAAGAAGTCTTTTTCATCAATGCACGAAGAAAGATGCGATTTGAAACATGGCAAGCGGTGTTGATCATCTCGGCCCAAAAACGCCTAGGAGTCCTATGCTCATCGAGCATCGTCCTGGCCATCTCAACAAGGGTCCGGTTCTTGCGCTCAACAACACCGTTCTGCTGAGGGACATAAGGAGAAGAAAACTGATGCTCGATTCCATTAGAAGAATAGAAAGAGGTAAACTGTGAGTTATCAAACTCAGTACCATTATCGCTACGAATAGCTCTAATAGTATCAGGGGGAAACTCAGTTTTCAACCTCAAAATCAAATCATGAGCAAAAGAAAAAGCTTCATCCTTACCCTCCATAAAGAACACCCAAAAGTACCTCAAAAAGTCATCAACGATCACTAGAACGTACCACTTCCCACCCGCTGAGCAAACCCAAGCTGGACCAACTGTGTCCATGTGTAAAAGCTCGCCGGGTTGCTTTGTCATCACCTGATTAACAGGTGGGTGAGAAGCAGCAACCATCTTCCCGTGACGACACAGATGTCAAACAAGGTCCTTCTGAAACTTAAGCTTGGGCAATCCTTGGATTAGACCAAGTGAGCTAAGTCTTGCAAGCAAGTCAAAACTCAAGTGACCGAGCCTCCTATGCCACTTCCACAAATCAGAAGAAGGACCAGCCATCAAACATCTAGCAGAGCCGAAAGAACGAGAAAAGTCAGCTCTAAAAACACGGCCAAAAGGGACGATCCGACAAACAAGATCTCCCCGAGGGTCTAAAACACGACTCAAACCCTTCTTAAAGCGCACTTCACAATCATCCTCAAGAAGTTGCGAAACAGAAAGCAAATTGAAATGCAAATTCGAAACCAAAGCAACATCCTTAAGAACAAAGTTTTCATTGAGCCAAATAGCTCCATGAGAAACAACCTCACCTCTACTATTGTCCCCGAAAGTGATGTACTCCTTGTGCATCACGGGGCTAAGGCTGGAGAACCATTCCTTCTTTCCGGTCATGTGGCGCGAACACCTGGAATCCATGAGTCACATGTTCTGCAACCGAAGTTCCTGCATCAATAGAAAGGCAGGAAGTGAGCATATGGCACAACACTAGGGTTAGTATACTGAGAAGGATACCAGTGCTGTGTCATAGGCCCAGAAAAAGTGTTAGTAGCAACACCAAGCTGTCCTCGTCCCATGGGTGGATAGCGATCACCACCAACCTGAAAGGGTGGCCCGCTATGGAACGGAAAACCTCCAAACTAACCTACTTGTCCCATTTGAGCAAAGCGATCACCACCATACTGAAAAGGTGGTCCGCTATGGGACTGAGCAGCAAAGCCTCTTACACTCGGCTCGCGATCGTATTGAGGATGATCGGAACCGCGACGGGCACGACCACCACCCCGTGGTCTAGCTGCCTGGGGCCTAGCAACCTGAGGGGATGCACCTCCAGGCCTAGCGCCCTGCCTCTGAACTCCCCGACCTTGCACACCATGGAGAGGGTGGTGCCTGGCCTGGTTGTTCAGTTCCAACTCCTTCCTAGTGTCTCTCTTCCTCCGAAAGCAAAACTCAGCTAGGTGAACGTCACGGTGACAGTACTCGCATTCGAACCTCACCACTATCTTGGGTTGTTGGTTCCTGGGGTTGTGAGGGTTGTTCATTGTGGCTGGCTGCTTGCCTCTCAGAAGGGGATCACTAGAGACGTCAGGAAGAGTGTCAAGTGTGTTCCTAAGATGGTTAGGTTTGGGAACCCACACTTGCTTGCGAGGTGGAGCCTTGGGAGGTTCATCAAGGATTCCATCCTTGGTGATAGGCTTGGGAGGCTCAGGTGGGGTGATCTTGGTAAGCTTAGAGATAGCGGATGGCTTCTCACTCGGGTTCACTCCGCTAAACTCACCAATCTTGCCAAAGATACTAGTGCCTTTCCCACCTGAAGCAAAGCCTACTCCTGAGCAATCAGTTCCCCTCTTGAACTGACTGATCATCATGCCCAACTGCGGCTCACTACATAACACCCAACTCAGGATGGACCGAAGGTATGTGTTTTCCTCCTCGGTTTGCATCCTGTCATGCCGACAGTTGGCAATCTCAAGCTCCATCCCCAGGCATCGCTCCCATGGAGCGGACAAGGTGCTAACTGAGCTGGCCTTCATGGCTTCAGCAAGCTTGGCACTAACTTCTGCCAACTCAGTTCGCAAGCCTGGACAGCACTTGCACGCACCCAACAAGGAAGGTCTTGCCTTCACTTCCTCCAGCTCCTTCTTCAGGGAGGGACACTCTTTTGTAACAGACTCGCCCAATAATGTGGCCCACCTACACCTGTAATCTGTCCAACGACCTCTGACTGCTATGTAGGTGTGCCACAAGACTGGATTAATCTGTTGGATACGGTCGACGTATCCATAGGTCACAGGAATCATCCGAGTACAATCATTACAGCACACACATTTACTTTTCATACAAAATACCAGATCGGAGAATATCAGCGGAAGACTTACATAAACATAATATTACAAACCAGTGTTCATTATTACAACATAGGTGAAAAGGAGTTCAAGTTGCGAAATTACTAAGTGCTGGTTAAAAGTCTGATAACATAACCATATTAATAAACCCTGCCCAAGGGCACATCACTTATCATCCTCCACCGGGAAGATGGTCATACAACACGGTCCAAAGCACATCTGCTCAGCGGGCTCACCTGCAACAAGGGGTCATAGAACCCTGAGTACAGGAGTACTCAACAAGACTTACCCGACTAATAAATTGGGGAGAATACTCAGAAATGCAGGCTGAGGGGAAGTCAAGGTAAGGCTTTAGCAAGAATCAAAAAGTTTTCCTTTGCATAAAAGCTCCTACTACTAAGTAGTTGTGTCATTCCATACTTCTATTATTAGCTAAGTAATCAATGTACATCTCATGATCAACCCATTAGTCCTCCATTATTTCATCATTAAACTACGCTGAGGGTGCGAGGACGAGTCTCCTTTTCTCGTGGAGCAAACGACGATTCGAACCGCTTGATCTACCCAGCTGGGGCTTCCTTATCACACGACATATGCGAGACTGAACTCGCATATATCAACCGTCCCGTGGATCCGCTCAAACCGGACCGGAGCCGCGCCACCCGGGGGTACAGTACACCACCGCCCTACAACGGCCTTGTTGAGTCCGTTCAATAGAGGACCGAGCAGGGTGGGTACACGCTACTCCCGCCATCTCTCCACTCCCAGTGCGAGGGTGCGCCGTTCCAGTAAGGGCATAGCCACAGTAGGGCTTACCGTAGCATGTGACCAGTACTAACAAATAGTTCTCGATCCAACGGGCCAACAGCGGACGGGCCCTAGGCGACACAGACGGAAACACTACACCAGAACTCCATTTCCTGTGCAAGTTATCCGCCCGGTCTCATTTTAATTACACCATCCCAAACCGAGGGAAGGGTTCCCAACAATAGCATCTCTCTTTTCAAGAACCTACTCTAATGAGCAAGGCTAGGCAATCTAAGCATTTGTAAATAACCCAGCGACAAGGATAGTATACGGAATAATCAAGGTAGATATTGCATCAAATAGGTAACATTCAATTCCTAAACTTAATGCACAAATTTTATCAACAAGTATATTATTTGAAAATTTGCAAGGTAGGGGCAAATGCACCGGGGCTTGCCTTGGGGTTTTTCTTCCGGTTCGTCCCCACAGATATCAAATCCCACTTCGTAGAATACCGGTGCCTCACGAGCTACAATCTCCGGCTGATCCTTGCTAACCTCGGTTTCTAAACGCAATATACGAACGAGCATATATAAGATGCATGTGATGCGAATATGAATGAATGCTTATGATGCTGGACAATTATAAGTAGAAGGGTACAGCAGCAAACAACAATCTTATATGAATACTAAAATTGACATCACAATTGGAACAAGATTTGCATAAGCGATAACCCGAACAGATTTCATGTACCAAATTGTTTTAACCATAACTAGAGCTAAAAAATAGCTATGCAGGTGATTCAGGATAATCTGGAAAGCTTAACAAATTCTCTACAACTTTTCTATAATACACAACAGCTGATTCTAGGATCTTATGGACCAAACAATTCATTTGGTTAAACCTGTCCAGATTCTGGACAGATTCAAACACTACTGTTCCACAGACCATATCTGGAGCTCAGAAATATCAACTTACGTGATCTAGACCATTCTGGAAAGCACATGAAATCCTCTACAACTTTCTTATAATACACCAGATCAAATTCACAAGTTAAATACCCCAAACAGTTCAGTTTTCACAAACTGTCCAGATTCTGGACAGTACCATATACCCAGATTGAACAGAGCATAACTCCCAGTATATTTATCCAACAATTATGAAATTTTAGGAGCAGCTAAATATGCAAAAGTACTAAACTTTGCTATTCAACATTTTGACAGAAAACCACATGATCATGGTGTTATCATACATCCAACAGAACTGCTCCAGAAATTGTCAGAACATGGCAAAGGCTATCCTTCATGTCAAGACATGATCATAAAATTTAAACCCTTGACCATAGTACAAACATCCCAAAGGGCCTTTTTCCAGGTTACAAAAGAAATACTCTACTTCATGATTTCATTTAGGAATTATGTATTTATGCAAGACAATTTTGGATAGTTTTTAATCAACTACTCATTTTAGGTTAATCCCAACATAGTGTCAACAAAAGGAGTTTTCATCATTTTTCTTTAACCCAACCTTTGGTGTGAACAGCCCCTAAACTATATAACCATGTCACATTACTTCTTGAACATTAAATAGAATAATAAAACAATAAGACCCAATTAGTAATTAATTATTCATTATTTAATAAAAAGGATTAATGATTAAGGCCAGAAATTATTTTCACATGAGGGGTCCATAATTTTTGTAAAGGTGTGTTTCAGGTTGACAAGTACTACAAAATTGGTTTCACAATTTTTGGACTTTGGGAAAAGCCTACACAATTATTTAAATTGCCCAAACAATTTATTTGATTATTTTAATTGTCCAACAAATCTTGTTCAAATTTGCAGTTTTATATTTTTGTAATTTTCTTTACATGTCAGAGAGTCTACATAAAAATTTTCACGATTTTAAGAGGTACAACAAAAATACAGCAAAAATGACAAATTCTGCTACTGTTCATATGCGCAAAAATGAAAAACCCTAACACTAGTCGCTGACAAGCGGGGCCGGGCTGTCAGGGCGACCAGCGCACAGGCCCGCGCGCGCGCCGGCGCTGACCGCGCGATGGAGGCGTTGACCGCCGGCCGTTCTCGCCGGCGGCGAGGCCAGGGGCTGGACCAAGGCTACCTACGCGCTCGACATCACCTCGCGAACACACTAAGGGGGTTGGTTAGGGCTATTAGTGACCGGAGAGGTGATGACCATGGCAATGGCGGCTCGGCCGCGCCGTTCCCGGCGGTGCGCCGGCGTTCCGGCCAAGGCGGTGCGGTAGCGTTGAAACGGAGGCGAACATCGGCACCAGGGAGCTCACCTAGGTTCGATGCGCGCGTTGGTTTGGTCAGAGGGGGTCGGGAAGAAGCTCAGGGTTTCGGAGAGGCTGTGGAAGAGACGGCGACCGCGGAGGGGACTCAACGGCGGCGAATTTCATCACCGGAGTTTCCCTGTCTCCAGCCGTCGCGAACAGAGGGAAAGAAAGGGCGAGATCGCGGCGACGGTGAGGTTTTTATAGGCGAGGGGGTGTGCGGACGGTGTGCCAACGCATTGCGCATGCGCGTGCACGAGCTGGCGCGTGGAGGCGGCGTGTCGACGCCGGACGCGCGCTGCGGCCGCGACGGCCGTCGTGGTGGCCATGCAAGGCACCAAGGACTGTAGCTACAGTGCAGTTTGTCCCCTTTTTAAATGCGCCAAAATTTTGAACTAAAGTGCAAAATCCGTAAGAATGAAAGTTGCTCAGAATTTTGTGATCTACAAACTTTCTTAAAGAATCATGTTCCAATTCGGCCTAGTTTTTGAATTATGGTTTGAATTCAAATTTATCCCAAACTGAATTCTCAAATTACTTTGAAATTTTTGAAGAACATCAAAATCTGTGAATATGAAAGTTGTCACATTTACCATTCCCTACAACTTTGATTAAAGGACCAAGGTCAGATTCTCAATAGTTTGAGAGTTGTAGTTCAAGGGTAGATTCTAGGGTTTAAACAAATTTGTTTCAATTCAAATCCTGTGCAGAATCTGTGTTAACCTTATATACCAAAGTTGTTTATTTCATCTGTATCTACAGCTTTGTTTTAAGGGCCATGTCCAGATTCAGCTTGGATCATAGTCTTTATCATAGGGCCACTATAATGACTTGTGATTTCATGAATCATGTAACCCTATAAGTCTATCTTCCCTAGAAATCGGCCACTATGATACCCTAAGCATCACACATCAAATGAGCAAAACAGAATCTAAACAAGCATATGATGCACTTGAGATCAAGTTACATGAAATTTGTAAATGCATCTTTAGTGTTGCTACATGAATGCTTTCCATGCTCAAGATGACATGTCAGGTTTTAACTGGCTTAAACACCAGAGGTGTTACAGCTCCTCCCCCCTTAAAGAAATCTCGTCACGAGATTGGTTTAACTGACTAAGTAATGGAAAAGGAAATGTGTTAGGATCTAAATCTATGACCTTCCTCTAAAGTACCAATGTAAGTTTCCCTAGGCCAGTGAAACACATACCTAAATGGAAGCGAGGAAATCCGGAAAGTGCTCCAACAGAAAATCCTCAGATTCCCTGATGGCTTCTTCTTCTGAGTGTTGATCCCATTGCACTTTATAGAATTTAACAGTTCTACTACGGGTGACTCGGTCCTTTTGATCAAGCACTTTGACTGGATATTCCGAATAAGTCATATCTGGCTGAATGTCCACGCCTTCATAACTCATCACTTGATCAGGCACTCGCAAACATTGCTTTAACTGAGACACATGGAATACATTATGTATAGCAGCAAGTTGTTCAGGCAAGTCCAACCGATAAGCTTGCTTTCCACACCACGTTTTATAATTTTAAACGGTCCAATGTATCGAGGTGCTAGTTTTCCCTTTACTCCAAACCGAACCACTCCCTTCATTGGTGATACCTTCAAGTATACATAACTTCCTTCAGAAAATACTAATGGTCTGCGTCTTTTGTCTACATAACTCTTTTGTCGGGTCTGAGCTACCTTCAGGTTGCTTTGTATTTGCTTTACTTTTTCTTCAGCTTCATTTACTAAATCAACTCCGAAAAATCTTCTCTCTCCAGGCTCTGACCAGTTCAGCGGGGTTCGACATCTTTGTCCATAAAGCACTTCAAATGGTGCCATCTTGATACTCTCTTGGTAGCTATTATTATAAGAAAACTCTGCTAATGGAAGACATTCATCCCACTGATCAGGATAGGTGAGCACACAGGATCTCAACATATCCTCTAAAATCTGATTTACCCTCTCGGTTTGACCTCCAGTCTGAGGATGGTATGCTGTGCTAAAAAGGAGTTTGGTTCCTAATGATTCATGTAGATGCTTCCAAAACTGAGAGACAAACTGCGTTCCTCTATCAGAGACTATGGTCTTTGGCACTCCATGGAGACTTAGAATTCTGGCAATATAGATTCGAGCATAGACAGGAGTTCTATATGTAGTCTTAGCTGGGATAAATGAGCTGATTTGGTTAGACGATCTACGATTACCCATATCGAGTCAAATCCCTTGGAAGTTTTGGGAAGACCCACGATGAAATCCATGCTAATATCCTCCCATTTCCAAGCTGGAACAGGCAAAGGTTGTAACTCACCGGCTGGCTTCAAATGTACTGCCTTTACTTTTTGACAAGTGTCACACTGAGCCACGTAGCGAGCTATTTCAATCTTCATCTTTGTCCACCAGAATCTTTGCTTCAGATCTTGATACATTTTATTACTTCCTGGGTGGATGGCTAACCTGGTAAGATGAGCTTCATCAAGAATCTTCTGTCTGAGCTCGGGTACCTTGGGAACAACCAATCGGTCCTTAAAACCATAACACGCCTGCTTCATCAACTCTGAAACAAGTTGTTTCCCCAGCTTTGACTTTTGCTATAATATGACCTATCCCTTGTTCATTTTCTGGGTTGCTATAATTTATTCCCGTATAGTAGGTTCGATTCTAACATTTGACAGGCTTCCTTGCGAAACTATTTCTATACCCAACTTTGCCAGCTCTTGACACAGACTAAGATGCATGGGTGCTACTGACAAGCAACTGCAGTGAGGATTTCGACTGAGAGCGTCAGCAACTACATTTGCCTTACCTGGATGGTAATGTATTTCTAGATCATAATCCTTGATTAATTCCAGCCATCTCCTTTGTCGCATATTCAAGTCTTCCTGAGTAAAGATGTACTTCAAACTCTTGTGATCAGTGTACATATGGCACTTGTTTCCCAACAAGTAATGCCGCCATATCTTCAATGCATGTACAACTGCAGCTAACTCCAGATCATGAGTTGGATAATGTTCTTCGTGTCGCTTGAGCTGTCTTGACGCATAGCAAGGACTCTTCTCTTCCTTCTTGCATCAATACACAGCCAAGACTGATTCCGGAGGCGTCACAGTATACATCGAAAGGCTTCTCAATATCTGGTTGAGCTAAAATTGGTGCTGTGGTAAGTAGCTTCTTTAGGGTTTGAAATGCTTGCTCACACTCAGGGTCCATTTAAACTTGACTTGGTTCTTGAGTAACTCTGTAATAGGTTTGGCTATTTTGGAAAATCCAAGAATGAAACGGCGATAATAACCAGCCATTCCAAGGAAACTGCGGACTTGATGAACTGTGGTCGGCGACTTCCACTTCAGAATATCCTGCACCTTTCTGGGATCAACTGCAATACCTTCAGCAGATAGCACATGACCCAGAAATTGGACTTCTTCTAACCAAAAGGCACACTTGCTGAATTTAGCATACAGCTGATGCTCACGCAGACGAGTCAGCACAATCCGCAGATGCTCAGCATGCTCTTCTTTGGTCTTGGAATATACCAAGATGTCATCAATAAATACTACCACGAATTTGTCGAGCTCAGGCATGAACACAGAGTTCATGAGATACATGAAGTGGGCTGGAGCATTGGTTAGGCCAAAAGACATGACAAGTTATTCATATAAGCCATATCGAGTGGTGAAAGTTTTTTTGGGATATCTTCGGGTCTAATTTTTATCTGGTGGTACCCTGATCTAAGATCTATTTTGGAGAAGACTTTGGCTCCGGCAAGCTGGTCAAAGAGAAGATCAATGCGTCGAAGGGGATATTTGTTTTTGATGGTTACCTCATTGAGGGGACGATAATCTACGCACATCCTCAGAGTCTTGTCCTTCTTCTTCACAAAGATAGCGGGACATCCCCAGGGAGAAGAACTAGGCCGGATAAAACCCTTCTCTAAGAGTTCTTTTAACTGAGTTTTCAACTCGGCTAATTCCTTTGGAGCCATTCTATAAGCTCTTCGGGATACAGGTGCGGTTCCTGGTTGTAACTCAATCACAAACTCCACGTTTCTATCTGGTGGCAGACCAGGTAATTCTTCAGGGAACACATCAGGGAATTCTCGTACCACTGGGACATTCTCGACTCCTTCACTAACCATGGCACATAACTTCGGGCTGATTAACTTGGGTTTTGGAAGCTGGATGAGAAGTTGGGATTTTTGGTCTGGTGAATTTAGACGAACAGTCCTATTTAATGTATCTAAAACAGCCCCATAACGCTGCATCCAGTTCATCCCCAGAATCACATCTAAGGTTTGATGGTTCAGCACAATCATAGAAGTGGGATAAACATGTCGTCCCATCTCTATTGGAACTTGATGCACTATCTCATTGGCATACAGCCGACCCCCAGGTGACAGTATAGATATTTTTCCCTTGGACTCACATATTGGAATTGCATGCTTCCTGACAAACTCTCTATTGATGAATGAATGCGATGCACCGGAGTCAAAGAGTGTAACTGCTAAATGATTGGCAACAGGAAACGTACCCAGCATAACCGGTTCGCCTTCTGGAATTGTCTCTACCTGAGTATGATGAACTTGTCCGGTCTTGGGTACCACATAAATCTTCTGTGTGCCGGATCGAGAACCAGAATGGTTGCCTTGTTGCTGCTTATTTTGTGGATTAGCCTGACTACCCTGCTGGCGAGGAACATTTGAATTATAATTCTTGGGTGAAGGACAATTCTTGGCAAAATGTCCTGACCCGCCACAGTTATAACAGGGGTTACTGGTCTTTGGAGCATTTGTGGATTGGGAGCCAGGTGCATTGGTCTGTCATGGGTACTGGAACTGGGAAGAGGCTTTGGCATTAGCTTGAGGCTGGTAATATTGCTGGGGTGGGCGAGCAGGTACATGGGTATGGGGAACAGGGTGGTATAGGAACTTGGGACGTTTCGGCACACTCCCAGATGCGCCGGCTTGAGCAGTCTTCCTCCTTTTTGCCTCCTTGTGCACACGATTCTTCTCTTCAAGAGTAATGGCAATACTCACAATGTCATTGAAGGTGGAGTTGGCACAGGTGGTTATCATGGTTTGCAGCTTGGTGCTCAGTCCTCGCATGAAGCACTGCTTCTTCTTAGCATCAGTGTTGACATGATCAGGAGCATATTGAGAGAGATGGTTGAACTTGCTCACATACTGCATCACGGATTGAGTACCCTGCTGCAGCTTGAGAAACTCCTCTAGCTTCATTTGCATGATACCCGCTGGGATGTGATGTGCTCTAAAGACTTCACAAAATTCACCCAAGTGACTTGGTGTCCAGGAGCTTGTGTGGCCAAATAATTTGCCCACCAGGTGCCTGCTGGCCCTCTAAACTGTTGTGCTGCAAACAGAGGCTTCTGGATGTCTGTGCATCGGATTAACTCAAACTTTTGCTCAATGGTATGCAGCCACTCATTTGCTTCCAGAGGTTCTTCGGCCTTGGTAAAGAGCGGAGGGCGAGTATCCATGAAATCTGAGTACGTGCTGTTGGCATCTTGATGCCCCTGCCCGCGGGGTCCTTGCCCGCGCCCTTAAGCCATAGCTTGTAACAGCCTAGTGTTATCAGCTGTCACAGTGGCTAATGCAGCAATTCGGCCAAGGTTGGGGGTAGCCGTGGTGGTGGTGGAGGGTTTTCCCCACCCTGGGATGTACCAGCCCCGGAAGCACGCGTATTCACCGGCATCTGTAATATACAGCAAGTATTGCACAACATCCATAAGTACTCATAATTAACTTAGTCATAAACTTCCATTACATCAGCAAAAGCAGTTGCATGAACATCACATGGTCTGATTTATTTATTACACAAGCCCGCTCCTGGCAGGACTATCTAGTGCAACTACCCTCCCATACTACTAGTTAGAACTACCCAAACTACATCACTCCTCGTGGTCAGTGTCGAGGCCGGAGACGTGGCCACCCTCGTCGTCACTATCGTCGATCTCGATCACAACTCGGGCTCGTCCTCCTCCTCGTCGGGCCCTCCACCGTCAGCCAGGATCACACCGCCCTCCATCTCGGCTGCCCCCGCGCGGGGTTGAGACGATTGTTGAGGACGTGGATCTCCTCATGGAGGTTGTTGATATACACCTCCATGTCCTCTATCTGAAACGCGAGGTGGAAGACCCGAGCGCGTGCCTGGTCCTCACGCTGCCATGCCGAATCTCTCATCTTGCGCAGCTGCTCATTCTCCTTCTCCAGATCAGCCCTCGACTAGAGCCTCCTCTCGCTGCTCCTTCAGTAGGCCGATCATGATAGCGTCCCGTGCCCGCTCCCTGGAGGCCTCTGCAAGCGCGGCAGTAAGCCTCGCGACCTCTGTGCGAAGCTCCGCATTGCGGTGCGGCCGCTACGGCTGCTGCTGCCCTCCCCGGTACGCGGTGCGAGCTGGTGTCGCGGGACTCCCCTCGGTCCCGTGCTCTTGCGTGCAGTCTGCTTAGTGCGAGCCATCCTGGAATAAATTTAAGCTAAAGTCAATTTCGTGCACCTACAAGTTAGTATAGTATACCCTTAACCCGATATCTATTAAGGGAGGAGAATTTTTAATATTTAATTGATGCAAGATGAAATGATGCAAACTTACGATTCTACGCATACGACATTATTTGCTTACTTATATATACCCACCAAAATAATTTTTTTGTAACCTTTTTAAACATAGGGCAAATACTTTCCAGCACACACTTCCTACTAAGCAAGAAGTAAGTTGAGGAAGCAATAGATAAGATTAGAAAGAGCCTTTTTAGATTTTTCCTTAGAAAATAAGTTTTGAAGGTTTTTCAAATAACTATAATGATTGCCACGGGGATCCTGCTCCGATACCAAGCCTGTAACAGACTCGCCCAATAATGTGGCCCACCTACACCTGTCATCTGTCCAACGACCTCTGACTGCTATGTAGGTGTGCCACAAGACTGGATTAATCTGTTGGATACGGTCGACGTATCCATAGGTCACAGGAATCATCCGAGTACAATCATTACAGCACATTTACTTTTCATACAAAATACCAGATCGGAGAATATCAGCGGAAGACTTACATAAACATAATATTACAAACCAGTGTTCATTATTACAACATAGGTGAAAAGGAGTTCAAGTTGCGAAATTACTAAGTGCTGGTTAAAAGTCTGATAACATAACCATATTAATAAACCCTGCCCAAAGGCACATCACTTATCATCCTCCACCGGGAAGATGGTCATACAACACGGTCCAAAGCACATCTGCTTAGCAGGCTCACCTGCAACAAGGGGTCATAGAACCCTGAGTACAGGAGTACTCAACAAGACTTACCCGACTAATAAATTGGGCAGAAGACTCAGGAATGCAGGCTGAGGGGAAGTCAAGGTAAGGCTTTAGCAAGAATCCAAAAGTTTTCCTTTGCATAAAAGCTCCTACTACTAAGTAGTTGTGTCATTCCATACTTCTAATATTAGCTAAGTAATCAAATGTACATCTCATGATCAACCCATTAGTCCTCCATTATTTCATCATTAAACTACGCTGAGGGTGCGAGGACGAGTCTCCTTTTCTCGTGGAGCAAACGACGATTCGAACCGCTTGATCTACCCAGCTGGGGCTTCCTTATCATACGACATATGCGAGACTGAACTCGCATATATTAACCGTCCCGTGGATCCGCTCAAACCGGACCGGAGCCGCGCCACCCGGGGGTACAGTACACCACCGCCCTACAACAGCCTTGTTGAGTCCGTCCAACAAGGGACCGAGCAGGGTGGGTACACGCTACTCCCGCCATCTCTCCACTCCCAGTGCGCGGGTGCGCCGTTCCAGTAAGGGCATAGCCACAGTAGGGCTTACCGTAGCATGTGACCAGTACTAACAAATAGTTCTCGATCCAATGGGCCAACAGCGGACGGGCCCTAGGCGACACAGACGGAAACACTACACCAGAACTCCATTTCCTGTGCAAGTTATCCGCCCGGTCTCATTTTAATTACACCATCCCAAACCGAGGGAAGGGTTCCCAACAATAGCATCTCTCTTTTCAAAAACCTACTCTAATGAGCAAGGCTAGGCAATCTAAGCATTTGTAGATAACCCAGCGACAAGGATAGTATAAGGAATAATCAAGGTAGATATTGCATCAAATAGGTAACATTCAATTCCTAAACTTAATGCACAATTTTATCAACAAGTATATTATTTGAAAATTTGCAAGGTAGGGGCAAATGCACCGGGGCTTGCCTTGGGGTTTTTCTTCCGGTTCGTCCCCACAGATATCAAATCCCACTTCGTAGAATACCGGTGCCTCACGAGCTACAATCTCCGGCTGATCCTTGCTAACCTCGGTTTCTAAACGCAATATACGAACGAGCATATATAAGATGCATGTGATGCGAATATGAATGAATGCTTATGATGCTGGACAATTATAAGTAGAAGGGTACAACAGCAAACAACAATCATATATGAATACTAAAATTGCATCACAATTGGAACAATATTTGCATAAGCGATAACCCGAACAGATTTCATGTACCAAATTGTTTTAACCATAACTAGAGCTGAAAATAGCTATGCAGATGATTCAGGACAATCTGGAAAGCTTAACAAATTCTCTACAACTTTTCTATAATACACAACAGCTGATTCCAGGATCTTATGGACCAAACAATTCATTTGGTTAAACCTGTCCAGATTCTGGACAGATTCAAACACTACTGTTCCACAGACCATATCTGGAGCTCAGAAATATCAACATACGTGATCTAGACCATTATGGAAAGCACATGAAATCCTCTACAACTTTCTTATAATACACCAGATCAAATTCACAAGTTAAATACCCCAAACAGTTCAGTTTTCACAAACTGTCCAGATTCTGGACAGTACCATATACCCAGATTGAACAGAGCATAACTCCCAGTATATTTATCCAACAATTATGAAATTTTAGGAGCAGATAAATATGCAAAAGTACTACAACTTTGCTATTCAACATTTTGACAGAAAACATGATCATGGTGTTATCATACATCCAACAGAACTGCTCCAGAAATTGTCAGAACATGGCAAAGGCTATCCTTCATGTCAAGACATGATCATAAAATTTAAACCCTTGACCATAGTACAAACATCCCAAAGGGCCTTTTTCCAGGTTCCAAAAGAAATACTCTACGTCATGATTTCATTTAGGAATTATGTATTTATGCAAGACAATATTGGATAGTTTTTAATCAACTACTCATTTAGGTTAATCCCAACATAGTGTCAACAAAAGGAGTTTTCATCATTTTTTCTTTAACCCAACCTTTGGTGTGAACAGACCCTAAACTATATAACCATGTCACTTACTTCTTACTTTAATAGAATACATTATCTTGGACATATAATAGAAATTAGTAATAATAATTAATTATTATTAATAAAAGGGATTAATGGATTAAGGCCATAAATTATTTTCACATGAGGGGTCCATAATTTTTGTAAAGGTGTGTTTCAGGTTGACAAGTACTACAAAATTGGTTTCACATTTTTGGACTTTGGGAAAAGCCTACACAATTATTTAAATTGCCCAAACAATTTATTTGATTATTTTAATTCTCCACAAATCTTGTTCAAATTTGCAGTTTTATATTTTGTAATTTTCTTTACATGTCAGAGAGTCTACACAAAATTTTCACGATTTTAGGAGCTATAACAAAAATACAGCAAAAATGATAAATTCTGCTACTGTTCATATGCGCAAAAATGAAAAACGCTAACACTAGTCGCTGACAAGCGGGGCCGGGCTGTCAGGCGACCAACGCACAGGCCCGCGCGCGCGCCGGCGCTGACCGCGCGACGGAGGCGTTGACCGCCGGCCGTTGTCACCGGCGGCGAGGCCAGGGGCTGGACCAAGGCTACCTACGCGCTCGACATCACCTCGCGAACACACTGAGGGGGTTGGTTAGGGCTATTAGTGACCGGAGAGGTGATGACCACGGCAATGGCGGCTCGGCCACGCCGTTCCCGCGGCGGCGCGCCGGCGTTCCGGCCAAGGCGGTGCGGTAGCGTTGAAACGGAGGCGAACATCGGCACCAGGGAGCTCACCTAGGTTCGATGCGCGCGTTGGTTTGGTCGGAGGGGGTCGGGAAGAAGCTCAGGGTTTCAGAGAGGCTGTGGAAGAGACGGCGACCGCGGAGGGGACTCAATGGCGGCAAATTTCGTCGCCGGAGTTTCCCTGTCTCCAGCCGTCGCGAACAGAGGGAAAGAAAGGGCGAGATCGCAGCGACAGTGAGGTTTTTATAGGCGAGGGGGTGTGCGGACGGTGTGCCAACGCATTGCGCATGCGTGTGCACGAGCTGGCGCGTGGAGGCGGCGTGTCGACGCCGGACGCGCGCTGCCGCCGCGACGGCCGTCGTGGTGGCCATGCAAGGCACCAAGGACTGTAGCTACAGTGCAGTTTGTCCCCTTTTTAAATGCGCCAAAATTTTGAACTAAAGTGCAAAATCCGTAAGAATGAAAGTTGCTCAGAATTTTGTGATCTACAAACTTGCTTAAAGAATCATGTTCCAATTCGTCTTGTTTTTGAATTATGGTTTGAATTCAAATTTATCCCAAACTGAATTCTCAAATTACTTTGAAATTTCCTGAAAAACATAAAAATCTGTGAATATGAAAGTTGTCACATTTACCATTCCCTACAACTTTGATTAAAGGACCAAGGTCAGATTCTCAATAGTTTGAGAGTTGTAGTTCAAGGGTAGATTCTAGGGTTTAAACAAATTTGTTTTAATTCAAATCCTGTGCAGAATCTGTGTTAACCTTATATACCAAAGTTGTTTTTTTCATCTGTATCTACAGCTTTGTTTTAAGGGCCATGTCCAGATTCAGCTTGGATCATAGTCTTTATCATAGGGCCACTATAATGACTTGTGATTTCATGAATCATGTAACCCTATAAGTCTATCTTCCCTAGAAATCGGCCACTATGATACCCTAAGCATCACACATCAAATGAGCAAAACAGAATCTAAACAAGCATATGATGCACTTGAGATCAAGTTACATGAAATTTGTAAATGCATCTTTAGTGTTGCTACATGAATGCTTTCTATGCTCATGATGATATGTCAGGTTTTAACTGGCTTAAACACCAGAGGTGTTACATCTTTGCAATCACCCACCAAGTCTAGCCTACTCTTCATCTCATCACACACCTCAATCAAAGAGGCATACTTGGTTTGCAGGGTGGAAAAGTTTGTCATATGCATCGTGCACTCCTCACAATCCTCCTCATCGATCACCTTCACCTCGGACCTAGCGAACTCAAGCTTCTTAAGCGCCTCATTCATCTTAGCCTTAAACTCGTTGCGCTCTCGGATAGCTCGCTTGAGTTGCTTGTCCTGACCGAGAACTATGTCGACGAGAGAATCACGCTCACCGGTAAGACGATCGACAAGAGAAGAGTATGATACCTCGGAAGCATCGTCGTCGTCGTCGGTGCCGGCGTCCTTGTCCGGGCACTTGTGGTCCTCTTCGTCCAAGGCCATGGTGCAAAGGCCCTTGGAGGATTTGCCGAAGAAGCAGAGTCCATTGAAGCGTTCTTCAGTCTTGTGCTCGGACTCATCGTCGCTGGAGTCGCCGTCAGAGGTCTTCTCGCCATCGCTGAAGGTGGCGAGGAAGGCACGCCGACTGGCGTCGAAAGCCTTCTCCATGTCCTCTCGGCGGTAGCCGCCCTTCTTCTTCTTCCCGGCCTTGTTCTCCGGCTTGCCCTTGCGCCTGGAGTTGCGGTTCTTGCCGGGGAAGGTCTTGTCGTTCTTGGGGCAGTTCGCCATGAAGTGGTCTAGATCACCACACTTGTAGTAGCCCTTGCGTGCGCCACCACGCCGGCGATTCAGGCGGTTGTTGTGAAACCGCGAGAATCGGGTGATGGCGAGGGCGAGCTCATCGTCTCCAAGCGCCTCCAACTGCTCCTCCGTGACTGTATGCAAAGAAGACAAAGCAACAAGAGGAGATGAAGCGTCAACAGAGAAAATCGATCCACCCGTGCCTGAGCCAAAGCTATGGTATGTGAAGATGGGTTCTTCAGCTTGGCCTGAGTCAGGTGATCGATCTCGGTGGACTTGAGCTTGCTGAACAGCTCGTCCACGATGAGGGTGTCATAGGATGGAGACTCAATGATGGTCGACACCTTCACCTCCCATACCCTCCGATCCGGGGCATATAGCAACTTGAGAGCCCTCTCATGATCGTCATAGGGTAGGTTGGCCCGATTGGCACGCATCCTGTTCACAATCGTTTGGAAATGAGCGAACATGGCGTCAATCGTTTCTCCCTCATATTGAACAAAGTTCTCGTACTGTCGCTTGTAGGTCTCGAAGAGTCTGGTCTTGACCTGAGCGGTCCCCTCGTGATAGCTTTGAAGCTTCACCCAGATCTCTCGTGCCGTCTCAAGCTCAGAGACACGCTCGAACTCAGGAAGGGAGATGCTGGCCAAAAGATCATTACGAGCCTTGGAGTTGGCCTCGTGTTGGTCAATCTGGATCTGACCCACACGAGCCGCAAGGACTACGTACTCAACATTCTCACATATTTCCCAAATGGAAGAACTGATGCTGTTGAGATAAGCACGCATTCGAATCTTCCAATAGGGATAGTTCGTTCCATCGAACCACGGAGCCTTGTCGTTCCCTCGTTCCATGTCGCCCTTAGGATCTGAAACTGATTAAGGTAGAAGAGATCCTTAACCTGCTCCGATACCAATTGAAGGACCGGATTAGCGACCAGAGGGGGGGGGTGAATGGGAGCCTCAAATTCAACTCGTGAATAGTGTGGCCCTTGTCCCAGAAAGTCACCCGAAATTTGAAACGAGTAGGTGGATACCCTAGGAGATGTCCTAGTGGTACAACAGAACCCCCGGAGAAACCCCAAAACCAACTGCCAAAGCCACGGAGCAAAACTGCACAATCAGCAGATTCGCGGACTATTCGGGGTCAGGGTCCCGGACTGTCCGCTGAATGCCGGACTGTCCGACACTGGGAGTCCGGACTGTCCGCCGGCAAAACGCAGAAACCAAACAGTGCTGCAAGTCTGCTGGACAGGTCTCGGACTGTCCGCGGGTTTGTACCGCGGACCGTCCGCCGGTCACGAGACCGAGAACAAAATGCGCTGCGCAGAACTGAACCAGCCAGCCGATCCTGATCCCCGGACTGTTCGCCGCTGGGAGCGCGGACTGTCCGCGGATGAACAGAAAGCACAATTCTGCTCGGGACAAAAAAGCAAATCGATCGGAACTTCACCAAATCAAAAGGGCCTTTGATCAAACTCCTCCCAGGTGTTCCTCTCCGTATTGGGGGTGCTAATCCTAAGAAATCATCGCACCAATCCAAGTCAATCGAGAGAAATCCGAGGATCACCGGAAAGGGGGGAAAGAGGAAGAACGAACACAAAATTGACCCGATCTATAGATTCATGAGGTTATAGGAGAATTCCTTCGGTGGAAAGAAGGAGCTCACGATCAAGAACGAATTGATTCAAGTGGAATGCAAAACCATCTCGAGGAGAGGAAGAACGAGGCAATTCTCCGGGAGATGAAAAACCAAAATGCGAAGAACACAACCACAAACGCGAATCGATTCGATTTCAGCCGAAATTCCTCCACACGAGGAGACAACGAGAATACGGTCTCGTTTCCTCAAAAGATCCTAATACACAGAGGTATGATTCCCGTCTCTGTGGATCGCTTGCAGCGAGGTATGATTAGAACCTAAGCGAGGGCTAGAGAGAGAGTGCTCAGGAACAAATGACTGACTGAAGGATGAGAGAGAGAGGAGGGGTGCCTCTCTTATTTATAGCCTAAAACAATAATCCCATTACAACCCCTAGATACAAGAGCGAAGCGGCCAACCCTAGGGCTATCCCGGTCCAACTCTGCTGATAGCTGATCTGACGGCCACGCGCCTTCCTCACCCTTAGCTTCGCCTCGACGCAAGCCTCAGGATGCCGCCATGTGCCGCCTAGTCGACCGCCGCGCCTACCTCATGGATAGCCTCGCCTCCGCGCTAGCCTCTCCACGTCGCCACGCGTCGACCGTCCTTTTTGTGGACCTCCCCCCGGTTTTGAGGCTGAAACTGGGAAACCTGGGCCTTCCCCCGGTTTTGAGGCTGAAACCGGGAACCAGTCCTCAGGCTGAGTTTTGTGGCCCAAACTCAGAAACCTGCGCACCCAGGTTTTGAGGCCCAAACCTGGAAACCGTGCACGCCGAGTTTTGAGGCCCAAACTCGGAAACCGGCCACCCCGAGTTTTGAGGCCCAAACTCGGAAACCATCGAGGGTAGCTTTTCGAGCTCAGCTACCGAACCCATGCCATAGGCAGGATGTGGTTCGCACACCCCGAGTTCCAGCACCGATGCTGGAGCATGTCCAGCCTCCACACGGGGCATAGTGCATTCGCCATCCTTCTCGGCCTCCCGCCAAGTGTCACGATGCCATCACCTTACTCCCGACTTGGCCGATGCACCGCACATCCCCATGTGCTCTTGCTTGTCGACGCCACGTGCCAGCTACCACAGCTGGTCCTCAAGTCTCTCGGTCCGTTGGTCCAAGCTCCACGTCCGCCCTTCACTGCTCCCGGTCCGTCGGCACGGCACGTTCCTACTTGACCTTCACCTCACCTTCGACCACTGCCTGAGCTCCGCACCTGCACATCAACAAAGCCAAGAGACATGTTGCCCGTTGATCGATCACTCATCACTCAGGAAGGGAACCACAAGGGCACATATCAACCTTGTGTTCTTAGTGGTTCTGGCAGCTCGTGTGACTCAGCCGTAGATCGATGAGCACGATGCCAATAGCCGAGCTCGTAATGCTCTTTTCTCCTCTTGAACATGTCTGAGTTTGATCGCGTTTCTCACCTCCCCACGGCTCGGGAGATTTGGGCGACACTCATGCACTTCCATGAGGGAACCACTCAAGTCAAATCCCGTCTCTACGGTTCGCACAAGCGGGAGTGAAGGACCGAGAATGCTACCAAAGGCGACCAGAGGGGGTGAATGGGAGCCTAAAAATTTCTTTCAAAACTCTGGCCTCTGTCCCAGAAAATCAACCCAAAAAGCAAACTGATAAGCGTGATGTCCACGACCCAAGGTATTGGGTGGATGTTCCCAAGGAACGCAGCGGGACACCACAAAAGCTCACTCACCCAAGTTCATGCTAGTCAACTACTGACAGGATGAGCTTTGGGTAACCAACGCTAGAAGCTCAATTTCTGTAGAGCACGAAGTTGGAAATCCAACACAAAAAACCAAAACCAAATCCAAAGCTAGAAGCTCAATTTCTGTAGAGCATGAAGTTGGAAATCCAACACAAAAAACCAAAACCAAATCCAAAGTCGAACGAACGAACTGCGGACGAAATAGTGCAGAAGTCACTGCATCGGACGCTGGTCAGCGTCCGATGTACAAGCACCGAACGCGTCCGATGCCAAATGACCCTCTCTGGAACCTTACTGGACAGGCATCGGACGCTGCTACAGTGAAACCCTAGCGTCCAATGCTCACCCCTCGGACGCGTCCGATGGTCAACGGAGCGTCCGATGGTCAGCGTCCGATACTCCTTCAAAAACTCTGTCACATGACACGTGGCGTCTGAGCGTCCGATGTGACGAACTCAGCACCTGATGCCCCCGACCCGAGCGTCCGATGCCCCCGAAACAGCACAGTTCTTCCGTGAATTCAACCCGATCTCCTACGAATCAAAAGCTCTAAGGCTTAGATTTGGTATGAGGATTCCCAAGGAGGTCAGTGAGCTACTCCTAAGAGATCATGGCTCGAACCTAACTCCAAATCGGTGAATTGGAAGAATCTAGTGCAAAAGAAGGAGAAAACCGATCCAAAATGAAACACCGATCGATCTACTTGTTCGTGAGGTTTGAGTTGAATTCCTTCGGTCGAAATGGTCCCCTCACAACGAAGAACAAGTTGATTCAAGCGGATTCAAGAAAGACACAACGAGGAGGGAGATCGAGTGATGGGAAATTCGTGGAGAAAAGCAAACCGTGAAGAACAAGTTCAAAACGCGAATCACAACCACGAAATTGCAACCATGTGGCTACCACCACTACTGCACAAAGCTTAACCACAGCGGGCGTTTTGGCTTTACTGCAGCGGGCAACAGCGTCCGCTGCGGTGCTAAGGCCACAGTTAATCGTGGCCATTACCGCAGCGGGCGCTGTAGCCCGCTGTGGTAAAAGCCTTAACCGCAGCGGGCAACATAAATAGCCCGTTGCAGTTAATAGCATTTACCGTAGCGGGCAACCTAAAGCGCCCGCTGCGGTAAATTATTAACCGCAGCGGTTGGTTTAGGTTGCCCGCTGCGGTAACTGCTATTAACCGCAGTGGGCTACTTATGTTGCCCGCCACGGTTATTAATTTTGGATTTAAAAAAATAAATAATGCAGCCAGCAGAAACAGCAGGCAGTTTTCAAATAATTCCAGAATTCTAGATTTCTAACAGAATTCCAGATTTCTAACAGAGATATATATATGCACATATAAACCATCTGGACATAACATACAAAGTAAGTTGTTTGTTGTCATCATATACACATTGTCTTAGTTGATTTCAAATTCAAATTACAATTCATAGTTCAACTTGATGAGCGTAATCTGTCGGACGAAGCATTGTGTTTCCATTTGCGGAGCTTCTCGTATGGGGTAGCAACGCCAGCTCGGATTCGTTGTCGAAGAACGTTTCTCCTTCAAGAATCCATTTCTCCATAACAAACTTGCATATGTCCGCCTTGACTTGTTTAAAGCACATCCTGCGGCTCTGTTGCTCTCCCCAATACTTGACACCTTCCTTGAGCTTCTTCCAGCTATTGGTGTACTCTTTGCTTTCCCTTAGAAACTCGCATGTGTACAAGCCACATGTCTTCAATCCTAGTGGTTGTTTGGCGCACTGCACGGTTGATACACAAGCATTAGAACCCATATATATGTATGAAACATGAATTGAACCTTTGAAATACTTACCGGGAAATCTCGTCGGATTTTGAGGTGGTACCTATGCTTGTCCTTGAACTTTTGAGTTCTTCGGTCCCAGAATCTAGGCACCTTTTGGTATTCCTTATAAGCGTTGTACGAAATATAATAGTTTTAGCCACCATTTAAAAACGTATGGTAACCGTAACTGATGAAAAAGTTGGATGACTTACTTTTTCAGATAATCTTCGAATGCCTTGTACCCTTGCTTGTTTGGTACGCTCAAGGAGTCAAACACACAGGCCCTACCATCTTGAGGGTATATTATACAAGCTACCCAGTGGCCACCGACGAGGCCCTGGCTGTGCCATTGCAACAAAATAGAGTTTATGACGGCTAGAAGGCATGATATGCTAGCAACTTAGGTGTACGTATATGTATTTGACTTACCCAAAGTGATAGGCAGCCATTATACACTCTGGCCCATCCGGCTTGATCTATTCATGCATTCTAGTATGTAATTTTTCAACTAAGTCTTCTCGGCTTTCATATTTTCTTCATAGTTCTTCTCTGCTGTCGAACTGTCATCTCCGGATCAGTAATCTCGAAACCCTTGATGACTCTTTCAACAATATGTGCAAGAGAGAGGTAGAGTACAAGACGTGTCTTTTTATTACTTACAGTGACCGTCATGATGCACGGACAAGTCATCGTGACATAATAAGTATAGAACTATGGAAAATACGAATGTAGTGATCTGTGGAAGTTGCTTTCATCGCTTACAGTGTGAATAGGGTGATTTGAATGATGTCCAGGTCTTCTTCCCGCATCAGGTTGTACATGTCGCTAAAGTCGACGGGTAGGTGCATTTCGTTACCAGCGGGCAAGTGGAAGTACTCCGTGGGAATCTTGACGTTAAAACTTGACATCCCAGCTTTTGCAGCTTCCATGTACCATAGATGGAACCTCCTTGTATCCCACTTTTCCTCATCGATGAGCTGGGCCTTGGGAATCATGAACTTCCCGCACACATAGTGGCTAGGGCAGTCTTTGGCCTCATCAATAGTTGATGGGTAGTTTCAGGCCTGGCAAACGATGGATAGGGATGTTAGTAGCATATATACTATGGACGTGGTATTATGCTCAATGTTACCATACCTTTCGAACATGAGCGTGTATGGGAGCTTGTTGGTGGACATTCTTGGATTCTTAGTGGGCGGGGGAGGACATTGGCTTGTGGTTAACGGGGAGGTGTCTTTGTCCCTGTTGCCTCCCCTGTTGTGCCTCCCTGTCGCTCGTTCGTGCTTGGCTGGCTTGTCGTTGTCGTGTTGTCGCCCTTACCGGCCTCTGAGCTTCTTGCCTCATTGACCGGGCCGATCGGCGGACTATTTGGAGGCGGGGGAGACACGATTCCATGTTAGTGCCCTTTCCTTTTCCCCGCCATCAACTTCTACCTTTTCCTTTCCCGTCCCCCCTTCGCTACCGCCTTCTCCTTTGTCCTTTCCCTTGCCCTTGTCCCCGCCCTTTTTCTTCATCATCATCGCTGTCGTGATCTGGATCTTCCGGAGGACAAGATCCAGCGGCTGATGGTTGTGATGCTGGTGTCGGCGTTGGAGTTGGCGTCCGAGCAATGATCTCGATGTCCTCGCGGTTCCATAGGACTTCCAATCCAAGTGCCTGCCCTAGGTGCCTGGCCGTTTGTAGGTTGGGATGGTCCAATTCAAAATGTTCTTGGTCGAGAACGTGCCATAACGGGCTCACGACCACATAGTCTTCAGGGATGTTGTCTTTGTTGAAGTCATGAATATCGTGGGGTGCAAGAATGCATCCATCGGCCCCACCATGTTCTTGGACATTCCGAACGGGATGAGGAGTTGGACGTGCTGGTTTTCCTTGAAGTCCTCGTTCAAGACCCTTGGGCGATCCTCGTTCATCGGCAGTAAGGCTTTCTTTTCCTTTGCTTGAGGATTGGGCAGCCCATGGTGATCAAACATCTTTGACCTCATCGTGACCATCTCCGGGTCGTTGCTCGTGAAGGCTTCCTTTATTGAGCTTTTGATCATTTCAGCCATGCCTTCATTGAAGCCCTTCTTATATAGCTCATCTTTATACCTCTGCCTGGACTTGTATGTGGCCGCGTCGGATTGCCATGACTCAACCGACTTCCAGCTCATCTTTGACCCGACACCACGAACGCGGCCGTGGTGCTCGAGGGTTCCTAGGACCTCGGTGAGCAAGTCGTGGCCCTAGCGGACCATGATGTTGTCCTTAAGCTTTGCTTTCTCCATCAAAGTCTTCTCGACGTCCTCGAGGTGGGGCTCGTTAAACTTGGTCATCCCGGGCTTCAGCCTCTTTGGAATGCGGACCCTCATGTAGTCCTTTGCCCTTGGGTCGATGCCCTCATATGGATCTGGAACCCTGGCAGCCTGTCTTGCTTGTTCTTCTTGCTGCCACTTGGTCCTCTGACCGGCAAAGCCCGTCATGCCCAAGTGGTGAGGATTCTTGTTCCTCTTCGCGAGCTCACTGAACTTAGCACTCTTTTCCTCTGCTTCTTGCGTCTTTCTCATTTCGCAGAAAGCGTCCCACATGTGTGCCTTGACCATATTGTACTTCAGCTGTGGCGACTTCCCCTTCTTCAGGTAATTTCTGGTCAGCATGGACCTGAAGTTGCGAAGCGCAGTCAACGCCACGTGCAAAGCCCACTCCTGGCACTTCTCCATGTCAGCTGAGGGCGGATATCTGAATCTCCTTGTCACCTCACCCCATACATTGTTGTTTATGTCAGCAGGGACATCATGCCAGTTGTGCCAAGTGATCTCCACCTTCTCCTTGGCTATACACGCCACTTGATTGCAGAACTTGCCAATGACTGTATCTGGAGCTATTGGGTTCCCTCTGGCCCCACCGCATCGATGACATGCACCTTGTTTGCTTTGTCCAACTTGTGCCTCCCGTGTTGTCCCCTCACCCTCTTCTGGCCCTTAGATTTGGACGAAGAGGTTGCCGTAGAGGTTGCGGGGCTTCTTCCTCCCTGACCGCGTCTTCGTCCCTGAACTCGAGCTGACGAGGCACAATCGGCAGCTGTTGACAAGAGTCTCTTGCCTTTTGTTTTTCGCACGGATCATTGTACATGTTAGAAAGCTAGCGTGTTGCGTAAACCTCGAAGTCGTGACTATGTGCTTCGTCCACCCCTCGTTCGTACGTCGGATCGTTGTCCACCTCCGTACGCTGCTTCTTCGGCGGTGGAGTCACGGACGACCCACTCATGAAGCTGGTTGACGAGGAGCTAGGGGTAGGGTCCCTCCATTCGTTTGTTTTGTCTTCCGCCATTTCAGTTCTACATATACACAGACGCGTATATAATATGATCAGTTCAAAGCTTTTGAATAAAAAATGACATGTATAAGTTTTTGGCTCAGATTTGCCCCTAGGTCAACACGTCACTGCTAAACTGGTTACTTGTAAAATACAAGCCATCCTAGTCTAGCAGCTGACTCAGCATAGAAAGTAGGGGGCAATTGATCATCATCGCCGCTGCCTCAGCATAGATAGAAGGGGTCACATCATCGCATTTGCCACTACCTCAGCTTACATGTTCGAAAAAAATCATCAATGCAAATGCCATAGTAGGGAGTAGGGAGAGTTGTAACAGAGAGTAGTAGTAGGGAGAGGAGTATAAAGAGAGGAGTAGGGATAGTAGTAACAGAGGACTAGTAGGGAGAGTTGTATAGAGAGTAGTATAGAGAGGACTAGTACAGAGACTAGTAGAGAGTAGGGAGAGGAGTAGTACAGTAGTATAGAGTAGTAACAGAGAGGAGTAGTAGGGAGAGGAGTATAGAGAGAGTAGGGGGAGTAGTAACAGAAAGGAGTAGTACGGAGTGGAGTATAGAGGTAGGGGGTGTAGTAACAGAGAGGAGTAGTAGGGAGAGGATTAGTTCAGTAGTTCACAGGGCATCATAGGCCGCAAATAAAAAAGCATCAGATGGCATCGTAGGTAGTGGCATTTGCATAGCAGGGTAAAAAGGCATCAAATAAACTCTGAATTAAAGCATCACGAGACATAAGATAGGTTCCATCTGAAATCACGAGATGTTAGTAGACAACATAGTAACCAGTAGTAAGTAGACAGTAGTAACCAGTAGTAAGTAGCAAGTAGACAGAAGATAAGTAGATAGGAGTACTAGAAATAGAGAAGTAGTATAGAAGTAGTAAGTGGCAGTAGTAAGTAGGAAGTAGTAGATAAGGTAAGTAGTAGAGAAGTAGTAAGTAGCAGTAGGAAGTAGGAAGTAGTAGATAAAGGTAAGTAGTAGGCTCTAGGGCACCGACGGACTCCTGGCGGCGGGCGGCCTCCAGGCGATGCTCCCGCGGCGTACAGGCTCCAGGCGATGCTCCCGCGGCGAATAGGCTCTAGGTGAGGCTCCAGGCGATGCTTTGGCGGAGATGGCGGTGGTGGCGGGCTAGGGCAACGATGGGCGTGGCTCCTGCTCCGGCGGCGCTAGGGCACCAGCAGTGGAGGAGGAAGGGCGCTAGGTTTCGGTCGGGGGCGGCGCGCTGCTTCCTCGGTGAGGGTGGTGGAGGAGGACGACGGCGGCAGCAATGGCGTTGCGGCGGCGGTGGTGAAATTCGACAGCCCTTCGGGGTGAATTGATGATGCGCGAAGGACTGAAATGCCATTCAGTGTAGCTGGGCTTATATAGGCAAGGAGTAACCACAGCGGGCAACATAAGGAGCCCGCTGCGGTTAATATTTACCGCAGCGGGCTCCTTATGTTGCCCGCTGCGGTTAATAACAAATAACCACAGCGGGCACATTAAGATGCCCGCAATGGTTATGACAAAGATTTGTTATTAATAATACTAACTTATTCATGAGTCATTAACAAATTGAGATTTGTTATTAATAATATTAACTTATTAACAAAATCTATTACAAAACTTGTCCACTACTATTATTCATAGACATGTGGCATATATACATCCTATTTTGGTGCTGGCGCTTTCACGGACCACTTCTCACCATCGGGACGGGCCAGGGCTTCATACCGCTCTTGTTGCAACGGTCCTCACGGCCTTAATCTTCTTTGCAAAATCGGTAAAAAGTTGGAGCTCTGCATAATTATTGTATTGGTCTGGGCTTTGGACCCCATCAGCTCCAACAATCAGCTGCTTTCCTGACACGACCACATGCCTCTTTGGTCCTCCGGATAGATTAGTAGGCCACTTGCGCGACATTCGTTGCAAGTACCCATTGTCATCTTTGTACCCGATACTTTTTGGGTTCACGGTGGTTAGCCCAAAACTGTCGACCGCGACCGCTTTGTGGTTTACCCAGTGGCAACGGAAGACGCTTACGCATACGTCCTTGCCATAGTCAAGTTCCCATATTTCTTCGATCTGTCCATAGTATTGCGTCCTCGTGTTTTTGGCCTCGTCGACACCCTCATATCGAACACCGCAGTTCTGTGCCGCCGCGCTCTTCTTGTCCTTCTCTTTCGTGTGGAACCTGTACCCCTTCACATCGTACCCTTGCACGTCGTGATTTGGCTTGACAGGCCTTGCAGAAGCTTCTACACGGTCCCGTATCATCATCATCAGGGCATCTTTCTAGGGGTACCGTGTTGCTCTTTGAGCCAATCTATGAAACTGTTCCTTGCTCATTCTGGACCCATGCCTCTGTGCATTGTCCGTCATTAGCGCCGTGGATCTCTTCTATGTCCTCTCGACATATTTCTCTCATGCTCACCAACTGATGAAGGATGTTGTAAATGAGCTTGTTCAATCTCCTTGTATGGTATCTCAGTGCGAACTTTTCGGCCCATGCACCCCATGCCCGCGGTTCTACCTCATGCTGATGGACAGGCAACCCAATCGCCCTCCCATCTTTTATGTACGTCATACACCAGTTCACTGCCTCTTCGGTTGTGTACGCCTCGATCATAGAGCCCTCCGGGTGAGCACGGTTATGAACATATCTGTTGAGGGTGGACATGAACCGCTCGTACGTCCACATCTCATGTAGGTACACAGGGCCTAGTTGCTCGATCTGATCCACCATGTGCATCATCAGGTGTACCATAATATCAAAATATGATGGGGGAAAGCACATCTCAAGCTGGCAAAGGGTCTCCGCGTGAAGTCCCTAAAGGCAAGGAGGTCAGCCTTACCGATGACCTTCTGCGTGATGCAGTTAAAGAAGTATGATATCTGAGTGACCACCATCTTCACGTACTCTGGACCGATAACCCTTATCACAATTGGAAGGAACACCGTCAGCATGATGTGGCAGTCATCTGCGTTGTAGCCAGTCAATGTGAGGTCTTTCAAGGAGACGAGGCTCTTAATGTTGGAAGAGAAACCGGTCGGCACCTTGATACCCCTAAGAAGGTTGAGCATAGCAGTCTTCTCGCCATGCCTTAGGTTGTAGGCCGCACCTGGAAGATTGACTTTACCATTATGAGGTGACCCAGGGTGAAGGTCCTGCCTGATGTCCTGGTTGAGAAGATCCATTCGTGACTTCAGACCATCCTTCGTCTTTCCCGGAATGTCGAACAGGACACCAATCGTGCTATCAAAGACGTTCTTCTCGAGATGCATACAATCAATGGCATGGGGTGTTTTCAGTGTCTTCCAATATGACAGGTACTCGAAGAAAAAATCGACCTCTTCTTGAAAGGAACAGAGGGGACCTGTGACCCTTCCTCCGTCTTGTCTCGCTTTCGCTTCCTTGTTTGTTTTGTCCCCTCCTCTGGTGGCTTCTTCTTCTTCCCAAACTCGATCTGATCAATATCCTTCACCATCTCATACACCTTTGGCCCCCAACTAGTCTGCGCTGGTGGTTCACCCTGTGGCTCGCCATAATCATCGAACAATTGATTCATGACACTTCTTCTATATCTGTGCCTTTTCGGAAGGAACCGCATGTGCCTCATGTAGACCATATTGTTCGATCCCTTGAGGTATGTGTAGCATGTCTTGTCGATGCACATTATGCAGCCAGTCTTCCCTTTTATCTGCCCCGACAGTGAGAAGAGGCCGGGGTAGTCGGTGATGGTGACAAAGATGATGGCTTTTAGGGTGAACTCCTCCTTGAGGGACGCATCCACCATCTCGACCCCAACATAAAATAGCTCCTTCATTTCCTCCATTACTGGCTCGAGGAAAACATCGATATCGTTGTCGGGCTGCTTCGGTCCCGATATAAGCATGGTCAACAGAAGATACCTGCGCCTCTGACACAGATGGGGAGGTAGGTTGTAGATGGTCAGTACGACCGGCCAGGTGCTGTGGGAGCTGCTCAGCTCGCCGAATGGATTCATCCATTGGTGCTCAGCGTGAACCGAACGTTCCTGGGATCTTTGCCAAATTGCGGGTAGGCCTTGTCGAAATCTTTCCACTGCTGGCCATCGGAGGGGTGCCGCAACATGCCATCGTCCTTCAAGCGGTCAGCTGATGCATGCCAGGACATGAGCTTCGCGGCCTCTAGGTTCCCAAATAGCGCACGGAGGCGGTCGATCACTGGCATGTACCACACTAACAGTGCCGGACTTCTCCTCAACGTGTAACCCTCTTCTTCCTCGTACTGCTGATGAGCCGAGATGCGATTGGCTGCAACACTACTCTTCTTGACACCCTTCTTCTTCCTCTGACCACCTCGCAAGGCCTCATCGTTGTCTGCATCCACGTGACAGCCAGCATTTCTCTTGTAGCGACTGGCGCCACAGTGTGGACAGCTCGTCAAATTCTCATACTTTGTGCCCCGATAGAGGATGCAGTGGTTAGGGCAGGCATCGAACTTTCTAAGCTTCATTGCCACTGGCCGGATAAGCTTCTTTGCCCGATACGTATTTGCTGGAATCTTGTTACTCATCGGGAATGTTTTAGCAAGGTAACCTAACAGCTCATCAAAGCTACTGTCTGACCACCCATGCCGAGCCTTCATCATCAACATGTGGAGGTTGAAACGGAGCACTATGCAATCCTTTGGACATTCCTCGCCGACCTTATATAAAGGATCAAGTGACGCCTGCTTCATCTCTCTGAAATTTTCCAGCCACTTCGGGGAGCCATACACGACGTCGTCTTCGTCGATGTGGTTGAGTAAATCCTGAAACAGCTGCACATCCGCAGGGTCCTGCACCATAGCATCCTCAACATCTCCACCACCATCATATGCCATATCCTGGAGTACATACTCCACAGCGATGTGGTCACGAGCACTACTGTCACTGAAGGCAGACGCTACTGTTGCTGATGAGACGTGCGCTCCAGGATCTTGGTTCACCGTCGTCGTCGACGCTGAGCTTACTCCAGATGCCGCCCCGCCACTCGGATCGAATCTCTCGCCGTGATGAGTCCACACCGTGTAATCCTCCATGAAACCAAAACGAATCAAATGAGATTGCATTGTGCCTTCGTCTTTGAAGGCGGTCAGATTCTTGCAGCGATGACATGGACATATGATTGTCGTCTGGTTCGATCTCTCACGGTCAGCTTTCACAACGGCAATAAACTTTCTCACTTCAACGAGATACCGCACATCAAGTACTCTATTGATCTTATACATCCATTCCGACCGGTCCATCGTACCTGCGATCCTTAATTAATTACACACATCATGAATCACAAAACAAAGATGAATTAGAGAAAATAATAATTTATTATATTTATGTTAAATATAGGGACAGAAATAACGACGACAAATAAAATTAATGCATCCATGATGAACTTAGAGAAACAAATACCAGTTTTCTCTCTCCTCCATGAAACTAGATCTAAAAAGGAGGCTAAAAAGAGAGGAAAAGAGAGGGGAAAGAGGGTAAAGAACATCTAGGTACCTCTTGTGGAGTACTTCTCCTCCAAATCAAACAAATAAACCTCAAAAACAAGTTATTTGGGGCAAAAATTCGGCAAAACTTCTCCCCACGTTTTTGTGTAGAGGAAGAAGATGATCAGGTTCCTTTCTGCTGGCGGCGGCGGCTTAAATAGCGGGAATAACCAAAGCGGGCAACATAAGGAGCCCGCTGCAGTTAATCTTATTTAACTGCAGCGGGCATATTACATCCCTCTGCAGTTAACAATTAACCGCAGCGGAAAAATAAGGAAGCCCGCTGCGGTTAAAGAAGATTAACCGCAGTGGGCACCTTACGTTGCCCGCTGCGGTTAATTATTAACCGCAGCGGGTGCTTCGGCGGCCGGCCGCTGCAGGCCGGCCACCGAATAACCGTGGCGGGCAAAAACTGTGCCCGCCACGGAGCCCATTTAGGCAACGCTGCGCAAGTTCTTTTTTGTAGTAGTGCACACGAGACAATGGTGAGATTACGGTCTCACTTCCTCAAAATATCGGGAACACAGAGGTATGATTAACTGTCTCTGCGGATCTCAGTTGCTACAGCAGAGATGTGGGAGAGCAGGAAACCCTAGGTGAAAATAGCAAATGGCTGAGATAGTTTGGGAGGTGGGTGTCTCCCTCTACTTATCCTAATTCTAATTCCCACTCTACCCCTAATTATACACAGAGCGAACCAGCTAAACCCTAAGGCCATTCTGGACCAGCTCGAAGTAGATGGTGATCCGACGGCCACGCCCGCACAACTGGTAGCTTCACCTCGACGCGACCTCATCGATTGCCGCCACGTGCCGCCACCACTTTGCTCATCCTTTTCACGGACCTCGCCCCCGGTTTTGAGGCCAAAACTAGGAAACCAGCCTTCAAGTCCTCCCCCGGTTTTGAGGCCGAAACCGGGAAACCCAACGTCCATCGCCTGAGTTTTGTGGACCAAACTCAGAAACCCGCCAGCACCCAGGTTTTGAGGCCCAAACCTGGAAACCATCCTCAGCCCGAGTTTTGTGGCCCAAACTCGGAAAACCCGCAATGCCCAGGTTTTGTGGCTGTTGACACTCCTTAATGGATTCACTCTAAGAATGAGTCACATAAAATAATAAACTAGTGAAAGCACAAAAGAGTGTATGGGACACTACTAACTTCACTTAACATCAAGTTGTCATCCCCAACATGAAGCTAGCAATGTAATTATATCAGGGCACTAGATTAAGGAGATAGATATTTACCCGCAAGCGCACAGATAAACATACCCGTTGTAGAGCATTTCACCCAAGCTAGTCTCAGGTATCGTTATTTATATTTTAGCCTAGAGACTAATCAATTCAAGATATGATGGTGTTGCAAGGACTTAACAGCATTTAATATGGCACACACTTATAGTAGCACACTAACTACTATGAACAGGAAACAGGTACAGAGTAAATGATATAGTATATAATTGATAAAGGATAACAGAGATCAGATCAATCAAGGATAAACTTAGAACAGTACTGCCTAGCAAGATGATGATTAGAACAGGTATTAATAAGGAACATTCCTAAGTTATTCTAATTATAAGTCATAGCATACATTGACTAGTGCAATTATATTTAGCAATCATTGGCTAGGTCACATCATATTTATAATCAAGAGGCAACTCCATAGCTAAGGTGTTAAGCATAGTAACCCTTGAACCATGAGTTAACTGAGCCATACTGAACACTATATTCGGGACGTGGAATACAGAGGACTCAACAGGTCTGTCACACCCGCGATCTACCACTCTATCTGAAACATAGGACGTATTCGCAGATAAATAATGTATAGGCACCATGCCTACACAGCATTCATCACCCACCCGTTGTACTTTAAGATGAGCGCTATACGAACATGAGCATAAACATAAAGATGAACTATCTATGCCAAATATATAATCAAAGCAGACTATAAGCATTATATCTAAGAATATAATCATTGATGTCTTAATCATATGAATTGTATTGCTATCTAGAACACAATAATGAACAATAAGGTGAATTAGATCATCGATAAGAACTAAAGTATGAACTAGAACATGAACTAGAACAAGATTATGAACTAGATGATGAACTAGACGATGAACATGAACTAGACGATGAACTAGAACATAAACAAACAAGAACAATGATGAACTAGAAGAGCAATTATGAAATAGATCCATAATGTTAATACAAGAGAGAAGATCTTGGGTTTACCGAGCCTTCTCGTGACTAGATCAGGAATCCAAGCGAAGCTTGCCTCCTCTAATCCTATTCTTTCTACTGATCTAGGTGGATATAGTCCTAAAGCTTCCGATTGATCTCCTTCTGGTTGGTCTAACCCTGATGAATGAATTGCCTGAAACCCTATTGCCTGGAGAGGGGGGTCAGGGGTCTGTTTATATAGCCCTGGGCGATGATCCGCGACTGTTAGATCAAACCGACTTGAGGTACGGTTGAGATGCATCCTGGAGGTCGGTGGAAGTAGCTTGCAGAAGACGAAAGCGTGGGGGCTCCCTGGCCGACCGACCGGTGGGCCCTGTGGGACCGGTCGGTCCCACAGGTCGGCCTCTGGTGGTGTCCTTCCTTGTGGTGTCTTCTTACGTCCTCTAGAGTCTTCTAGAAGTATCCCGACATGGCGGTTGCGTTATCTCCTGACGGTTTCCTTCTATGGGAAGCTATTGGTGCTAATTTCCTGGTTTAGTCCCTGCAGAATCATAACTCACCAAAACTCATGGAATATTGTCAGTTGAAACCCTAAATCTTTGTTGGTGATCATATTCTTGCCCTTTTCATATTTATTTATCTCTTAATTATGATAGTTAACCAGTGTCAACAATTCCCCCAAGCTTACCTTTTGCTAGTCCCTTAGCAAACATTTATGATGAATCAGGAACTGTTACTATGCCTCCACATATGTTAAAATAAAAATCTTCCTTGGTTTAGAATTAATTATTCTGACTATCTCATATTACCTTTAACTATGGAGCTTTTTGCCTTTACCTGGATCTTTAAACAATCGAAAGACAGAACAATCAAGTTAAGCAATGTATCTATAACTCTTTGATCAACCTTCATTCTGGAGTTTTTAGATATATTTTCAAAATAAAAATCAGTGATTCCTTTGTATGATACTCTCAAATCGCTCTTTTATATTTTATGATTCCTTACTGATGCAATTTTCCTTCCTTCTATGGATATATATCTGGAGCTTTAAGAAGTGAAAAGCATATCTTACTAAGTCAAAGTTCAAAGTTTAGGAAGAAAGATGTCATACTCATAGATCAAGACTTTAGAACATTTGAAATTTGTCATCTCTTGCTGGCATATTGTAATTAGAGGAACCATAGGCTATCATTCTTTTTCTCATACTTTTATCATAACTCTTTTTTTTTCTTTTCTTTGAGGTAGTCGGACACTTGTCCCTTTTTATTTCCTCCTTTTATACTTTTGCATAGCCCATGCCTCTAACACAATACTACTTCGGAAGAGTGAATCTTTTAATAAAACATTCTTGATCTCTAGAGCATGATAAATTTCTCTACCATAACTAAAAACTTAGAACAAAGCAAGTAGCCTTATCTTAAAATCATATTAATGGCTCTGGGTAGGAATTCATGTTTTGTCATACAGGATCTCATCATGTGTTTTTAATCTTTTCAAAATGTAAATCTCTAGAACTCTAGCATCTCTAGGAATTAGATAAACAGCAGCTCAAACCTTTTTATGTCATATCTCACAATTATCTAGATTTTGGATCAAGCATTTGCCATCCACAGGTTTTAGGTTCAGAGTTTATTCAGAACAACTTTGTCTAAAACTCAACAAAAATTTAAGTTTAAACACTAAGTACTTAAAAAGAAAAGGCAGAGCAAATGTTCATCATTTAATACGAGCAAAATTAAGTTTTTATCCACCTAGATATTTATTCATTATAATATCTTTATTTGTTTTTGTAATAGTTATTTATCTTTTTATGAATTTCTATATATTTATTGACCTGAACTAACTAGATTGAACTAATAGTAATAGATAAAAAACAGTGATACTTATCGTGATAACTGAGGGTGCTCTCCCCCAGGCTGGATCGTGACTTATTCTTTTTGTCCAGAAGTCGAGTAGACCGATAATGGTTTCGTGAGTCCTTCTCTTCTTCTCTTCCTGCTAAACTCAAAGATAGACAACACAACTAGTGAAACTTGATTAAGCGTTAGTGATAAATATTCCTCCATTTGTCCGGTTGTCTTAAAGCTCTTAAGATTATATATGTTCTTTCTTTTCCACTAAGCAGAGTTTTAGCAGTGTTTCTACAGTATCTCTTTTTAGATTTAATGGTGAGCCTTCATGTGCTCATATATTTTCGGCGTTTTGAATTTATTTATGGAAAAACTTAAAAGGATAGAGATACTTATGTGGATACATGGGGGTGCCTTCCCCCAAGCTGAATGTTGACGTAGTCACTTTGTAATGTAACAGACTGGCAATGAACGTGTCCTTCCTCTGATTGATGATGATGGAGTATTCACTTGTTCGTCAGCGTTTCTTGGCCTTTCAAATTCTGTGAAACTCAAATAGACAGCAAAACTTGTGGAACAGATTAAGTATTAGTGGTTGGCCATTCAAGCCTTAGATGTCTAGAATTTCAGTAAGGTCTCTTTCTCAATGTCTTATTTTTAATTATTAATTTCACAATACAAGGGAAAATGCAACAGGATGCAATGCAGAAGTAAATATGCAAATGTATATTTATTTATTATGCCTCCACGGAAAGTGTACTACTCTCATGGGGCTTAGAGTATCCATATTTTTATTTTGTTTTCTGATGCAAATATAATTGCTTAAGAAGTAAATATGATGCTAATGGAAAATGATCATGCTTTATCTAATTATGTAGTGATAAAATTAATGCTAATGATTTATGGATAACTACCGAGTTACCTTCCGGCGAGAATTCGACGTTTATAGTCTATCGAACAAGACTCCTTGTACGCTCTTTTATTCTTCCTTGGGTGCATCAGCAGATCCTGAGGAGGACCTTGATGATTGCATGTCAGTAGAACTCTCTTTCTTTCTCCATACTTGCTTCATTGGTGGACTTGTCTCCTTTACTTCTTCGTCCTTCGTTTCCTCCAATGGGATATCTTCACTTCTGGTGACTTCTCCTTCATAGTCAGCCCATCCATCCTTGATTTGTCGATTCTTGTTGTGTCGGGATGTGCGGCGTCTCCTCCTTGAGTGATTCTTCTTTCCCTGTACATTAGTGGCATAACTATTGAAGTAACAACGTACCTTTTCTCTGAAGAACTGGAAATGGATCTCTCCAGATCTCATATAGATGATGGCGCCAGTGGTGTTGAGGAAGGGTCTTCCTAGGATGATGTGAATGTCATCTTCTTTTCCCATGTCTAGTACTAAGAAGTCGGTGGGAACATAGTGGTCTTTAATTTGGATCATCACGTCCTTTACTACTCCCTCCGGAAATAGATAAGTTTGGTCCGCCATCTGCAGCTGCACATATGTCGAATACATAGGTCTATTTTTATATAAATGCTCATACGTTACTTTAGACATTATATTGACACTTGAACCGATGTCGTAGAACGTCTTGTGGAATGTACTTCCTTCGATCTTACAATCGATGGTGGGTACGCCTGGGTCATCTCTCTTAGCGAGGAATGGTGATGCAAGAAGGTGGTCGTATTCTGTTTGGACAGAGTTGACCATCCATACTGTGTCTTGATGTGGTTGTGTAGCCTTGTTCTTCCTTCTTCTGTTTTTGTTCTTCTTCTTTGATGATATGATGTTTACATCTTCGTAGGGCATCTGAGGGTGGACTTTGGTAGTGAGTGTACGGCTCTTGAAGCTGAATCTCTCTTTGTTGCCTGTGATTGTGAAACAGATCTTGGCGCTGTCCGTGTAGATGATGGCTTTGGTTGAGCTTAGGAACGGGCATCCAAGAATGATGGGTGCTCTTTCGTTTCCACCTGTTTCAATGATCATAAAGTCTGCACACACATACGAGCGTCCCACTCGTATACAGATGTCTTCTTGAATTCCTAATGGGTAGCACAGTGTTTGATCTGCAAGCTGCAAACACATGGTTGTATATAATAGAGGTGCACCATGTATTTGTTCATATATTACCCTTGGCATAATGTTGACGCTTGCTCCAAGGTCACAGACTGCTTCTTCAAAACTGTGAGGTCCAATATGAATTGGAATCACAGGTCTTCCTGGATCTCCTTTCTTTGGGGCAATGGAGTCATCCATCCGTTCCCTCGAAGGTCTAGGTATGAGGTGTCCTGCATCAAAGATGTCTACAAGATTTGCAGTTTCTAGCTCTTTTGGACTTCCTAGAATCTTACCGTTTTCAGTCATAGGGACTGAAGCTGCTAACTGAGATAACTGAGATTCTATCATCTTATTAAAGCTATGCTGATTCTTTTTGGCAGAAGTAAAGCTATCCATTCTAGTATTAATATTTTTCAAGAAGTTTATCATTGGAAGCTATCTTCTTAGACATATTATCAATAATTTTATTTTGATTAGATATCATCTCTCTCAAAGGTGGTTGATTAAAAGTATTACCTTGGTAGTTACCTGAGTAGTTACCTGAGTAATTAGGCCTTGATTGCTGGTTCCATCCTTGAGCTTGTTGAGGACGATAGTTGGTGTTGTTGTTGATGTACTTTGCATCCTCTTGAATCTCAGGGCAGTTGCTCCCTGAATGACCAGTACCTCCACACTCTTCACATGTCATGCGAGATTCGTAGATTTGCTTGACGTCTTCTCTCTTGGGAGTGTGTTCATCGAACTTCTTCATAAGTAGGTCAAGTTTAGCAGACAACATGTCTACTTCCTTTAGTTGATGTATTCCTCCCCTCTTGCGTGGCTGAGAGCGTTCCTCATTCCATCCTTGGTTCGAGGCCATCTTCTCTATGAGTGTAGTTGCATTGCTGATTGTGAGTGATAAGAATGATCCTCCAGCAGCGGCATCTACATTTTCACGGGTACTCGAAGTGAGCCCATGGTAGAAGGTCTGCATGAGTAGCCAATTCTCCATCCCATGGTGAGGGCATTCTGATATGTAGTCTTGAAAGCGTTCCCAAGCTTCTGGGATTGATTCTTCATGTTGTTGCTGGAAAGTTGAAATCTTGGCACGGAGGGCATTCGTCTTGCCTACTGGAAAGAACTTTGCTAGGAAGGCAGTTGAACAGATCGCCCACGAGGTGTTTTTGTCTTTGTTTGCGTAGAACCATTGTTTTGCTTTTCCCAAGAGTGAGAATGGGAACAAGCGAAGTAGAATGGCGTCCCTCTTGACTCCTCTAATGGTGAAAGTGCTGCAAATCTCCAGAAAGTGTTGGAGATGAGCGCTTGCGTCTTCATGTGCCTTTTCCCAAAATTGATTAGCTTGCACCATGTTGATCAAGGTTGGCTTGAGTTCAAATCCGTTGTCCCCTACATTGACTGTTGATCCAGTCCTGATGTTAGCAGTGGTTGGTGCAGAGAACTCGCGGAGTGTCTTGTCGGCCATGGTGTCCAACACTGGTGTTAGGCTTCTTCTTATCTGGCTAACTTCTGGTAGTGGTGCTGAGGGTCTCTTGAGTTTGCGTCTAGTTTTCCTTAGTAAAGCTTCGGGATCCTCAGTGTAGTTGTTCGGAAGTTGGAAACCAGTCATACATCACCCTGCATAAAATAATAAAGATAAACAAAGCCAGGGTAAGTCTGTAAAAGTAAATAATTAGTGCATTATCACATGTGTGTAAGTAAAATGATATGTTCTAGCTACCGTTCTAAATGCTGCTAATGCAATGTCCTTATCAGTGTTCATAAAGATTTTAATGAAAAACCCTAGGTATCATCCCTAATTGAATTGATGTGCTCCCCGGCAACGGCGCCAGAAATGCTTGTTGACACTCCTTAATGGATTCACTCTAAGAATGAGTCACATAAAATAATAAACTAGTGAAAGCACAAAAGAGTGTACGGGACACTACTAACTTCACTTAACGTCAAGTTGTCATCCCCAACATGAAGCTAGCAATGTAATTATATCAGGGCACTGGATTAAAGAGATAGATATTTACCCGCAAGCGCACAGATAAACATACCCGTTGTAGAGCATTTTACCCAAGCTAGTCTCAGGTATCGTTATTTATATTTTAGCCTAGAGACTAATCAATTCAAGATATGATGGTGTTGCAAGGACTTAACAGCATTTAATATGGCACACACTTATAGTAACACACTAACTACTATGAACAGGAAACAGGTACAGAGTAAATGATATAGTAAATAATTGATAAAGGATAACAGAGATCAGATTAATCAAGGATAAACATAGAACAGTACTGCCTAGCAAGATGATGATTAGAACAGGTATTAATAAGGAACATGAAGGACCAGATTAGCGACCAGAGGGGGGTGAATGGGAGCTTCAATTTCAACTCGTGAATTGTACAACCCTTGTCCCAGAAAATCACCCCAAAAGCGAAGTCTCGAAACGACCGAAGAGTTCACGACCTACGAGTAGGTGGATACCCTAGGAGATATCCTAGTGGTACAGCGGAACCTCCGGAGAAACCCCAAAACCAACTGCCAAAGCCACGGAACAAAACTGCACAAACTGCAGTTTCGCGGACTGTCCGCGGTCAGAGTCCCAGACTGTCCGCCGTTGAGTCCCGGACTATCCGCGACTGGGAGCCGGACTGTCCGCCGGCAAAAACGCAGAAACCAAACAGTACTGCAGGTCTGCTGGACAGGTCCCGGACTGTCCGCGGGTTTGTACCGCGGACTGTCCGCAGTTCACTTGACACTGAACAGTCAGGGGACTGCGCCTGACTGACCTGGCCGAGACCCGATGCGCGGACTGTCCGCCGTCAGAGGCGCGGACTGTCCACCAACACCCAGAAAGCTCAAAACTGCGCGGGTTCAAAAACAAAACCAAATCGATCTCAACCAAATCGAGAAGAACTTCGATCAAACTCCTCCCAGGTGATCCTCTACGTATTAGGGTTCTAATCCTAAGAAATCATCGCACCAAACCAAGTCAATTAAGAGAAATTCGTGGATCACCGAGAAAGGGGGAAGAACGAAGAACAAACACGAAATCCACTCGATCTATGGATTCATGAGGTTAGAAGAGATTCCCTTCAGTAGAAAGAAGGCGCTCACGACCAAGAACAAATTGATTCAAGTGGAATCGAAAATCATCTCGAGGAGAGGAAGAACGAAGCAAATCTCCAGGAGATGAAAAACCAAAACGTGAAGAACACACAGCACGATTCGATTTCAGCCGAAATTTCTCCTCACGAGGAGACAACGAGAATACAGTCTCGTTTCCTAAAAGATCCAAATACACAGAGGTATGGTTGCCGTCTCTGCGGATCGCTTGCAGCGAGGTATGATTAGAACCTAAGCGAGGGCTAGAGAGAGAGAGCTCAGGAACAAATGACTGCAAGGATAGAGGGAGAGGAGGGGTGCCTCTCTTATTTATAGCCTAAAACAATAATCCCCTTACTACCCCTAGATACATGAGCGAAACGGCCAACCCTAGGGGTATCCCGATCCAACTCTGCTGATAGTTGATCTGACGGCCACGCACCTTCCTCATCCGTAGCTTCGCCTCGACGCAAGCCTCAGGATGCCGCCACGTGCCGCCCAATCGACCGCCGCGCCTACCTCATGGATAGCCTCGCCTCCGCGCCAGCGTCTCCACGCCGCCACGCGTCGACCGTCCTTTTTGCGGACCTCCCCCGGTTTTGAGGCCGAAACCGGGAAACCTGGGCCTTCCCCCGGTTTTGAGGCCGAAACCGGGAAACCTGTCCTCAGGCTGAGTTTTGTGGCCCAAACTCAGAAACCCGCGCGCCCAGGTTTCGAGGCCCAAACCTGGAAACCGTCCTCGCCGAGTTTTGAGGCCCAAACTCGGAAACCGTCCACCCCGAGTTTTGAGGCCCAAACTCAGAAACCGTCGAGGGTAGCTTTTCGAGGCTCAGCTACCAAACCCGTGCCGTAGATGGGATGTGGTTCGCACACCCCGAGTTCCAGCACCGATGTCGGAGCATGTCGAGCCTCCACGCCGGGCAGCCTCCATGTGCCAGCTACCACAGCTAGTCCTCAGGTCTCCTGGTCCGTCGGTCCAAGCTCCACGTCCGCCCTTCACCGCTCCCGGTCCGTCGGCACGACACGTCCCTACTTGACCTTCACCTCACCTTCGACAAACTGCCCGAGCTCCGCACCTGCACATCAACACAGCCAAGAGACATGTTGCCCGTTGATCGATCACTCATTACTCAGGAAAGGAACCACAAGGGCACATATCAACCTTGTGTTCTCAATCTCCCCCTTGATGAGTGCATCGTCAACTCATAGTATCCATAACCAGAATAGAAGAAAGCAGAACTAGATAGAAAGGGAAAAACTCACTCGAAATGTCCAAAAGCCAGAAAAAAGGCCGAAGAAGAACAATTCGAGATAAGCGAAGCTTGGTCCCCAAAGACATGGGCAACGGTTCGACACAACCAAGCAAACGATCGGAGTAACAACTCATCAAGAAGCAAAACTCGATCAAAATCGGAGCACAAGACTTGGTTCCCAGAGACATGGGCAACGGCTCGACGCAACTAAGTCAGAAACAAGCTAGTCCTCAAGAAGAGGCAGAATGGGCTCAACACCACTAGCTGAAAGCTCGAAACCACAGGAAGACTGCATAAGACACAACTACTGCTAGTCCCTCAAGATAGAGGCACAGAGGCTCAACACAACCAGCAGTAAGCCAATAACTCAAAATAGGCAGAAAAACTCCCCCTCACTCAAAGAACTCCCCCTCAGCAAGTGAAGCATAAGTTGCAAATTGTCACCACAGAAAATCGAAATTCAGAAAATCGAAATCTCATCTTCTAAAACATTCTCCCCCTTGGGGGCAATTTGCAAACAGAAGAAAGAAGAAAAGGAGCTCAATAAAGGCAAACGGAGCTAGGTCATGCCTATCGGAGTCAAGCACATGCACAAGAGTCAAAAATGCATGTTAGCACCTTCAAGTATATACTCGAAAGAGTGAAAAAATGCTCTAAAGAGTGCTGATTCGAATACATAGCAACATACACAAGTGCTAGCAAAGGCTCAAACTGATCACTGACAATAAAATATGAATGCATAAGCTTAGTGAGCAGTTTTAAGCCATTAGAAAGGAGTTTCACCATGAAATTAGCACTAAGCATGTATAGACAGGAAGTCAAACAAGTGCTAAACATGTATGTAAGGTGAACTACCCCTAGCACAGTTCAATCATCATGCTATAGAGTGAAACATAAACTTGTGATTTTAGATTTTATCGGAGATATTTGCAGCGGTTTTTACACAAGTTCAAATTCAGCATGTGATTGCAAGAGGTTGAAAGCTTTGTCAATGCCTAACTTTCCAACCGTGCTAAGCCTATGCATATGCAATCAGGAGCTTAAAGCATCGGTTTCAGTCTTACACTACACGGCTCAAGTTTAACTCAAGGTGCTAGGAGAAACAGTCTCGATACCATGATGTGCTGACAAAGCAATCCCATCTCGATCTTTTCAATTCACTAAAACTTTGTTCATTTTAAGCAGATTATGAACATACCAAGCAAGTGAAAGACTTAGAACTAGAGACACAACAACCTAGCATATATGAAATAGCTCAAGAGACTTCAACACATCCTACACATGCTAGTTGCAAATCTCAATGGTGAACATGTATCCAGTTTTAAGTTCATTAAGCATGTTCAGGGTTCTGAAAAATTAGCTTAGCTCACAAGAAGTAACAGTGATCAAAGAGAGCCTAAGCTACAAGCATCCTCATATATCATCGAAGCATACACTAATCAGAGCATAAATTCATTCTATGGAATATAGACATGAAGCTTGAAAGTAAAAGATGTATGCATGATGAAGTCAGAATCGGAGCCAAAGTAAACCAAAAAGACTCAAGACCCAAAAACAAAAAGGATCAGAAAGTCAGATTATAGTACAACAAGCAAAATGTTTCCCCCATCTAAAAGGGGAAACACACACCAAGCTCACCTCTCAACCTAGCAAAAGTTGAGAGATCCAAAGGCTTGGTGAAAATATCCGCAACCTGGTTATGGGTGTCTACATGCCTAAGATCAATGTCGCCTTTCTCATAGTGATCACGAAGAAAGTGAAAGCGAACATCGATGTGCTTGGTCTTGGTGTGAAGAACAGGGTTCTTTGCTACACTAATGGCAGAAGTGTTGTCGCAAAGCAAAGGAACCCGACTGAAATCTAGACCAAAATCACGCAATGTAGCAACCATCCATAAAAGCTGCGAAGCACATGAAGCAGCGGCAACATACTCGGCTTCAGTAGTAGACTGGGCTACGTTCGACTGCTTGCGAGAAGACCACGAAACCAAAGAAGAGCCAAGAAACTGACAAGTCCCAGAAGTAGACTTGCGCTCAAGCCGACAGCCGGCAAAATCCGCATCGGAATAACCACAGAGCGAAAGAGTCGAAGAAGAAGAGTACCAAAGTCCGAACTCAGGAGTGTATCGGAGGTACCTCATGATGCGCTTGACCGGTTGCTTGTGGGAAGTCCGAGGGGACGCCTGAAAACGAGCGCACAGACACACAGAAAACTGTATATCCGGCCTCGTCGCCGTCAGGTACAGAAGCGAGCCAATCATGCTTCTATAATCCTTCTGGTCAACCGACTCTCCGTCCTGGTCCCCATCCATCGCCGCAGTCGTCGGCATGGGCGTCGTAAGAGGCTTGGCCTCGCCCATGTCGAATTTCTTCAGGATATCCTTCGTGTATTTTCCTTGATGCACAAATGTCCCGTCTCGGGTTTGCTTAATTTGCAACCCGAGGAAGAAAGTCAACTCGCCCATCATACTCATCTCGAACTCCTTGCTCATAGTATCTGAAAACTTTGCAACAAGCGCATGAGAAGAGCCACCAAAGATGATATCATCCACATAAATCTGGACTAATAGGGTATCGTTGCCTTGCTTGAGGAGAAACAAAGTTCTATCAACCCGTCCCATTTTGAAACCCTTGGAGAGTAAAAAGTTTTTCAAACGATCATACCACGCTCTCGGGGCTTGTTTCAAACCATACAACGCTTTTGAAAGTTTATAAACATGGTTTGGAAACTTGGGATCCTCAAAGCCAGGGGGTTGCCTAACATAAACCTCTTCCTCTATATACCCATTCAAGAAGGCACTCTTGACATCCATCTGGTAAAGCTTAAAACCCTTCGAAGCAGCAAAGGCTAGAAGGATCCTAATGGCTTCTAAACAGGCTACAGGGGCAAAGGTTTCATCATAGTCTATACCCTCTTTTTGGCAGAAACACTGGGCTACTAGCCTAGCCTTGTTCCTCACTACCATCCCATCCTCACCCTCTTTGTTTTGGAAAACCCATTTGGTACCTATAGGGTGGCATTGTGGTGGAGGTGGAACTAGGGTCCAGACTTTGTTTCACTCAAAGTTTTCTAGCTCCTCATGCATGGCATTGACCCAATTAGAATCAGAAAGTGCGTGTCCAACATCTTTGGGCTCAAAAGAAGCAACGAATGCAGAATGAGCAAAGTGGGAGATTTCATACGCTCGTGACCGCGTGACTCGCTGGTCGATGCCGCCGATCATCTGTGGCGGAGGGTGAACCTGCTAAACGCTTCGGGGCGCTTGCCTCACCGAAGTCGCCTCCCCCTCGCCAGATGCTGTCGCTCCCTCAGGTGCAGCGGGTGCTCGTTGGAGAGGTGGCTCTAGAGGACCCCAAGAAGAAGACGTCGTGGGATCAGGTCCTCGAGCTGAAGTAGACGTCGCAGGGTCGACGGGGGTAGCCAGTGGAGCTGGCTCGGGATCACCCCAATCGGCATTCTCCTGCTCCTCCTCCACAAAGATGTTCTCTCCCATCTCCTGTTCTCCTGCAACCTCAAAAGCAGAAGAAACACAACACATAGTTTTGTCGAATGTGACCTCGCAGGTCTCCACTATCCGGTTAGTTTCAAGGTTAAGAACTTGATAAGCACGTGAATAAGAGGCATAACCAAGAAACACCCCATCGGCAGAGCGAGATTCAAATTTATCCAAATTGCCTTGCTTCAGGATAAAGCACTTACACCCAAACACCCGAAAATGAGACACCTTGGGTACCCGTCCAAAACGCAACTCATAAGAAGTCTTTTTCATTAAAGCACGAAGGAAGATGCGATTTGAAACATGGCAAGTAGTGTTGATCGCCTCGGCCCAAAAATGCCTAGGAGTCCTATGCTCATCGAGCATCGTCCTGGCCATCTCAACAAGGGTCCGGTTCTTGCACTCAACAACACCGTTCTGCTGAGGGACATAAGGAGAAGAAAACTGATGCTCGATTCCATTAGAAGAACAGAAAGAGGCAAACTGAGAGTTATCAAACTCAGTACCATTATCGCTACGAATAGCTCTAATGGTATCAGGGGGAAACTCAGTTTTCAACTTCAAAATTAAGTCACGAGCAAAATAAAACGCTTCAACCTTACCCTCCATGAAAAATACCCAAGAGTACATCAAAAAATCGTCAACGATCACTAGAACATACCACTTCCCACCCGCTGAGCAAACCCGAGCTAGACCGACTTTGTCCATGTGAAAAAGCTCGCCGGGTCGCTTTGTCATCACCTGAGTAACAGGTGGGTGAGAAGCAGCAACCATCTTCCCGTGACGACATGGATGGCAAACAAGGTCCTTCTGAAACTTAAGCTTGGGCAATCCTTGGATTAGGCCAAGTAAGCTAAGCCTTGCAAGCAAGTCAAAACTCAAGTGACCGAGCCTCCTATGCCACTTCCACAAATCAGAAGAAGGACCAACCATCAAACACCTAGCAGAGCCGAAAGACTGAGAAAAATCGGCTCGGAAAACACGGCCAAAAGGGATGATCCGACAAACAAGATCTCCCCGATGGTCTAAAACGCGACTCAAACCCTTCTTAAAGCGCACTTCACAATCATCCTCAAGAAGTTGCGAAACCGAAAGCAAGTTAAAATGCAAATTAGAAACCAAGGCAACATTCTTCAGGACAAAGTTCTCATTGAGCCGAATAGCTCCCTGAGAAACAACCTTACCTCTACTATTATCCCCGAAAGTGATGTACTCCTTGTGCATCACAGCGCTAAGGCTGGAGAACCATCCCTTCTTTCCGGTCATGTGGCGCGAACACCCGGAATCCATGAGCCACATGTTCTCCAACCGATGTTCCTGCATCAATAGAAGGGCAGGAAGTGAGCGTATGGCACAACACTGGGGTTAGTATACTGAGAAGGATACCAGTGCTGTGTCATAGGCCCAGAAAAAGTGTTAGAAGCAACACCAAACTGTCCTCGTCCCATGGGTGGATAGCGATCACCACCAACCTGAAAGGGTGGTCCGCTATGGAACGGAAAACCTCCAAATGGACCTACATGTCCCATCTGAGCAAAGCAATCACCACCATACTGAAAAGGTGGTCCGCTATGGGACTGAGCAGCAAAACCTCTTACACTCGGCTCCCGATCGTGTTGAGGACGACCGGAACCGCAACGGGCATGACCACCACCCTGTGGTCTAGCTGCCTGGGGCCTAGCAACCTGAGGGGGTGCACCTCCAGGTCTAGCGCCCTGCCTCTGAACTCCCCGACCTTGCACACCATGGAGAGGGTGGTGCCTGACCTGGTTGTTCAGCTCCAACTCCTTCCTAGCCTCTCTTCCTCCGAAAGCAAAACTCAGCTTGGTGACCCTCACGGTGACAGTACTCGCACTCCTCCACATCGACTACCTTCATCTCAGACCTAGCAATCTCAAGTTCCTTACGCGCCTCTTTCAACTTAGCCTTAAACTCAACGCGCTCTTGGAACACTTCTGTAAGCCTCTTCTCCAAGACACTGACCAGATCCACAAACCTATCCCGCTCCTCAGTGAGACGATCGACTTCAGAAGAATCTGGTACCTCAGAAGCGTTGTCGTCGTCGTCGTCGTTGTGAGCGTCATCGGCGTCCTCTGCCTGGTGCTTGCGGTCCTCTTCATCCAAGGCCATGGTGCAAAAGCCCTAGGAGGAGTTGCCGAAGAAGCAGAGTCCGTTGAAGCGATCCTCCATCTTGTGCTCGGACTCGTCGTCGCTGGAGCCGCCGTCGGACGTTTTCTCGCCATCGCCGATGGTGGCAAGGAAAGCACGCTTGCCGGCGTCGAAGGCCTTCTCCATGTCCTCCTGGCGGTAGAAGCCATTCTTGTTATTCTTCCCGGCCTTGTTCTCCGACTTGCCCTTGCGCCTGAAGTTGCGGTTCTTGCCGGGGAAGTTCTTGACGTTCTTGGTGCAGTTCGCCATGAAGTGGTCTAGATCACCACACTTGTAGCAGCCCTCGCGTGCGCCACCACGCCGGTGATTCAGGCGGTTGTTGTGAAACCGCGAGAACCGGGTGATGGCGAGGGCAAGCTCATCGTCTCCCAGCGCCTCCAACTGCTCCTCCATGACTGTATGCAAAGAAGACAAAGCGACAAGAGGTGGTGAAGCGTCAGCAGAGAAAGTCGATCCACCTGTGCCTGAGACCAAAGCCATGGTGTGTGAAGATGGGTTCTTCAGCTTGGCCTGAGTCAGGTGATCGATCTCAGTGGACTTGAGCTTGCTGAACAGCTCGTCCATGGTGAGGGTGTCATAAGTAGGAGACTCAATGATGGTCGACGCCTTCACCTCCCATACCCTCCGATCCAGGGCGTATAGTAACTTGAGAGCCCTCTCATGATCGTCATAGGGTAGGTTGGCCCGATTGGCACGCATCTTGTTCACAATTGTTTGGAAACGTGCGAACACGGCGTCAATCGTCTCTCCCTCCAACTGAACAAAGTTCTCGTACTCTCGCTTGTAGGTCTCGAAGAGTCTGGTCTTAACATGAGCGGTTCCCTCGTGATAGCTTTGAAGCTTCACCCAGATCTCTCGTGTCGTCTCAAGCTTTGAGATACGTTCGAACTCAGGAAGGGAGAGGCTGGCCAGAAGAGCGTTACGAGCCTTGGAGTTGGCCTCATGTTGGTCAATCTGGATCTGACCCACACGAGCCGCAAGGACTACGTACTCAGTGTTCTCACATATCTCCCCGACAGAAGATCCGATGCTGTTGAGATAAGCACGCATCCGAATCTTCCAATAGGGATAGTTCGTTCCATCGAACCAAGGAGCCTTGCTATTCCCTCGTTCCATGTCGTCCTTAGGATCCGAAACCGATTAAGGTAGGAGAGATCCTTAACTGGCTTTGATACCAATTGAAGGACCGAATTAGCGACCAGAGGGGGGGGTGAATGGGAGCTTCAATTTCAACTCGTGAATTCTATAGCCCTTGTCCCAGAAAATCACCCCAAAAGCGAAGTCTCGAAACGATCGGAGAGTTCACGACCTACGAGTAGGTGGATACCCTAGGAGATGTCCTAGTGGTACAGCGGAACCTCCGGAGAAACCCCAAAACCAACTGCCAAAGCCACGGAACAAAACTGCACAAACTGCAGTTTCGCGGACTGTCCGCGGTCAGAGTCCCAGACTGTCCGCCGTTGAGTCCCGGACTGTCCGCGACTGGGAGCCGGACTGTCCGCCGGCAAAAACGCAGAAACCAAACAGTACTGCAGGTCTGCTGGACAGGTCCCGGACTGTCCGCGGGTTTGTACCACGGACTGTCCGCAGTTCACTTGACAGTGAACAGTCAGGGGACTGCGCGTGACTGACCTGGCCGAGACCCGATGCGCGGACTGTCCGCCGTCAGAGGCGCGGACTGTCCGCCAACACCCAGAAAGCTCAAAACTGCTCGGGTTCAAAAACAAAACCAAATCGATCTCAACCAAATTGAGAAGAACTTCGATCAAACTCCTCCCAGGCGATCCTCTATGTATTGGGGTGCTAATCCTAAGAAATCATCGCACCAAACCAAGTCAATTAAGAGAAATTCCTGGATCACCGAGAAAGGGGGAAGAACGAAGAACAAACACGAAATCAACCCGATCTATGGATTCATGAGGTTAGAAGAAATTCCCTTCAGTAGAAAGAAGGGGCTCACGACCAAGAACAAATTGATTCAAGTGGAATCGAAAATCATCTCGAGGAGAGGAAGAACGAAGCAAATCTCCGGGAGATGAAAAACCAAAACATGAAGAACACAGAGCACGATTCGATTTCAGCCGAAATTTCTCCACACGAGGAGACAACGAGAATACGGTCTCGTTTCCTCAAAGATCCAAATACACAGAGGTATGATTGCCGTCTCTGCGGATCGCTTGCAGCGAGGTATGATTAGAACCTAAGCGAGGCCTAGAGAGAGAGAGCTCAGGAACAAATGACTGCAAGGATAGAGGGAGAGGAGGGGTGCCTCTCTTATTTATAGCCTAAAACAATAATCCCCTTACTACCCCTAGATACATGAGCGAAACGGCCAACCCTAGGGGTATCCCGATCCAACTCTGCTGATAGTTGATCTGACGGCCACGCGCCTTACTCATCCGTAGCTTCGCCTCGACGCAAGCCTCAGGATGCCGCCACGTGCCGCCAAATCGACCGCTGCGCCTACCTCGTGGATAGCCTCGCCTCCGCGCCAGCCTCTCCACGCCGCCACGCGTCGACCGTCCTTTTTGCGGACCTCCCCGGTTTTGAGGCCGAAACCGGGAAACCTGTCCTCAGGCTGAGTTTTGTGGCCCAAACTCAGAAACCCGCGCGCCGAGGTTTTGAGGCCCAAACCTGGAAACCGTCCTCGCCGAGTTTTGAGGCCCAAACTCGGAAACCGTCCACCCCGAGTTTTGAGGCCCAAACTCGGAAACCGTCGAGGGTAGCTTTTCGAGGCTCAGCTACCGAACCCGTGCCGTAGATGGGATGTGGTTCGCGCACCCCGAGTTCCAGCACCGATGTCGGAGCATGTCCAGCCTCCACGCCGGGCAACCTCCCGACTCGGCCGATGCACCGCACATCCCCATGTATTCTTGCTTGTTAACGCCATGTGCCAGCTACCACAGTTGGTCCTCAGGTCTCCTGGTCCGTCGGTCCAAGCTCCACGTCCGCCCTTCACCGCTCCCGGTCCGTCGGCACGGCACGTCCCTACTTGACCTTCACCTCACCTTCGACCACTGCCCGAGCTCCGCACCTACACATCAACACAGCCAAGAGACATGTTGCCCGTTGATCGATCACTCATCACTCAGGAAAGGAACCACAAGGGAACATATCAACCTTGTGTTCTCAGAACATTCCTAAGTTATTCTAATTATAAGTCATAGCATACATTGATTAGTGCAATTATATTTAGCGATCATTGGCTAGGTCACATCATATTTATAATCAAGAGGCAACTCCATAGCTAAGGTGTTAAGCATAGTAACCCTTAAACCATGAGTTAACTGAGCCATACTGAACACTATATTCGAGAGGTGGAATACAGAGGACTCAACAGGTCTGTCACACCCGCGATCTACCACTCTATCCGGAACATAAGACGTATTCGCAGATAAATAATGTATAGGCACCATGCCTACATAGCATTCATCACCCACCCGTTGTACTTTAAGATGAGCGCTATACGAACATGAGTATAAACATAAAGATGAACTATTTATGCCAAATATATAATCCAAGCAGACTATAAGCATTATATCTAAGAATATAATCTTTGATGTCTTAATCATATCAATTGTATTGCTATCTAGAACACAATAATGAACAATAAGGTGAATTAGATCATCGATAAGAACTAAAGTACAAACTAGAACATGAACTAGAACAAGATTATGAAATAGATGATGAACTAGACGATGAACATGAACTAGACGATGAACTAGAACATAAACAATGAAGAACAATGATGAACTAGAAGAGCAATTATGAAATAGATCCATAATGTTAATACAAGAGAGAAGATCTTGGGTTTACCGAGCCTTCTCGTGACTAGATTAGGAATCCAAGCGAAGCTTGCCTCCTCTAATCCTATTCTATCTACTGATCTAGGTGGATGTAGTCCTAAAGCTTCCGATTCATCTCCTTCTGGTTGGTCTAACCCTGATGAATGAATTGTCTGAAACCCTATTGCCTGGAGAGGGGGGTCAGGGGTCTGCTTATATAGCCCTGGGTGATGATCCGCGACCGTTAGATCAAACCGACTTGATGTACGGTTGAGATGCATCCTGGAGGTCAGTGGAAGTAGCTTGCAGAAGACGAAAGTGTGGGGGCTCCCTGGCCGACCGACCGGTGGGCCCTGTGGGACTGGTCGCTCCCACAGGTCGGCCTCTGGTGGTGTCCTTCCTTGTGGTGTCTTGTTACGTCCTCTAGAGTCTTCTAGAAGTATCCCGACGTGGCGGTTGCGTTATCTCCCGACGGTTTCCTTCTATGGGAAGCTATTGGTGCTAATTTCCTGGTTTAGTCCCTGCAGAATCATAACTCACCAAAACTCATGGAATATTGTCAGTTGAAACCCTAAATATTTGTTGGTGATCATATTCTTGCCCTTTTCATATTTATTTATCTCTTAATTATGATAGTTAACCAGTGTCAACAGTGGCCCAAACCTGAAAACCGTCCACTGGTGGTTTTTCTGTGGCTCAACCACCAAATCGACGCCGTAGAGGGGATGCACCGCCCGTGCACCCCGTCCACCGACACGTGTCCCCAGGTCCTCGACACGAGCCACACCACGCCCCGAAAGTCTCCGCTCGTCGCTGTTCCAGGCTGTCAGCCACCACAGCTGATCCTCAGGCCACCGCTCCGTCGTCCAAGCCTCACGTCCGCCCTTCACCGCTCTGGGTCCATCGGCATGGCACGTCCGCCGCACGACATGCCCATCCTTCACCGCGCCCGGTCCATCGGCACGGCTCGTCTCTACTTGACCTTCACCTTGCCTTTGATCACTATATCTGTGCCCGACACCTGCACAACACAAGCCAAAGAACATGCGCATCAAACAAGTTGAGAATCACTCATCACTCAAGATCCGGCATACACCAATGTATCTGCAATCTCCCCCTTGATGAGTGCATTGTCAACTACCAACACAAATCATATGAAGATAGAAGAAGGAAGAAGAAGGAGAAGTAGAGAACTCGTCCAAATGACCCAAAAGCAAAACAAAGCCGAAAGAAGGTCAAGTGGAAGAGCAAAAACAATTTGGTCCCCAAAGACATGGGCAACAGCTCGACGCAACCAAGCAAAGCAAAGCTAGCCCTCAAGAAGAGGTAGAACAGGCTCAACACCGCTAGCGAAAAAGCTCGATACCAATTGAAACTTTGAGAAAGCACAACATCAATTGAAAAGCTAGCCCTCCAGAAGAGGCAGAACAGGCTCAACACCACTAGCAAGAAAACTCGATACCAATTGAACTTTACCAATTGAACCAAAATCAACTAACAAGCACATCAGAATGCAAAAACTGCTAGTCCCTCAAGATAGAGGCATAAAGGCTCAACACAACTAGCAGAAATGCTCCGAATCAATTGAAAAATGCTAAGCTACAAACGAGCAAACTCCCCCTTCAATAATGCACACAACTAAGATATGATTTGACAAAATTTCTCCCCCTTAGTTGATAATGCACTATCAAGCAGATTTCTCCCCCTCAAATGCATATGAGTCAAAAATGCAAGTTAGCAGCTTCAGGAATATAGTTGATAAAATGAAAAGATGCTCTAAAGAATGCTGATCCGATGACTCAACAATAATCTTAAATGCCAGTCAAGGCTCAAACTGATCACCAAATACGAAATATGAACATATGAGCAAAATGAGCAGTTTTAGCCATTCAGAAAATGATGTTCACCATAAAATTAGCACCAAACATGTATAGATAGGAAGTCAAACAAGTGCTAAACATGTATACAAGGTGAACTACCCCTAGCAAAGTTCAATCATCATGCTATAGAATGAAGCATAGACTTGTGTTTTCAAATTTTATCGGAGTTGCAGCCGTGAAAATACACAAGTTCAAATTTTAGCATGTGATTGCGAGAGGTTGAAAACTTGTCATTGCCCAACTTTTCAACCGAGCTAAGCCTATGCAGAAGCAATCAGAAGCTTAAAGCAACGGTTTTGGTCTTACACTACACGGCTCAAGTTTAACTCAATGTGCAATGAGAAACAGTCTTGATACCATGATGTGCTGACAAGCAATCCCACCTCGATCTTTTCAATTCACTTAAAACTTGGTTCAATTTTATGACAGAATATGAACATACCAAGTGTTGACGCTGGTTATCAATCAAAACTAATAGAGAAATAAATATGAAAAGGGCATGAATTCAATCACCAATAAAGGTTTAGGGTTTTAAATGACAATATTCCATGAGTTTTGGTGAATTGTGATTCTACAGTGACTAACAGAAAAACCAGCACTGATTACTTCTCCTAGAAGGAAACCGACGGAAGATTACGGAACCGGCACATCGGGAATACTCCAGAAGGACCTAGAGGACACCACGAGGCGGGACACCCCGAGAGGCCGCTAGGTGGGACCGACCGGTCCCACCCTTAGACCGGTCGGTCTCCCCCTGGGCCAGTTGGCCTCCGTCTTCTGGAACCTTCGTCCACCGCCTTTGAGGATCCATCTCAGCCCTACGTGAAGTCGGTTTGATCTAACGGTCGCGGTTGATCCCTCAGGGCTATATAAACAGGCCCCCAGGACCCAGGGAAGATCAAGTCACTCTTCAGAAAAGTCTACGCCTCATTTAGAAACCCTAGAAGAAGACTTCAAGAGCCAACTTTTAAGTAGAAGACTAGTTACCCCTCTAGTTTAGGTTTAAAACCTAGTCTTATACTAGAACTAGAAGAGAGAGAGAGGAAAAGATCAAGAAGGAGCTCCGGCCTGTCGGATCAACTTCTTCATCTTGTACCTGCGGATTCAAGTTCATCTTCAACTTGCTTCAGCGATTGTTTCGGTAATCAATGTCTACATTTATGTTTGAGTCATTGTTCTTATTATTCTTAAGGTTTATGACTCTCTTTTGAGTACTTTAATTCTAGTCATTCTAGAGTTAGAGTAGTTGGATAGTGTAAGCGTGGTGCTTAGACTTGATAGCTCATAAATGCCTCCAATAACGCCGGTAGTAGTGGTTATTCGCAAGGGTGACTCTTATAGCCTTGTTGATTCTTGTATAGTCCACTTACCCGTGTGTAGGCTCGGTAGGATTATACATTTGCATAAAAGACTCATACTTTGTTTGTGACCTTTTATGGCAACTTCCCCACTAAGAATAATGCAAACATATCACTCTTAAATTAGAAATAGACAGCCTTAGTGATCCCCTCTATACTTCTAGATTCTCCGTCCTTGTTAGCTACTCAGGGGATAGACTTTCAGACTTAAAACTATCCGTTCCTTTGGGTTGGATATTAAAACTGGGTTACTCTGGTGATGTGACGTAACGGCCCTAATCCCATGGCCCACTGATCACTATCAACCATTGACAGTCGATCCGTACAGCCAAGAGACTAAGACCGGGTTCCGCCACTGGGCTACATCAGTGCCCGATGTCCGCAGGATCATCTCACAATTCAGTTACAATCTCTTGAACATTTTGACAAATAACATCGGAGTAAATAGCGGAAGACTTAAATAACAATAGTTTTACAAACCAGTGTTCAACATAAACTTAAAGTGAAGTTATTACAGACCATAGTTCAAATAGATAGAGTTGGCATGGTAGCAAAAGACAACAACTAAAAGATCAAGATAGATCACCCAGCCCGAGGGTGAATAATCACTCATCGGCCTCATCGGCCTCTTCCTGAACAACAGTCACACAGCAGGGTCCAAGGCATACTGAGGAATCTGCCGTACCTGCAACATGGGTAAAAGAACCCTGAGTACAAAGGTACTCAACAAGACTTACCCGACTAAAGAAAAGGGAGAAGACTCAGGGATGCAGGCTTAGGGTAGTCAAGGTAAGGCTTAAGCAAGTTCAAGTATTTTGCAGAAAAGCAATTTTTGGTAAACCTTATTTTAATTTTGAAAGATTCGGTATTCCTTGTTTCATCATAATCCTTGATTCATTTTACTTTCCAAACAGACCTAGTTGAGAACCACTCCCTGTTGACAGTCAGTGACTAAGTCTCCATAACCGAGGAGCAGCGTTAATCCGGATAAATAGTACTCAGCTGAGGGTCCCTATCCACACTGCATATGTAGCACCCAAGCTTGCATATGCCAACTCGTCTACCACGATTCCTCCAAGATTGGGCCCGGTCCTACGCCACCCGGAAGTACAGTACACCACTCCAATCCGGGACTCTAACCCACGTGGGTACATGCTACTTCCGCCATCTCTCCACTCCCAGTGCGCGGTTGTCGGTCCAATAAAGGATTCCTCGGAGCCGAAGCTTTCCGTAGTATGTGAATAGTTGCAAGTCTTAGTCAATCAGGCCCCCATACAGGTGGTCCCTAAATTTTCCAGCCAGCGACAAGCACCTCGGGACTCTAACCCAAGAGTACAGGTCCTGTCAGTTTTTCAACCCTGTCCCGGTCGGTGTCAACTGTTGAGTCCCGGACTACAACATGACGGCACCGTACGCAAGGACAACCTCTCCTTCCCATTGACTAGGTACGGATCAGATACTTAGCCAATAGGGGGAGTAAACCAGAAATTCCCATAAATATTCTTAAAGTGATCACACTTTGAAATTGGCATTTTTATTGCAAATCTATCATATAGCATTCCTAAGCATTTGTGCAAATAGTTTTTGAAAAGCAGGTATCGGGTGTATCATTGGTCAAGGTAGATAATGCATCAGATAGGATTCCACTCAACTCCTATCAACCTAATGCAATAATTTAATTCAAAACATTTAAAGAAAACATTTATAAAAGCAAGGTAGGGTTAAATGCACCGGGGCTTGCCTTGGATGGCAAAAAGAGCAGACTCGGGGTAGGTATAAGCGTCGGAGCTCGGGGTTGCCTCGGGGACAGATCCTTCGGCGGCTACCTCGACTTCAGGGCCTTCTTCGTCAACTATACGGATGCAATGATGAATGCTTATGAGAATGATGATATGGACTTAGGGTGCAAGACAATACCACTGATTCAAGATTACTCTTAGGCAAGGCATAATCGAAATCTAGGTTGAGCATAAAAGGTAACCATTTCTTCCTTAAGCAAAATTGATTACACTAGACTTTATCATAACTATCCTAAGCATCAACCAAACATAGCATCACAAACATCATAGACCAAAGGGTAGGGGTCTATGAACATCAAGCAATCCCAAAAGTCACATCACAGGGCATTCAACGCTAACCCTAATCACCTTTTCTATTTTTCTTAATTATTTAAAAAGGTCATTTTATGAAGGTGCTCCAAAAATTACCAAATTAATCACACAAGTTCATTAGTGCACAAGTATATGGCAAAACAAATTTCATAATTTTTGGAGGTCATTAAGGTGCTCAATTAAATCTAGACATTTAATTAACAAAAGGCACTATTCCTTAATTAAAATAAAGCTCAAAAATCGACTTGTTCCAAATGCCTTCAAAATTTCACCAGAGACTTGTCATGACACAACTAGCTTGCAAAATTTATCTCAAGATTTTTGGAGCTACAGAACACTCTCTAAAAATACCAAAGCCTTCATTTTTCAATTAAAAGGGGAATTTTTCATTTTCAAATTTTTGCACAAAATTCAAGTTTCATATTTTTATAAAATACTTCGGAGCATAAATAGTCTACCACAAAAATTTCAGAATTTTTGGAGGTCTACAGAAAATCACACAAAAAAGAGAAAACAGAACACTATTCACATGTAGAAAATAAAAAGGAAATCGGAGCACGGCGGTGCTCTGCTCGCCGGCGGCGACCCGAGCGCGGCGGCGTGCTTACGCCGGCCACCCTGGGCACTCCGCGGCAGAGCTGAGGGCACGGGAGGCAACAGGGAGCTCACCGGCGTTGATAGGGCAGCTCGGTGAGGGACGGGGATGGACGGTGGAGGCGGTCGACGGTGACCGGCGGACGACGAGCGGCGGCGATCGACACTCCGACGACCCTGAGCACCAAACAAGTCCACAGGGGCGGGGTTAGAGTCGCACGGGAGTAGGGAAGGTGATGCGGGGGTCGGAGGGAGATGATCAAGGCCGGAGACGGCGAATTCCACGAACCCGAGTTCGCCGCGTTCTCGCCGGAGACGACAACGACGAGCAACGCCGGGCGATTGAGGGCGGTAGAGGTGAAATTGGAGGGTGGTGAAGCAGCACAAGAACACGGCGGAGCTTTTGAGCTAGGTGGTTGAGCACGGGAGGCTCTGGCTGGTGCTGGCGACGGCGGCGGAGCTGAGTGAGTGAGGTCGGGCTCCGGCGGCCTTCTAATAGGCACGACCAGGGGCCGGTAGAGGCCTCGGGGTGGTGTGGATGAGCACGGCGAGCGCGTGCGCACTCGATTGCGCTCTGGCGGGGGTGATGGCGTGCAGCCGGGGCTCGGGCGTGTGCTCGCCGGTGATGGCCACGCGGCGGAGGCGCGCGGAGCTCTGTAGGGGACGGGAGCGCGGGTCAGCGCTCGCGTGCGGGCGCGGAGGGGACAAAGGAACATCGGCGACAGGTTGCAGGCGCGTGGGGAGCAGCCAGGCGCGCGGCGTGCGAGCTGCCGGCGGGGCGCCATGGCCGGGGCCCCCCCCTGACCCTAGGAAGAAGAGGAACAGTGCTAGGGAGTAGGGTTTGACTTTGGCTGATCTCTGTATTTTGCAAATTTCTCCCAAAATTTGAACTGTGCGACAAAAACTCAAAACATCAAAGTTGTTCAGAAAAATGAGATCTACAACTTTGTCAATATGAACATTTTCAAATTCCAAATAGTTTTTGAACAAAATTTGAAAACAGTAAAGGGGACACTTTTTCAAACTTGATTCAAATCAAAATTACTCTGGATTTCAAACTGAAACTTGAAAATCTGTAAACATGAAAGTTGTTCATTTTGCCAAAACCTACAACTTTGCTATTATACACTTTTCCAGAAACTCATTAGTTTTTGAATTCATTTTGAAAACTGAAAAGGGGACAAAAACTGGAGTTTGATTGAATTTGAAATAACTCAAAACTTTGTACTGCAACTTGAAAATTTGTAAATACCAAAGTTGTTTCTCTTTGACAGACCTACAACTTTGCTTTTTGGACCAACCCCAAATTTTGAATAATTGTTGAATCACAACAGGAGGGATAAAATCCAGGATTTGGAAATCAGGGTTTTGCAACGGGATTTGAAATCAAATTCTGATTTTTGAACTTTGGCCAACACAACAACACTTCAGGACACCAAAGGAACAAGAATTACACAAGGCTAATCACAGAGATGAAATTACCATTTTGCCCTAGTAGAGAGAAGTGGGCTAATTAGGGTTTTTGCAATAGAGGTAATTCACATAAAATGATACACTTAGCAAAATGCATTCACATGAACTCATGATCAAGATGCTTAATGATGATAATGATGATATGTCAAGTTAATTACATGCTAAACACCAGAGGTGTTACAGCCTCTCCCCCTAAAAGAAATCTCGCCCCGAGATTCCACGCCTTACAAAAGGACCAAGAAGGGATAAAGGCAAAACCTTACATAGACAGGGATTCGAGAAAGTCGGGGTAGTTCTTTGCTAAGAAGTCTTCAGATTCCCAAGTGGCTTCCTCTTCAGAGTGCTGGTTCCACTGGATTTTGTACCATCTTGTGGTGGTTCTTCGGGTAACGCGATCCTTGTGGTCCAACACGCGAACTGGATATTCTGAGTAAGATAGATCAGGCTCTAGCTCGACAACTTCAACTTCCACGACATGTTCTGGTACTCTGAGACACTTCTTGAGTTGGGAGACATGGAAAACATTGTGGACAGCGGAGAGATGATCGGGCAACTTCAGCTTGTAAGCTACCTAGCCACAACATTCCAAAATCTCAAACGGACCAATGTAGCGGGGTGCTAACTTTCCTTTGACTCCAAAACGAGTGACTCCTTTGGTTGGTGAGACCTTGAGATATACATAATCTCCAACTTGAAACTTCAGAGGTCGACGTCTCTTGTCAGCGTAGCTCTTCTGTCGAGATTGGGCAATCTTCATATTCTCCTGTATCTGCTTGACTTTCTCTTCCATATCTTTGACCAGGTCAACTCCAAAGAACTCTCTTTCTCCAGGCTCAGACCAACTGAGAGGTGTACGACAACGACGACCGTACAGTGCTTCAAAGGGTGCCATTTTGATGCTCTCTTGGTAACTGTTATTATAAGAGAACTCTGCCAAAGGCAAACAGTCATCCCAAGTATCTGCGAAGGTAAGAACACAGGCTCTCAACATGTCCTCCAGCACTTGGTTGACTCGCTCAGTTTGTCCATCAGTTTGCGGATGATATGCCGTACTATGCAAGAGCTTGGTTCCAAGTGAGGTATGGAACGCTTTCCAAAATTTAGCGACAAACTGGGTACCACGGTCAGAGACAATGCTCTTGGGTATGCCATGAAGTTTCACTATGTTGTTCTTGTACAAAGTGGCATACATGGGGACGGTGTAACTGGTCTTGACCGGCAGAAAGTGAGCTTGCTTAGTGAGTCGGTCCACGATTACCCAAATGGAATCAAAACCTTTCTGGGTCTTGGGTAGTCCATTGACAAAATCCATACTAATGTCGTCCCATTTCCAAGCGGGTACTGACAAAGGTTGCAATTCTCCTCCAGGCTTCATGTGTACTGCCTTGACTCTTTGGCAGGTATCACACTGAGCGACATACCAGGCAATCTCAATCTTCATTTTAGTCCACCAGAATCTCTGCTTTAAGTCTTGGTACATCTTGTTGCTGCCGGGGTGAATAGAGAATCTGGTCAAGTGTGCTTCATCAAGGATTAACTGTCTCAATTCAGGCACCTTGGGAACTACTAGACGGTTCTTGAACCAAACAACTCCTACATCATCGATCCTGAAACAATCAGCCTTTCCAGTCCGGACCTTTTCGATGATGTGCTTGATTCCAGGGTTATCCTTTTGAGCAGCAATGACTTGATCCTTGATAGATGTTTCTATGCTGACATTGTTCAGGCTTCCTTGCGGGATCATTTCGATACCCATCCTTTCAAGTTCATGGCACAAGGAAAGATCATAGGGCTTCGTCATCAGACAGTTGCAGTGTGACTTGCGACTGAGGGCATCGGCAACTACATTTGCCTTACCAGGATGGTAATGTACTTCGAGATCATAATCTTTAATCAACTCAAGCCATCTTCTCTGCCTCATATTCAATTCTTCTTGAGTGAAGATATACTTTAGGCTCTTGTGATCCGTATACATATTGCAGGTACTTCCCAACAGATAGTGACGCCAAATCTTCAAGGCATGCACGACTGCTGCTAGCTCAAGATCATGGGTGGGGTAGTTTTCCTCATGTCGCTTAAGCTGTCGTGAGGCATAAGCGATTACTCGTCCTTCTTGCATCAAAACACAGCCCAAACCAGTACCAGATGCATCACAGTATACATCGAAGGGCTTCTCGATATCTGGTTGAGCTAGGACTGGTGATGTAGTTAGCAGTTTCTTCAAGGCTTGAAAGGCTTGCTCACAGGCTGGTGACCAAACGAAATCTACAGAATTCTTCAACAACTCTGTGATAGGCTTGGCGACTCTGGAGAAATCTGGGATGAAACGACGATAGTATCCAGCCATTCCCATGAAGCTGCGAACTTCGCGGACAGTGGTAGGTGGCTTCCAATCCAAGATATCTGCCACTTTTTCAGGGTCAACTGACACACCTTCAGCGGACAGGACATGACCAAGGAATTGAATTCGGTCTAGCCAGAATTCACATTTACTGAACTTGGCATACAGCTGGTGATCTCTGAGACGAGAAAGAACGATTCGAAGATGCTTGGCGTGATCTTCAGGAGTTCTTGAATAGACAAGGATGTCGTCAATGAACACGACTACAAATTTATCGAGCTCTGGCATGAACACAGAGTTCATGAGATACATGAAATGAGCGGGGGCATTGGTCAAGCCAAAGGACATGACCAAGTACTCATATAGGCCGTATCTGGTGGTGAAAGCTGTTTTAGGAATGTCTTCTGGACGGATTTTTATCTGGTGGTAGCCAGATCTGAGATCAATCTTGGAGAACACTCTGGCTCCAGACAACTGGTCAAAAAGAAGGTCAATGCGAGGCAAGGGATATTTATTTTTGATGGTGACCTCGTTGAGCGGGCGATAGTCAACGCACAGACGAAGACTTTGTCCTTCTTCTTCACAAAGATAGCAGGACAGCCCCAAGGAGATGAACTTGGGCGAATGAGACCCTTGTCCAAGAGCTCTTGCAATTGGATCTTCAGCTCTGCCAACTCTCTGGGAGGCATTCGATAAGCTCTACGGGATATAGGAGCAGTCCCGGGCTTTAGCTCTATGGCAAACTCAACATCACGGTCGGGAGGCAGACCGGGTAGATCTTCTGGGAAGACATCAGGGAACTCACAGACCACGGGAATATCCCTGACTTCCGGAACATAGGCGGTATTCAACTGGGTGGTTGCTGGTTTTTGAGGCATAGGAAGTTGGAGAAGGAGTTTGGAGGTGCTGTTAGGAATATCCACTCTCACAACTCTATTCAAGATGTCTATCATGGCTTTATACTGACACATCCAATTCATGCCTAAGATGACATCTATCTCTTGATTGCGCAGTACTATCATGGTGGTAGGAAAGACATGTTCCCCCAACATTACTGGTATACTGCGGACCACTTCCTTAGTATTAATCCGCCCTCCAGGCGAAAGTATCAAAACTTTCTTTTAACTCCCCCATGGGTAACTCATGCTTGATGACAAAAGTGCGACTGATGAAGGAATGCGATGCACCAGAATCGAACAAGACGACTGCAGGATGGTTGGCAACAGGGAACCTACCGAGCATGACGGGCTCTCCTTCTGGGATGTTACTGACGTGGTGAAGTAGACTTGCCCGTGCTTCTTGACAACTTGCCCTTCTGGACGTGCTGCTGCGGTGCACGGTGCTGCTGCTGTGTGATCCTCCAGGGCCTTTCTGTGCATGCTGGGCATTCTTCTTGGGTTTTGGGCACTCGCGAGCCCAGTGACCAACTTGGCCACAGTTGTAGCATGGATGGTTATTGTAAGCTGTCTGTGGGTGGTGACCGAACACCTGGGGAGTTCGCTGAGTGGCACTTTGCTGGTTGGCATTATGGTGGTGGCCGCGGTACGAAACGACCACTTGCGGATGGGGGTATGGGCCAAAGGTTTGGTGGTGGCTGGGGTGTAGATGATTCTTGGGCGCTTATGGTTGCTGGAGAACTGCTAGACCCAGCCTTCTTCTTCTTCTTCTCTCTTGGTACTGACGGTTACTTTCGCCTCGAAAGCGCCAGCACGGTCAACGACATCATGATAAGATCCGTTGAGGTTGTTGGACAGACCTCGCGAATCTTAGGGTGTAGACCCCTGAGAAAACAATCTCTCTTTTCCATCCGTGTTGACATAGTCGGAGGCATACTGGCTCAGGTGGTTGAACTGGCCCACATACTGCATCACTGTGGATTCCTTCTGCTGCAGGGCTAGGAACTGATCAAGCTTCATCTTCATCAGACCTGATGGAATGTGGTGTGCACGGAATCGGTGCGAAATTCTTCCCAGGTCACTCATGACCTTCAGGTTGGGCAGCCAAGAGGTTGGCATACCAAGCACTTGCTGGACCACGAAGCTGCTGAGAAGCAAACCGGGGCTTCTGGATTTCAGTGCATCGGATGAGACCAAACTTCTGCTCCATGGTGCGGAGCCAATCATCAGCTTCGAGGGGTTCATCGGCTCTGGTGAAAACCGGTGGACGGGTTTCGTGAACTCCACATAGGTGGTCTCTTGGTGTGACGACCACGGTGACCAACATTCTGCTGTCCTTTGTTCTGAGCCATTAGGTTGGCAGCGGCGCCAAGGCTGCAATGGCGTCTGCCAGGGTAGCAGGAACTGGTGGAGGGTTTGGAAGGTTGGCACCTCCGGAACTTCCGGCTCCAGTGCGGTTTCACAGGCATCTGTTAAGAATTTGGGACTTAGCATCCAAAATTGCTTTTTGAACGAACTGACTAATAAGATTCATTGATGCAAGGTAGATAACTGATACAGAGGTTTGATAGATAGCCCCGACTGACAAAGGAAAGGTACAAGACACGATACAGACTCGACTAGATAGAAGACCACTAACGTCCCACCTAGACTAAGGCTTTAGGTGAGCAGATGGCACAGACACAAGGAATCTAGTCGTCATCGATGATGATCATCTCTTCATCGTCATCTTCATCTTCGATGATGACTCAGGCTCTTCCTCCTCATCTTCATCTTCAACGTGACATCTTCAGCAGGTTCCATTCTACATTCTGGACTGGCTCACGTTCTACTTCAGGTTCCTCCACGACTCCATCTTCTGGATCCTCAGGCAACGGTGGAATCATGGGGTGAAGTTGGTTGTACAGCTGATGTACCTCCTCATGAAGTATCCATTGTACTGCTCAATCTGGGCAGTGTACTGCTGCAGTCCATGGAACTGGGCTCTGGTGACGTCCTCGCGGGTCCAAGCATCGTTGCGCTGCTCGATAGCGCGAATCGTGTTCCGATTAGCCTGCTCCAGGGAAGCTCGTGCCTCATAAAACTCCATGCGGGAAAGATAGAAGTCATGCTCCATGTTCTCCATCTCAGCCTTTAGATTCTTGATCTCCTCCTTCACTTCTTGCGGTTGCGGCGGGAAAAGCGACGACCATTGGAGGATTCTCCAGTCTCTTCTCCGGTGCGTGGGCGCCAGCTGGTGACGCGGCACACCATGCGGTCCAGTCGACTTGCGAGCAGTCCGCTGATTGACCATATCTGGACAAGAGGTTATAGGTGAGAAAGGCTAGAGAAAAAGGTAAAGGCATACTAACCCAACAGACTAGAGAGAAGTTATTATCTTGTGATTATGACATGATCATGATTCGTTCCTACGGAACCAGGCAATGCAACTACTAAGGTAAGTACATAGGCTTATACAGGTTGTCTTGCTACTAGCTGCCCAAAGATTAGATGAGATGAAGAAGCAATTTGGACTCAATAGTCAAGTTTAGTTTGGACTAAAAACCTTTGAATTTTCGCACAAAGATTGCAACGTTGTAGTAAATGCTCCGATCCAGTCGGTGACGTAACGGCCCTAATCCCATGGCCCACTGATCACTATCAACCACTGACAGTCGATCCGTACAGCCAAGAGATTAAGACCGGGTTCGCCACTGGGCTACATCAGTGCCCGATGTCCGCAGGATCAGCTCACAATTCAGTTACAATCTCTTGAACATTTTGACAAATAACATCGGAGTAATAGCGGAAGACTTAAATAACAATAGTTTTACAAACCAGTGTTCAACATAAACTTAAAGTGAAGTTATTACAGACCATAGTTCAAATAGATGAGTTGGCATGGTAGCAAATGACAACAACTAAAAGATCAAGATACATCACCCAGCCCGAGGGTGAATAATCACTCATCGGCCTCATCGGCCTCTTCCTGAACAACAGTCACACAGCAGGGTCCAAGGCATACTGAGGAATCTGCCGTACCTGCAACATGGGTAAAAGAACCCTGAGTACAAAGGTACTCAACAAGACTTACCCGACTAAAAAAGGGAGAAGACTCAGGGAATGCAGGCTTAGGGTAGTCAAGGTAAGGCTTAAGCAAGTTCAAGTATTTTGCAGAAAAGCAATTTTTGGTAAACCTTATTTTAATTTTGAAAGATTCGGTATTCCTTGTTTCATCATAATCCTTGATTCATTTTACTTTCCAAACAGACCTAGTTGAGAACCCCTCCCTGTTGACAGTCAGTGACTATGTCTCCATAACCGAGGAGCAGCGTTAATCCGGATAAATAGTACTCAGCTGAGGGTCCCTATCCACACTGCATATGTAGCACCCAAGCTTGCATATGCCAACTCGTCTACCACGATTCCTCCAAGATTGGGCCCGGTCCTACGCCACCCGGAAGTACAGTACACCACTCCAATCCGGGACTCTAACCCACGTGGGTACATGCTACTTCCGCCATCTCTCCACTCCCAGTGCGCGGTTGTCGGTCCAATAAGGATTCCTCGGAGCCGAAGCTTTCCGTAGTATGTGAATAGTTGCAAGTCTTAGTCAATCAGGCCCCCATACAGGTGGTCCCTAAATTTTCCAGCCAGCGACAAGCACCTCGGGACTCTAACCCAAGAGTACAGGTCCTGTCAGTTTTTCAACCCTGGTCCGGTCGGTGTCAACTGTTGAGTCCCGGACTACAACATGACGGCACCGTACGCAAGGACAACCTCTCCTTCCCATTGACTAGGTACGGATCAGATACTTAGCCAATAGGGGAGTAAACCAGAAATTCCCATAAATATTCTTAAGTGATCACACTTTGAAATTGGCATTTTTATTGCAAATCTATCATATAGCATTCCTAAGCATTTGTGCAAATAGTTTTTGAAAAGCAGGTATCGGGTGTATCATTGGTCAAGGTAGATAATGCATCAGATAGGATTCCACTCAACTCCTATCAACCTAATGCAATAATTTAATTCAAAACATTTAAAGAAAACATTTATAAAAGCAAGGTAGGGTTAAATGCACCGGGGCTTGCCTTGGATGGCAAAAAGAGTAGACTCGGGGTAGGTATAACGTCGAGCTCGGGGTTGCCTCGGGGACAGATCCTTCGGCGGCTACCTCGACTTCAGGGCCCTTCTTCGTCAACTATACGGATGCAATGATGAATGCTCATGAGAATGATGATATGGACTTAGGTGCAAGACAATACCACTGATTCAAGATTACTCTTAGGCAAGGCATAATCGAAATCTAGGTTGAGCATAAAAGGTAACCATTTCTTCCTTAAGCAAAATTGATTACACTAGACTTTATCATAACTATCCTAAGCATCAACCAACATAGCATCACAAACATCATAGACAAAGGGTAGGGGTCTATGAACATCAAGCAATCCCAAAAGTCACATCACAGGGCATTCAACGCTAACCCTAATCACCTTTTCTATTTTCTTAATTATTTAAAAGGTCATTTTATGAAGGTGCTCCAAAAATTACCAAATTAATCACACAAGTTCATTAGTGCACAAGTATATGGCAAAACAAATTTCATAATTTTTGGAGGTCATTAAGGTGCTCAATTAAATCTAGACATTTAATTAACAAAAGGCACTATTCCTTATTAAAATAAAGCTCAAAAATCGACTTGTTCCAAATGCCTTCAAAATTTCACCAGAGACTTGTCATGACACAACTAGCTTGCAAAATTTATCTCAAGATTTTTGGAGCTACAAACACCTCTAAAAATACCAAAGCCTTCATTTTTCAATTAAAAGGGGAATTTTTCATTTTCAAATTTTTGCACAAAATTCAAGTTTCATATTTTTATAAAATACTTCGGAGCATAAATAGTCTACCACAAAAATTTCAGAATTTTTGGATCTACAGAAAATCACACAAAAAAGAGAAAACAGAACACTATTCACATGTAGAAAATAAAAGGAAATCGGAGCACGGCGGTGCTCTGCTCTCGCCGCGGCGACCCGACGCGGCGGCGTGCTTACGCCGGCCACCCTGGCACTCCGCGGCAGAGCTGAGGGCACGGGAGGCAACAGGGAGCTCACCGGCGTTGATAGGGCAGCTCGGTGAGGGACGGGGATGGACGGTGGAGGCGGTCGACGGTGACCGGCGGACGACGAGCGGCGGCGATCGACACTCCGACGACCCTGAGCACCAAACAAGTCCACAGGGGCGTGGTTAGAGTCGCACGGGAGTAGGGAAGGTGATGCGGGGGTCGGAGGGAGATGATCAAGGCCGGAGACGGCGAATTCCACGAACCCGAGTTCGCCGCGTTTCTCGCCGGAGACGACAACGACGAGCAACGCCGGGCGATTGAGGGCGTAGAGGTGAAATTGGAGGGTGGTGAAGCAGCACAAGAACACGGCGGAGCTTTTGAGCTAGGTGGTTGAGCACGGAGGCTCTGGCTGGTGCTGGCGACGGCGGCGGAGCTGAGTGAGTGAGGTCGGGCTCCGGCGGCCTTCTTATAGGCACGGCCAGGGGCCGGTAGAGGCCTCGGGTGGTGTGGATGAGCACGGCGAGCGCGTGCGCACTCGATTGCGCTCTGGCGGGGTGATGGCGTGCAGCCGGGCTCGGGCGGTGCTCGCCGGTGATGGCCACGCGGCGGCGGCGCGCGGGCTCTGTAGGGGACGGGAGCGCGGTCAGCGCTCGCGTGCGGCGGGCGGAGGGGACAAAGGAACATCGGCGACAGGTTGCAGGCGCGTGGGAGCAGCCAGGCGCGCGGCGTGCGAGCTGCCCGGCGGGGCGCCATGGCCGGGCCCCCCCCCCCTAGGAAGAAGAGGAAAGGGCTAGGGAGTAGGGTTTGACTTTGGCTGATCTCTGTATTTTGCAAATTTCTCCCAAAATTTGAACTGTGCGACAAAAACTCAAAACACCAAGTTGTTCAGAAAAATGAGATCTACAACTTTGTCAATATGAACATTTTCAAATTCCAAATAGTTTTTGAACAAATTTGAAAACAGTAAAGGGGACACTTTTTCAAACTTGATTCAAATCAAAATTACTCTGGATTTCAAACTGAAACTTCAAAATCTGTAAACATGAAAGTTGTTCATTTGCCAAACCTACAACTTTGCTATTATACACTTTTCCAGAAACTCATTAGTTTTTGAATTCATTTTGAAAACTGAAAAGGGGACAAAAACTGGAGTTTGATTGAATTTGAAATAACTCAAAACTTTGTACTGCAACTTGAAAATTTGTAAATACCAAAGTTGTTTCTCTTTGACAGACCTACAACTTTGCTTTTTGACCAACCCCAAATTTTGAATAATTTTTGAATCACAACAGGAGGGATAAAATCCAGGATTTGGAAATCAGGGTTTTGCAACGGGATTTGAAATCAAATTCTGATTTTTGAACTTTGGCCAACACAACAACACTTCAGGACACCAAAGGAACAAGAATTACACAAAGCTAATCACAGAGATGAAATTACCATTTTGCCCTAGTAGAGAGAAGTGGGCTAATTAGGGTTTTTGCAATAGAGGTAATTCACATAAAATGATACACTTAGCAAAATGCATTCACATGAACTCATGATCAAGATGCTTAATGATGATAATGATGATATGTCAAGTTAATTACATGCTAAACACCAGAGGTGTTACAGCCTCTCCCCCCTAAGAAATCTCGCCCCGAGATTCCACCCTACAAAAGGACCAAGAAGGGATAAAGGCAAAACCTTACATAGACAGGGATTCGAGAAAGTCGGGGTAGTTCTTTGCTAAGAAGTCTTCAGATTCCCAAGTGGCTTCCTCTCTTCAGAGTGCTGGTTCCACTGGATTTTGTACCATCTTGTGGTGGTTCTTCGGGTAACGCGATCCTTGTGGTCCAACACGCGAACTGGATATTCTGAGTAAGATAGATCAGGCTCTAGCTCGACACCTTCAACTTCCACGACATGTTCTGGTACTCTGAGACACTTCTTGAGTTGGGAGACATGGAAAACATTGTGGACAGCGGAGAGATGATCGGGCAACTTCAGCTTGTAAGCTACCTTGCCACAACATTCCAAAATCTCAACGGACCAATGTAGCAGGGTGCTAACTTTCCTTTGACTCCAAAACGAGTGACTCCTTTGGTTGGTGAGACCTTGAGATATACATAATCTCCAACTTGAAACTTCAGAGGTCGACGTCTCTTGTCAGCGTAGCTCTTCTGTCGAGATTGGGCAATCTTCATATTCTCCTGTATCTGCTTGACTTTCTCTTCCATATCTTTGACCAGGTCAACTCCAAAGAACTCTCTTTCTCCAGGCTCAGACCAACTGAGGGTGTACGACAACGACGACCGTACAGTGCTTCAAAGGGTGCCATTTTGATGCTCTCTTGGTAACTGTTATTATAAGAGAACTCTGCCAAAGGCAAACAGTCATCCCAAGTATCTGCGAAGGTAAGAACACAGGCTCTCAACATGTCCTCCAGCACTTGGTTGACTCGCTCAGTTTGTCCATCAGTTTGCGGATGATATGCCGTACTATGCAAGAGCTTGGTTCCAAGTGAGGTATGGAACGCTTTCCAAAATTTAGCGACAAACTGGGTACCACGGTCAGAGACAATGCTCTTGGGTATGCCATGAAGTTTCACTATGTTGTTCTTGTACAAAGTGGCATACATGGGGACGGTGTAACTGGTCTTGACCGGCAGAAAGTGAGCTTGCTTAGTGAGTCGGTCCACGATTACCCAAATGGAATCAAAACCTTTCTGGGTCTTGGGTAGTCCATTGACAAAATCCATACTAATGTCGTCCCATTTCCAAGCGGGTACTGACAAAGGTTGCAATTCTCCTCCAGGCTTCATGTGTACTGCCTTGACTCTTTGGCAGGTATCACACTGAGCGACATACCGGGCAATCTCAATCTTCATTTTAGTCCACCAGAATCTCTGCTTTAAGTCTTGGTACATCTTGTTGCTGCCGGGGTGAATAGAGAATCTGGTCAAGTGTGCTTCATCAAGGATTAACTGTCTCAATTCAGGCACCTTGGGAACTACTAGACGGTTCTTGAACCAAACAACTCCTACATCATCGATCCTGAAACAATCAGCCTTTCCAGTCCGGACCTTTTCGATGATGTGCTTGATTCCAGGGTTATCCTTTTGAGCAGCAATGACTTGATCCTTGATGATGTTTCTATGCTGACATTGTTCAGGCTTCCTTGCGGATCATTTCGATACCCATCCTTTCAAGTTCATGGCACAAGGAAAGATCATAGGGCTTCGTCATCAGACAGTTGCAGTGTGACTTGCGACTGAGGGCATCGGCAACTACATTTGCCTTACCAGGATGGTAATGTACTTCGAGATCATAATCTTTAATCAACTCAAGCCATCTTCTCTGCCTCATATTCAATTCTTCTTGAGTGAAGATATACTTTAGGCTCTTGTGATCCGTATACATATTGCAGGTACTTCCCAACAGATAGTGACGCCAAATCTTCAAGGCATGCACGACTGCTGCTAGCTCAAGATCATGGGTGGGTAGTTTTCCTCATGTCGCTTAAGCTGTCGTGAGGCATAAGCGATTACTCGTCCTTCTTGCATCAAAACACAGCCCAAACCAGTACCAGATGCATCACAGTATACATCGAAGGGCTTCTCGATATCTGGTTGAGCTAGGACTGGTGATGTAGTTAGCAGTTTCTTCAAGGCTTGAAAGGCTTGCTCACAGGCTGGTGACCAAACGAAATCTACAGAATTCTTCAACAACTCTGTGATAGGCTTGGCGACTCTGGAGAAATCTGGGATGAAACGACGATAGTATCCAGCCATTCCCATGAAGCTGCGAACTTCGCGGACAGTGGTAGGTGGCTTCCAATCCAAGATATCTGCCACTTTTTCAGGGTCAACTGACACACCTTCAGCGGACAGGACATGACCAAGGAATTGAATTCGGTCTAGCCAGAATTCACATTTACTGAACTTGGCATACAGCTGGTGATCTCTGAGACGAGAAAGGACGATTCGAAGATGCTTGGCGTGATCTTCAGGAGTTCTTGAATAGACAAGGATGTCGTCAATGAACACGACTACAAATTTATCGAGCTCTGGCATGAACACAGAGTTCATGAGATACATGAAATGAGCGGGGGCATTGGTCAAGCCAAGGACATGACCAAGTACTCATATAGGCCGTATCTGGTGGTGAAAGCTGTTTTAGGAATGTCTTCTCTGGACGGATTTTTATCTGGTGGTAGCCAGATCTGAGATCAATCTTGGAGAACACTCTGGCTCCAGACAACTGGTCAAAAAGAAGGTCAATGCGAGGCAAGGGATATTTATTTTTGATGGTGACCTCGTTGAGCGGGCGATAGTCAACGCACAGACGAAGACTTTTGTCCTTCTTCTTCACAAATATAGCAGGACAGCCCAAGGAGATGAACTTGGGCGAATGAGACCCTTGTCCAAGAGCTCTTGCAATTGGGTCTTCAGCTCTGCCAACTCTCTGGGAGGCATTCGATAAGCTCTACGGGATATAGGAGCAGTCCCGGGCTTTAGCTCTATGGCAAACTCAACATCACGGTCGGGAGGCAGACCGGGTAGATCTTCTGGGAAGACATCAGGGAACTCACAGACCACGGGAATATCCCTGACTTCCGGAACATAGGCGGTATTCAACTGGGTGGTTGCTGGTTTTTGAGGCATAGGAAGTTGGAGAAGGAGTTTGGAGGTACTGTTAGGAATATCCACTCTCACAACTCTATTCAAGATGTCTATCATGGCTTTATACTGACACATACAATTCATGCCTAAGATGACATCTATCTCTTGATTGCGCAGTACTATCATGGTGGTAGGAAAGACATGTTCCCCCAACATTACTGGTATACTGCGGACCACTTCCTTAGTATTAATCCGCCCTCCAGGCGAAAGTATGCAAAAACTTTCTTTTAACTCCCCCATGGGTAACTCATGCTTGATGACAAAAGAGCGACTGATGAAGGAATGCGATGCACCAGAATCGAACAAGACGACTGCAGGATGGTTGGCAACAGGGAACCTACCGAGCATGACGGGCTCTCCTTCTGGGATGTTACTGACGGTGGTGAAGTAGACTTGCCCGTGCTTCTTGACAAGCTTGCCCTTCTGGACGTGCTGCTGCGGTGCACGGTGCTGCTGCTGTGATCCTCCAGGGCCCTTCGGTGCATGCTGGGCATTCTTCTTGGGTTTTGGGCACTCGCGAGCCCAGTGACCAACTTGGCCACAGTTGTAGCATGGATGGTTGTAAGCTGTTTGTGGGGTGGTGACGCGAACACCTGGGGCGTTCGGCTGAGTGGCACTTTGCTGGTTGGCATTATGAGTGGTGGCCGCGGTACGAACGACCACTTGCTGATGGGGGTATGGGGCACGGTTTTGGTGGTGGCTGGGGTGATAGATGATTCTTGGGCGCTTATGGTTGCTGGAGAAGCTGCTAGACCCAGCCTTCTTCTTCTTCTTCTCCTCTTGGTACTGACGGTTACTTTCCTCGAAAGCGACAGCACGGTCAACGACATCATGATAAGATCCGTTGAGGTTGTTGGACAGAGCTCTGCGAATCTTAGGGTGTAGACCCCGAGAAAACAATCTCTCTTTCTTCTCATCCGTGTTGACATAGTCGGAGGCATACTGGCTCAGGTGGTTGAACTGGCCCACATACTGCATCACTGTGGATTCCTTCTGCTGCAGGGCTAGGAACTGATCAAGCTTCATCTTCATCAGACCTGATGGAATGTGGTGTGCACGGAAAGCGGTGCGAAATTCTTCCCAGGTCAACTCATGACCTTCAGGTTGGGCAGCCAAGAGGTTGGCATACCAAGCACTTGCTGGACCACGAAGCTGCTGAGAAGCAAACCGGGGCTTCTGGATTTCAGTGCATCGGATGAGACCAAACTTCTGCTCCATGGTGCGGAGCCAATCATCAGCTTCGAGGGGTTCATCGGCTCTGGTGAAAACCGGTGGACGGGTTTCAGTGAACTCCACATAGGTGGTCTCTTGGTTGTGACGACCACGGTGACCAACATTCTGCTGTCCTTGGTTCTGAGCCATTAGGTTGGCAGCGGCGGCCAAGGCTGCAATGGCGTCTGCCAGGGTAGCAGGAACTGGTGGAGGGTTTGGAAGGTTGGCACCTCCGGAACTTCCGGCTCCAGTGCGGGTGTTCACAGGCATCTGTTAAGAATTTGGGAACTTAGCATCCAAAGATTGCTTTTTGAACGAAACTGACTAATAAGATTCATTGATGCAAGGTAGATAACTGATACAGAGGTTTGATAGATAGCCACCGACTGACAAAGGAAAGGTACAAGACACGATACAGACTCGACTAGATAGAAGACCAACTAACGTCCCAAACCTAGACTAAGGCTTTAGGTGAGCAGATGGCACAGACACAAGGAATCTAGTCGTCATCGGTGGATTTTATCTGTGTGCTTGCGGATAAAGTAGAGTGTGCATTAATTTATACCACACCAAGCAAGTGAATTACTCAGAACTAGAGACATAGCAACCTAGCATATATGAAAAGCACGAGTGATTTCAACACATTCTACACATGCTAGTTGTCAATCTCAATGGTGAACAATTTTAAATTTTAAGTTCATTAAGCATATTCACCATTCATAAATAGCTCAGCTCACAACATATACCAGTGATCAAAAGGAGCCTAAGCTATAAGCATCATCATGTATCATCGGAACATACACTAAACAGAGCATAGTCACATTCTAAAGATTATATACATGAAGCTTGAAAATGCAAATATGCATGATGAATGCAACTACTAAACTACCAAAACAAAAACAAAACAAAAGAAAAGAAGTCAGTCTATGATACAATAAACAAAATGTTCCCCCATCTAAAAGAGGAAACATACACCAAGCTCACCTCTCAACCTTGCAATGGTTGATTGGTCCAAAGGCTTGGTAAAAATATCGGCCAACTGATGATGAGTATCGACATGGCGAAGGTCGATATCACCCTTCTCAAAATGGTCTCGCAGAAAATGAAAGCGCACATCAATGTGTTTGGTCTTAGAATGCAGCACGGGTTCTTAGCAACGTTAATAGCACTCGTGCTATCACAAAGCAAAGGGACTCGAGAAAAGCTCAGACCAAATCACGCAAAGTGGCCATCATCCAAAGCAACTGAGAACAACAGCTAGCCGCAACAACATACTCAGCCTCTATGGTAGACTGAGCGACACTAGACTGCTTGCGAGAAGACCAAGAAACAAGAGAAGAGCCCAAAAACTGAAAAGTCCCAGAAGTGGACTTGCGATCAAGTCGACAACCAGCAAAATCGGCATCAGAATAATCGCAAAGGGAGAGGGTGGAGGAAGCAGAGTACCAAATCCCAAACTTTGGAGTGAAAAGAAGGTACCTCATAATGCGCTTGACCGCCTGACGGTGAGAGGTGCGCGGCGACGCCTGAAAGCGCACGCAAAGACACACCGCGAACTGAATGTCCGGGCGTGTCGCCGTCAGGAACAACAGCGACCCGATCATGCTTCGGTACTCCTTCTGGTCCACAGCTTCTCCATCCTCGTCTGCATCCAGGGCTATCGTGGTCGACATGGGTGTTGGAAGAGGCTTGGCCTCACCCATATCGAACTTCTTCAATATGTCCTTAGTGAACTTGCCCTGGTGTACAAACGTTCCTTCTCGGGATTGCTTAATTTGCAACCCGAGGAAGAATGTCAACTCGCCCATCATGCTCATCTCAAACTCCCTGCTCATAAGATCTGCAAACTTGGCAACCAAAGCGTGAGAAGAACCACCAAAAATGATATCATCCACGTAAATCTGGACCAAGAGAGTGTCATTGCCTTGCTTCAGGAGAAAGAGCGTTTTATCCACACATCCCATTTTAAAACCCTTAGAAAGCAAAAAGGTTTTCAACCTATCATACCAGGCTCTAAGGGCTTGTTTGAAACCATACAAATCTTTGTGAAGATTAAAAACATGGTTTGGAAACTTGGGATTTTCAAAACTGGGCGTTTGTGAATACTCCAGAAGGACCTAAAGGACACCAGAGGACACCACGAGGCGGGACACCCCGAGAGACCGCCAGGTGGGACCAACCAGTCCCACCCGTAGACCGGTCGGTCTCCCCCTAGGCCCGATGGCCTCCATCTTCTGGAACCTTCCTCCACCGCCTTTGAGGATCCATCTCAGCCCTACGTGAAGTCGGTTTGATCTAACGGTCGCGGTTGATCCCTCAGGGCTATATAAACAGGCCCCCAGGCCCTAGGGAATATCAAGTCTCTCTTCAGAAAAGTCTACGCCTCATTTAGAACCCTAGAAGAAGACTTCAAGAGCCAGCTTTCAAGTAGAAGACTAGTTACCCCTCTAGTTTAGGTTTAAAACTTAGTCTTATACTAGAACTAGAATAGAGAGAGAGGAAGAGATCAAGAAGGAGCTCTGGCCTGTCGGATCAACTTCTTCATCTTGTACCTGTGAAGGACCGGATTAGCGACCAGAGGGGGGGTGAATGGGAGCCTCAAATTTAACTCGTGAATAGGATGGCCCTTGTCCCAGAAAATCACCCCAGAAGCAAAGACTCGAGACGACCGGAGAGTTCACGACCTACGAGTAGGTGGATACCCTAGGAGATGTCCTAGTGGTACAGCGGAACCCCCGGAGAAACCCCAAAAGCAACTGCCAAAGCCTCAGAGCAAAACCAGCACAAACACAGATTTCGCGGACTATCGGCGGTCAGAGTCCCAGACTGTCCGCCGTTAAGTCCCGGACTGTCCGTGACTGGGAGCCGGACTGTCCATCGGCAAAAACGCAGAAACTAAACAGTGCTGCAAGTCTGCTGGACAGGTCCCGGACTGTCCGCGGGTTTGTACCGCGGACTGTCCGCCGTTCACTTGACAGTGAACAATCAGGGGACTGCGCCTGACTGACCTGACCAAACCCTGATCCCCGGACTGTCCGCCGCTGGGGGCATGGACTGTCCGCGGATGAACAGAGAGCAGAAAAACTGCTTGGGACAAAAGTCAATTCGATCAAACCTCAGTCAAATCAAAAGGGACTTCGATCAAACTTCTCCCAGGTGATCCTCTATGTATTGGGGTGCTAATCCTAAGAGATCATCGCACCAAACCAAGTATAGAGAGAGTAATCTGAGAATCACCGGAAAGGGGGAAAAGGAGAACGAATACGAAATCAACCCGATCTATGAATTCGTGAGGTTAGGAGAGAAATCCTTCGATGGAAAGAAGGAGCTCACGACCAAGAACAAATTGATTCAAGTGGAATCGAAAATCATCTCGCGGAGAGCGAGAACGAGGCAAATCTCTGGGAGATGCAAAACCAAAATGTGAAGAACAAAACACACAAGACACGAATTGATTTCAGCCGAAATTCCTCCACACGAGGAGACAACGAGAATACGGTCTCGTTTCCTCAAAGATCCAAATACACAGAGGTATGATTAGAACCTAAGCGAGGGCTAGAGAGAGAGAGTGTGCTCAGGAACAAATGACTGCAAGGATAGGGAGAGAGGAGGGGGGCCTCCCTTATTTATAGCCTAATACAATAATCCCCTTCTACTCCAAGATACAAGAGCGAAGCGGCCAACCCTAGGGGTATCCCGGTCCAACTCTGCTTGATCACGATCCGACGGCCACGCGCCCCATCTCATCCTTAGCTTCGCCTCGACGCAAGCCTCAGGATGCCGCCACATGCCGTCCTGTCGACCGCCGTGCCTACCTCGCGGATAGCCTCTCCACGCCGCCACGCGTCGACCGTTCTTTTTGCGGACCTCCCCCCGGTTTTGAGGCCGAAACCGGGAAACCTGGGCCTTCCCCGGTTTTGAGGCCGAAACCGGGAAACCTGTCCTCAGGCTGAGTTTTGTGGCCCAAACTCAGAAACCCGCGCACCCAGGTTTTGAGGCCCAAACCTAGAAACCGTCCTCGCCGAGTTTTGAGGACCAAACTCGGAAACCGGCCACCCCGAGTTTTGAGGCCCAAACTCAGAAACTGTCGAGGGTAGCTTTTAGAGGCTCAGCTACCGAACCCGTGCTGTAGACGGGATGTGGTTCGCACAACCCGAGTTCCAGCACCGATGCCGGAGCATGTCCAGCCTCCACGCCGGGCACAGTGCATTCGCCATCCTTCTCAGCCTCCCGCCAAGTGTCACGACGCCATCACCTTCCTCCCGACTCGGCCGATGCACCGCACATCCCCAAGTGCTCTTGCTTGTCGACACCACGTGCCAGCTACCACAGCAGGTCCTTAGGTCTTCTGGTCCATCGGTCCAAGCTCCACGTCCGCCATTCACTGCTCCCGGTCCGTCGGCACGGCACGTCCCTACTTGACCTTCACCTCACCTTGGACCACTGCCCGAGCTCCACACCTGCACATCACCAGCCAAGAGACATGTTGCCCGTTGATCGATCACTCATCACTCAGGAAAGGAACCACAAGGGAACATATCAACCTTGTTTTCTCAGAACATTCCTAAGTTATTCTAATTGTAAGTCATAGCATACATTGATTAGTGCAATTATATTTAGCGATCATTGGCTAGGTCACATCATATTTATAATCAAGAGGCAACTCCATAGCTAAGGTGTTAAGCATAGTAACCCTTAAATCATGAGTTAACTGAACCATACTGAACACTATATTCGAGAGGTGGAATACAGAGGACTCAACCTTCGACCACGGCCCGAGCTCCACACCTGCACATCAACACAACCAAGAGACACGTTGCCCGGTTATCGATCACTCATCACTCAGGAAGGGAACCACAAGGGCACATATCAACCTTGTGTTCTCAATCTCCCCCTTGATGAGTGCATCGTCAACTCATAGTAACCGTAACAGAATAAAAGAAAGCAGAATTAGATAAAGGAGAAAAACTCACTCGAGATGTCCAAAAGCCAAAGAAAAGGCCGAAGAAGAACAACTCAAGATAACCGAAGCTTGGTCCCCAAAGACATGGGCAACGGTTCGACACAACCAAGCAGAAGATCAGAGCAACGACTCGTCAGAGAGCAAAACTCGATCAAAATTAGAGCATAAGACTTGGTTCCCAAAGACATGGGCAACGGCTCTACGCAACCAAGTCAGAAGCCAGCTAGTCCTCAAGAAGAGGCAGAGAAGGGCTCAACACCACTAGCTGAAAGCTCCACACCAAATGAAGATTGCATAAAAAGTAGCTACTGCTAGTCCCTCAAGATAGAGGCACAGAGGCTCAACACAACCAGCAGTAAGCCCGATACCAATCAAGAACCATTAAAATATGGTGAAAACAGGTAGCCCCTGAAGACAGAGGCACAGAGGCTCGACGCAACTAGCTAAGAGATCGATATCAAATAAGAACCAACTCGAAGCATGCAGAAAACTCCCCCTCACTCAAAGAACTCCCCCTCAGCAAGTGAAGCATAAATTGCAAATTGTCACCACAAAAAGTCTACTCCCTCTCTCCCGAATTTCTTTGATTCATCGATTTGGAGATAGGTTCGAGCCATGATCTCTTAGAGATAGCTCACTATCCTCCTTGTGACTCCTCTCACCAAGTTTGATCCCTAGAGGATTTGTTTTGGGTGAGTTCGAGTCGAATCGGTGAACGAACGAAGCAGTTTCGGGGTGACCGGACGCACGCATCGAGACAACCGGACGCTGCCATCGTGAGTCCGGTCGTTGAATGTCACGCGCAGATTTCTCGTAGTTGACTGGACGCTCCTTCTCCATAGAGACCGGACTCAACACTTGCACTGTTCATCTGTTTGAATTCTTGTGACCGGACGCTAGGGTTTCGACCGGACGCACAGGGTCAGTGAGTTCGGTCACAAACAGTAAGGTTCCAGAACCGTTTTTGTCTGACCGGACGTGTCCGGTGCTCACTGATCGGACGCTGGCCAGAGTCCGGTCAACTGCAGTTTGCACTGTTTCGTCCGCAGTCAGCTCGTTCGTTGTCGGATTTGATTTCTGGCTTTTGCGTTGGCTTTCTGGAGTCGTAAAGTGTCTCGCAAGCATCCACTCTATCTCTAGGTTCGTGGACACTTACGAGCTCTAGGGATTGCTCTTGGGGTTGATTTCTGGGACAGTGGCAACAAGTTTCCGAAAGGAAAATTGAAGCTCCCATTCCCCCCCCCCTCTGGTCTCTTTCTGGTAGCATTCTCGGTCCTTCAGAAATATTGTCGGCTCACATGGCCGACCGGTTTGTTTTAAAACCAGTTCGGTCACCTTGCACCAGCGACCAGGTGCATTTTAAGCATGATCGAATAAGTACTATGGCCGACCAGGCTATTCGTGAATCCAGACAGTTAATTCGTCCGATTGACCTACTCGATCATGGAATGATTAATTTGTCTGAAAGAACTCTAAATCGGTCCGAATCAAGTTCTAATGAAAGTGGGACTGATTTAGAAGATTGGAGAACTCCCTTGATAAAATATCTCAATGATCCAAGTGCTAAGGTTGACCGAAGTATTCGGCGGAGTGCATTTAGATATGTACTACACAATGATGAACTATACCGGAGGACTACCGAAGATTTGTTACTTAAGTGTTTGGGATCTGATCAAGCAAAGGTGGCTATGGGAGAAGTTCATGAAGGTGTTTGTGGTACACATCAATCGACGCCGAAGATTGTGGCTGTTGCGAAGAACCGGGTTTTATTGGCCCACGATGATAGCCGATTGTTTTCGTTACTAAAGAGGATGCGAAGAGTGTCAACGGTTTGGAAACATACAACTTGCGCCTGCTTTTATGCTTCATCCTATTATCAAGTCGTGGCCTTTTCGTGGTTGGGGGCTAGACTTCATTGGCCAAATTCATCCCCCATCTTCAAAAGGACATCGTTTTGTTCTGGTCGCTACAAATTACTTCACTAAGTGGACTGAAGCGGTGCCTTTGAAGAATATGACACTAAGGAGGTAATTAAGTTTATTACTGAGCATATTATACATAGATTCGGTATACCACAGACATTGACTACAGATCAAGGAACATCTTTTATCTCTAAAGAGGTACGGATTTTGCCAAATTATATAAGATAAGATGCTCAATTCATCTCCATACTATGCTCCAGGTAATGGCCAAGCTGAGTCTAGTAACAAAACTTTGATCAAGCTTATCAAAACAAGATTGAGGACAACCCAAGGAGGTGGCATGAGGTTTTGTCCGAGGCTTTATGGGCTCATCGTGTGTCAAGACATGGTGCTACGAAAGTTACTCCTTTCGAGCTGGTATATGGACAGGAAGCAGTGTTACCCGTCGAGGTAAATCTGGATGCATATAGACTAGCCAAACAGAATGATTTAACTGCTATTATGTATCATAATGCCATGATGGACAACATTGATGAAGTAACTGATAAAAGATTGAAGGCTCTTAAGGACATGGAGAAAGACAAAGCCCGGGTTGCCAGAGCTTACAATAAGAAGGTGAGAAGCAAATCGTTCCAAGTAGGAGAATTGGTATGGAAAACTATATTACCGCTTGGATCGACAAGCAATAAGTTTGGCAAGTGGTCGCCGAGTTGGGAGGTTCCTTATAAAGTGATCAAAGTGATATTTGGGAATGCATACATGCTAGAGACATTACAAGGTGAAAGTCTCCCAAGGGCAATAAACGGGAGGTATTTGAAAAATACTTTCCAAGTGTTTGGCAAGAAGCCTGAGTGCCTTCCAAGCAGTGGCCGATACATGTATTGCCCTTAGAACAAAAATAGTCGGGATATTTTTACCGAGTAACCGATGAGTTGGACATCGTTGTCATTCGGTTTGTTTTTAGGCTCTACCAAGGATCACCTAAAAACAGGGGGCATATGTTGACACTCAAAAGTGTCACCGATAATGATGGATTTAGAAGAAGTATTCGGCCTATAAAATTAAAGCCGAATTTGTCTTTAGTATTGAAAGGTCGGATTTTGCAAGTTAAGTGGGCCTGGTCATGTTTTAAGCTGAATAGGCCTGATTGTTTAGACTGCCGACCAGACCTGTTATGTCCGACCAGGTGATAGTGGTCGGAGGCCTTATAGCTAAAATGAATATTGAGCCTAGCGCTAATATGTGGGTCCTTCTCTTGTAAAGGACGTTTTGTTAATCAGTATGGGCCGATAAAGTCTATTAAACCGATCTGGTCAATCCAAGGATTGGCGAGATCCGGGTTACCTTATTGTGTCCGGATTGGATTCTATATTTTGATAGAGTCTAGATAGGAAACTTGGAGATTGTATCTAGAGTTGTTTCCTATGGGATAAGACCAACCCCCTCTATATATATGAGAGGATCATGGCCGATTGAGGCATCCAACACCAATCGATCAAAATCAATCTACTATCCCTTTTACCCTTTTTTCCCCTCTATCCTGCTGTTCGGCGCGCCTCCACGGCGAGACTCGACGGCGTTCTAGGCGGCCTTGCTGGTAATAGGACAACCTCTACGTGCTTCTCCCCGACGGGTCTCCCGGGAGGAGTTCTAGAGTTACCCACACGAGGCTCTAAAACCCTAGATCAACCTAGACCGGTCTCTAGATCGGTATTCGCTGGTTTAGCCAGGGCCTTCGCTGTCTCAGGTTCATCTACAACCTCATCTGGCGTTCTAGCCCTGTGGTGTGTGATTCGGATAATTTCCGACGTCATGAATATTTCGGAAATTGACTCAAAATATGTTGACACTCACAGTGTCACAGTAAAATAATTTAAGGGAGTACTCGGCTTGTAATATTAGAGTCGAATTTGTCCTTTTGAGGGATCGGATGTTTTAAGTTAAATGGGCCTGATCGTTTTGGGTTTCCGATCACTCATGTTATGACCGACCAGGTGGTCCTGGTCGGAAGCCTCATGGTTATAATGAAAGCCGAGTCCGGTGCTAATATGTGGATCCTTCTCTTGTAAGGATGATTTGTTGATCAGTATGGGCTGATAAAGCCCATTAAACCGATCTAGTCGATCTAAGGATTGGCAAGATCAGGGTTACCTTGTTGCGCCTGGATTGGATTCTATATTTTGATAGAGTCCGGATAGGAAACTTGGAGATCGTATTTAGAGATGTTTCCTATTGGGATAGACCAGCCCCCTCTATATATATATATATGAGAGGATCATGGCCGATTGAGGCATCCAACATCAATCGATCAAATTCAATCTACTATCCCTTTTACCCACCCCCTTTTCCCTCTACCTTGTGACGGACCAGGATGTTAGAGATATCATCAGTAGATGATTACTCTGACTAATCCCGGACGGCACGGAATCCGAAGACTTATTACGAAGTACAATTGGTTTAGGACTCTCATTTGTAACTTAGCCGAGTTGTAAAAGAAGTCTTGTAATCAGAGTAGGACTCCTCTGATGTAACCGGTTAGGACTTGGTCTGTGCTAAGGCTCATCCGGATATATAAGGGGAGCCGGGCGTAGGCTTTAGGCATCGAACATTGAATCAAAACAATACACAGGCACACGCCGCACTGGACGTAAGGTATTACGCTACTTAGCGGCCTGAACCAGTATAAATCGTTGTCTCTGTGTACTCGCCGAGTCCTACGAACGCCGATCCCCACCGAACAAATCTTCTGAGATTACTCAAGACGAGTTGCCGGTTAACAAACACCGACAGCTGGCGCGCCAGGTAGGGGCTTTTGGCGATTCGACGACCAAGAGCCCGGCGAACCACGACAATATGTTCTCGGCGGGATCAATTTTCGTTTTGGCTCATGGACTTGCATCGCGGATGATCAAGGAAAGCTGCATCAACAACTTCACACTGATCCAGAAGTGCAAGCTACGCCAAAGGTGGATGATCTCGCTCAGAGCCTAGCAAACCTCACAGTTCAAGATCCGCGAGATTTCGAGAGCCAACTTGAATCATCCGACTCCTACTCGAACTCAAATTCAGAGAACAAAAAGGACTCGGAGATCAAACCTGCCATCATCTTCGGGCTACGGAACTCAGCACAAGACTTCCAAGACATAGTCGATTCAAAGTTCAAAGAGTATCAAGAGATACCTTTGACAGGAGCTCAACAAGGACTAGTCTTCAGCTCTACCGCGGAGGGTAACATCGTTCATTGGCCAATACAGCCAGCTCCGGCTAGGCTGGTTGGCACAATCGATCAACAACTTCCATACCAGTACGGACATCAGCTCCCCATTGAGGAACTCGACACCTCAACGGAACTAATCTCCGGTAGTTCTAGTTTGGGATCGGTTACGCCAGGATCGCTAAACCAGAACTATACTCGCGAAGTCTTCATGGCAGGCCGACAGTCATCTCTGCGACCACCGACCCCTCCAGATGTCTTCCAGGATGCTGAAACTCCAAGTATGATATCTGACAATGATCCGGAAGGACCCGCCGAAACCGAGCCCTTGAAAGCTGAGAGAATCAGAAGGAATCAAGCAAAAGAAGCTCGCAGAAGGCGTGCAACTCACCGCAAGGAGGCAATCGACCGCTATAACGCATGACTCGCAGAATATAATACTCAGAGACGCCTAGAGGAAGACGCGGAAGATCAAGCTCACGCTCAACGTGACCAGGAGCATCAGTCACAAAACGAGCACAATCGTCGACGAGCCGACTGCTCTCGTAACCTCGAGCCCGAGTTTGTGAGGGTCGCTGGTCACAATCACAAGTTTTCCAGACACCCTACCAGAACATCATGGCTCTGGCCATAGAGATGGAGCCAAAGAAAACCGCACCCCTGAGGAAGAGCGACGATTGGTCATGCTTCAGACTACCGCGCTGCAACTTCGGGGACGGAATCTTGAGTCCTTAGCCGATGAGCAAGCTTCATCTCACCCGAGCCAAAGACGGCCCGTTCAGAACGACTTGGCCGAGTCCCAGCAAGGAGCCGTCTGGGCAACCGAGTACCCGATCAAGTTGAGGGAGGAGCCGATCTTCGTACAGAGGAGTTGCAGTCGCTGCATCCGACGCAGTTGATCGCTTCCCATGCTTTTCCCAAAGGCTTCGAGCAGTCTCATTCCCGCGAAAATTCAAACCCGGGAACTACTCCATGTACGACGGGGAGACAGAACCTAAACGGTGGCTCAGGCTGTATGCTCAAGCAGTAGAGCTAGCTAGTGACGACGTCAAAGCTCTCTACCTTCCAATGGCACTAGAGACAATGCCACTTGCCTGGTTCGATAGGCTTAACCCGAGTCCGTCGACTCCTGGGAACAACTACATTGTATCTTCGTTGAAAACTTTGCTGGTGTCCCAGAGAGATCAGACCCGAGGACTAAGCTCAGAACCTGTAAGCAACAGAAAAACGAGTCAATGCGGGAGTACTATAGGCGATTCTCAGAAATCCGTTCTACAGTATCCGACATCACAGACAGAGAATTAATTGACCTCTTTGGCAACGGCATTTGCGAAAGGTACAATTACAAAGACTTCATTAAACAGGACCGACCACCGCTGACGAGTTCCATCGGGCCGTAAACTCCATGATGGCAACAGAAGAACGCACACAGAGCGTTCCCCGATAGAATCACGCAGGGTGATCGAGGGAATAACAGAGAGGCAACCAGGCACCACAGCAAAACAACAAAACGGGCAGGAGATAATACTGTTGCCCGCCATGGAGCCTCAGAAGAAGGGAAACAGCCATACCCTTTGATGACTTGCTCGACGGACCGTGCCCCTTCCATCCAAAAGTGGACATCAAGCGAGGCACTGCCGACAGCTCAAGGAGCGAGGCTTGAATTCCGACTTCAACAAAAACAAGAAGGACAAAGGCAAAAAGACAGCTGAGGACCCTCCGCAGGACAATGGTGGTTTCCAACACCCCAAAGGGACAATCAATGTCATCTTTGGGGGAGTTACCTCCAGCGACAGCAAGAGGCTCCAGAAGCTTTCACTACGGAGATCATGTCCACGGAACCAGCGACTCCCAGCACCTCGACTAGTCTGAGCACCCGATCAGCTTCCCGAGCAGACCAATGACCACAGCGTATCCAACGCAGGGCACTCCCCTCTAGTCCTGGATCCACGGGTGCTAGGTTCACGCTGAGCAGAGTACTCATCGACGGTGGGGCACGGACTCACTTCATCTTCGAAACACTCTACTCAAGATGAATCTAGATCTTGCAACACAGCTCACACCATCAAGTGCCCCCTTCTACGGCATAGTACCCGGAAAGGCAGCTGTGCCACTTGGAAGAATCATACTACCCGTCACTTTTGGAACTGAGATCAATTATCGGACTGAGTACATCAGTTTTCAGGTAGCCGACTTTGAATCTTCATACCACGCCATATTTGGATGACCAGCTATCGCCAAGTTCATGGCAGTACCTCACTACCCGTACCTCCTCCTGAAGATGCCGGGTCCTAAAGGAATCCTAACTTTCAGAGGTGACTTGAAGCGATCATTTGATTGTTACACAGAGGCTGTCCAAGTCGCTGAAAAAGCTCAACTCACCCGGGAGCTACAAGAACTCGCTCAGATGGTGCATAATACCAAGCCTGGAGATTCAGAAATCACAACCAAGAAGGCGGGTACTATCCAACCATCAGCAGCAATCCTCACAAAAAGCATTGATCTGGAAACCGGTGATCCCTCCAAGACAGCGGTCATCAGTGCTCACCTATCTGAAGAATAGGAACTCGCGCTCACCAAGTTCCTTAGAGCAAACAAAGACATATTTGCTTGGAAACCAGCAGATATGCCTGGGGTCCCAAGGAACTTGGCTGAGCACAAATTGGAGTTAAAAGAGGGATCTAGACCCATCAAGCAAAGATTACGACGATTCTCATCAGAAAAGAAAGAGGCAATCAAGAAGGAAATAGCCAAGCTACTCGCGGCTAGATTCATCAGAGAAATCCTTCACCCCGAGTGGCTAGCTAACCCAGTATTAGTCAAGAAGAAGAACTCTGCTGAGTGGCGCTTGTGTGTCGACTACACAGACCTCAACAGGCACTGTCCAAAGGATCCTTTCGGCCTACCAAGGATAGATCAAATAGTTGATGCCACCGCAGGTTCCGCTTTGTTATCTTTTCTAGATTGTTACTCCGGGTACCATCAGATTGCTCTCAAAGAAGAGGATCAACCCAAGACATCGTTCATCACTCCTTTCGGGGCATACTGCTACAAAACCATGTCCTTCGGACTGAAGAACGCGGGGGCTACTTATCAACGTGCCATCCAAGATTGTCTGGGCGATCAGATCGGCCGCAACGCAGAAGCTTATGTTGACGATGTGGTCATAAAAACAAAGGATCCGACTACCCTGATTTCAGACCTAGAGGAAACCTTCAACCGGTTATGCGCATATCAATGGAGGCTCAACCCAACCAAATGCATCTTCGGGGTACCTTCAGGACAGTTACTCGGGTTCCTAGTCAGTCATCGAGGCAAGTCAAAAGCAGATCACAGCTATCATTAGCATGATGCCGCCTACCTCTGTCCGAGACATTCAGAAGCTCACTGGGTGCATGGCTGCGTTAAATCGATTTATCTCGCGACTCGGAGAAAAGGGATTACCTTTCTTCAAATTACTCAAAGCCGGTGATAAATTTCAGTGGACGGAAGAAGCGGACAGGGCCTTTGAGCAACTCAATGGCTACCTCACCGATTCACCCATACTAACGCCACCAGAGCCCAGGGAACCGATGATGCTGTTTATCACAGCTACCACTCACGTTGTGAGCACGGCAATCATAGTGGAGCGCAAAGACGACAAGCACATCTACAATACCCAGCGACCAGTTTACTACATCAGCGAGGTACTCTCTGACTCGAAAGTCAGGTACCCACAAGTACAGAAACTGCTCTATGCGTTACTTATATCCTCAAGAAAGCTACGGCACTACTTCGAGGCTCATGAGATCAAGGTTGTCACGGATTTTCCTTTAGGAGAAATCCTCCACAACCGTGATGCTACTGGAAGGATTTCTAAGTGGGCAGTTGAACTAGGCGCACTCAACATCAAGTTCACTCCAAGGAAAGCTATCAAGTCTCAAGCCCTAGCTGATTTTGTCGCCGAATGGACTAAAATACAGCAGACTAAAGACAACACTATTCCCGATCATTGGAAGATGTACTTCGATGGGTCCTTAAAACTCAGAGGAGCAGGAGCCGGAGTCCTTCTTGTATCACCAGTCGGCGAACAGCTCAAATACGTTCTGCAAATACTGTGGCCAGCCACCAACAACGAAGCAGAGTATGAGGCACTGCTCCACGGACTTAAACTAGCAGTCACCCTGGGCATCAAGCGGCTATTAGCTTATGGCGATTCTTCTGTGGTTATTCACCAAGTTAATAAAGACTGGGATTGTACCAAGGAAACAATGAACGCCTACTGTGCTGAAGTGCGCAAGTTGGAAAAACATTTTGCGGGACTGGAACTCATTCATGTTACCCGGGATCTCAACGTGGCAGCAGATATACTTGCAAAATTGGGTTCCGACAGAGCTCAAGTTCCCAGTGGTACCTTCGTACATGAGCTATTCAAGCCTTCAATCCAAGTGAAAGAGGAGCTCGAGCCAGAACCCGCAGCCCAGGTGCTATCTCTAGCATTCGACTGGACGCGAGTTTTCATTGATTATTTCAAAGACCATAAGCTACCAAGCGACAAAACTGCGGCAGAGCAAGTCACCAGGCGTAGCAAAAACTATGTTCTAGTCGGAGACAAGCTGTATCGACGCGGAGCTTCATCAGGGGTCCTCCTCAAGTGTATTACACCAGAAGAAGGCAAGGAAATCCTGAATGAAGTCCACTCTGGATGCTGTGGTAACCACGCAGCTTCGAGGACACTAGTCGGAAAGATCTTCAGATCAGGATACTATTGGCCCTCAGCCTTGAAAGACGCAGAAGACTTAGTCCGTCGCTGTCAATCATGCCAGTTCTTTGCCAAACAGCAGCATGTACCCGCGCATGAACTGATATGCATCCCTCCATCATGGCCCTTCTCATGTTGGGGACTTGATATGGTGGGTCCTCTCAAGCGTGCCCCAGGCGGATTCGAGTACATCTACGTCGCCATTGACAAGTTCACAAAGTGGATTGAGTACATGCCCCTGGTTAAATTCAACGCTTCTAAATCAGTACAGTTCATGCAGAGCATCTTTCACCGCTTTGGTATGCCGCACAGAATCATCAACGACCTTGGATCCCCTTTCACGGCCATTGAATTCAAGACATGGGCTAGCAGCTGCGGGGTCAAAATCGACTATGCATCAGTAGCTCACCCACAGTCTAATGGCCAAGTTGAAAGAGCAAATGCCCTGATTCTTGCCGGGTTAAAACCAAGGCTGTTTGACCTGCTAAAAGATCACGGCGGAAAGTGGATTGAAGAATTGCCCAAGGTAGTCTGGGGGCTACGGACACAGAGAAGTCGGGCAACAGGCCAAACACCTTTCTTCCTGGTATATGGTACTGAGGCAATCTTACCGGCTGACTTAATCTGGAACTCCCCACGAACGGAGCAATACAACAAGGGCAAAGCTGACGATACCAGACGGTTAGAAGTCGACAGCCTTGAAGAAGCTCGTCTAACCGCACTCTTTCAGTCAGCAAGATACCTCCAAGGGATGAGGCGTTACTATGATAAAAACGTCCACCAACGCACCTTCCAAGTAGGCGACATGGTGTTGAAGAAAATTGAGAACACCGTCGGACGCCACAAGCTCATGAGTCCATGGGAAGGTCCTTATATTGTATCCAAAGTAAAAAGACCCGGGTCCTTTGAGCTAGTCACTGAAGATGGATCTTCATTGCCAAATTCATGGAATATTGAGCACTTGAAGAAATTCCATACTTAAGACTACGCTACAAACTCGACTCGGGGCAATTGTATTCATTAGTCGGATATTAATAAAGTTTGAAATTCATACGACGCTCGAACTTTTATCCAGGCTACTCTTCATACCTCGTCACGACTATTCAGTCGCATACCAGTCTCTACAATTACAGGGCTTACCTCCGACTAATATATAATATTACTCGGACGAGTTTGGTACAGCACAAACCATACTCGAGTTACGAGCTCCGAGCTCAATACAACTTATAGGATAGTACGGCTTACTACCCGGCTATCAGCCTATAGAGAATATGGAATCCACCATAGTGGGGACTAGCTCCTATAAGGCGTAACAAGGCGAAACAGTACTCACCTTGTTACACACCTCATGGACAGAAGTCCACTTAATCTCGCACTCAAGCTGCGATCCTCAAGAGGATATGATCCACCCAAAAGGAACCACTGTACGGTCCTTCAAGAGGTGCTCGATCATTCTTATCCCTTGAACAAGGGTACTAAGAGTAGTACTCGGGCAGGACTAAGTTCTCTACAGAAAAATTAGAGAAACAAAGTCATACGACCCACACTAAAGTGCTAGAGAGCACTCGGATAGACTCGTCTAGTCAGACGCCTGGTCATACATCCACAAACAAGTAAATTCAACCCATCGTCAAAGAAATTTGCCGCAATATGGAGTTGGACACATATGCAAATAGCAAGATTCAAAAGTAGCCAATAGTTTTGATATCTCATAATGATGGTTTTCAGGAGCTACAACCCACAGAGATCGATAAGTCTAGACTACTCTACAAGATCCAATATCTGTGCGTACTCCTCCGCAGCGGCTTTCACCTCTTCTTGCATCGCCGCAAGGTCTTCGTCGCCCTTGTCCTCAGGAAGAGTCATCAAAGAAGACAAGTCGAAAGATGGTAGATGAAGCCGCAGCGTCGCCATCAGGCCTTGCACCACAGAAATCGACATATCTTTAATATACTGTTCAAGGCGTCCAGGTGCAGCCTTGGCCCGCTCAACCAAAGTTTCCTCGACTCCTGCTGGTGCTGGAATCATATTGAGCAGGGGCCCGATTGCATGCTCCAAGGCCTTCAAAGACTCCGCCGACTCCTTCGTAAACTTCAAAGCCTGCAGAAGGTCTCGGTCAGCACCCTCACGCATCAATTTGGCTTCTTCAAGAGTACTCTGTGCATTAGCAAATACCTCTTCAAGTTCTGCCTCCTTCCGATTGAAGGCATTCTGCCACCCAGAAGCCAGCTTATTCGCATCTGCATACACAACAGTCAGTAATCATGCCATCCGACTAGTGTTATGGAGCAGAATCGAACGGAAATTCCAAGCATACCTTCAAGCTGCTTTTTAGAACTCTTCTTGAGATCTCTCAGCTTCTGTTCCACGGCAGCAGACTTGGCTATCAGCCCAACTTCTCGGTCGTCAGCAGCATCACGATCCGCTACCACTTCCTTGAGGTTGTCTTGGAGTTCATTAATACGATTCTGCAGCACCTGGGTGGCTACCTTCTGGCTAATCTGATCTTGGGCAATATAGTCCCGAAGATCTTGGTTTTCACGAGACAGCTCCTGGCGGATCCGGGTGACTTGATCCCTAACCTTGAAGTCAAAGGACTACAACACACTCATGTCGTGAGAACTCAGATGAGTTTACAGCATAACAAAAAGATGATCGAGACTCTTACTGAAGGACCGAGAAGCTACCCGAAAGCGACCAGAGGGGGGGTGAATGGGAGCTTTAAAATTTTTCCTTTCGGAAACTCAAAGCCACTGTCCCTATATCAACCCCAAAGACAAACCCTAGAACTTGCGAATGTCCACGACCCTAGATGTAGGGTGGATGCTTCCAAGAAGCACAGCGGGACACTAAACAACTCTAGAAAGCCAACGCAAAAGACGGAAATCAAATCCGTCAAAGAACGAGCGAACTGCGAATGAAACTGCGCTGAAACAGCACTGACCGGACTCTGCCTGCGTCCGGTCTGTGAGCACCGGACGCGTCCGAAGAATTTTTATTTAATAAATAAAAAGACACCCTTACTTTTCCCTTCATCAAGTTTGTTCATTTTTTAAAAAAATAAAAAGTACCAAAACTTCTAGTGTGGGGGGGGGGGATTCCCCCCCTCTCTAAACTCCTCTCTAAAACGTGATATTATGTTCAAAACTGTAACCTAAACTTAGCAAGGTATCTACCACGCCGTTTGCAAGCCGCATGGGCCAAAGCCCATGGCGGCTGCCACTTTTTACTGGCGGACGCCACGCCACTCTGCACCGAAACACTTCCAGTGAACCCCTAAACCTGTGTTTTAAATTCTGTACAATTTGGATCACTGGATGTCTCGGCTTGAACTAAAAATGCAGCTAGGAAATATAAAAATAATGCTGAAATAATTTATTTTGAATTGAGTGTTTACATGACATGTTATTCTACCTTTTATTCATGTGTAGTAGCCTACTCATCTTGATAGGAAAGTCAACCTAGGTTGTTGTTTGATAAGATATAGAAGTAGTAATTGAAATTGCATTAGACTCTGCTACAACCTTGGGAGTTTTTATTTTGAAAACCAAAAAAATTATCATGGTTCATGATCTTTCTTTCCTATACACATAGCAGAGCCAAAATATTAGATTATAGGAGAACACCCATAAAGCCTTTTAATCAATCTTTGAGCTTTGTCAAGAATAGTGATCTAGGTAGAAGAGTTTAGTCATGCTCTAACAGCCAAGGCAAACCATGCCTTTTTGAGAGAACTCTCACACTGAGAGTATACTCATGTAGTTCTCCTCCAAAATTTTGTTCTAAAAAGATTTGCATAAATTTTCTCATTCCTTCAAAGGACATGGCTATATAGTATCTAAAAAAAATAGCAAAAGCTCTAAAAAGGACAAGTGTCCAAGTATTCAAAAAAAAAGAGAGAGCAAATGCTCTAAAAAGGACAAGTGTCCAAGTATTCAAAAAAAAAGAGAGAAAGATGCATATAGCCATGATCCTTTTGAAGAAAAGAGATTCAAAAAGAAAAAGAACAAAGGAGTTGAGTTAGTCCACCCTATACCTGGGCTAGTGCATGACTATACTCTCCCATGATCCTAAACTTGACTTAGCAATAAAAGAGAGATAGAAGTGCTCTACATTCCTTCCTTTCCCTATAAACTCCACATAAGCCATATGATAGACTCTGGCATTTCTTTTGCCATAAAGTGAGGATATACACCATGAGTGCCTTGAGAGTTAAAGAGAGATTCAATGAACCAAGATTTTCATTTTGAAAATATCCTGAAACCCCAAGGTATGTAAAAGAGGAAAGTGTGTTTCTCTTGCTTCCAAGCTATTCTATCTCTCAACCGCCATAGGTATGATTTATTAGCCACTTGGAAAGGTTACTAACATGAGTATAGGTAGTTGAACATCTTGTGTGAATGCTTAGTTCAATAAAATTGTTTCATTTCTTAAAAATCCATGCTTGCTCGGGACGAGCAAGAGGTTAGTGTGGGGGAGCTTGTTGACGGTGCTTAAAGCATCATTTCACCATCAACATTTCACCCAAAACCAAGGTAAAACAACATAAAAAGTAGAAGATTTGGTTTATAACTAACCTATTTCCACATGTGCATAGTTTCTTATCTTAATGCAGGAAATAATGGAATTTGGGCCAAACAAAGGTACCAGGAGCAAGGCCAAGCCATTTTGGCCCAAATGGGACAAAGCAAGGTGGCGGCCGCCACCTATTACTGGCGGCCGCCAGGTCACTTATGCCAAAAGTGGCGCAAGCCACGTCATCGATCCGTGGGAGTCACCTCAAGCTCAAATCCTGGCCGTTGCACACTAGGGCGGTTTGATCCAAGGGCTAAGAAGAGCATCACCTGGATAGTGGGCTTTGGACACGTGTCCAAACCCTAGCCAGCCCTCAAACCGACTTGGAAAAGCAATTGAAGACCGTTGGATGAAAGGCGGTTGCAACGGACGGCTGAGAGGTGGCGGGCACCAGGGTTGCGGGCGCCACCCCCCTGAACCCGAACCGACCCGTCCTCACTCTATAAGTACCCCCCTAGCTCCCTAGCACTATAAATAGGCCCCCTTGAGCTCTCATTCGGAGAGCCTCACATCATTCCTCCCCATTTGGTTAGATTAGACCACTTGCTATGTTAGAGAGATTAGAGAGAGTGTGAGTGCCTCACTAGAAGAGGAGATGGAGAGGAGAAGAGTAGATGTCTGGAGTGCTCCGGAGTTGTCGGAGACCCCTGCTTCGCTCTGCTCTGCGCTTCAACTTTGGTAACTTAGTATCTATTTTATCTTCAAGTATTTACTTTCAGTACTTGTGTGTTTGTTTCATTGCTTGATATTACTTTCAAGTGCTCTAGTTCTAGTACAGGGCTAGTAGTAGTTATATATAGATTAAGTGTGGTACTTAGGCTATATATTGCCAGTGAATACGGCTCGGCCCCCGGATAGTTGTGGTAGCAAGCAGGTGGTGACAGCCCTATGCACCTTGAATTCCACCACGTAGTTGGTCTAGTTTAATAGTAGGGCTCATTGTGCTAGCGTTCAACCTAAGTCAGTGGTAAAGGCTAGTATGCCCACAATACACTAGTAAAGAAGTTAAATCACTAGAAGTCTAATAGAACTAGGATCTACCGCAGTAGATAGTGCTCGTTCCCTTCAACTATCCTAGATATCCTTACCCCTTAGTTTTCTCAAATCACTTCGCGTTCCTCGTGGATTCGATACCCCGGAATACTCTGAGGTGAAAAGCTACAACTGACAACCGTGCGCTTGCGGTTTCTGCTGCGTGCCACCCCAGGTGTCAACAAGTCTTTTCTGGCGCCGTTGCCGGGGATAGATTCATAGTCTATTCCCAGTGACGACGTTAGCAAGAGTCAACAAGATTTTCTGGCACCGTTGCCGGGGATAGAGTTTATCTCTACTCTTGGTAGCGACGTTAGTAAGAGTCAACACCCTTCACCGCTCCCGGTCCGTCGGCATGGCACGTTCCTACTTGACCTTCACCTCACCTTCGACCACTGCCTGAGCTCCGCACCTGCACATCAACACAGCCAAGAGACATGTTGCCCGTTGACCGATCACTCATCACTCAGGAAGGGAACCACAAGGGCACATATCAACCTTGTGTTCTCAATCTCCCCCTTGATGAGTGCATCGGCAACTCATAGTAATCGTAACCAAAATAAAAAGAAGCAGAATTGGATAGAAGGAGAAAACTTACTCGAGATGTCCAAAAGCCAAAGAAAAGGCCGAAGAGGAACAACTCAAGATAAGCGAAGCTTGGTCCCCAAAGACATGGGCAACGGTTCGACACAACCAAGCAAGAAATCGGAGCAACAACTCATCAAGGAGCAAAACTCGATCAAAATCAGAGCACAAGACTTGGTTCCCAAAGACATGGGCAACGGCTCGACGCAACCAAGTCAGAAACAAGCTAGTCCTCAAGAAGAGGCAGAAAGGGCTCAACACCACTAGCTGAAAGCTCGAAACCAACTGAAGACTGCATAAGAAGCAGCTACTGCTAGTCCCTCAAGATAGAGGCACAGAGGCTCAACACAACCAGCAGTATGCCCGATACCAATCAACCAATCAAGAACCATCAAATCATGGTGAAAACAACTAGTCCCTCAAGACAGAGGCACAGAGGCTCAACACAACTAGCTGAAAAGATCGATATCAAAACAAACCGACTCGGAACAGGCAGAAAGACTCCCCCTCACTCAAAGAACTCCCCCTCAATAAGTGAAGCATAAATTGTAAATTGTCACCACTGTTGACGGTCCTTAAACACCTGTTTTACCATCAACATTTTACCCTAAAGTTCACCAAAAAGGCATGAAATGTAGTCAAATAGGTTTCAAACTAACCAAATTCCACATGTCCATAGAATTTTATTTGAATGCAGGATTTGAATCAAATTTGGACATATGGACCCACCAGAGGCAAAGGCCACTCACCAAGGCCCAAATGGGCCTAGGGGGGGTGGTGCCCGCCACCCCTAGGTGGCGCCCGCCACCTCTAAGTGGCGCCCGCCACTAGGGTTTGGCCTAGAATCCCCCCCTGCCACGTCACTGATCCATGTGACCACCCCAAGGCCAAATCTTGGCCCTTGGTCACTAGGTCGGTTTGATTGGAGGGCTACGGAGGGGAGTGGCGTGGATCATGACCTAAGTCGGTTGCTAGGACATGCAACCGACCTCCAAACCGCCTTGGACAACAACCTGGAGGCCGTAGGATCAATGACGGTGCATCCAACGGCCAGGGGACTGGCGGCCGCCAGTAGGAGGTGGCGCCCGCCACCTGACCTAACCCTAGGTCGGTTGGCTGCCCCCTATAAGTACCCCCCTCACTCCTCAAGACTATAAATACCCCCCTGAGGCATCACTTCATTCACACCAATACCATCATATCTCACATTCAAGAGAAGCAAAGCAAGTAGAAGCAAGCAAGTGAGAGCTCAGAGAGCTTAGGCAAGTAGGTTAGCTAGTAGAGAGAGTATAGCTCTAGTGCCCACGCTACAGCGCAACTCTTAGTTTAGCACAGCTCAGCCTAAGTCCTTGGTAAAAGGAGCATAGAGCTTGCTAAGAGAGAAGCGGGTGTGAGCTACTGGCATCGGAGGTCGGTTGATTTCCCAGCGTCTCTGGTCTGGTTTGCTCTCTTGTATCTCAGGTACATTTATCTTTTATCTCAGTATTACTTTAAGCATTACTTTTAGTATTAATTTATCAAGTACCTTCAGTGTGACCTAGCTATCCTACAGTTCAATTCACTTAGCCATAGTAGTTAATCTCTAGTGAGCTTAGTGTTTGATCTTTGTCAATAGGTTGCTTAGTTAGTTTAGTGTTTATCTTATGAAGTCAAGTATTTGCTCTGACATCCGCAAGGGTGTCTCTATTCAAAGCTAGGGTAGAGATAGTTAGAATATAATTAAGCGTGGTGCTTAGTTATAGACTTACCTTCAGATACGGCTGGACCCCCGGATAGCTGTGGTAGCAAGCAGGTGGTGACAGCCCTGTGCGCCTTGAATTCCACCACGTAGTTGGCCCAGTTTAACTGTAAGGCTCATTGTGCTAGCGTTCAACCTAACTCAGTGGTAAAGGCTAGTACGCCTCGATACTTGATAAGATAGGAATAAAACTTTACATAACTTAGTTGCTTTATTGACATTTGCCTGTCCTGCTTCGTAACTATCTTGCTTCATAGTTATCTTGCTTCGTGATTATCTAGGATTAGTAGTTAGTAGTTATTAGTTAGTTATCTTAGTTATCCTTAGTTACCCCCTATCTATCCACCTTACCTTAACCATCCATTTCATCCTTACCTATCCACCCATATATTCTTTCTAGTCTTTCATCCCCTCTCTTCCCTTTTCTCTTTTCTTCGACTCTCATCCCCTCCTTGACTCGACTCATACACCACCCTAGCCTTCCCTTGGGATCAAATAAATCGACACCTGGTACTCCCAGGCGAAGTGCTACTACGATAGTTCTGTGCGCTTGTAGAATCTCCTCTTGGTAGATTGCAACCTCTCTAGCTAGCTCCTACTAGTGTCGGGATTGACAACCCCATTTGACATTAATAGATTGCTGCTTTAGCTTCACTCCATTAGGTATAGTGACCGGACATACTACAAGCACTTTTGATGCCGTTGCCAGGAATAGATTTCATAGTCTACTCCTAGTAACAACGTTAGCAAGTGCCAACAAGCATTTCTGGGCCGTTACCGGGAATAGTGCCTAGCTCTATCTTTAGTGAAGTTAAGAACTACCAACAAGCATTTCTGGCGCCGTTGCCGGGGAAGGCAATCGGTGTATCGGTTGAGTCCGTGTCAAATTTATCTTCGTCTAAGCTTCCGGTTAGCGAATCCCATCTTACCCCATTCTTTCTTTCCTTAACTCTTCTTATCTTTTTCCTTCATCTTCTCCATATTCTTTCTTTCTTATCTCGTTCTATCTTCGCGATTGCCAACAAGGCCATTCATGAATTTTCTGCTCCTTCTGCCGCTAATGTAGCGATGGGACCAGATGTGATAGATGCCAACCTCAACTTTGAGTTAAAACCGGCTCTAATCACAATTGTCTAGGCTAGCCCGTTCTGTGGCAAGGCTCATGAGGATGCCAATGCTCACCATTAAGGGGATTTGCGGCACCTTCACCACTAAGGGGATAACACAAGAAGCCATCCGTCTTCGTCTCTTTCCTTTCTCATTGCTAGGAAAAGCGAAGCAATGGTTCTATACCGATCGCAACGCTGTAGACACATGGGACAAGTGTTCCAATGCTTTTCTCGCCAAATTCTTTCCGATGGGCAAGACGAATGCTCTGCGCAATAAAATCTCCAGCTTTACGCAACAAGCCGAGGAATCTATTCCCGAGGCTTGGGAGAGGTTGCAAGAGTATGTCGCTGCTTGTCTGCACCATGGTATGGAGGACTGGCTTTTGATCCAGAACTTCTATCATGGCTTGACTCCTCTCTCTAGAAGCCATTTGGATGGCGCCGCCGGCGGTGCATTCTTTTCTGTGAATGTTTGCAGATGCTAATGCTCTCATAGAGAAGATGGTGTCAAACCAAGGATGGAATGATGAGAGACTGCAGCCCCGTAAGCGAGGTATGCATTCCCTTAAGGAGGCGGACATGCTCGTGGCCAAGATGGACCTGCTGGCAAAGAAGCTGGACAGCTGTGAGAGGATGAACCAACAAGAGAGTGTCCAAGCTCTGGAATCCTACATGACTTGTGAAGTCTGTGGAGAAACCGGACATTCTGGGAACCACTGCCCCGAATTACATGAAGATTTGAACTTCATCAACAACGGTTTCCGCCAATAAAATCAAGGATGGAATCAGCACTCCAATTCTCAAGGTAACAATTCATTCCCTCGCTCTAATTTTCAGAATTCTGATAATTTCTCATTCTTGAAAAACCTAGTTTACTCACAATGTAAAACTACTGATTTCTTGAAAGAGAAATTAATGTCGAATGATAAAATGCTTGAGAATATAAATGCTAAATGGAAGATTTCTCATCTGCTCTGAGAAATCAACTTAGCTTTAATAAGATGCTAGAAACCCAATTAGCTCAACTTGCTGCTATCATACCATCTTTTGAATCTGGAAAAATTCCTGCTAAACCTGACATGGAAACTGCAAATATGGTTGAAATAAAATATTTTAACTATTATGAAGATCAAACCACGACTGTTAAAAAGGGTGATCCTGGTAGTCCTATAATTAGATGCTCAATCTTTGGTGAAGTCTTTAAAAATGCCATGTGTGATTTAGGATCGAGTGTGAACATTCTATCTAAAGATTTTTATGAAAACTCATTCTTTCCACCCATGTCATCCACATCTGCCTATGTTGTGCTAGCTGATCAATCCACTTGCTATGTAGAAGGAATAGTTAATGACTTACCTGTTCATATTAGACGCTCCTATGTTCCTGCTGATTTCATAATACTAGGTATGTGGAATAGGAAAGATGTGCCTCTAATCTTAGGTAGACCCTTCTTGAACATATATGTGGGAAGTGGTAAAATACAAATGACATTAGGAGGGAGGAAGGAAATATTCTCCTTCTCCCAAGGCCCCGCATATGCCGCTAACATGCAGGAAGCAAAACCCGTTCGTACCAAGAAAAGGCGCCCAGGAACAAGGTGGAACAGAAAGATGGAACCACCTCCTCCTAAGTTGTGTGATTCACATAACAAAGGAGAGGTGCCAAAAAAAGAAGAACCTGATGGAGTACTAAGAGAAGAAGTGCCCGAAGAAGAAGATCCACCCGATAAGGATGAAACTCCATGGACCTAAGGTATGGTTTTACTTTTACTTTTTCCCTTCAATTTTCTTTTTTTCAAATAAATAACATATGTCATGCATGTAACTAAAAAAAATCAATTATCATTGGTAATATGCATAGGTATATGTTAACTTAGTTAGAATAATAAAACATCATAATAGGATAGTTTCCCTTTTCACAACATTAGATAGTTTCCTTTTTAATAAAATGAGAACAAGAGCTCCGACTGAGAAGAAGAAGGCCCTTCACCAAGCAAGAAGCCAGCTTGGGGGAGACTCCCGCTCCAACAAGGTATGTTTCAACCTCACACTTTACATTCAGTTCTTAAATTCTATATCTTTTGAATGTCATATGCTTGCCTAAGTATCCATTCCATGAATAAATTTGATAAAATCTGCTTAAACAAGTTGAAACCTGAATAAGATTTGAAATATGTCATGCAAATGCTATTGTTATGGTTTGAATGACTAGTCTTATCTAAGTTGTAGCTTTTGTGGGATGCACATGCTTTAACTGAAATCATGCTTAGTGAATAAAGTTGGTAAGAAATGGAGTAATTCCTTAAACTTGCTAAGGTGAAATTAGGTCCTAATCTAGAGGATTTCTTTTAAAAATTATGAAAACCTTGCTAAAAGTTCCTCCTGGATTTTATCCCATCCTACCACTAGCCAAACATTTGTATATTAGTCAAAACCACAAAGAGCTTTGCTTGTGTTGAGCTTTGTTAGGCCTCATAGATCTTAGTAGAGAAGCTTATCATATCTTTTGATCAAGATACACACACACCCACCATAAATTGCCTACTATCCATTTTGGAAGTTTGCAACCACCAAATAAATTGCTTATTCTCTACACTGGAGATATGCAATACCTTGCCAAAACATCCCATTGCTAGCCTTATGCTTATTCCTACACCGGGAATAAGCATTTCTCTCCCTTTCCCTATTCATTTCAAAAATCCTTTCCTATAGATAATCCGGGGAAATCTAGAGCTAAAAAAAAAGAGAGAGAAAAAGCTATTGAGCAAAGTAGCTCAAAAGAGGACTATGTCCTAGAAAATGTGAGGACACATTTTTGTCTACTCACAATGTATCCAAAAAAAATTGAGCAAAGTAGCTCAAGAGAGGACTATGTCCTAAGAAAATGTCAGGACACATTTTTGTCTACTCACTATGTATCGAAAAAAGAGAAAGAGAGAGAGTTATCATTAGCTCTAGACCCCAGAAAATCAACTAGGAAGGATTATGAAATATCCCTCTATACACTTCCACATAACCACACATGCACATCTTGATCAATTTATATGATTTGCTGCTCCTTATGATCTGAGTGTCTAGCTTAATTAGCAATAAACATCAGGCAATTTGCTCATGGTTCTTAGCCTACCTAAAACTCCACATATCATTCTTTAGCAATAGGAGAGGCTACATTTTGGCCTATGTGAGGATTTAAACACCATTGAGTGATTGAGTGAATCTTGGAGGACTTAAGCAAGTTGTTATCTTTTGAAAACTTTGAAAAAACCTCCAGACAGAATCCTAGTCAAACCTAAGCAAGATAAAAGTTTCCTATCTACTACTTTGTTTCACTCTTGCATGTTTGAAGTGACAAGCTATAAGCCCCACAATGCTATGATTAATGATATATACTAAGTTATTTCTCACTATACAATATGCACTTATATACATCTTAATGTTGCTATCTATTTCATGCTCAATGCTTAAACCGCATTGTTGCTCGAGGACAAGCAACAGGTTAGGCTGGGGGAGCTTGTTGATGGTCCTTAAACATCTGTTTTACCATCAACATTTTACTCTAAAGTTCACCAAAAAGGCATGAAATTTAGTCAAATAGGTTTCAAACTAACCAAATTCCACATGTCCATAGAATTTTATTTGAATGCAGGATTTGAACCAAATTTGGACATATGGACCCACCAGAGGCAAAGCCCACTCACCAGGGCCCAAATGGGCCTAGGGGGGTGGCGCCCGCCACTAGGGTTTGGCCCAGAATCCCCCCTGCCACGTCACTAATCCATGTGACCACCCCAAGGCCAAATCTTGGCCCTTGGTCACTAGGTCGGTTTGATCGGAGGGCTACGGAGGGGAGTGGCGTGGATCATGACATAAGTCGGTTGCTAGGACATGCAACCGACCTCGAAACCGCCTTGGACAACCACCTGGAGGCCGTAGGATCAACGACGGTGCATCCAACGGCCAGGGGATTGGCGGCCGCCAGTAGGAGGTGGCGCCCGCCACCTGACCTAACCCTAGGTCGGTTGGCTGCCCCATATAAGTACCCCCCTCACTCCTCAAGACTACAAATACCCCCCTGAGGCATCACTTCATTCACACCAACACCATCATATCTCACAAGCAAGAGAAGCAAAGCAAGTAGAAGCAAGCAAGTGAGAGCTCAGAGAGCTTAGGCAAGTAGGTTAGCTAGTAGAGAGAGTATAGCTCTAGTGCCCTCGCTACAGCGCAACTCTTAGTTTAGCACACCTCAGCCTAAGTCCTTGGTAAAAGGAGCGTAGAGCTTGCTAAGAGAGAAGCGGGTGCGAGTGACTGGCATCGGAGGTCAGTTGATTTCCCGGCGTCTCTGGTCTGGTTTGCTCTCTTGTATCTCAGGTACATTTATCTTTTATCTCAGTATTAGTTTAAGCATTACTTTCAGTATTACTTTATCAAGTACCTTGAGTGTGACCTAGCTATCCTACAGTTCAATTCACTTAGCCATAGTAGTTAATCTCTAGTGAGCTTAGTGTTTGATCTTTGCCAATAGGTTCCTTAGTTAGTTTAGTGTTTATCTTATTAAGTCAAGTATTTGCTCTGACGTCCCAAGGGTGTCTCTATTCAAAGCTAGGGTAGAGATAGTTAGAATATAATTAAGCGTGGTGCTTAGTTATAGACTTACGTTCAGATACGGCTGGACCCCCGGATAGCTGTGGTAGCAAGCAGGTGGTGACAGCCCTGTGCGCCTTGAATTCCACCACGTAGTTGGCCCAGTTTAACAGTAAGGCTCATTGTGCTAGCGTTCAACCTAAGTTAGTGGTAAAGGCTAGTACGCCTCGATACTTGATAAGATAGGAATAAAACTTTACTTAACTTAGTTGCTTTATTAACATTTGCCTGTCCTGCTTCGTAACTATCTTGCTTCGTAGTTATCTTGCTTCGTGGTTATCTAGGATTAGTAGTTAGTAGTTATTAGTTAGTTATCTTAGTTATCCTTAGTTACCCCCTATCTATCCACCTTACCTTAACCATCCATTTCATCCTTACCTATCCACCCATATATTCTTTCTAGCCTTTCATCCCCTCTCTTCCCTTTTCTCTTTTCTTCGACTCTCATCCCCTCCTTGACTCGACTCATACACCACCCTAGCCTTCCCTTGGGATCAAATAAATCGACACCTGGTACTCCCAGGCGAAGTGCTACTACGATAGTTCTGTGCGCTTGCAGAATCTCCTCTTGGTAGATTGCAACCTCTCTAGCTAGCTCCTACTAGTGTCGGGATTGACAACCCCATTTGACATTAATAGATAGCTGCTTTAGCTTCACTCCTTTAGGTATAGTGACCGGACTTGCTACAAGCACTTTTGACGTCGTTGCCAGGAATAGATTTCATAGTCTACTCCTTGTAACAACGTTAGCAAGTGCCAACAAGCATTTCTGGGCCGTTACCGGGAATAGTGCCTAGCTTTGTCTTTAGTGAAGTTAAGAACTACCAACAACCACATAAAGTCTAAAAAACTCACTCTTGGAAACATTCTCCCCTTGGGGGCAATTTTCAATCAAAAGAGAGGGGAAAAGGACTTAAGAAAGTAAAACAGAGCTAGGTCATGCCTATCGGAGTCAAACAAATGTACATGAGTCCAAAGTGCAAGTTAGAAGCTTCAGGTATATACTCAAAAGAGTGAATGAATGCTCTAAAGAGTGCTGATCCGACTACTAATCAACAAGCAAAAATGCTAGCAAAAGCTCAAACTGATCACTGAATACAAGATATGAATGCATAAGCCAAGTGAGCAGTTGTAAGCCGTTCAGAAAGGAGTTTCACCATCAAAATAGCACTAAACATGTGTAGACAGGAAGTCAAACAAGTGCTAAACATGTATGCAAGGTGAACTACCCCTAGCACAGTTCAATCATCTTGCTATAGAATGAAACATAGACTTGTGTTTTCAGATTTTATCGGAGAATTTGCAGCGGTTATTAACACAAGTTTAAATTCAGCATGTGATTGCGAGAGGTTGAAAGATTGTCATTGCCTAACTTTTCAACCGTGCTAAGCCTATGCATATGCAATCTGAAGCTTAAAGCATCGGTTTCGGTCTTACACTCCACGGCTCAAGTTTAACTCAAAGTTCTATGAGATTCAGAACTTGGTTCATGTGACCTCGAGACATAGCAAGTGAACAATCCAAGCAAGTGAATGATTCAGAACTAGAGACATAGCAACCTAGCATATATGAAATAGCTCATGTGACCTCAACACATCCTACACATGCTAGTTGCCAAACTCAATGGTGAACATGTATCAAGTTTTAAGTTCATTAGTCATGTTCATCATTCTGAAAAATATAGCTTAGCTCACAACATGTATCAGTGATCAACGAGAGCCTAAGCTACAAGCATCATCATATATCATCGAAGCATACACTAATCAGAGCATAAATTCATTCTAAGGAATATAGACATGAAGCTTGAAAATGCAAGATATATACATGATGAAGTTAGAATCGGAGCCAAAATAAAACCAAAAAGACTCAAGACCCAAAAACAAAAGGATCAGAAAGTCAGTCTATTGTACAACAGTCACAATGCTTCCCCCATCTAAAAGGGGAAACACACACCAAGCTCACCTCTCAACCTGGCAAAAGTTGAGAGATCCAAAGGCTTGGTGAAAATATCCGCAACCTGGTTATGGTTGTCTACATGCCTAAGAACAATGTCGCCTTTCTCATAGTGATCACGAAGAAAGTGAAAGCGAACATCGATGTGTTTGGTCTTAGAATGAAGAACACGGTTCTTTGCTACACTAATGGCAGAAGTGCTGTCGCAAAGCGAAGGGACCCGACTGAAATCTAGAACAAAATCACGCAATGTAGCAACCATCTATAAAAGCTGCGAAGCGCAAGAAGCAGCGGCAACATACTCGGCTTCTGTAGTAGACTGCTACGTTTGACTGTTTGCGAGAAGACCACGAGACCAAAGAAGAGCCAAGAAACTGACAAGTCCAAGAGGTAGACTTGCACTCAAGCTGACAGCCAGCAAAATCCGCATCGGAATAACCACAAAGCAAAAGAGTCGAAGAGGAAGAGTACCAAAGTCCAAACTCAGGAGTGTATTAGAGGTACCTCATGATGCGCTTGACCGCTTGCTTGTGGGAAGTCCGAGGGGACGCCTGAAAAGGAGCGCACAGACACACAGAAAACTGTATATCCGACCTCGTCGCCGTTAGGTACAGGAGCGAGCCGATCATGCTCTTGTACTCCTTGTGATCAACCAGCTCTCCGTCCTGGTCCGCATCCATCGCAGCAGTCGTCGGCATGGGCGTCGTAAGAGGCTTGGCCTCGCCCATGTCGAATTTCTTCAGGATGTCCTTCGTGTATTTTCCTTGATGCACGAACGTCCCGTCTTAGGTTTGCTTAATTTGCAACCCGAGGAAGAAAGTCAACTCGCCCATCATACTTGCGGATACATGGGTGTATGCTGAGTCTCTGAGTGATGAGTGATTGTCAACTGGGATGATGCGAATGTTCTTTGGCTTGTGTTGTGCAGGTGTCGAGCACGGATACAGTGATCAAAGGCAAGGTGAAGGTCAAGTAGAGACGTGTCGTGCTGAGGGATCGAGAGTGGCGAAGGGCGGACGTGAGGCTTGGACTGAGGGACTGGTGGCCCGAGGATCAGCTGTGGTGGCTGACAGCCTGGGACAGCGACGAGCGAAGACTTGCGGTCATGTGTTGCCTAAGTCGAGGACTTGGGGACACGTGTCGGTGGACGAGGTGCACGGGCGGTGCATCCCTTCTACAGCTTCGGTTTGGTGGTAGAGCCAGAGAAAAACCATCGGGTGGACGGTTTCCAGGTTTGGGCCTCAAAACCTGGGTGCTGATGGTTTCTGAGTTTGGCCACAAAACTCGGGCTGAGGACGGTTTCCAGGTTTGGGCCTCAAAACCTGGGCGCTGCGGGTTTGCTGAGTTTGGGCCTCAAAACTCAGATGCTGGTCGGCTGGTTTCCCGGTTTGGGCCTCAAAACCGGGGGTTGGCTGGAAAGGCTGGTTTCCCGGTTTGGGCCACAAAACCAGGGGTGCAGAGCGAGGGCGGCACGTGGCGGCAATCGGGAGGTTGCGTCGAGGCAACGCTACGAGTTGTGTGGGCGTGGCCGTCGGATCACCACCTACCACGAGTTGGTCCAGAATAACCCTAGGGTTTAATTGGTTCGCTCTGTAATTAGTGAGGGGTAGAGTAGGAATTAGAATTAGGATAAGTAGAGGGAGACACCCTCCTCCCATTCTATCTCAGTCATTTGCTCTTTGCTTCTAGGGTTTCCTGCTCTCCCAATCCCCTGCTGTGGCTAGCTGAGATCCGCAGAGAACCATACCTCTGTGTACTGGAGATTTTGAGGAAGTGAGGCCGTAACCTCACTGTTGTAGGGTGTTGTAGCCACACGGTTGCAGATCCACGTGTTGATTCGCGTTTTGGTTCGTGTTCTTCAGGTTCTTCGTTTCTCCACGATTTTCCCGTCACTCGATCTCCCTCCCTACTGCGTCTTTGCGAAATCCGTTTGAATCAACTTGTTCATTTTTGAAAGGAGATCATTTCCACCGAAGGAATTCATCTAGCTCCTCACGAACAAGTAGATCGGGTTTATTTCGTTTTCGTGGCACTTTTTCGTTCATACTCCTCCCATTTCGATTTCCCGGTGATTGGATCAATTTGAGCGGATGATTTCTTCGAGATAATCTTCTAACTACCTCGAGATCATCCTCTCCAAGTTTGGGAACGTGGGATGGAGGTTTGATTTGATTTTGGGAGGATCCGTGTAAGTGGCGATCGAATTCGCCCTCTCTGGGTGTTGGCGGACAGTCCGCCACCCAGGGCGCGGGCAGTCCGCGCGTCGGGGACGAGCCGGACCAGTGGCTCTGTTCTTCGACCGTTTGGCTTTTGGTTGACTGGCGGACAGTCCGCCGTTGGTTTTCGCGGACAGTTCGGAAACTGTCCAGTGGACTTCAGCAGCACTGCGGTTTTGCTCATTTGGCCGGCGGATAGTCCGCGACATGAGCCCGGACAGTCTGCCACTGGGCAGACAGTCCGCGACCGTACTGCCGGACAGTCCGAGACTTGCCTGAAGGTTGCGGTTTAGTGCGTTTGCTCTCCCGGCTTGTTCGCTTGGTTTTCGGACATCTCGTTTGGTCCTAGAGCTGACCAAGGAACCTCTCTAGGTATCTTTGCTACTTGTTAGCATAGGTATTTAGGGATTTCTCGACATAGCCGTCTATCTACGTTTGGGACTTGGTTTTTGAGGGACGAACTTGTGCCGGTGCTTTTGCCGTTTGGTTCGTAACCGTTGTGTGGTGTTCCGCTGTGAACCTAGGGATCATGCACCCTCTTCCAAGGGTCATGAGCATCACGGATTTGGTCATAGCTTCTGGGGGATGATTTTGGGACATTTGACCAAAGCTTCGAGAGAAATTTTTGAGCTCCCATTCACCCCCCCTCTGGTCGCCTTGCTAGTGCTTTCTCTGTCCTTCAATTGGTATTAGAGCGGGTTAAGGATCTTCCACCTTAGCCGGTTCCAGATCCACAGAAGGCGACATGGATCGCGGCGTGGGCAAACCAGCGTTTTTCGATGGGACGAACTATGCGTATTGGAAGATACGCATGTCGGCCTATCTGCAGAGTATGGGTGCTTTCATTTGGGATATTTGCAACTCTGCTGATTATGTGGTCTTGGCTGCTCGTGTGACTCAGCGTCAGATCGATGATCACGATGCCAATAGCCGAGCCCGTAATGCTCTTTTCTCATGTTTGAGCATGACGGAGTTTGATCGCGTTTCTCACCTCGCTATGGCTCGGGAGATTTGGGCATCCCTCATGCGTTTCCATGAGGGAACCTCTCAAGTCAAAACCCGTCTCTACGAGTCGCACAAGCGAGAGTACGAGAACTTTTGACATATGCGTGGCGAGAGCATAGAGAGTTTATTCGCTCGCTTTCAGGTGATTGTCAACAGGATGAGGGCTAACAAGGAGTTGTTGCCTTTCGACGATCATGAGAGAGCTTTGAAGCTTTTGCATACTCTCGATCGGTCGGTGTGGGATTCCAAGGTTCAGGCGATCATCAAATCGCCTAACTATGAGACCCTCACGTGCGACGAGCTCTTCAGTAAGCTCAAGTCCAGTGAGATTGACGCCATGGCGAGGGCTTCTTATGAAAATCCTTCTGGCCCATCGATGGCTTTGGTTTCTGGCTCTTCTGCTAACCCCTCTAGAGGATTTGCACTTTCTTCACTCTTTTCTGTCATAGAGGATCAGCTGGAGTCTTTGGGGATGACGAGTTGGCTTTGCTTGCCAACCGGTTCTCGCGGTTCCACAACAACCGCATGAACCGTCGCCGCGGAGGAGGACGCTCGGGCTGTTTCGAGTGCGGCAACCCCAACCACTTCATCGCCAATTGCCCAAAAAATAACAAGCAGACCTTCGGCAAGGCGGTTCATGGGCACAAGTATGACTTCAGTAAGCGCAAGGAGAAGTACGTCCCCGCGAAGCACAAGCGGAAGGGCGGCTTCGACAAGGAGTACATCAAGACGAAGTACTTGGAGAAGGCCCAGGCTGAGCAGCGTGCTTTCTTCGCCACGCTCAGCGACGTCGACGACTCGGATGACGACTCCGCTTGCTCAAGCGACGACGAGTCCGAGAAGAAGAAGAGGATCGAGGACAAGCCGAACGGCCTCTGCTTCTTCGCCGACGATGACGGCTTCTGCACCATGGCCCTCGGCAAGGAGGTCGACGGCGAGCTGGTGGACACCCCTCGGAACGACGACGACGACGACGACACCTCCCAGGTATCTCAGACCCCCGACAAGCTCTCTGCTGAGGTCGAGAAACTCACTGCCGCGCTCCTTAGTCAGGATAAGTTGCTTAGGTGAGCCGCTAAAGAGCGCAAGGAGTTTAGGCAGAAGTGGGAGGATACGGTGAAGGAACTTGAATCTGTCAAGTCCACCGTGGTTGTCACCGAGGAGGAGTGTGAGATGTGCACCACACACATGACTGACCTTCTTACTTTGAGAAGCAAGTATGCTGTGTTGGTAGGAGAGGTGGATGAGCTGAAGGCTAGATCTTCGCTGTTGGGTGCGTGCAAGTCCTGTGCGGGCTTGCAATCTGAGTTGGCAGAGAAGAATGCCAAGATTATGTCTCTTGAAGAGGCCAACTCAGGTAGCACATGTGTGGCTAGGTGTGTTCTTTGTGAGGGTTTGGAGATGGAGATCGCTAATTTGAAGCATGACAAGATGCAAACCGAGGAGGAAAACACATACCTTCGGACCATCTTGTCATGGGTGTCTAGCGGTGAGCCACAGCTCGGGATGATGATCTCCCAATTCAAGCGAGCTGCTGGAGGTCCTGGTGTAGGCTTTGCTCCGGGTGTTGATCTTTCTGCTTTTGGGAAGATTGGAGAGTCGAGTGGTCTAAACCCATTGAAGGACCGAAAATGCTAAAGCAAGGCGACCAGAGGGGGGGTGAATGGGATCCTAAAATTTCTTCTCAGAAATTATGGCCTCTGTCCCAACAAAATCAACCCCAAGAGCAAAGCCGACACACGTGATGTCCTCGACCCAAGAGTATGGGTGGATGTTCCCTAGGAACACAGCGGGACACCACAAAAGCTCCCTCTTCCAAATCCACGCAAGTCAACTAGTGACAGGATGGAGTTTGGGTAACCTCAACCTCCCCCGAGCAACGCGAGGGGGATTCAGGCAATCTCGCAAAGCGGGAAGCCCGATTTCTGTAGAGCACGAAGTCGGGAATCCAACGCAAAAAGCGGATCTCAAATCGGAGCTCGAACGCAAAAGATACGGACGAAAACGCGTTCTGTCAGCACTGACCGGACTCTGCCTGCGTCCGGTCGCTGACCACCGGACGCGTCCGGTCGTGCAAAAACAGTTTTTGGAGCTTACTGTTTCTGACCGGACTCACCAGAGACGAGCGTCCGGTCGAGAGCAGTGCGTCCGGTCACAAAATACAAGCCAAGTGAACAGTACAATGAGCGAGTCCGGTCACTTAGCGAAAGGTGCGTCCGGTCAAGTCACGAACCGAACACAGCGAAGGTGTTCATCAACCGGACTCACTGACAGCGTCCGGTTGTTGAACAGGCAGCGTCCGGTCACCCCGATTCAGGCTGTTCGTTCACCGATTTGACTCGATCTCACCCAAAACAAATCCTCTAGGGATCAAACTTGGTGAGAAGAGTCACAAAGATTATAGTGAGCTATCTCTAAGAGATCATGGCTCGAACCTATCTCCAAATCGGTGAATCGAAGAATTTCGGGGGAAAGGAGAAAAACTTGACCTGAAACCAAAATCGATCAATCTCCTAGACCGTGAGGTTAGAGGAGAATTCCTTCGGTGGAAAGAAGTGGCTCACGATCTAGAACAACTTGGTTCAAACGGATTTGCAAAAGATGAACCGAGAAAAGAGATCAAGCGACGGGAAAAACGTGGAGAAAAAGGATTCCGCGAAGAACACGAACAAAATGCGAATCACAACCACGAATTGCAAGCCGAAGCGCAAACACACGCTACGACAAGGAGGTTACGGCCTCCTTTCCTCAAAATCAATAGTACACAGAGTTCAAGTCTCTCTGCGGATCTCAGCTACAGCAGGGGATGGGAGAGCAGGAAACCCTAAGTGCAGGAAGCAAATGAGATGGCTAAAACTGAGATTAGGGGAGGAGGGTGTCTCCCCGACTACTTATCCTAATTCTAGTCTAAGTACAATTCCTACTCTACCCCTCTCTAATCTAATTACAGAGCGAACCAGCTAAACCCTTGGGTTATTCTGGACCAACTCGGTGGTAGGTGTATCCGACGGCCACGCCCGCACAACTCGTCCGCGTTGCCTCCACGCAACCTTCCGATTGCCGCCACGTGCCGCCTTCGCTCTGCACCCCCGGTTTTGTGGCCCAAACCGGGAAACCAGCCCACCAGCATCTGAGTTTTGAGGCCAAACTCAGCAAACCATCCGCGCCCAGGTTTTGAGGCCCAAACCTGGAAACCGTCCTCAGCCCGAGTTTTGTGGCCAAACTCGGAAACCCTCAGCACCCAGGTTTTGAGGCCCAAACCTGGAAACCGTCCACCGGTGGTTTTTCACTGGCTCCGCCACCAAACCGAAGCTGTAGAGGGGATGCACCGCCCATGCACCCCGTCCACCGACACGTGTCCCCAGGTCCTCGACCCGAGCAACACCGTGCCCCGCAAGTCTTCGCTCATCGCTGTCCCAGGCTGCCAGCCACCACAGCTGATACTCAGGCACTCCGGTCCCTCAGTCCAAGCCTCACGTCTGCCCTTCACTGCTCGATACATCGGCATGGCACGTCCGCCGCACGGCACGCCCATCCTTCATCGCACCCAGTCCGTCGGCACGACACGTCTCAACTTGACCTTCACCTGCCTTCGATCACTGCATCCGTGCTCGACACCTGCACAACACAAGCCAAGGAACATGCGATGAAACCCGTTGACAATCACTCATCACACAGAGACTCGGCATACACCCTTGTATCCGCAATCTCCCCCTTGATGAGTACATTGTCAACTACACACACAAATCATAATGAACAGAAAGAAGGTAGGAGGAAAGAGAAGAGAAAACTCGACCAATTGACCAAAAAGCATGACAAAGCCGAAGAAGGTCAATTGGAAGAAGCAAAACAACTTGGTCCCCAAAGACATGGGCAACGGCTCGACGCAACCAAGCAAAGCAAAGCTAGCCCTCAAGAAGAGGTAGAACAGGCTCAGCACCGCTAGCAAAGCCAATCGAAAATCGGAGCATAAAATGGCAAAATGCTAGTCCCTCAAGATAGAGGCACAGAGGCTCAACACAACTAGCAAGGAAAGCTCGACACCAGTGCCTTTCTGCCAGCAAGAAGCAGCAGGCAGCAAGGCTTGGTCAGGCTTCAGCAAGAAGCAGCAAGCAGCAAGGCTCGGGGCTCCTGGGAACTCCCCCTCAAATGAACACTCGGAGCCTCGGATGAAAGCTCCCCCTTAGTCAACCGAACAGAACCGAACAGAGCACCTGGAGACATATGATTTGCAAGAACCTCTCCCCCTTAGTTGAAAATGCACTTATCAAGCACAAACTCTCTCCCTGAACCAACATAACTCCCCCTTCGAAAATGCATATGAAGTCAGGAATGCAAGGTAGCAGCTTCAGGCATATAATTAAGAGAGTGCAAAAATGCTCTAAACAGTATAACTCCAATGACTCAATATAAGCACAGCTAGCAAAGGCTCAAACTGATCACACATATGAAATATGAAGCATATGAGCAAGTGAGCAGTTTTTAGCCAAAAAGATAGTCACCATCAAAATAGCACTACGCATGTATAGATAGGAATCCAAACAAGTGCTAAGCATATATACAAGGTGAACTACCCCTAGCAAAGTTCAATCATCATGCAAAGGAATGAAGCATATACTTGTGATTTCATTTTTATATCGGAGTTGCATCGGTAAGGAATTCATAAGTTCAAATATAGCATGTGATTGCGAGAGGTTGAAAGCTTGTCATTGCCTAACTTTTCAACCGAGCGAAGCCTATGCCGAAGCAATCAGAAGCTTAAGGCTACGGTTTCGGTCATACACTACACGGCTCAAGTTTAACTCAAAGTGCAATGAGAAACAGTCTCGATACCGTGAGGTGTTGACAAGCAATCCCATCTCGATCCTTTCAATTCACTTAACACTTGGTTCAAATTTTAAACATGATATGAACAGACCAAGCAAGTGAATGACTCAGAACTAGAGACATAGCAACCTAGCATATATGAAAAGCAGGAATGGACTCAACACACCCTACACATGCTAGGTGCATATCTCAATGGTGAACATTTTTAGATTTTATATACATTAGACAATATTCACCATTCCAAAAATAGCTCAGCTCATAACATGTACTAGTGATCAGAAGGAGCATATGCTACAAGCATCAACATAAGCATCGGAGCATACTAAACAGAGCATTGTTACATTCTAGTGATTATAAACATAAAGCTCAGAAAGTAAATGCGTATGCTAAAATGCAAAAGGAAAGAAAGACAAACGAAAAAGGTAGTCTATACAAGATCCAAAATGTTTCCCCCATCTAAAAGGGGAAGCACACACCAAGCTCACCCCTCAACCTATTAAAGGTTGATTCGTCTAAAGGCTTGGTCAAAATATCAGCCAGTTGGTGATGAGTATCGACATGGCGAAGGTCAATATCACCCTTCTCCTGGTGGTCTCGCAAGAAATGAAAGCGCACATCAATGTGTTTGGTTTTCGAGTGAAGCACGGGGTTCTTAGCAACGCTAATAGTACTCGTGCTGTCACAAAGCAAAGGCACGCGAGAAAAGCTCAAACCAAAATCACGCAAAGTGGCCATCATCCAGAGTAACTGAGAACAGCAGCTAGCCGCAGCAACATACTCAGCCTCCGTGGTAGACTGGGCGACACTAGACTGCTTGCGAGAAGACCATGATACAAGAGAAGATCCAATAAACTGGCAAGTCCCAGAAGTGGACTTGCGCTCAATGCGACAACCAGCAAAATCGGCATCGGAATAACCGCAAAGCGAGAGAGTGGAGGAAGCAGAATACCAAATCCCAAACTCAGGCGTGAAACGAAGGTACCTGAAAATGCGCTTCACTGCCTGACGGTGAGAAGTGCGTGGCGACGCCTGAAAGCGCGCGCACAGACACACTGCGAACTGGATGTCCGGGCGTGTCGCCGTCAGGTAGAGGAGCGATCCGATCATGCTGCGGTACTCCTTCTGGTCCACTGCGTCTCCATCCACATCCGCATCCAGGGCAGTCGTTGTCAACATGGGTGTTGGAAGAGGCTTGGCCTCACCCATATCGAACCGCTTCAGCAAGTCTTTGGTGTACTTGCCCTGGTGCACAAACGTCCCCTCTCGGGATTGCTTAATTTGCAACCCGAGAAAGAATGTCAGCTCGCCCATCATGCTCATCTCGAACTCCCTGCTCATAGTATCTGGAAACTTGGCAACCAAAGCGTGAGAAGAACCACCGAAAATGATATCATCCATGTAAATCTGCACCAATAGTGTATCTTTGCCTTGCCTGAGGAGAAAAAGCGTTTTATCTACACATCCCATTTTAAAATCCTTAGCTAGCAGAAAAGTTTTCAATCTATCATACCAGGCTCTAGGGGCTTGTTTCAAACCATATAAAGCTTTGTGGAGTTTAAAAACATGGTTTGGAAATTTGGGATTTTCAAAACCGGGGGGTTGCTCAACATAAACCTCCTCCTCTATGTAGCCGTTTAAAAAGGCACTCTTGACATCCATTTGAAAAAGTTTGAAACCCCTGGATGCAGCATAAACCAAGAGTATCCTAATAGCCTCCAAACGTGCTACAGGAGCGAAGGTCTCCTCATAATCTATCCCTTCCTTCTGACTATAGCCTTTCGCCACAAGCCGGGCCTTGTTTCTAACAACGTGGCCATCCTCTCCTTGCTTGTTTTTGAAAACCCATTTTGTCCCAATAGGCTTACAGTCAGGTGGAGGTGGAACTAGAACCCAAACCCGATTTCGCTCAAAGTTTTCTAACTCCTCATGCATGGCATTGACCCAATCCGGATCCGTCAAAGCGTGTCCAACATCTCGGGGCTCAAAATTAGCAACAAAAGCAGAGTGAGCGAAGTGAGAGATGTGCTGTGACCTGGAGCGAGTGACTCGCTCGCCGATGTCGCCGATCATCTGCTGAGGGGGGTGCTGGCGCTGGATGTGTCGTGGCGCCTCCCGAGATGATGTGACCTCCCCCTCAACAGCAGTTGGTTCCACCCCGGGTACAAAAGGTACCGCACGAGGTGGAGGATCCCACGGCCCCTAGGAAGAAGAGGTGTCGGGGTCGTGAGTCGTCGTCGAGGCCGCTCTTTGCGGTGCGCCAGGTGGAGGGGGTGCTGGATCATCCATACCTTCAGCACCCTCGTCCTCGTCATCAAAAAGAGGCTCTCCAACCTCATGATCACCTGCATGCTCAAAACGAGAAGAAAGAGAAACAAGAGTCTCGTCGAAGGTGACATTTGATGTCTCCATGACTCGGTTAGTATCAAGGTTAAGTACACGATATGCTCTAGTGTGAGTGCCATAACCCAAAAATACTCTGTCAGAAGAACGAGACTCAAATTTGTCCAAGTTGCCCTTTTTGAGTATAAAACAATGGCAACCAAAAACTCAAAAATAACTCACCTTGGGCAGTTTTCCAAAACGCAACTCATAAGAAGTCTTTTTCAAGAAAGCTCTCAGAAAAATGCGATTTGAAATGTAGCATGCAGTGTTCATAGCTTCGGCCCAATAGCGCCTAGGAGTCCTATGCTCATCGAGCATCGTCCTGGCCATCTCAACAAGGGTCCGATTCTTCCTCTCTACAACACCATTTTGTGGCGGTGTGTAGGGAGAAGAAAACTGATGCTCTAAACCCAAGGAGTTACAAAACTTCTCAAAATCCAAATTCTTGAATTCGGAACCATTATCACTCCGAATTGCTCGCATCGAGTTCAAAGGGAACTCGTTCTGAAGACGCAAAATCAGATTGCGAGCAAAGGAGAAAGTCTCTGTCTTCTCAGCTAAAAAGAAGACCCAGGAATATCTCGAAAAGTCATCAACAACAACAAGCACATACCACTTCCCCCCAACCGAGCTCACCCGAGCCGGACCAACAAGGTCCATGTGCAAAAGCTCTCCAGGGCGCTTGGTCATGACCTGAGTCACTGGATGGTGGGGAGCGGCAACCATCTTCCCGTGTCTACAAGAATGGCAAACTAGATCCTTCTCCATCGAAATCTTGGGCAATCCTCGGATTAGGCCAAGTGAGCTAAGTCTTGCAAGCAAGTCGAAGCTTAAATGACCGAGTCTCCTATGCCACTTCCAAAGATCGGAGGAAGAGGGACTAGCCAAAAGGCAGCGAGAAGATCCAAACGACTCCGAGAAATTCGCTCGAAAGACTTTCCCAAAGGGCAAAATCAGACATACAAGATCGCCCTGAGGATCTAAGATGCGACTAAGGTTCGGTTTAAAACGAATCTCATAGTCATCATCAAAAAGTTGCGAAACAGAAAGCAAGTTAAAATGCAGGTTAGAAACAAGAGCAACATCGCACAACACAAAGTGCTCATTAACCCGCACAGTCCCACGAGACAATACCTTACCTTGACTATTGTCGCCGAAGGTTATGTATTCCTTTCCGGCGACCGGGCTAAGGCTGGAGAACCACTTGGCGTTTCCGGTCATGTGCCTTGAGCAACCGGAATCCACCAACCAAATGTCCTCCAACCGTTTTACCTACATCAATAAAAAGACATAGGGTGAGCATACGGTCCAACACTGGGGTTAGTGAAGTAAGGGGAAAACCAGTGTTGGGCCGGCTGCTCAAAAGAAGGGTTAGTGTAAAAACCATTCCTAGCCTGTCTACGGGGGTAGCGATAACCACGCACAGGAAAACGTGGTCCGCTAGGGAAGAAGCGCTCACCGCGATACTCAAACTGCGGTGGGGAAAAGCGCTCAACAAAGCCTCCGCCACGGGGTCCGTCAACTGCAAAGGCAGGACCCCGTCGGGCACGCTCTCTACGAGGCCTACGCCTTGGCACTTGAGGCTCTGGACCTCTAGGCCTGGTCTCTCTCCTCGGAGCTCTCCTCTCCCTAGGCCTGGGAACTTGACCTCCAGACCTAGCAGCTCTCCTCTGGACATTCGGCCCATGCCCACCATGGAAAAGGTGGTACAAGTCCGGGTTGTCCATCTCCCGAGCACGGCGCGCCTCTCGCTTGCGCCGAAAGCAGAACTCACTCAAGTGACCATCCCTCCCACAGAAGTCACACTGGTACCTCACCGCACGCACAGGGGGTTGTTGGTACGCAGGACTGTGGGTATGGGTCACTTTGCCCTTCTGAGGCAACTCCTCCTGGATAGGTGGCATTGTATCCAGCTTGTTCTTTAGGTGGTTGGGTTTGGGATGCCACACTTGGTTCTTGGGTGGAGCTCTCGGAGATTCCTCAAATACCCCATCCTTGGTGTTAGGTTTGAGAGGCTCTTTGGGTGGAAGCTTGGTCAGTTTGGGAGTAGTGGTGGAGTTAGGCTTCTCACTAGGATTCAGACCACTCGACTCTCCAATCTTCCCAAAAGCAGAAAGATCAACACCCTGAGCAAGACCTACACCAGAACCTCCAGCAGCTCGCTTAAATTGGGAGATCATCATCCCGAGCTGTGGCTCACTACAAGAGACCCATGACAAGATAGTCCGAAGGTATGTGTTTTCCTCCTCGGTTTGCATCTTGCCATGCTTGACATTCGCAATCTCCATCTCCAAACCCTCACACAAAGCGCACTTAGCCACACAAGTGCTACCTGAGTTGGCCTCCTCAAGAGACACAATCTTGGCATTCTTCTCTGCCAACTCAGATTGCAAGACAGGACAAGTCTTGCATGCACCCAACAGAGAAGGTCTAGCCTTCAGCTCATCCACCTCTCCTACCAACGCAGCATACTTACCTCTCAAAGTGAGAAGGTCAGTCATGTGCGTGGTGCACATCTCACACTCAACCTCCTCCGACACGACCACGGTGGACTTGGCAAACTCAAGCTCTCTCACCGTGTCCTCCCACTTCTGCCTGAACTCCTTGCGCTCTCTCGCGGCACGCCTAAGCAACTTGTCCTGACTAAGGAGCGCGGCAGTAAGTTTCTCAACCTCAGCAGAAAGCTCGTCGTGGGTGAGGGATACCTGGGAGGTGTCGTCGTCGTCGTTGTCCCGAGGGGTGTGCTCCAGCTTGCCGTCGACCTCATCACCAAGCGCCATGGTGCAGAAGCCGTCGTCGTCGGCGAAGAAGCAGAGGCCGTTCAGCTTATCCTCGATCCTCTTCTTCTTCTCGGACTCGTCATCGCTTGAGCAAGCGGAGTCGTCGTCCGAGCCGTTGACGTCGCTGAGCGTGGCGAAGAATGCACGCTGCTCAGCCTGGGCCTTCTCCAAGTACTTCTTCTTGATGTACTCCTTGTCGAAGCCGCCCCTCCGCTTGTGCCTCGCGGGGACGTACTTCTCCTTGTGCTTGGAGTCGTACTTGCGCCCATGATCGCCCTTCCCCAAATGCTTGTTCTTCTTGGGGCAGTTGGCGATGAAGTGGTCGGGGTCGCCGCACTCGTAGCAGCCCGAGCGTCCTCCTCCGCGGCGACGGTTCATGCGGTTGTTGTGAAACCGCGAGAACCGGTTGGCAAGCAAAGCCAGCTCGTCGTCTCCCAAAGACTCCAGCTGGTCCTCTGTGTCAGAAAAGAGAGATGAAAGTGCAAAACCAGCAGAGGGGTTAGCAGAAGAGCCCGAAACCAAAGCCATAGTCGGGCCAGAAGGGTTCGCATAAGCAGCCCTCGACATGGCGTCAATCTCACTGGATTTGAGCTTACTGAAGAGCTCGTCGCAAGTGAGGGTCTCATAGTTAGGTGATTCGATGATCGCCTGGACCTTTGAGTCCCACATCGACCGATCGAGAGTGTGCAAAAGCTTCAAAGCACGCTCATGATCGTCAAAAGGCAACTGCTCCTTGTTAGCCCTCATCCTGTTGACAATCACCTGAAAATGAGCGAATAAACTTTCTATGCTCTCGCCAGGCTGATGTCGAAAGTTCTCATACTCACGCTTGAATGACTCGTAGAGTCGGGTTTTGACTTGAGAGGTGCCCTCATGGAAACGCATGAGGGTGTCCCAGATCTCCCGAGCCGTAGCGAGGTGAGAAACGCGATCAAACTCACCCATGCTCAGACAAGAAAAAAGAGCATTACGGGCTCGGCTATTTGCATCGTGCTCATCGATCTGTTGCTGAGTGACACGAGCAGCCAAGACCACGTAATCAGCAGAGTTGCAAATATCCCAAATAGAAGCTCCCAAACTCTGCAGATAGGCCGACATGCGTATCTTCCAATACGCATAGTTCGTCCCATCGAAAAACGGCGGTTTGCCCACGCTGCGATCCATGTCGCCTTCTGTGGATCTGGAACCGGCTAAGGTGGAAGATCCTTAACCTGGCTCCGATACCAATTGAAGGACCGAAAATGCTAAAGCAAGGCGACCAGAGGGGGGGTGAATGGGAGCCTAAAATTTCTTCTCAGAAATTATGGCCTCTGTCCCAACAAAATCAACCCCAAGAGCAAAGCCGACACACGTGATGTCCTCGACCCAAGAGTATGGGTGGATGTTCCCTAGGAACACAGCGGGACACCACAAAAGCTCCCTCTTCCAAATCCACGCAAGTCAACTAGTGACAGGATGGAGTTTGGGTAACCTCAACCTCCCCCGAGCAACGCGAGGGGGATTCAGGCAATCTCGCAAAGCGGGAAGCCCGATTTCTGTAGAGCACGAAGTCGGGAATCCAACGCAAAAAGCGGATCTCAAATCGGAGCTCGAACGCAAAAGATACGGACGAAAACGCGTTCTGTCAGCACTGACCGGACTCTGCCTGCGTCCGGTCGCTGACCACCGGACGCGTCCGGTCGTGCAAAAACAGTTTTTGGAGCTTACTGTTTCTGACCGGACTCACCAGAGACGAGCGTCCGGTCGAGAGCAGTGCGTCCGGTCACAAAATACAAGCCAAGTGAACAGTACAATGAGCGAGTCCGGTCACTTAGCGAAAGGTGCGTCCGGTCAAGTCACGAACCGAACACAGCGAAGGTGTTCATCGACCGGACTCACTGACAGTGTCCGGTCGTTGAACAGGCAGCGTCCGGTCACCCTGATTCAGGCTGTTCGTTCACCGATTCGACTCGATCTCACCCAAAACAAATCCTCTAGGGATCAAACTTGGTGAGAAGAGTCACAAAGAGTATAGTGAGCTATCTCTAAGAGATCATGGCTCGAACCTATCTCCAAATTGGTGAATCGAAGAATTTCGGGGGAAAGGAGAAAAACTTGACCCGAAACCAAAATTGATCAATCTCCTAGACCGTGAGGTTAGAGGAGAATTCCTTCGGTGGAAAGAAGTGCCTCACGATCTAGAACAACTTGGTTCAAATGGATTTGCAAAAGATGAACCGAGAAAAGAGATCAAGCGACGGGAAAACGTGGAGAAAAAGGATTCCGCGAAGAACACGAACAAAACGCGAATCACAACCATGAATTGCAAGCCGAAGCGCAAACACACGCTACGACAAGGAGGTTACGACCTCCTTTCCTCAAAATCAACAGTACACAGAGTTCAAGTCTCTCTGCGGATCTCAGCTATAGCAGGGGATTGGAGAGCAGGAAACCCTAAGTGCAGGAAGCAAATGAGATGGCTAAAACTGAGATTAGGGGAGGAGGGTGTCTCCCCGACTACTTATCCTAATTCTAGTCTAAGTACAATTCCTACTCTACCCCTCTCTAATCTAATTACAGAGCGAACCAGCTAAACCCTTGGGTTATTCTGGACCAACTCGGTGGTAGGTGTATCCGACGGCCACGCCCGCACAACTCGTCCGCGTTGCCTCCACGCAACCTTCCGATTGCCGCCACGTGCCGCCTTCGCTCTGCACCCCCGGTTTTGTGGCCCAAACTGGGAAACCAGCCCACCAGCATCTGAGTTTTGAGGCCAAACTCAGCAAACCATCCGCGCCCAGGTTTTGAGGCCCAAACCTGGAAACCGTCCTCAGCCCAAGTTTTGTGGCCAAACTCGGAAACCCTCAGCACCCAGGTTTTGAGGCCCAAACCTGGAAACCGTCCACCGGTGGTTTTTCACTGGCTCAGCCACCAAACCGAAGCTGTAGAGGGGATGCACCGCCCGTGCACCCCGTCCACCGACACGTGTCCCCAGGTCCTCGACCCGAGCAACACCGTGCCCCGCAAGTCTCCGCTCGTCACTGTCCCAGGCTGCCAGCCACCATAGCTGATACTCAGGCACTCCGGTCCCTCAGTCCAAGCCTCACGTCCGCCCTTCACTGCTCGATACATCAGCATGGCACGTCCGCCGCACGGCACGCCCATCCTTCATCGCACTCAGTCCGTCGGCACGACACGTCTCAACTTGACCTTCACCTGCCTTCGATCACTGCATCCGTGCTCGACACCTGCACAACACAAGCCAAAGAACATGCGATCAAACCCGTTGACAATCACTCATCACACAGAGACTCGGCATACACCCTTGTATCCGCACCCATGTGAGAAGCCCAACTCCACCACTACTCCCAAACTTACCAAGCTTCCACCCAAAGAGCCTCTCAAGCCTAACACCAAGGATGGGGTCTTTGTTGAGCCTCCGAGAGCTCCACCCAAGAAACAATCATGGGCTCCTAAACCAAACCACCTCAAGAACAAGCTTGACACCATGCCACCCATCCAGGAGGAGCTTATGCCACAGAAGGGCAAAGTGATCCACACCCACTACCGTGAGTACCAACAACCCCCTTTGAGAGCGGTGAGGTACCATTATGAGCACTGTGGGAGAGATGGACACTTGAGTGAGTTTTGCTTTCGGCGCAAGAGAGACGCGCGTCGTGCAAAGGAGATGAACAACACGGACATGTACCATCCTTTCCATGATGTACATGTGCCGAATGTTCAGAGGAGAGATCCGAGGAGAGCTGCTAGGCCTAGAGGTCCATAACCTCAAGTTCCTAGGCCTAGGCCGCGTACAGGACGTGCCCGACGGGAGCCTGCAGTTGTGGGCTATGGACCCCGTGGCGGTGGCTTTGTAGTTGAGCATTTTCCCCCACCGCATTTTGAGTATCGCGATGGATGCTCCTCCCTTAGCGGACCACGTTTTTTCTAAACGTGGTGATCGCTTCCACCATAGGTGTGCTAGGAATGGTTTTTCTGCTAACCGTTCTTTTGAGCAGCCGGCCCAACACTGGTATTCCCCTTACTTCACTAACCCCAGTGTTGGACCGTATGCTCACCGTATGTCTTTTTATTGATGTAGGTAAAACGATTGGAGAACGTTTGGTTGGTGGATTCCGGTTGCTCGAGGCACATGACCGGAAACGCCAAGTGGTTCTCCAGTCTTAGTCCGGTCGCCGGAAAGGAGTTTATCACCTTCGGCGACAATAGCAAAGGTAAGGTATTGTCTCGTGGGTCGGTGTGGGTTAATGAGCACTTTGTGTTGCGCGATGTTGCTCTTGTTTCTAACCTGCATTTTAACCTTCTTTCTGTTTCGCAACTTTTCGATGATGACTATGAGATTCGTTTTAAACCGAATCTCAGTCGCATTTTGGATCCTGAGGGCAACCTTGTTTGTGGGATTTCGCCCTTTGGAAAAGTCTTTCGTGCGGATTTCTCGGAGTCGTTTGGAGTTTCTCATTGTCTTTTGGCTGGACCTTCCTCCTCTGATCTTTGGAAGTGGCATAGGAGACTAGGACATTTGAGCTTCGACTTGCTTGCAAGACTTAGTTCACTTGGCCTAATCCGAGGATTTCCCAAGTTATCCATGGAGAAGGATCTTGTTTGCCATTCTTGTAGACATGGGAAGATGGTTGCCGCTCCCCACCATCCAGTGACTCAAGTCATGACTAAGTGCCCTAGAGAGCTTTTGCATATGGACCTTGTCGGTCCGGCTCGGGTGAGCTCGGTTGGGGGGAAGTGGTATGTGCTTGTTGTTGTTGACGATTTTTCGAGATATTCGTGGGTTTTCTTTTTAGCTGAGAAAACTAAGACTTTCTCCTCTGCTTGCAATCTGATTTTGCGTCTTCAGAATGAGTTCCCTTTGAACTCAATGCGAGCTATTAGGAGTGATAATGGTTCTGAATTCAATAATTCGGATTTTGAGAAGTTTTGTAACTCCTTGGGTTTAGAGCACCAGTTTTCTTCTCCCTACACACCGCCTCAGAATGGTGTTGTAGAAAGGAAGAATCGGACCCTTGTAGACATGGCCAAGACGATGCTCGATGAGCATAGGACTCCTAGGCGATATTGGGACGAAGCCATGAGCACTGCATGCTACATTTCCAATCGCATTTTTCTCCGAGCTTTCTTCAAAAAGACTTCTTATGAGTTGCGTTTTGGAAAACTGCCTAAGGTGAGTTATTTTAGAGTTTTCGGTTGCCATTGTTTTATACTCAAAAAGGGCAACTTGGATAAATTTTAGTCTCGATCTTCTGACGGTGTGTTTTTGGGTTATGGCACTCACACTCGAGCTTATCGTGTTCTTAACCTTGACACTAACCGAGTCATGGAGACATCCGATGTCACCTTCGACGAGACCATGGTTTGTCCTTCTTCTTGTTTTGAGCGTGTAGGTGATCATGAGGTTGGCGAGCCTCTTTTCGATGATGAAGAAGAAGGTGCTGAAGGGAAAGATGACCCAACACCTCCTCCACTTGCTATGCCGCAAAGAGCGGCTCCTATGACGACTCACGGCCCCGAAACATCTTCTTCCTGGGGGCCGTGGGATCCGCCACCTCGAGCGGTACCCTTTGTACCCGAGGAGGCACCAGCTTCTATTGAGGGGGAGGCCACATCGGCAAGGGAGGTGCCATGACACACTCAGCGCTAGCACCCGCCTCAACAGATGATCGGCAGCATCGACGAACGCGTCACCCGGTCAAGGCAAATCTCTCACTTTGCTCATTCTACATTTGTTGCTGATTTTGATCCCCGGGATGTTGGACACGCTTTGACGGATCCGGATTGGGTCAATGCCATGCATGAGGAGCTTGAGAACTTTGAGAGAAATCGGGTTTGGGTTCTAGTATCTCCACCTTCTGAGTGTCACTCAATTGGGACAAAATGGGTTTTCAAAAACAAACAGGGAGAAGATGGCCATGTTGTGAGAAACAAGGCCAGACTCGTAGCCCAGGGATATAGTCAGAAGGAGGGGATAGACTATGAGAAGACGTTTGCTCCTGTAGCTCGTTTGGAGGCTATTAGGATACTCTTGGCTTTTGCTGCATCCAAAGGTTTCAAACTTTTTCAAATGGATGTCAAGAGTGCCTTCTTAAACGGCTACATAGAAGAGGAAGTTTATGTGAGACAGCCCCCCGGTTTTGAAAATCCCAAGTTTCCAAACCATGTCTTTAAACTCCACAAAGCTTTGTATGGTTTGAAACAAACCCCTAGAGCCTGGTATGATAGGTTGAAAACCTTTTTGCTTGCTAAGGGTTTTAAAATTGGATATGTAGATAAAATGCTCTTTCTCCTCAAGCAAGGCACTGATACACTCTTGGTCCAAATTTACGTGGATGATATCATTTTCGGTGGTTCTTCTCATGCTTTGGTTGCCAAGTTTGCAGGTACTATGAGCAGGGAATTTGAGATGAGCATGATGGGCGAGTTGACGTTTTTCCTTGGATTGCAAATCAAGCAATCTCGAGAGGGAACGTTTGTGCACCAGGGTAAGTATACCAAGGATAACTTGAAGAAATTCGATATGGGTGAGGCCAAGCCTCTTGCAACACCCATGTCGACCACGATGGCCCTGGATGCGGATGTGGATGGAGAAGTTGTGGACCAGAAGGAGTACCGGAGTATGATCGCGTCGCTGCTGTACCTGACGGCGACACGCCTGGACATTCAGTTCGTGGTGTGTCTCTGCGCGCGCTTTCAGTCGTCGCCGCGCACTTCGCACCGTCAGGCGGTCAAGCGCATTATGAGGTACTTATCCTTCACTCCAGAATTTGGGATTTGGTATTCTGCTTCCTCCACCCTCTCCCTTTGCAGTTTTTCCGATGCCGATTTTGCTGGATGTCACATTGATCGCAAGTCCACTTCTGGGACTTGTTAGTTTATTGGTTCTTCTCTTGTATCGTGGTCTTCTCGCAAGCAGTCTAGTGTCGCCCAGTCTACCACGGAGGCTGAGTATGTTGCTGCAGCTAGCTGCTGTTCCCAGTTACTCTGGATGATGGCCACTTTGCGTGATTTTGGTCTGAGCTTTTCTCGCGTTCCTTTGCTTTGTGACAACACGAGTGCGATTAGCGTTGCTAAGAACCCCGTGCTGCACTCGAAGACCAAACACATTGATGTGCGCTTTCATTTTCTGCGAGACCACTATGAGAAGGGTGATATCGACCTTCGCCATGTCGATACTCATCATCAGTTGGCTGATATTTTCACCAAGCCTTTGGACCAATCAACTTTTGCTAGGTTGAGAGGTGAGCTTGGTGTGTGTTTCCCCTTTTAGATGGGGGAAACATTTTGGATCTTGTATCATACACTGAATTATTGATTTTCGATTGGTATCCTTCTTTTGCATCTTTGCATTTCATCCTGCATATTTACATTCAGAGCTTCACGTATATAGTCTGAAGAATATAACTATGCTCTATGTAGTATTTGCTCCGATGCTTTATGATGATGTTGTAGCTTATGCTCTTTCTGATCACTGTTACATGTTGTGAGCTGAGCTATTTTTGAATGGTGAATTTGATTAATAAACTTAAAATTTGCAAATGTTCACCATTGAGATATGCAACTAGCATGTGTAGAATGTGTAGAAATCACTTGTGCTTTTCATATATGCTAGGTTGCTATGTCTCTAGTGTTGAGTCATTCACTTGCTTGGTATGCTCATATTCTGCTTAAAATCTGAACCAAGTTAAGTGAATTGGAAAGATCGAGATGAGATTGCTTGTCAGCACATCACAGTTTCGAGACTGTTTCTCATTGCACTTTGAGTTAAACTTGAGCTGTGTAGTGTATGACCAAAACTGTTGCTTTAAGCTTCTAATTGCTTTTGCATAGGTTTCGCACAGTTGAAAAGCTAGGCAATGACAAGCTTTCAACCTCTCTCAATCACATGCTGAATTTTAAACTTGTGTAATTTCACCGCGGGAACTCCGATTAAAATTTGAAATCACAAGTGTATGTTTTCATCCTTCAATTGGTGTCAGCATGATGATTGAACTGTGCTAGGGGTAGTTCACCTTGTATACATGTTTAGCAATTGTTGGACTTCCTGTCTATACATGTTTACTGCTATTTTGATGGTGAATATCTTTTTGGCTCAAAGCTGCTCGTTTTGCTCTCATGTTCATATTTCGTATCTAGTGATCAGTTTGAGCCTTTGCTAGCTTCTTTTGGATGTTGTTGAGTCATCGGATCAGAACTGTGTAGAGCATCCTTGCACTCTTTTGATTATATTCCTGAAGCTGCTAACTTGCATTTTGACTCATATGCATTCTGGAAGGGAAGAAATTTGCTTGTTGGCACTTGTGTTGGTGCATTTTTTTATGGGGGAGAACTTTGAGTAGTGCTTTATTGCTTGCTGGTGCATTTTCAACTAAGGGGGAGAAATTGCAAATCATATGCCCCGGAGTTCAACTAAGGGTGGTTGTGTGCACTATGCAAGGGGAAGCTTGCTCATGATGAGTTCTTGAAATTTCCAATTAGTTCGGAGAGTTTGTGCTAGTTGTGTTGAGCCTCTGCCTCTTTCTTGAGGGACTAGCATTCGACTTTTAGATTTTCAATTGGTGTCGGGCTTTCTTGCTAGTTGTGTTGAGCCTCTATGCCTCTATCTTGAGGGACTAGCATTTTTGCTTCGCTTTTTCAATTGGTATTTGCTAGCGGTGTTGAGCCCATTCTGCCTCTTCTTGAGGGCTAGTTTTGCTTTGCTTGATTTTCAGTTCAGTCTTCACTTTCTATCAAGTTTTCCTGTTAGCGGTGTTGAGCCTGTTCTACCTCTTCTTGAGGGCTAGCTTTGCTTTGCTTGGTTGCGTCGAGCCGTTGCCCATGTTTTTGGGAACCAAGTTGTTTTGCTCTTTCCACTTGACCTTTTTCGCTTTGCTATGCTTTTGGGTCATTTGGTCGAGTTCTCTCTCCTTCTTCCTTCCTTCTTCTTTTCATTATGATTTGTGTTGGTAGTTGACAATTCACTCATCAAGGGGGAGATTGCGGATACATGGGTGTATGCCGAGTCTCTGAGTGATGAGTGATTGTCAACTGGGATGATGCGCATATTCTTTGGCTTGTGTTGTGCAGGTGTCAAGCACGGATACAGTGATCAAAGGCAAGGTGAAGGTCAAGTAGAGACGTGCCGTGCCGAGGGACCGAGAGTGGTGAAGGGCGGATGTGAGGCTTGGACTGAGGGACTGGTGGCCCGAGGATCAGCTGTGGTGGCTGACAACCTAGGACATCGACGAGCGAAGACTTGCGGTCATGTGTTTCCTAAGTCGAGGACTTGGGGACACGTGTCGGTGGACGGGGTGCACGGGCGGTGCATCCCTTCTACAGCTTCGGTTTGGTGGTAGTGCCAGAGAAAAACCATCGGGTGGACGGTTTCCAGGTTTGGGCCTCAAAACCTGGGTGCTGATGGTTTCCGAGTTTCGCCACAAAACTCGGGCTGAGGACGGTTTCCTGGTTTGGGCCTCAAAACCTGGGCGCTGCGGGTTTGCTGAGTTTATGCCTCAAAACTCAGATGCTGGTCGGCTGGTTTCCCGGTTTGGGCCTCAAAACCGGGGGTTGGCTAGAAAGGCTGGTTTCCTGATTTGGGCCACAAAACCGGGGGTGCAGAGCGAGGGCGGCACGTGGCGGCAATTAGGAGGTGGCGTCGAGGCAACACTATGAGTTGTGCGGGCGTGGCCGTCGGATCACCACCTACAACGAGTTGGTCCAGAATAACCCTAGGGTTTAGCTGGTTCTCTCTGTAATTAGAGAGTGGTAGAGTAGGAATTAGAATTAGGATAAGTAGAAGGAGACACCCTCCTCCCATTCTATATCAGTCATTTGCTCTTTGCTTCTAGGGTTTCCTGCTCTCCCAATCCCCTACTGTAGCTAGCTGAGATCCGCAGAGAACCATACCTCTGTGTACTGGAGATTTTGAGGAAGTGAGGCCGTAACCTCACTGTTGTAGCGTGTGGTAGCCACACGGTTGCAGATCGATTTGTTGATTCACGTTTTGGTTCGTGTTCTTCGCGTTATTCATTTCTCCGTGATTGCGAAATCCATTTGAATCAACTTGTTCGTTTTTGAAAGGAGATCATTTCCACCGAAGGAATTCATCTAGTTCCTCACGAACAAGTAGATCGGGTTGATTTCGTTTTCGTGGCGCTTTTTCGTTCATACTCCTCCCCTTTCGATTTCCCGGTGATTGGATCAATTTGAGCGGATGATTTCTTGGGGATAGTCTTCTAACTACCTCGAGATCGTCCTCTCCAAGTTTGGGAATTTGGGATTGAGGTTTGATTTGATTTTGGGAGGATCCGTGTAAGTGGCGACCGAATTCGCCCTCTCTGGGTGTTGGCGGACAGTCCACCACCCAGGGCGCAGACAGTCCGCGCGTCGGGGACGAGTCGGACCAGTGGCTCTGTTCTTCGGCCGTTTGGCTTTTGGTTGACCGGCGGACAGTCCGCTGTTGGTTTTTGCGGACAGTCCGTGAACTGTCCAGGGGACTTCAGCAGCACTGCGGTTTTGCTCATTTGGCCGGCGGACAGTCCGCGACCTAAGCCCGGACAATCTGCCACCGGGCAGATAGTCCGCGACCATACTGCCGGACACTCCGGGACTTGCCTGAAGGTTGTGGTTTAGTGCGTTTGCTCTCCCGGCTTGTTCGCTTGGTTTCCGGACTTCTTGTTTGGTCCTAGAGCTGACCAAGGAACCTCTCTAGGTATCTTTGCTACTTGTTAGCATAGGTATTTAGGGATTTCTCGACGTAGCCGTCTATCTACGTTTGGGACTTGGTTTTTGAGGGACGAACATGCGCCGGTGCTTTTGCCGTTTGGTTCGTAACCGTTGTGTGGTGTTCCGCTGTGATCCTAGGGATCATCCACCCTCTTCCAAGGGTCGTGAGCATCACAGATTTGGTCATAGCTTCTGGGGGTTGATTTTGGGACATTTGACCAAAGTTTCGAGAGAAATTTTTGAGCTCCCATTCACCCCCCCCCCCCTCTGGTCGCCTTGCTAGTGCTTTGTCGGTCCTTCAATACTCATCTCGAACTCCCTGCTCATAGTATCTGAAAACTTTGCAACAAGTGCATGAGAGGAGCCACCAAAGATGATGTCATCCACGTAAATCTGGACTAACAGGGTATTGTTGCCTTGCTTGAGGAGAAACAAAGTTCTATCGACCCGTCCCATTTTGAAACCCTTGGAGAGTAAAAAGGTTTTCAAACGATCATACCACGCTCTCGGGGCTTGCTTCAAACCATACAGAGCTTTTGAAAGTTTATAAATGAAGGACCGAGAGTGCTACCAGAAAGCGACCAGAGGGGGTGAATGGGAGCTTCAAAATTTCCTATCGGAAACTTGTCGCCACTGTCCCGATAATCAACCCCAAAAGCAAACCCTAGAGCTCGCAAGTGTCCACGACCCTAGAGATACGGTGGATGCTTCCAAGAAGCACAGCGAGACACTTCACGACTCTAGAAACTCAACGCAAAAGCCAGAAATCAAAACCGACAATGAACGAACAAATCGCAGACGAAATAGTGCGGAACCGGTATTGACCGGACTCACACTGCGTCCGGTCGAGTACTACCGGACGCGTCCGGTCTCGCGAAAACCGTTTTCAGAGCTTACTGGATGTAACCGGACTCTCGGAGTGGGAGCGTCCGGTCGAAGTGCCCAGCGTCCGGTCAAGAAAAGAACACACGAGGAACAGTGTCACGAGCGAGTCCGGTCACTGATCAAGTGGAGCGTCCGGTCATCATCAGTGAAACCGCAGAGGACATTCAACCACCGGACGCGTCCTGTCACCCCGAAACTGCACTGTTAGTTCACCGATTCGACTTGATCTCACCCAAAACAAATCCTCTAGGAATCAAACTTGGTGAGAGGAGTCACAAGGAGGATAGTGAGCTATCTCTAAGAGATCATGGCTCGAACCTATCTCCAAATCGATGAATCGAAGAAATTCGGGGGAAGGGAGAAAAACTTGACCCAAAACAAAAATCAACCGATCTACTATCTCGTGAGGTTAAAGGTGAAATTCCTTCGGTGGAAAGAAGTTCCTCACGATCTAGAACAACTTGGTTCAAACGGATTTGCAAGAGGCGCACCAAGCAAAGAGATCGATCAACGGGAAAAATGTGGAGAAAAGCAATCCGCGAAGAACACAAACAAAATGCGAATCACACGCATGAAGTTGCAACCGTGTGGCTACCACACACTACAATAGTGATATTACGGTCTCACTTCCTCAAAATCTTACGGACACAGAGGTATTGTTCTCTTCTCTGTGGATCTTAGGTTCGCTACAGCAGGGAATGGGAGAGCAGGAAACCCTAGGTGGAAAATAGCAAATGACTGAGATATTTGGGGAGGTGGGTGTCTCCCCCTACTTATACTAATTCTAGTTCCCACTCTACCCTTAACTAATTACAGAGCGAACCAGCTAAACCCTAGGGTTATTCTGGACCAACTCATGGTAGGTGGTGATCCGACGGCCACGCCCGCACAATAGGTAGCGTTGCCTCGACGCAACCTCACCGATTGCCGCCACGTGCCGCCACCGCTCTGCCGTCCTTTTCACGGACTCTGCCCCCGGTTTTGTGGCCGAAACCGGGAAACCAGGCCTTCACGTCCACCCCCGGTTTTGAGGCCCAAACCGGGAAACCAGCCGCCCATCGCCTGAGTTTTGTGGCGTAAAGTCAGAAACCCGCCAGCGCCCAGGTTTTGAGGCCCAAACATGGAAACCGTCTGTTGACGGTCCTTAAACCCCTGTTTTACCGTCAACATTTGACCCTAAAGTCCACCAAAAAGGCATGAAATGTAGTCAAATAGGTTTCAAACTAACCAAATTCCACATGTCCATAGAATTTTATTTGAATGCAGGATTTGAACCAAATTTGGACATTTTGACCCACCAGGAGACGAGCCCACTCAACAGGGCCCAAATGGGCCTAAGAGGGGTGGCGCTCGCCACCCCTAGGTGGCGCCCGCCAGCTCCAAGTGGCGCCCGCCACTTGGGTTGGCCGAACATCACCCCCTACCACGTCACCGATCCGTGTGACCTCCCTAGGGCCAAATCTTGGCCCTTGGTCACTAGGTCAGTGGCATCGGACGGCTCAGGATGAAGTGGCGCGGATCAAGGCTGATGGGCGGTTACTCAGACATGCACCCGAACTCCAAACCGCCTCGGACCACCTCCTGGATGCCGTTGATGCAGAGGCGGTTCATCCAACGGCCAGTGCCCTGGCGGCCGCCAGTAGGGAGTGGCGCCCGCCACCTGACCTAACAATAGGTCGGGTGGGCTGCCCCCTATAAGAACCCCCTCACTCCTCAAGCTATAAATACCCCCCTGGAGGCACCTCTCCATTCGTACCATTCCAAGCAAAGCAACTCCAAGCTAGAGAAGTGAGAGTTAGGTTAGAAGCTTAGAGAGCTTAGGCAAGTAGGTAGCTAGTTGAGCAAGGCATCTTCGTCCTCGCGGTAGCGCTGCTCAAGGCTTAGCTCAAGAGTAGAGGCGTGCGAGTAATCGGTCCTGGAGCTGGGAAGAGTCTTCCTTCATCTTCAGTTCAGGTTTTGCTCTTGTTACTCAAGCACTTTACTTTATTCTATTTTATCATTTCAAGTATTACTTTATTCTACTTATCAGTATTGAGTGGTATACTTGATTGATTGCTTGAGTGCCTAGCTATCCTACAGTTCAATTCACTTAGCCATAGTAGTTAATCTCTAGTGAGCTTAGTGTTTGATCTTTGCCAATAGGTTGCTTAGTTAGTTTAGTGTTTATCTTATTAAGTCAAGTATTTGCTCTAATGTCCGCAAGGCTGTCTCTATTCAGAGCTAGGATAGAGATAGTTGGAATATAGTTAAGCGTGGTGCTTAGTTATAGACTTACCTTCAGATACGGCTGGACCCCCGGATAGCTGTGGTAGCAAGCAGGTGGTGACAGCCCTGTGCGCCTTGAATTCCACCACGTAGTTGGCCCAGTTTAACAGTAAGGCTCGTTGTGCTAGCGTTCAACCTAAGTAAGTGGTAAAGGCCAGTACACCTCGATACTTGACAAGATAGGACTAAAACTATACTTAACATAGTTGCTTATTGTCTTTTGCCTGCCCTGCCTCGTAACTATCTTGCTTTGTAGTTATCTTGCTTAGTGGTTACCTAGTAGTTAGTTATCTTAGTTACCTTTAGTTATCCTTAGTTATCGTAATCCTCTCTATCTACCTATCCATCCACCTTACCTTAGCCATCCTTTTCATCCTTACCTAGCCACCAATATATTCTTTCTAGCCTTTCATCTTCCCTTCTCCCCTTTTCCTTTTCTCTTTTATTTGACTCTCATCCCCTCCTTGACTCAACTCATCCACCATCCTAGCCTTCCCTTGGGATCAAATAAATCGACACCTGGTACTCCCAGGAGAAGTGCTACTACGATAGTTCTGTGCGCTTGCAGAATCTCCTCCTAGTAGATTGCATTCTCGCTAGCTAGCTCCTACTAGTGTCGGGACTGACAACCCCGCTTGGCATTAGTAGATAGCTACTTTAGCTACCCTATCCTAGGTGTAGCTAAGAACTACCAACAAGCATTTCTAGCGCCAGTTGCCGGGAGAAGGCAATCGGTGTATCGGTTGAGTCCGTGTCGAATTTATCTTCGCTTAAGCTCTCGCTTAGCGAATCCCATCCTACCCCATTCTTTCTTTCCTTAACTCCTCTTATCTTTTTCCTTCATCTTCTTCAACTTCTTTCTTTCTTATCTCGTTCTATTTTCACGATGGCCAACAAAGCCATTCATGAATTTTCTACTCCTTCTGCCGCTAATGTAGCGACGGGACCAGACGTGATCGATGCCAACCTCAATTTTGAGTTGAGACCGGCTCTGATCACGATGGTCCAAGCTAGCCCGTTCTGTGGCAAGGCTCATGAGGAAGCCAATGCTCACCTCCAACAATTTTTGGAGATTTGCGGCACCTTCACCATTAAGGGGATAACCCAAGAGGCCATCCGTCTTCGTCTCTTTCCTTTCTCTTTGCTAGGGAAAGCGAAGCAATGGTTCTATACCGATTGCAACGCTGTAGACACATGGGACAAATGTTCCAATGCTTTTCTCGCCAAATTCTTTCCTATGGGCAAGACGAATGCTCTTCGCAACAAAATCTCCAGCTTGACGCAACAAGCCGAGGAATCTATTCCCGAGGCTTGGGAGAGGTTGCAAGAGTATGTCGCTGCTTGTCCGCACCATGGTATGGAGGACTGGCTATTGATCCAGAACTTCTACCATGGCCTAACCCCACTCTCTATAAGCCATTTGGATGCCGCCGCCGGCGGTGCATTCTTTTCTCTGAATGTTGCAGATGCTAAGGCTCTCATAGAGAAGATATGGTGTCGAACCAAGGATGGAATGACGAGAGACTACAGCCCCGTAAGCGAGGTATGCATTCCCTTAAGGAGGCGGACATGATCGTGGCCAAGATGGACCTGCTGGCAAAGAAGCTGGACAACTATGAGAAGATGAACCAACAAGAGAGTGTCCAATCTCTGGAATCTTACATGACTTGTGAAGTCTGTGGAGAAACCGGACATTCTGGGAACTACTGCCCCAAGCTACATGAAGATTTGAACTTCATCAACAACAGCAACGGTTTCCGTCAACCAAATCAAGGATGGACTCAACACTCCAACTCTCAAGGTAACAATTCATTCCCCCTCTCTAATTTTCAGAATTCTGATAATTTCTTGTTCTTAAAGAATTTAGTTTACTCACAAGGTAGAACTACTGAATTTTTGAATAAGAAATTAATGATGAATGATAAAACCCTTGAGAATATAAATGCTAAATTGGAAGATTTCTCATCTGCGCCTGAAAAATCAACTTAGCTTTAATAAGATGTTAGAAACCCAATTAGCTCAACTTGCTGCTATCATACCATCTTTTGAATCTGGTAAAATTCCTGCTAAACCTGACATGGAAACTCCTAATATGGTTGAAATAAAATATTTTAACTATTATGAAGATCAAACCATGACTATTAAAAAGGGTGATCCTGGTAGTCCCATAATTAGATGCTCAATCTTTGGTGAAGTCTTTAAAAATGCCATGTGTGATTTAGGATCGAGTGTGAACATTTTATCTAAAGATTTTTATGAAAACTCATTCTTTCCACCCATGTCATCCACATCTGCCTATGTTGTGCTAGCTGATCAATCCACTTGCTATGTAGAAGGAATAGTAAATGATTTACCTGTTCATATTAGAGGCTCCTATGTTCCTGCTGATTTCATAATACTAGATATGGGAAATAGGAAAGATGTGCCTTTAATCTTAGGTAGACCCTTCTTGAATACTGTTAATGCTTGCATATATGTGGGAAGTGCTAAAATTTAAATGACATTAGGAGGGAGGAAGGAAATATTCTCCTTCTCCCGTGGTCCCGCATATGCCGCTAACGTGCAGGTAGCAAAGCCCGTTCATACCAAGAAGAGGTGCCCAGGAATAAGGTGGAACAGAAAGAAAGAACCACCTCCTCCTAAGTTGTGTGATTCACATAACAAAGGAGAGGTGCCAAAAGAAGAAGAACGAGATGGAGTACTAAGAGAAGAAGTGCCCAAGGAAGAAGATCCACCCGATAAGGATGAAACTCCATGGACCTAAGGTATGGTTTTATTTTTAATTTTTATTTCCCTTCAATTTTCCCTTTTCAAATAAATAACATATGCCATGCATGCAACTAAAAAAAAATCAGTTATCATTAGTTATATGCATAGGTATATATCATATGATAGTTTCCCTTTTCACAACATTAGATAGTTTCCCTTTTAATAAAAATGAGAACAAGAGCTCCGACTGAGAAGAAGAAGGCCCTTCACCAAGCAAGAAGCCAGCTTGGGGGAGACTCCCGCTCCAATAAGGTATGTCTCAAGCCTACCCTTTACATTCAGTTCTTAAATTCTATATCTTTTGAATGTCACATGCTTGCCTAAGTATCCATTCCATGAATAAAATTGATAAAATATGCTTAAACAAGTTGAAACCTGAATAGGATTTGATATATGTCATGCAAATGCTATTGTTATGGTTTGAATAACTGGTCTTATCTAGGTTGTAGCTTTTGTGGGTTGCACATGCTTAAACTGAAATCATGCTTAGTGAGTAAAGTTAGTAAGAAATGGAGTAATTCTTTAAACTTGTTAAGGTGAAATTAGGACCTAATCTGGAGGATTTCTTTTAAAAATTATGAAAACCTTGCTAAAAGTTCCTCCTAGATTTTATCCCATCCCACCACCAGCCAAATATTTGCTAGTCATTAGTCAAAACCACATAGAGCTTTGTTTGTGTTGAGCTTTGTTAGACCTCATAGATCTTAGTAGAGAAGCTTATCATATCTTTTGAATCAAGATTCACGTACACCCACCATAAATTGCCTACTTTCCACTTTGGAAGTTTGCAACCACCAAATAAATTGCTTATTCTCTACACCGGAGATATGCAATACCCTGCCAAACATCACATTGCTAGCCTTATGTTTACTCCTACACTGGGAATAAGCATTTCTCCCTCTTCCCCCTTTTTCATTTCAAAAATCCTTTCCTATAGATAACCTGGGGAAATCTAGAGCTAAAAGAGAGAGAGAGAGAGAAAAATGAGCAAAGTAGCTCAAGAAAGGACTATGTCCTGAAGAAAAAAAAGTGAGCAAAGTAGCTCAAAAGAGGACTATGTCCTAAGAAAATGTGAGGACACATCTTTTGTCTACTCACTTTGTATCCAAAAAAAAGAGAGAGAATTATCATTAGCTCTAGACCCTAGGTATTAACTAGGAAGGATTATGAAATATCCCTCTATACACTTCCACATAACCACACATGCACATCTTGATCAATTTTTATGATTTGCTGCTCCTTATGATCTGAGTGTCTAGCTTAGCAATAAACATCAGGCAATTTGCTCATGGTTCTTAGCCTACCTATAACTCCACATACCATTCTTTAGAAATAGGAGAGGCTACATTTTGGTCTAAGTGAGGATTTAAACACCATTGAGTGACTGAGTGATCTAGGAGGACTTAAGCAAGTTGTCATCTTTTGAAAACCTTGAAAAACCTCTAGACAGAATCCTAGTCAAACCTAAGCAAGATAAAAGTTTCCTATCTACTGCTTTATTTCACTTTTGCATGTTTGAAGTGAAAAGCTATAAGCCCCACATTGCTATGATTCATGATATACGCTAAGTTATTTCTTACTATACAATATGCACTTGCATACATCTTAATTTTGCTACCTATCTCATGCTTAATGCTTGAACCGCATTGTTGCTCGAGGACGAGCAACAGGTTAGCTTGGGGGAGCTTGTTGACGGTCCTTAAACCCCTGTTTTACCATCAACATTTGACCCTAAAGTCCACCAAAAAGGCATGAAATGTAGTCAAATAGGTTTGCAAACTAACCGAATTCCACATGTCCATAGAATTTTATTTGAATGCAGGATTTGAACCAAATTTGGACATTTTGACCCACCAGGAGACGAGCCCACTCAATAGGGCCCAAATGGGCCTAAGAGGGGTGGCGCCCGCCAGCTCCAAGTGGCGCCCGCCACTTGGGTTGGCCCAACTTCACCCCCTGCAACCTCACCTATCCGTGTGACCTCCCCAGGGCCAAATCTTGGCCCTTGGTCACTAGGTCAGTGGCATCGGACGGCTCAGGATGAAGTGGCGCGGATCAAGGCTGATGGGCGTTTACTCAGACATGCACCCGAACTCCAAACCGCCTCGGACCACCTCCTGGATGTCGTTGATGCAGAGGCGGTTCATCCAACGGCCAGTGCCCTGGCGACCGCCAGTAGGGAGTGCCGCCCGCTACCTGACCTAACCCTAGGTCGGGTGGGCTGCCCCCTATAAGAACCCCCCTCACTCCTCAAGCTATAAATACCCCCTGGAGGCACCTCTCCATTCGTACCATTCCAAGCAAAGCAACTCCAAGCTAGAGAAGTGAGAGTTAGGTTAGAAGCTTAGAGAGCTTAGGCAAGTAGGTAGCTAGTTGAGCAAGGCATCTTCGCCCTCGCGGTAGCGCTGCTCACGGCTTAGCTCAAGAGTAGAGGCGTGCGAGTAATCGGTCCTGGAGCTGGGAAGAGTCTTCCTTCATCTTCAGTTCAGGTTTTGCTCTTGTTACTCAAGCACTTTACTTTATTCTATTTTATCATTTCAAGTATTACTTTATTCTATTTTATCATTTCAAGTATTACTTTATTCTACTTATCAGTATTGAGTGGTATACTTGATTGATTGCTTGAGTGCCTAGCTATCCTATAGTTCAATTCACTTAGCCATAGTAGTCAATCTCTAGTGAGCTTAGTGTTTGATCTTTGCCAATAGGTTGCTTAGTTAGTTTAGTGTTTATCTTATTAAGTCAAGTATTTGCTCTGACGTCCGCAAGGGTGTCTCTATTCAGAGCTAGGATAGAGATAGTTAGAATATAGTTAAGCGTGGTGCTTAGTTATAGACTTACCTTCAGATACGGCTGGACCCCCGGATAGCTGTGGTAGCAAGCAGGTGGTGACAGCCCTGTGCGCCTTGAATTCCACCACGTAGTTGGCCCAGTTTAACAGTAAGGCTCGTTGTGCTAGCGTTCAACCTAAGTAAGTGGTAAAGGCTAGTACGCCTCGATACTTGACAAGATAGGACTAAAACTATACTTAACTTAGTTGCTTATTGTCTTTTGCCTGCCCTGCCTCGTAACTATCTTGCTTTGTAGTTATCTTGCTTAGTGGTTACCTAGTAGTTAGTTATCTTAGTTACCTTTAGTTATCCTTAGTTATCGTAATCCCCTCTATCTACCTATCCATCCACCTTACCTTAGCCATCCTTTTCATCCTTACCTAGCCACCAATATATTCTTTCTAGCCTTTCATCTTCCCTTCTCCCCTTTTCCTTTTCTCTTTTCTTCGACTCTCATCCCCTCCTTGACTCAACTCATCCACCACCCTAGCCTTCCCTTGGGATCAAATAAATCGACACCTGGTACTCCCAGGCGAAGTGCTACTACGATAGTTCTGTGCGCTTGCAGAATCTCCTCCTGGTAGATTGCATTCTCGCTAGCTAGCTCCTACTAGTGTCGGGACTGACAACCCCTGCTTGGCATTAGTAGATAGCTAATTTAGCTACCCTATCCTAGGTGTAGCTAAGAACTACCAACACCGTCCTCAGCCCGAGTTTTGTGGCCCAAACTCGAAAACCCGAAGCGCCCAGGTTTTGAGGCCCAAACCTGGAAACCGTCCACCCGATGGTTTTTCTCTGGCTCTACCACCAAACCAAAGCTGTAGAGGGGATGCACTGCCCATGCACCCCGTCCACCGACACGTGTCCCCAAGTCCTCGACCCGAGCAACACCATGTCCCGCAAGTCTTCGCTCGTCGCTGTCCCAGGCTGCCAGCCACCACAGCTGATCCTCAGGCCACCGGTCCCTCAGTCCAAGCCTCACGTCCGCCCTTCACCGCTCCTGGTCCGTCGGCACGGCACGTCTCTACTTGACCTTCACCTTGCCCTCGATCACTGTCTACGTGCTCGACACCTACACAACACAAGCCAAAGAACCTGCGATCAAACCCGTTGACAATCACTCATCATTCGAGACTCGGCATACACCCATGTATCCATAATCTCCCCCTTGATGAGTGCATTGTCAACGACACACACAAATCATAATGAAATAGAATAAGGGAGGAAGGAAGAAGAGACAACTCGACCAAATGACCGAAAAGCATAGCAAAGCCGAAGAAGGTCAATTGGAAAGAGCAAGACAACTTGGTCCCCAAAGACATGGGCAACGGCTCGACGCAACCAAGCAAAGTAAAGCTAGTCCTCAAGAAGAGATAGAACAGGCTCAACACCGCTAGCAGATACCAATTGAAAAATCAAAGCAAAATGCTAGTCCCTCAAGACAGAGGCACAGAGGCTCAACACAACTAGCAGAAAGCTCTACATCAACTGAAAAGCTCGATACCAACTGAAGCAACCCAACTGAAGCAAATATGCGACTGCTAGTCCCTCAAGATAGAGGCAAAGGCTCAACACAACTAGCAAAACGCTCCGAACCAATTGGAAATTTCAAAAATTCATCACGAGCAAACTCCCCCTTGCATGGTGCACACAACCGATTCTTCTCCCCTTAGATGAACATGGGAGGCATGCATGATTTGTCCAAATTCTCCCCCTTAGTTGAAAATGCACCATCAAGTGAAAAATGCATCAGCAAGCAATCAAGCAAGGTCTCCCCCTAGGAAAATGCTCCACCAAATGTGCCAACAAGAGAAGTTCTCCCTCTTCCAAAATGCATATGAGTCAAAATGCAAGTTAACAACTTCAGGAATATAGTCAAGAGAATGCAAAGATGCTCTGCACAGGATAACTCCAATGACTCATCATCATCCATAATATGCTAGCAAAGGCTCAAACTGATCACCAAATACGAAATATGAATCATGAGAGCAAAGTGAGCAGTTTTTAGTCAAAAAGGTATTCACCATCAAAGTAGCACTACACATGTATAGACAGGAAAACAAGCAAGTGCTAAACATGTATACAAGGTGAACTACCCCTAGCAAAGTTCAACCATCATGCTATAGAATGAAGCATAAACTTGTGAATTCAGTTTTTAATCGGAGTTGCAGCGGTGATATTACACAAGTTTTAAAACTTAGCATGTGATTGCGAGAGGTTGAAAGCTTGCCATTGCCTAACTTTTCAACCGAGCGAAGCCTATGCATATGCAATCAGAAGCTTAAAGCATCGGTTTCGGTCATACACTACACGGCTCAAGTTTAACTCAAATGTGCAATGAGAAACAGTCTCGATACCGTGATGTGTTGACAAGCAATCCCATCTCGATCTTTTCAATTCACTTAAAACTTGGTTCAGATTTTAAACAGAATATGAACATACCAAGCAAGTGACAGACTCAGAACTAGAGACATAGCAACTTAGCATATATGAAAAGCACGAGTGAATTCAACACATCCTACACATGCTAATTGCATATCTCAATGGTGAACATTTTCAATTTTTAAGTTCATTAACAGGTTCACCATTCAAAAAATTGCTCAGCTCAGAACATGTATAAGTGATCAGAAAGAGCATAAGCCTATAAGCATCAACATAAGCATCCGAGCATACTACATAGAGCATAATTACATTCTATAGATTATATACATGAAGCTCAAAATGTAAAAGCGTATGCTGAAATGCAAAAGAAAAACAAAGCAAACGAGAAAATAGTCAGTCTATGATAGAAGATCCAAAATGTTTCCCCCATCTAAAAGGGGAAGCACACGCCAAGCTCACCCCTCAACCGATTAAAGGTTGATTGGTCCAGAGGCTTGGTGAAAATATCAGCCAACTGATGATGAGTATCGACATGGCGAAGGTCGATATCACCCTTCTCATAGTGGTCTCGCAGAAAATGAAAGCGCACATCAATGTGTTTGGTCTTCGAGTGAAGCACGGGGTTCTTAGCAACGCTAATGGCACTCGTGCTGTCACAAAGCAAAGGAACACGAGTAAAGCTCAGACCAAAATCACGCAAAGTGGCCATCATCCAAAGCAACTGAGAACAACAGCTTGCCGCAAGAACATATTCAGCCTCTGTGGTAGACTGAGCGATGCTAGACTGCTTGCCAGAAGACTACGAGACAAGAGAAGAACCAATAAACTGGCAAGTCCCAGAAGTGGACTTGCGATCAAATCGACAACCAGCAAAGTCGGCATCCGAAAAACCGCAAAGGGAGAGAGTGGAGGAAGCTGAATACCAAATCCCAAACTATGGTGAGAAACGAAGGTACCTCATAATGCGCCTGACTGCCTGATGGTGCGAAGTGCGCGGCGATGCCTAAAAGCTTGCACACAGACACACCGCGAACTGGATGTTCGGGCGTGTCGCCGTCAGGTAGAGCAGCGACCTGATCATGCTTCGGTACTCCTTCTGGTCCACAGCTTCTCCATCCACATCCGCATCCAGGGCCGTCGTGGTCGACATGGGTGTTGGAAGAGGCTTGGCCTCTGAAGGACCGAGAAAGCAATAGCAAGGCGACCAGAGGGGGGGTGAATGGGAGCTCAAAAATTTCTGTCGAAACTTTGGCCAAATGTCCCAAAATCAACCCGAGAAACTGCGACCAAAACCGTGATGCCCACGACCCTTGGAGGAGGGTGGATGATCCCTAGGATCACAGCGAGGCACCACAAAGCGATAGCGAATCAAATGCGAAAAGCGCCGGAGCAAGTTTGACCCTCAAAAACCAAGTCCCGAACGTAGATAGACGGCTACATCGAGAAATCTCCAAATACCGATGCTAACAAGTAGCAAAGATACCTAGAGAGGTTCCTTGGTCAACTACAAGGCCAAACGAGAAGTCCGGAAACCAAGCGAGGAAGCCGGGAGAGCAAACACACAAAACCGGAAGCTTTAGGCGATTCCCGGACTGTCCGGACCTGGAGTCCCGGACTGTCCGCCCCTACTGCGGACTGTCCGCGAGGGGTTGGCGGACTGTCCGCCGGCCAAATACCTGAAATAGCACAGTTGCTGCAAACTCCCTGGACAGTCCCGGACTGTCCGCAGTTTACACCGGCGGGCTGTCCGCCGGTCAACCGAGACCCAAAACATAGAGACTCGCGGCCACTGCTGTCGCGGAAACGTCCTGATTATAAGAGCTCAAGTACCGTCTTAGTCAAATCTGTCTGACATCGACTCATACTTGAACCCATATAACCCCGGTAGTCCAGAAATCTCGAAGGATTTCTATCATCATACAACATACAGGATCGCATTGTTCAAGAATTACATTCACAAGGATACATCACAGATAACGAAAACGGATTTAAAACATCAGAGTGCGAAAATAGGGTAGAGTTATTACAATACCGAATTTAAAGTGCGAAAGCTTAAAAAAGTTTGAAACACGACCACCACACATGTGGTCCAAATAAAACATTGTTTGATAATTCCAACTCAACACAACTCACTCCTCCCTTTTTAAGTAATGTGCCACCAGTAGTCTCAGACCAGCAAAAAAAAAGGGGAAGCTTCTGGACGACCCTGCCCTGGGCCTACTCCTCATCACCTTCCACTGGGTAGAGGCAGTGCTTACAATAGCCATAGTAAACCTGGCCATCTGCAACAAACGGGATAAACCCTGAGTACGGGAATGTACTCAGCTAGACTTACCCGTCCAACTGAAAATAAAGACACCAAGGATATGCAAGGCCTTTTTGGTGGAGCTGGAATCTTTAGTTGCGAAAAGCTCAAACTTAAGGGAAGAAGTATTAGTAACATTGATGAGCTGTCAGTTTTTAGACCTATCTCTTATTCTAGGTTTGCACCTAAACTATTTCACACACTTGTGTCTAACAAACAATAGTATAACCATATCCAGTTGACTTATCCACATTTTAGTTGAACCTTTAAACATCACATGGAGTTGTATCGTGGTGAAGCTCGACATAGTTTCCCACTAACCGGGGGAGACGGCGACTCGAATCGAATTCCAATCCAGCTGGTGAAAGACCTTTAATACCAACCCACACTTTCCCCATCGGGTCCATGCATTGGGTAACCGCTCGACGCTTGTTCATGGTGGTAATCGTCGCGGTTCAAGCACGGACCGCCCAATTGGAACCTGGCGATGGCCTCACGTGGCAGATCGCATTTCCATACTAGAGGGCACGACTCGGGTTGATTCCGGCCCAAACAGCTTCTAACCGGCTTTGGGGTCGATGATTACGGCATCGACATATCCCTAAGTAAAAGGGCGCGTTCAAAAATGAACGAGGGACAACATCGATACAAACCTACACGATCCAACGGATGGACTGCCCCAAGTTTCCAAACTTGTGCCTTGCCTTCCAGTTGACCGTATTTCATTACTACTCAGGTTCTTTTCCACGATAGCAAATATAGCCAACCGTGACCCGGTAAATACCCACCAGGGGTATTACGGGAACATCCTTAACTACTACTTTTATTAAGCAACTAAGCAATTCTACATTATAAATAAAATGACAGGATAACAAGGCAGATAATAGTCAATAATCAAGGAATGGTAATGCAACAAGTAGGATTCAATCAACTCCTAGACCTAATGCATCACAATATAAAAGGACTCAAGTAATTTAATTGCAAAAGATAGGAGGCTTAATATGCTCCGGGGCTTGCCTTGAGCGAAGACCGAGGCCTCGTGGGAGGGGCACTCGGGCAAGTTAGTGTCTGCCGCGGGGTCGACTTCCTCGGCTTGATGAAGTTCCGGAATCTCCTGCTCAACGTTTGCTTCTTGCTCCTAGTCGGGCTCCGGGACTGTCGATCCTATTACATGCAATGAATAATAAATAAATAAATAAGCGGGGTGCGAGGTGTGGTGGCATGAAAAAGTAACCTTTCTTGCAAACCAACAAAACCAACTTGTTGAACCACTTTTGACATTGAGGTAATATTTATTTATCTCATAAAACAAAACCATTATTTCCACTATTTCCTATTTAGAAATTCAAAACAAACTCAGTTTTGAACTGCAAGTGTATTTTTCTGAACTCAGAAACATCCACAAAAATTGCAGCAGATAACTGACACTAACTGGACTTCACTGACAAATTTTCAGCAAGAGATCAATTACAGAGCAGGGCTACAAAAGACGAAAAATACAGCATCAACAAGTGCTTTGAACTAACTTTCACACAAAAAGTGTCAAACAGTAGGTTTCATATTTCCATATGTTTAATAATTTTTCCCATATTTTATTTTGACGGATAAGACACCTTAACACTTATTCCAAGAAATCAGCCAAAAAGGACTTTAACCCATAACAAAAAACTTTTCTACATAACAGAGTCTCAGATATTTTCACAGGTGCATAACATGATAATAAACTTACACAAAATTTTCCATGAATTAACTTGACCAGAAAACATATATAACCATTTATCTCAACAAAAGCACATAGGCTCCAATAAATAAAAATAGTAAAATAAACTTTCACCAAAAATACTTTCATATTTTTCCATGATAGATCTACTCATAAACAAGCTAACAAAACTGAAAGTACTTTATTTGGAATTTTAAAACGTGCTACACAAAAATAACAAGCTTTTCTGGAAATTAAAACAAAAAGGAAAAAACATTTGAATCTCCCGGCACAATTAGCATAGACCCGGTCCATAGGCCCTGGGTGGCTGACGTGTGGGGCCACGTGGTCAACGGGGTCCACTGGTCAGTGAAAGCCGAACAGGGGATGAGGGTTGACCGGCGATTGCTCGCCGCCGGTGGGGTTGCCGGCGGTGAGGTTAGGCTCGACGAGTTCGTCTCGACGAGGCGGACCCATTGGTGGTGATGGTTTGGCCAGTGGGTGGCCGTAGCTCGCCGGCGACGAGCCATGGCGGACGGTGGCGGCGGTGGTGCTCGGCTTGGACGTTTCCGGTGGTCGCCGGTGAAATTGGTGAAGGCAAAAGCTTAAGTGAACCCTAGGGAGGCTATTCGAAGGGTTGGTTCGACTGGTGAATCTCCGATGGAGCTCGACCACGTGCATGGCCATGGCGGCGTCCATGGCGCTCGGTTGGGCCAGAGGGGAAGGCTAGAGGGCGGTAGAGTTGAGGCTAGGTGGTGTTCTCACCTTGCCTTGGCGTGGCGAAGTTCATCGGAGAAGAGGGGACTCGGCGGAGGTTTGGTCGGGGACGAACGGCTTCGAGCTCTGGGCAGCACTGATGGCGACCGCGGCGGCGCTCCTCGGGCTCCGGCGTCAGCGGGGCTCGGATGGGGAAGATAGCGTGCGCACGGCGTGTGCACGCTGAGGGCGGAGTGGCTGGCGAGAGGAATCGGACGGTGGTGGACGGTTGCGGCCGGAACGGAAGGGTGTCCTCGCGGTGTCGAACGGCGACGGCACGAGCGTTCGCGCTTCGCGTTCGTTCGCGGGGAGGAGAAGTGAGGGCGAGAGCGAGGGAGTGTGCGAGTGGGTGAGTGAGAGAGCAGGAAGTGGTGCTCGGGGTTTTGGCCGTGGCCTTGGCCGGCCGGCGGTCGTGGCGGGGCCCGGCGTGGCGTGCGGCAAGCGGTTGCACGGCGAGCGAGGGCAGCGCGGCAGGCGAGGCGGGCGCGGAGTGGCCGGGGGAAATTGTGGCGTGATCGAGTCGTGAAGGATCGGGCGAGCAGTGGGCGAGCGGGATACGACGCAGGAGAAGGCGGCCACGCAGGCGGTTGCGGCCGGCGTACGGCGCAGTCCGTCAGGCTGACCGGCGCGCGCGCGGCGAGTGCGGGCGGGAGCGGCGCGGTGCGGGCGAGCGCGCGGGCTGGGCTGAAAGGCCAACTGGGCCGGAAGTGAGGGCGCGGGAAAAATTGTTTTCCTTTTTCTTTTTCTAAAAACTTTTCATACTTTGACCATTCAAAAATAGTTTCAAAAACTTCAAACTAGGTTTTAACCCAAAAATAAAAGTTGCTCAAAATAATTTTCTCTACAACTTTCATATAAGACACTTTTTCTGAAAACCATTTTTACAACCTCCACATAAATAAAGCCAATTTTTGAGACATAAATCATTTTATTTATCTCATTTTTATTTGATGAATAATCTTGGACTAAATCAAAGTGTCACCATGAAAAGTACTAGCCTCATTATTCTCTATTTTATAAAACTCATTATTCTCTATTTTATAAAACTATTTGCCAAGTCAGAAAGTCACTCAAACAACCAAGTCCAATAGAAACCAAAGATCCAATTAAATAAATCAAAGATCCAATTAAATAAATCAGAGACAAAAGCACTTTGATGCACATGAAATGATGCAATGCATTGGTTATGCATTTTAGTAGCTAAATGTAGTTCCTAATGCAGTGCTTGACACTAGGGTGTCACAGCCCTTCCTCCCTTCAAGAAATCTCGTCCCGAGATTTGAGTTACGTACCAATCTTTATAAAAAGCGGGATAGTTCACTCGTAAGTACTCCTCGGTTTTCCAAGTCGCATCGTTGGGTCCGTGATTGCTCCAGAGGATCTTGTAAGTCTTCACTGTTTGGTTGCGAGTCTCTCGGGTCTTGGTGTCCAATATCTCCTTGGGTTGTTCGTAGTATTCCAGATCTGATCTGATGGAGATATCCAGAATCTGAACTTCTTCCCGTTCTGGAACTCGAAGACACTTCTTCAACTGGGACACATGGAACACTGGGAAGATTGCGCTCTTCTCTGGGGGTAACTGCACTTCATAGGCTACTTCTCCCTTTTTGGTTACGATCTGGTATGGTCCCACGTATCGAGGTGCTAACTTTTTCTTGATTCCAAAACGTTGGACCTTCCTCATAGGTGAGACCTTGAGATAAACATAATCTCCTACTTGAAATTCCAAGGGTCTCCTCCGTGTGTGAGCGTTGCCTTTTTGTCGGGACTATGCTGCCTTGATATGTTGTTGTACGATTTGCACAATCTCCTCAGCATCCTTTACATAATCTGACCCATAAAATCCTCGGTCTCCTGACTCAACCCAATTTACCGAGGTTCGGCATCTTCGTCCATACAAGACTTCGAAAGGTGCCATCTTTATGCATTCCTGGTAGCTGTTGTTATACGAAAACTCGGCGAGGGGTAACCATTTCTCCCATGATTCTCCCGAGGATAGAACACAAGCTCTGAGGATATCTTCCAAAATTTGATTCACTCTTTCTGTTTGTCCTGCGGTTTGGGGGTGATAAGCGGAACTTCTTACCAACTTGGTCCCTAGCTCCTTGTGCAACTGTTCCCAGAAACGCGCTATGAACTGGGGTCCTCTATCAGAAACAATCCTCTTAGGAACTCCATGTAACCTCAAGATGTTCTGAATGTACAAGTCTGGGTACTGATGGGGGCGGTGTGTAGTCTTAACTGGTAGGAAGTGAGCCACTTTAGATAACCGATCCACGATAACCCAGATAGAATCATTTCCTCTTTGTGTGGTGGGAAGACCTGTGATGAAATCCATACTAATCTCTTCCCATTTCCATTCTGGGATCGACAATGGTTGTAACAGTCCGGTAGGTCTTAGGTGTATCGCTTTTATTCTGCAGCAAGTATCACACTTTGCGACATAAGCTGCAACTTCTTTCTTCATCTTTGACCACCAATACCTTGTTCACAGATCTTGGTACATCTTACTGCTTCCTGGATGGATAGATAACTTTGAATTATGGGCTTCATTCAGAATTCTTTCTTTCAGCTCCATGTCCTTAGGAACAACCAACCTCTGATTGTACCACATAATTCCCTGTTCATCTGTTCTGAAGTTCAAAGAACTACTGGTTTCCAACCTCTTTTTGATCTGACAGATCTCTTCGTCGGTCTTTTGTCCTTCGATGATGTCACTTTCCAGGGTGCACTGAAGGGTGATATTGTTTAGCATAACGGGGTGCACAAGGTTGAATCCATCTTCCAAAAGTGGTTGTAGAGAGTTGCAATGTGTCTTGCGACTCGAGGCATCTGCTACAACATTCGCTTTTCCGGGGTGACAATGCACTTCCAGGTTGTAATCCTTAATCAACTCTAACCATCTTCTCTGCCTCGTATTCAACTCTGGCTGGGTGAAGATATATTTCAAACTTTTGTGATCTGTGTATATATGGCATAGGTTACCCATAAGATAATGTCTCCATATCTTGAGTGCATGAACCACGGCTGCTAATTCCAAATTATGAGTCGGGTAATTCTCTTCATGCGGTCACAACTGTCGTGAGGCGTATGCGATAACTCTTCCATTCTGCATCAGCACACATCCAAGTCCAATCTTGGATGCGTCACAAAACACATCAAAAGGTTCCTCCAAATCTGGTTGTGCCAAAACTGGCGCCGAAGTCAACAAAGTTCGCAGAGTGCGAAAAGCTGCCTCACACTCTGGAGTCCATTCAAACTTCTTATTTTTCTGAGTTAGATGAGTCATAGGCTTTGCAATCCTCGAGAAATCCGGAATGAACCGACGGTAGTATCCGGCCAATCCTAAAAACTGCGTACCTCATGTACGGTAGTGGGTGCTTGCCAATCCATAACTTCCTGTACCTTCATGGGATCCACAGAAATTCCTTCCTCTGAAAGGACGTGTCCAAGAAAGGGTACCTTCTTTAACCAAAATTCACACTTGCTAAACTTAGCATACAACTTGTGCTCTCGAAGTCGAGGTAAGACGACTCGAAGATGTTCAGCATGATCCTCTTTATTCTTAGAGTAGACCAAGATATCATCGATGAACACCACAACAAACTTATCCAACTCGGGCATGAAGACTGAATTCATTAGATACATGAAATGTGCCGGTGCATTGGTTAACCCGAAGGACATAACTAAATACTCATAGAGTCCATATCTGGTGGAGAAAGCTGTTTTTGGTATATCCTCTCTTCTGATCTTAATCTGATGGTATCTTGACCTCAAGTCGATCTTGGAGAACACTTTTGCCATTGATAACTGATCAAACAAGACATCGATTCGGGGTAAGGGATATTTATTCTTTACGGTTACTACATTCAAAGGTCTGTAATCCACGCACATCCGTAAAGTTTTATCCTACTTCTTTACGAAGATGGCAGGACATTCCCAAGGTGAAGAACTAGGACGTATCAAACCTTTATCCAAAAGCTCTTGCAACTGAGTCTTGAGCTCTACTAGCTCGTTACCCGCATCCTATACGGCCTCCGAGAAATGGGTGCCGTTCCAGGGATTAACTCTATAGCAAACTCCACATCCCTATCTGGTGGTAGCCCCGGCAACTCATCAGGAAAAACATCCGGAAACTCACACACTACTGGGATCTCAGCGATCTGCTTTGCCGTGATATTGAACAAAACTCCGATCTCGTGGGGGTTTCGGGGTAACTTAAACCGGAAGGAATACTCATTCCGGGGGCTCACTAGGGAAACCACTCATTCGGCAATATCCAAATTAACCTTCCAACGTTTCATCCATCCCATCCCCATGATGACATCCAAACCTAATCCGGGAATTACGATAAGATCCACAGATACCTTTTTATCCCCAAAAGTGATTTCCATCTCCTTATCCACGGTACGGGCAGAAAGAACAGCCCCTGCTGAACTTATCTGATAACCCCTATCCAATTCTACCAACTTAGGGTTACTTCTTATAACAAAATTCTCACTTATGAAAGAATGCGATGCTCCGGAATCAAATAACACAACTTCAGGGTATTGATTAACAAGAAACATACCAGCAGTGACAGGTTCTCCTTCTGGCACTTCCTCCACGGTGGTGTAATGCACATGACCTCCACGAGGTGGAGGCTGGCGGTACTGCTTCTTTGGACGAGGGCACTGACGTGACAGGTGTCCAGTTTGACCATAGTTGTAGCATGGTCCAATCACGTACGGGGTCTTGGGTCCTCCTGCATTTCCTGCCTTAGCTTTGTTCTGCATCGGAGGAGCGGTGTAGGGCTTCTGGAAACTCAGGCGGGGACGGTTGGTGGTTATCTTTATTTGCGGGGGACGGAATCTTGCTCCTGCAACTGGCGGGCGATACGGGGTGCGTGCTCCGAAAGGGGTCCTCTATTGAGACGAACCTCCTTCGTTCGCACGACGGCGGTTTTCCGTCGCCAGCCTCCCGTCATTTGCTTCTTGGTTCAGACAATCACTGACAATGTCACTGAAAGTGGTGCGGTGACTGTTGCCCATCTTGGAAAGCATGCTGGCACTCATGCCGCGCTTGAAGCTTGCGATCTTCTTGGCCTCTGTGTTGACAAAGTCTAGGGCGTAGCCAGCTAGGTTATTGAAGCTGTGTAGATACTCTGACATAGACCTGGTTCCTTGAGACAGCCTCATGAACTTTGTAGTCTTCATCTCCATCAAACCACTAGGGATGTAGTGGTTGCGCATAGCAGTTGAGAACTGATCCCAAGTGACTCGTGCATTTGCCGGTAGGGATGCACGGTACTGGGCCCACCACAAACCTGCGGGTCCTTCCAACATGTGGGCGGCATACTCCGCCTTAAGCTCTTCTGTCAGACGGAGCAGACGGAGCTTCTGGATGATGGAGTTGAGCCACTCATCTGCCTCAAGCGGTTGGGTGGCTTCTTTGAACACAAGGGGCCCAGTGTCCAAGAAGTCACGGTAGGAGCTATACTGATTGGGCTACGGGCCTTGGCGTTGGTGATGCTGCTGCGCAGTGTTGTTAGCGATATTGCGGAGGGTGGCCTCCATGTGCCTCTGCATCTCCTCCATGTTCCTTTGGCTTCCCAAGAACTGGCCAAAAAACGCTTCCGGCGTCATCGGTGCCTGTGGGGGTGGTGGCAGATTCTCCTCCTGTCCAGACCCTTGTCCACGCTGGCTGTGGGTGTGTGCCGGCATCTGCATATCCCATCAATAAGCAATCATTAGGTGATGTTACATTGATCATGAATAAATACTGCGTTGTACATAATTCGGAAATTTAGCACACAACCAAGTATAATTACTCATTTCAATACAACATCACAGAATAATCGCCCGAAATTAGACATGCAAACGACGGATTTCCATAAAAATGTGCCGGATCGAAGTCCGGAATTTGTCCAAAAGACATACATGCCATCATACATCTTAAACATAAAACCAACACATGTTTGGGGTGTTACATCATCAGCGAGCGTGCTCAAGCTATACAAAAGAAAATGGCTCCTAGCGAAGCTAACGCTCAGGCGTCTCCAGCGGTGGATGCGGCGTCCTCTACGTCAGCATCGAACATAGGCTCATCAGCATGAGCATCCTCTAGGGAACATCGGGACCAAGGACCTCTCCGTCCTGGGGGTCCTGGGCCTCGCCTGCGGGAACCTCGGCAGCTGCTGGGGCGGCGGCCTCCTGTGCGGCGTGGTGCACCTGATGGACTGCCTCGTGGAGCTGGTCGATATAGGCCTGCTGGCCATGGATCTGCTGTATCAGGAGGTGAGCTCCCTCTCTGAGCTGGTCGAGCGTGGTGCGGGCCTCATCCCTTTGCAGGGATGCTGTTAGGTACATCTGCTCGGCTATGGTCCTGGCAGTGGTTTCTGCACCTGCGGTAGCACGTGCATCGTCACGCTCGAGAGTGATCTGGTGAATCTTCTCCTGAAGACGGGCTATCTCAGCATCAAACTCTTCCGGTAGCTTCCTCTTGCTCTGATAGGTGGCGGTGAGGGTGAAGGACACGCTCTCGAGAGTGCGCTCCAAACTCTCACATACACCTAACAAAGCTCCGGTGGCGCTCATCGCAGTCGTCTCGCAGTAGAACCTCTCCTCCGGGCTCCCTGTCAAGACTGACTCCAAAGTCTGCTTCCAGCGCAATGGAAAAAGTGATCCACGGGGGAACACTCCTGCCATAGCACTAGCAAGGTCGGCGGGAAAATGGGCGATGATATCCTTCAATACCAGGTATGTTGCCCTGTTAGCTCCATCCTTGGCACAAGTGCCTCTGGTGATCTCTGTCCATCATGTCCAGTGAGGCTTGGCAGGCAAAGCTTTGACTTTGATCTCCACCATGACCAACGAATCCTGTCCATAGATCTCCTTCTGCCAAGAGTACTTGGGCTCCTGTCCCTCCTCATAGCCCACGGCCTGCAAAATCCTACAAAGGATAGTCGGCAACCCGAAGTAGGACAAGAACGTCTTCCGGGTCAGCTTGGTGGCCAACCGGTGACGCGGGACTCCTCTTCCTCCGGTGGCCTTGCGAGCGGTCAGCTTAGTCCGGGCCATCTATAGAAACAAAAGGGTTTCGAACTCTCGTGAGACGGATATTAAGTGGGCAAGTTTTTATATAAAGGAGACAACTTTTAATTAAGGGCAGGTAATGTAAATGCAAGAATTTAAACATGATGCATGATCGTACTTACGTTCTCACTCACTAACATGACTCATAAGTCCTAACGTTCTTGTCGGTGGCAAGAACGATCTCTCATGCGTTATCTATACGTTCTACTCGATCGCATAGTTAGTGTACCTGCAGAAGATTCATTTCAGCCCAAAGCAATTCCCCAATGGTAAAACAACTGAGTATTGGCTAATATGTGCAAAATACATAGAAGCCAACACTAAACACCATGCACCAATATAGAAAACACCCTCAAAACATTGATACCCTCGTATGTGTCTACGTGGAGCTTGCACATACTTGGTATAAGAACTCTCACCTAGATCGACGGTTGGACGGTCATGCTCTCATATCTCACAAAATCATTTTATGCATGTTTTCGCGATCGACGCATTCTCTTTTTCCCGAGAATGGACCAGCAATATAAAGATACGGCATGAAGCAAAACCCTGAACCCTGTTAGCAGTTAAGCCACCTGATTCCTAGTATTGGCTTAAGGACGAGACTGGGCACACTTAGTAATCGAAAATAGTTTTGAAAATAGTTTTGAAATACCCATTTTAGTTCGAAAATAGCTCTTTGCGGACGCAATAACTTGAACCATGCTCCGATACCAGCTATCGCGGAACCGTCCTGATTATATGAGCTCAAGTACCGTCTTAGTCAAATCCGTCTGACATCGACTCATACTTGAACCCATATAACCCCGGTAGTCCAGAAATCTCGAAGGATTTCTATCATCATACAACATACAGGATCGCATTGTTCAAGAATTACATTCACAAGGATACATCACAGATAACGAAAACGGATTTAAAACATCAGAGTGCGAAAATAGGGTAGAGTTATTACAATACTGAATTTAAAGTGCGGAAGCTTAAATAAGTTTGAAACACGACCACCACACATGTGGTCCAAATAAAACATTGTTTGATAATTCCAACTCAACACAACTCACTCCTCCCTTTTTAAGTAATGTGCCACCAGTAGTCTCAGACCAGCAAAAGAAAAGAGGAAGCTTCTGGACTACCCTGCCCTGGGCCTACTCCTCATCACCTTCCACCGGGTAGAGGCAGTGCTTACAATAGCCATAGTAAACCTGGCCATCTGCAACAAACGGGATAAACCCTGAGTACGGGAATGTACTCAGCTAGACTTACCCGTCCAACTGAAAATAAAGACACCAAGGATATGCAAGGCCTTTTTGGTGGAGCTGGAATCTTTAGTTGCGAAAAGCTCAAACTTAAGGGAAGGAGTATTAGTAACATTGATGAGCTGCCAGTTTTTAGACCTATCTCTTATTCTAGGTTTGCACCTAAACTATTTCACACACTTGTGTCTAACAAACAATAGTATAACCATATCTAGTTGACTTATCCACATTTTAGTTGAACCTTTAAACATCACATGGAGTTGTATCGTGGTGAAGCTCGACATAGTTTCCCACTAACCGGGGGAGACGGCGACTCGAATCGAATTCCAAACCAGCTAGTGAAAGACCTTTAATACCCACCCACACTTTCCCCGTCGGGTCCAAGCATTGGGTAACGCTCGACGCTTGTTCGTGGTGGTAATCGTCGCGGTTCAAGCACGGACCGCCCAATTGGAACCTGGCGTTGGCCTCACGCGGCAGATCGCATTTCCATACTAGAGGGCGCGACTCGGGTTGATTCCGGCCCGAACAACTTCTAACCGGCTTTGGGGTCGATGATTACGGCATCGACATATCCCTAAGTAAAAGGGCGCGTTCAAAAATGAACGAGGGCCAACATCGATACAAACCTACACGATCCAACGGACGGACTGCCCCAAGTTTCCAAACTTGTGCCTTGCCTTCCAGTTGACCGTATTTCATTACTACTCAGGTTCTTTTCCACGATAGCAAATATAGCCAACCGTGACCCGGTAAATACCCACCAGGGGTATTACGGGAACATCCTTAACTACTACTTTTATTAAGCAACTAAGCAATTCTACATTATAAATAAAATGACAGGATAACAAGGCAGATAATAGTCAATAATCAAGGAATGGTAATGCAGCAAGTAGGATTCAATCAACTCCTAAACCTAATGCATCACAATATAAAAGGACACAAGTAATTTAATTGCGAAAGATAAGAGGCTTAATATGCTCCGGGGCTTGCCTTGAGCGAAGACCGAGGCCTCGTCGGAGGGGCACTCGGGCAAGTTAGTGTCTGCCGCGGGGTCGACTTCCTCAGCTTGATGAAGTTCCGGAATCTCCTGCTCGACCTCTGCTTATTGCTCCTGGTCGGGCTCCGGGACTGTCGATCCTATTGCATGCAACGAATAATAAATAAATAAATAAGCGGGGTACGAGGTGTGGTGGCATGAAAAAGTAACATTTCTTGCAAACCAACGAAACCAACTTGTTGAACCACTTTTGACATTGAGGTAATATTTATTTATCTCATAAAACAAAACCATTATTTCCACTATTTCCTATTTAGAAATTCAAAAGAAACTCAGTTTTGAACAGCAAGTGTATTTTTCTGAACTCAGAAAAATCCACAAAAACTCCAGCAGATAACTGACACTAACTGGACTTCACTGACAAATTTTGACAAATTTTCAGTAAGAGATCAATTACAGAACAACGGCTACAAAAAGATGAAAAATACTGCTCAACAAGTGCTTTGAACTAACTTTTCACACAAAAAGTGTCAAACAACAGGTTTCATTATTTTTCTTGTTTCATCTACACATAAACACTCTACTGCAAGAAGTGCACCACCAAAACATAAATATATCACCCTACACAAAATAAACAAATCTACTCCAAAATAACCCAATTGAACTACAACCTTACTCGAAAAGGGTGCTAAACTCAGTTTCATGTTTTTCCCAGATTCTACTCGACATTTCATATTTATCAAGAAAGTTCCATGAACAGAAACATTATATTACTTCCCACATGAATTTCCAAAGAAAAACACAGAAAAGTACATTTGTAAAGTAAATTCACATTTTTTCATACAACAACCTATACTTATCATTTTTTTTAGCTTGAACATCACACACAGAGACTGCACAATTTTTTCCATATTTTGTTTTGACGCATAAGACACCTTAACACTTATTCCAAGAAATCACCCAAAAAGGACTTTAACCAATAACAGAAAACTTTTCTACATAAACAGAGTCTCAGATATTTTTCACAGGTGCATAACATGATAATAAACTTACACAAAAGTTTCCATGAATTAACTTGACCAGAAAATATATATAACCATTTATCTCAACAAAAGCACATAAGCTGCAATAAATAAAAACAGTAAAATAAACTTTCACCAAAAATAATTTCATATTTTTCCATGATAGATCTACTCATAAACAAGCTAACAAAATTGAAAGTACTTTATTTGGACTTTTAAAACGTGCTACACAAAAATAACAAGCTTTTTTGGAAATTAAAACAAAAAAGGAAAAACATTTGAATCTCCCGGCTCAACTGGCATAGACCCGATCCATAGGCCCTGGGTGGCTGACGTGTGGGGCCGCATGGTCAATGGGGTCCACTGGTCAGTGAAAGCCGAACAGGGGATGAGGGTTGACCGGCGATTGCTCGCCGCCGGTGGGGTTGCCGGCGGTGAGGTTAGGCTCGACGAGTTCGTCTCGACGAGGCGGACCCATCGGTGGTGATGGTTTGGCCAGTGGGTGGCCGTAGCTCACCAGCGACGAGCCATGGCGGATGGTGGCGGTGGGGGTGCTCGGCTTGGCCGTTTCCGGTGGTCGCCGGTGAAATTGGTGGAGGCAAAAGCTTAAGTGAACCCTAGGGAGGCTATTCGAAGGGCTGGTTCGGCTGGTGAAGCTCCGATGGAGCTCGACCACGTGCATGGCCATTGCGGCGTCCATGGCGCTCGGTTGGGCCAGAGGGGAAGGCTATAGGGCAGTAGAGTTGAGGCTAGGTGGTGTTCTCACCTTGCCTTGGCGTGGCGAAGTTCGTCGGAGAAGAGGGGACTCGACGGAGGTTTGGTGGGGGACGAACGGCTTCGAGCTCTGGGCGGCGCTGATGGCGACCGCGACGGTGCTCCTCGGGCTCCGGCTTCAGCGGGGCTCGGCTGGGGAAGATAGCGTGCGCACGGCGTGTGCACGGTGAGGGCGGAGTGGCTGGCGAGAGGAATCGGACGGTGGTGGACGGTTGCGGCCGGAACGGAAGGGTGTCTTCGCGCTGTCGAACGGCGACGGCACGAGCGTTCGCGCTTCGCGTTCGTTCGCGGGGAGGAGAAGTGAGGGTGAGGGCGAGGGAGTGTGCGAGTGGGTGAGTGAGAGAGCAGGAAGTGGTGCTCGGGGTTTTGGCCGTGGCCTTGGCCGGCCGGCGGTCGTGGCGGGGCCCGGCGTGGCGTGCGGCAGGCGGTGGCACGGCGAGCGAGGGCAGCGCGGCAGGCGAGGCAGGCGCGGAGTGGCCGGGGGAGATTGTGGCGTGATCAAGTGGTGAAGGATCGGGCGAGGAGTGGGCGAGCGGGATACGGCGCAGGCGAAGGCGGCCACGCGGCGGTTGCGGCCGGCGTACGGCGCGGCCGTCAGGCTGACCGGCGCGTCGCGCGGCGAGCGCGGGCGGGAGCGACGCGGTGCGGGCGAGCGCGCGGGCTGGGCCGAAAGGCCAACTGGGCCGGAAGTGAGGGCGCCGGAAAAATTGTTTCCCTTTTTCTTTTTCCAAAAACTTTTCAAACTTTGACCATTCAAAAATAGTTTCAAAAACTTCAAACTAGGTTTTGACCCAAAAATAAAAGTTGCTCAAAATAATTTTCTCTACAACTTTCATATAAGACACTTTTTCTGAAAACCATTTTTACAACCTCCACATAAATAAAGCCAATTTTTGAGACATAAATCATTTTGTTTATCTCATTTTTATTTGATGAATAATCTTGGACTAAATCAAAGTGTCAACATGAAAAGTACTAGCCTCATTATTCTCTATTTTATAAACTATTTGCCAAGTCAGAAAGTCACTCAAACAACCAAGTCCAATAGAAACCAAAGATCCAATTAAATAAATCAGAGACAAAAGCACTTGATGCACATGAAAAGATGCACAGAGGGGGGGAATGGGAGCTTCATTCTTTAGTAGCATTCCGAGTCACCCAAAAGACAACCCTAATGGTAGCTAGATGCAGAGTGCTTCCAAGAGCACAGGGTGAACTACACAACTCTAGAAGCTACGCAAAAGACGGAAACGAATCCGTCACGACGGCGAACGCGAACTGAAAACGCGCAAAACCTCACGACTGGCAGGTACGGTCAGTCGCGCGATCACAAAATCAGGGATCTGGGACCGATTTCACTCCGGTGGGTCCCTCGTGTCACAGTCAAAACTGTGCCAATACCGTCGATCGTCAAATCAAAATCCCACGTCGGTCAGCCAATGACGCGCTTTCAACCGGACGAGGATGTCAGGCAAGTAGTCCCCGAGCCCAGAGTCCTCACCCCAAGATCAATCATCCACCGATCAATCTGAATCATCAGACGAATCCTCTAGGGATCAATGGTGAGGAAGATCGAAAGGGGTGAATCCCTAAAGATGTGGCTCGAAGTATCTCCAAACGAAAAAGAATTTCGGGCACGAAGACAAACTTGACCAACCCATCTACTTGTTCGTGAGGAGTTAGATGAATTCCTTCGGTGGAAATGATCTCCTTTCAAAAACGAACAAGTTGATTCAAACGGATTTCGCAAAGACGCAGTAGGGAGAGAGATCAAGTGACGAGAAAATCGCGGAGAAACGAAGAACGCGAAGAACACGAACCAAAACGCGAATCAACACATCGATCTGCAACCGTGTGGCTACCACACGCTACAACAATGAGGATACGGCCTCACTTCCTCAAAATCTCCAGTACACAGAGGTATGGTTCTCTGCGGATCTCAGCTAGCTACAGCAGGGGATTGGGAGAGCAGGAAACCCTAGAAGCAAAGAGCAAATGACTGAGATACAATGGGAGGAGGGTGTCTCCCTCTACTTATACTAATTCTGTTTCCTACTCTACCCCTCAACTAATTATAGAGCGAACCAGCTAAACCCTAGGGTTATTCTGGACCAACTCGCGGTAGGTGGTGATCCGACGGCCACACCCGCACAACTCGTAGCGTTGCCTCGACGCAACCTCCCGATTGCCGCCACGTGCCGCCCTCGCTCTGCACCCCCGGTTTTGTGGCCCAAACCGGGAAACCAGCCTTTCCAGCCAACCCCCGGTTTTGAGGCCCAAACCGGGAAACCAGCCCACCAGCACCTGAGTTTTGAGGCCCAAACTCAGCAAACCCGCAGCACCCAGGTTTTGAGGCCCAAACCTGGAAACCGTCCTCAGCCCGAGTTTTGTGGCCAAACTCGGAAACCATCCGCACCCAGGTTTTGAGGCCAAAACCTGGAAACCGTCCACTCGATGGTTTTTCTCTGGCTCAACCACCAAACCGAAGCTGTAGATGGGATGCACCGCCCGTGCACCCCGTCCACCGACACGTGTCCCCGAGTCCTCGACTCAGGCAACACATGACCGCAAGTCTTCGCTCGTCGCTGTCCCAGGCTGTCAGCCACCACAGCTGATCCTCGGGCCACCGGTCCCTCAGTCCAAGCCTCACGTCCGCCCTTCGCCACTCTCGGTCCATCGGCACGGCACGTCTCTACTTGACCTTCACCTTGCCTATGATCACTGTATCCGTGCTCGACACCTGCACAACACAAGCCAAAGAACATGCGCATCAGCCCAGTGGACAATCACTCATCACTCAGAGACTCGGCATACACCCATGTATCCGGAGCCTCACCCATATCGAACCTCTTCAGCAAGTCCTTGGTATACTTGCCCTGGTGCACAAACGTCCCTTCTCGGGATTGCTTAATTTGCAATCCGAGAAAGAAAGTCAGCTCGCCCATCATACTCATCTCGAACTCCCTGCTCATAGTATCTGCAAACTTGGCAACCAAAGCGTGAGAAGAACCACCGAAAATGATAGCATCCACGTAAATCTGGACCAAGAGAGTGTCTTTGCCTTTCTTGAGGAGAAAGAGCGTTTTATCCACACATCCCATTTTAAAACCCTTAGCAAGCAAAAAGGTTTTCAACCTATCATACCAGGCTCTAGGGGCTTGTTTCAAACCATATAAAGCTTTGTGGAGTTTGAAAACATGGTTTGGAAACTTGGGATTTTCAAAACCGGGGGGTTGTTCAACATAAACCTCTTCTTCTATGTAGCCGTTTAAGAAGGCACTCTTGACATCCATTTGAAAAAGTTTGAAACCTCGGGATGCTGCAAAAGCCAAGAGTATCTTAATAGCCTCCAAACGAGCTACAGGAGCAAAAGTCTCCTCATAGTCTATCCCCTCCTTCTGACTATAACCCTTGGCAACAAGTCTGGCCTTGTTTCTAACAGTGTGGCCATCCTCTCCTTGTTTGTTTTTGAAAACCCATTTTGTCCCAATAGGATTACAGTCTGGAGGAGGTGGAACCAAAACCCAAACCCGATTTTGCTCAAAATTTCCTAACTCCTCATGCATGGCATTGACCCAATCTGGATCCGTCAAAGCGTGTCCAACATCTCGGGGTTCAAAATCAGCAACAAATGCAGAATGAGCAAAGTGAGAGATTTGTTGTGACCTGGATCGAGTGACACATTCGTCAATGCCGCCGATCATCTGTTGAGGCGGGTGTTGGCGCTGGATGTGTCATGGCGCCTCCCGAGCAGAAGTGATCTCCCCCTCAACAGCAGCTGGTGCCTCCCTGAGTACAAAAGGTACCGCTCGGGGTGGCGGATCCCACGGCCCCCAGGAAGAAGAAGTGTCGGGGCCGTGAGTCATAGTAGACGCCGCTCTTTGCGGCACAGCAGGTGGAGGTGATGCTGGGCCACCCATGCCTTCAGCATCCTCGTCCTCATCATCAAAGAGAGGCTCACCGACCTCATGATCACCTGCACGCTCAAAATGAGAAGAAGGACAAACCATGGTCTTGTCAAAGGTGACATCGGATGTCTCCATGACTCGGTTAGTATCAAGGTTAAGTACACGATAAGCTCGAGTGTGAGTGCCATAACCCAAAAATACACTGTCAGAAGAACGAGACTCAAATTTGTCCAGGTTGCCTTTCTTCAATATAAAACAGTGGCAACCGAAGACTCTAAAATAACTCACCTTGGGCTGTCTCCCAAAACGCAACTCATAAGAAGTCTTTTTCAAGAAAGCTCAGAGAAAAATGCGATTGGAAATATAGCATGCAGTGTTCGTAGCTTCGGCCCAATGTCGCGTAGGAGTCCTATGCTCATCGAGCATCGTCCTGGCCATCTCTACAAGGGTCCGATTCTTCCTCTCTACAACACCATTTTGGGGCGGTGTGTAGGGGAAAGAAAACTGATGCTCCAAACCCAAAGAGTTACAAAACTTCTCAAAATCCGAATTCTTGAATTCAGAACCATTATCACTTCTAATAGCTCCCATCGAGTTCAAAGGGAACTCGTTCTGAAGACGCAAAATCAGATTGCGAGCAAAAGAGAAAGTCTTGGTCATCTCAGACAAAAAGAAGACCCACGAATACCTCGAAAAGTCATCAACAATAACAAGCACATACCACTTCCCCCCAACCGAGCTCACCCGAGCCGGACCGACAAGGTCCATGTGTAAAAGCTCTCCAGGACGCTATGTCATGACCTGAGTCACTGGATGGTGGGGAGCGGCAACCATCTTCCCATGTCTACAAGAATGGCAAACAAGATCCTTCTCCATTGACAACTTGGGCAATCCTCGGATTAGGCCATGTGAGCTAAGTCTTGCAAGCAAGTCGAAGCTCAAATGTCTCAGTCTCCTATGCCACTTCCAAAGATCAGAGGAGGAAGGACCAGCCAAAAGACAGCGAGAAACTCCAAACGACTCCGAGAAATCCGCACGAAAGACTTTCCCAAAGGGCGAAATCACACAAACAAGATTGCCCTGAGGATCTAAAATGCGACTGAGATTCGGTTAAAAACGAATCTCATAGTCATCATCAAAAAGTTGCAAAACAGAAAGAAGGTTAAAATGCAAGTTAGAAACAAGAGCAACGTCGCGCAACACAAATTGCTCATTAACTCGCACCGACCCACGAGAAAACACTTTACCTTTGCTATTGTCGCCAAAGGTGATAAACTCCTTTCCGGCGACAGGGCTAAGACTGGAGAACCACTTGGCATTTCCGGTCATGTGCCTCGAGCAACCGGAATCCACCAACCAAACGTCCTCCAATCATTTTACCTACATCAATAAAAAGACATAGGGTGAGCATACGGGCCAACACTGGGGTTAGCGAAGTAGGAAGAATACCAGTGTTGGGCCGGCTGCTCAAAAGAACGGTCAGTGTAAAAACCATTCCTAGCAAATCTACGGGGATAGCGATCACCACGCATAGGAAAACGTGGTCCGCTAAGGAAAGAGCGTCCATCGCAATGCTCAAAATGCGGTGGAGGGAAACGCCGAACAAAGCCTCCGCCACGGGGTCCGTATCCTGCAAAGTTAGGACCCCATCGGGCAACACCTCCCTGACGCCTAGGACCTTGAGGGACTGCACCTCTAGGCCTAGCAGCTCTCCTCGGAGCTCTCCTCTGAACATTCGGCACATGTACATCATGGAAAGGATGGTACATGTCTGAATTGTTCATCTCTCTGGAACGGCGCTCCTCTCGCTTGCGCCTAAAGCAGAACTCTCTCAAGTGTCCATCTTTCCCACAGTGCTCACAATGGTACCTCACCGCTCTCAAAGGGGGTTGTTGGTACTCACGGTTGTGGGTGTTGATCATTTTGCCCTTCTGTGGCAAAAGCTCCTCCTGGATAGGTGGCATAGTGTCCAACTTGTTCTTGAGGTGGTTCGGTTTGGGAGCCCATTGCTGGTTCTTGGGTGGAGCTCGTGGAGGTTCTTCAAACACCCCATCCATGGTGTTAGGCTTGAGAGGCTCTTTGGGTGGAAGCTTGGTAAGTTTGGGAGTAGTGGTGGAGTTGGGCTTCTCACAAGGGTTAAGACCACTCGACTCTCCAATCTTCCCAAAAGTAGAAAGATCAACACCCGGAGCAAAACCTACACCTGGACCTCCAGCAGCTCGCTTAAACTGAGCGATCATCATCCCGAGCTGTGGCTCAGTACAAGAGACCCATGACAAGATGGTCCGAAGCTATGTGTTTTCTTCCTCGGTTTGCATCTTGTCATGCTTCACATTTGCAATCTCCATCTCCAAACCTTCACACAGGAGACACCTAGCCACACATGTGCTACCTGAGTTGGCCTCTTCAAGAGACACAATCTTGGCATTCTTCTGTGCCAACTTAGATTGCAAGCCCACACAAGACTTGCACGCACCCAACAGCGAGGACCTAGCCTTCAGCTCATCCACCTCTCCTACCAAAGCAGCATACTTACCTCTCAAAGTGAGAAGGTCAGTCATGTGCTTGGTGCACATCTCACACTCCACCTCCTCAGAAACGACCACGGTGGACTTAGCAAACTCAAGCTCCCTCACCGTGTCCTCCCACTTCTGCCTAAACTCCTTGAGCTCTCTAGCAGCACGCCTAAGCAACTTATCCTGACTAAGCAAGGCGGCAGTAAGCTTCTCGACCTCAGCAGAAAGCTCGTCGTGGGTGAGAGATACCTGGGAGGTGTCGTCATCGTCGTCGTTCTGAGGGGTGTCCTCCAGCCTGTCGTCGACCTCATCACCAAGTGCCATGGTGTAGAGGCCCTCGTCGTCGGCGAAGAAGCAGAGGCCGTTCAGCTTGTCCTCGATCCTCTTCTTCTTCTCGGACTCGTCATCGCTTGAGCAAGCAGAGTCGTCATCCGAGCCGTCGACGTCGCTGAGCGTGGCGAAGAACGCACGCTGCTCAGCCTGGGCCTTCTCCAAGTACTTCGTCTTGATGTACTCCTTGTCGAAGCCGCCCCTCCGCTTGTGCCTCGCGGGGACGTACTTCTCCTTGCGCTTGCCAGAGTCGTACTTGTGCCCATGATCGCCCTTCCCAGTTGTGTGCTTCTTCTTGGGACAGTTGGTGATGAAGTGGTCGGGGTCGCCGCACTCAAAGCATCCTAAGCGTCCTCCTCCGCAGCGATGGTTCATGCGGTTGTTGTGGAACCGCGAGAACCGGTTGGCGAGCATCGCCAACTCGTCATCCCCCAAAGACTCCAGCTGGTCCTCTGTGACAGAAAAGAGTGAAGAAAGTGCAAATCCTCCAGAGGGGTTAGCAGAAGAGCAAGAAACCAAAGCCATAGTCGGGCCAGAAGGATTTTCATAAGAAGCCCTTGACATGGCGTCAATCTCACTAGACTTGAGCTTGCTAAAGAGCTCTTCGCAAGTGAGGGTCTCATAGTTAGACGATTCGATGATCGCCTGGACCTTTGAGTCCCACACTGACTGATCAAGAGTGTGCAAAAGCTTCAAAGCCCTCAAATGATCGTCAAAAGGCAACAGCTCCTTGTTCGCTCTCATCTTGTTGACAATGACCTAAAAGCGAGCGAATAAACTCTCTATGCTCTCGCCAGGCATGTGTCAAAAGTTCTCGTACTCCCACTTGTGCGACTCGTAGAGACGGGATTTGACTTGAGAGGTTCCCTCATGGAAGCGCATGAGGGTCGCCCAAATCTCACGAGCCGTGGGGAGGTGAGAAACGCGATCAAACTCGGACATACTCAAACAGGAGAAAAGAGCGTTTCGCGCTCGGCTATTGGCATCATGCTCATCCATCTGAAGCTGAGTAACACGAGCAGCCAAGACAACGTAATCGTCCCTGTTGCAAATCTCCCAAACAGAAGAGCCCATGCTCTGGAGATAGGCCGACATGCGTATCTTCCAATACGCATAGTTCGTCCCATCAAAAAACGGCGGTTTGCCCACGCCGCGATCCATGTTGCCTTCTGTGGATCTGGAACCGGCTAAGGTGGAAGATCCTTAACCTGCTCCGATACCAATTGAAGGACCGAAAGCGCTACCAGAAAGCGACCAGAGGGGGGGTGAATGGGAGCTTTAAATTTCCTTTCAGAAACTTTAAGCCTCTGTCCCGAAAATCAACCCAAGAGCAAAACCGATGCGCGTGATGTCCACGACCCAAGAGAATGGGTGGATGTTCCCTAGGAAAACAGCGGGACACCACAAAAATTCCCTCGCCCAAGTTCACGCAGGTAAACTAGTGACAGGATGAACTTTGGGTAACCTCAACCTCCCCCGAGCAACGCGAGGGGGATTCAGGCTATTTTGAGAAGCGAGAAACCCGATTTTTGTGGAGCACGAAGTCAGGAATCCAACGCAACAAGCGGATCTCAAATCAAAAGTCGAACGAACAAACTGCGGACGAAACTGCGCGAAAACAGTTGCATCGGACGCTGGCCTGCGTCCGATGTCTTAGCACCGGACGCGTCCGATGCAAACAGGACCTCTCTGGAACCTTACTGGACTGGCATCAGACGCTTCTATAGTGAAAGCCTAGCGTCCGATGCTTGACCTCCGGCGCGTCCGATGGCAACGGACGCTCCGATGGTCAGCGTCCGATGCTCCTTTAAAAGAGCTGTCAGATGACACGTGGCACCGGACGCTCCGATGGAAAAGACTCAGCGTCCGATGCTCAAGAGCACAGCGTCCGATGGTCCCGATACTGCACTGTTCTTCCGCGAAAATCACCCGATCTCCGAATCAAAAGCACTAAGGCTTAGACTTGGTAAGAGGAGTTTCAAGGACGTTAGTGAGCTATCCCAAGGGAATCATGGCTCGAACCTAACTCCAAATTGGTGAATCGGAAGAAATCGAGACCAAAGGGGCAAAAACCGATCCAAGACAAAAATCGAGTGATCTACTAGCTCGTGAGGTTAGGGATGATTTCCTTCTGTAGAAAGAAGTGCCTCACAATCTAGAACAACTCAGTTCAAATGGATTTGTAAAAGATGCACTAAGCAAGGAAATCAATCAAAGGGAAAATCGTGGAGAAAAGCAACCCACGAAGAACATGAACAAAACACGAATCACAACCACGAATTTGCAACTGTGTGGCTACCACACGCTACAATAGTGAGATTACGGTCTCACTTCCTCAAAATCTCACGGGCACAGAGGTATTGTTCTCTTCTCTGTGGATCTCAGGTTCGCTACAGCAGGGAATGGGAGAGCAGGAAACCCTAGAAGCAAAAGAGCAAATGACTAAGATAGATGGGGAGGTGGGTGTCTCCCCCTACTTATCCTAATTCTAACTATTCCTAATTCCCACTCTACCCCTAACTACTTACAGAGCGAATCAGCTAAACCCTAAGGTTATTCTGAACCAACTCGTGGTAGGTGATGATCCGACGGCCACGCCCGCACAATAGGTAGTGTTGCCTCGACGCAACCTCACCGATTGCCACCACGTGCCGCCACCGCTCTGCATCCTCTTCACGGACTCCGCCCCCCGGTTTTGTGGCCGAAACCGGGAAACTAGGCCTTCACATCCACCCCCGGTTTTAAGGCCCAAACCGGGAAACCAGCCTCCAAGTCCATCCCCTGGTTTTGAGGCCGAAACCAGGAAACCCGCCAGCGCCCAGGTTTTGAGGCCCAAACCTGGAAACCGTCCTCAGCCCTAGTTTTGTGTCCCAAACTCGGAAACCCGCAGCACGCCCAGGTTTTGTGGCCCAAACCTGGAAACCGTCCACCCGATGGTTTTTTCTCTAGCTGTACCACCAAACCGAAGCTGTAGAGGGGATGCACCGCCCGTGCACCCCATCCACCGACACGTGTCCCTAGGTCCTCGACCCGAGCAACACCATGTCCCACAAGTCTTCGCTCGTCGCTGTCCCAGGCTGCCAGCCACCACAGCTGATCCTCAGGCCACCGGTCCCTCAGTCCAAGCCTCGCGTCCGCCCTTCACCGCTCCCGGTCCATCGGCACGGCATGTGTCTACTTGACCTTCACCTTGCCCTCGATCACTGTCTCCGTGCTCGACACCTGCACAACACAAGCCAAAGAACATGCGATCAAACCCGTTGACAATCACTCATCACTCGAGACTCGACATACACCCATGTATCCACAGCTTCTCACATGGGTTTAGACCACTCGACTCTCCAATCTTCCCAAAAGCAAAAAGATCAACACCCAGAGCAAAACCTACACCAGGACCTCCAGCAACTCGCTTAAATTGGGAGATCATCATCCCAAGCTGCGGCTGACTACATGACACCCATGACAAGATGGTCCGAAGGTATGTGTTTTCTTCCTCAGTTTGCATCTTGCCATGCTTCACATTGGCAATCTCCGTCTCCAAACCCTCACACAGGAGACACCTAGCCACACAAGTGCTACCTGAGTTGGCCTCTTCAAGAGACACAATCTTGGCATTCTTTTCTGCCAACTCAGATTGCAAGCCCGCACAGGACTTGCACGCACCCAACAGCGAGGACCTAGCCTTTAGCTCATCCACCTCTCCTACCAAAGCAGCATACTTACCTCTCAAAGTGAGAAGGTCAGTCATGTGCTTGGTGCACATCTCACACTCCACCTCCTCAGAAACGACCACAGTGGACTTAGCAAACTCAAGCTCCCTCACCGTGTCCTCCCACTTCTGCCTAAACTCCTTGCGCTCTCTAGCGGCACGCCTAAGCAGCTTATCTTGACTAAGCAAGGCGGCAGTAAGCTTCTCAACCTTAGCAGAAAGCTCGTCATGGGTCAGAGATACCTGGGAGGTGTAGTCGTCGTCGCGAGGTGTGTCCTCCAGCTGGCCATCGACCTCATCACCAAGAGCCATGGTGCAGAAGCCCTCGTCGTCGGCGAAGAAGCAGAGGCCGTTCAGCTTGTCCTCGATCCTCTTCTTCTTCTCGGACTCGTCATCGCTTGAGCAAGCGGAGTCGTCATCTGAGCCGTCGACGTCACTGAGTGTGGCGAAGAACGCACGCTGCTCAGCCTGGGCCTTCTCCAAGTACTTCTTCTTGATGTACTCCTTGTCGAAGCCGCCCCTCCGCTTGTGCCTCGCGGGGACGTACTTCTCCTTGCGCTTGCCGGAGTCATACTTGTGCCCATGATCGCCCTTCCCAGATGTGTGCTTCTTCTTGGGATAGTTGGCGATGAAGTGGTCGGGGTCGCCGCACCCAAAGCATTCTGAGCGTCCTCCTCCGCGGCGACGGTTCATGCGGTTGTTGTGGAACCGCGAGAACCGGTTGGCGAGCAACGCCAACTCATCATCCCCCAAAGACTCCAGCTGGTCCTCTGTGACAGAAAAGAGTGAAGAAAGTGCAAATCCTCCAGAGGGGTTAGCAGAAGAGCCAGAAACCAAAGCCATAGTCGGGCCAGAAGGATTTTCATAAGAAGCCCTCGACATGGCGTCAATTTCACTAGACTTGAGCTTACTAAAGAGCTCGTCGCATGTGAGGGTCTCATAGTTAGACGATTCGATGATCGCCTGGACCTTTGAGTCCCACACCGACCGATCGAGAGTATGCAAAAGCTTCAAAGCCCTCTCATGATCATCGAAAGGCAACAGCTCCTTGTTCGCTCTCATCTTGTTGACAATGACCTAAAAGCGAGCAAATAAACTCTCTATGCTCTCGCCAGGCATGTGTCGAAAGTTCTTGTACTCCCGCTTGTGTGACTCGTAGAGACGGGATTTGACTTGAGTGGTTCCCTCATGGAAGCGCATGAGGGTCGCCCAAATCTCATGAGCCGTGGGGAGGTGAGAAACGCGATCAAACTCGGACATGCTCAAACAGGAGAAAAGAGCGTTACGCGCTCGGCTATTGGCATCGTGCTCATCCATATGAAGCCGAGTAACACGAGCAGCCAAGACAACGTAATCGTCCCTGTTGCAAATCTCCCAAACAGAAGAGCCCATGCTCTGGAGATAGGCCGACATGCGTATCTTCCAATACGCATAGTTCGTCCCATCGAAAAAACGGCGGTTTGCCCACGTCGCGATCCATGTCGCCTTCTATGGATCTGGGACCGGCTAAGGTGGAAGATCCTTAACCCATTCTGATACCAATTGAAGGACCGAGAGTGCTACCAGAAAGCGACCAGAGGGGGGGTGAATGGGAGCTTCAAAATTTCCTACCGGAAACTTGTCGCCACTGTCCCGATAATCAACCCCAAAAGCAAACCCTAGAGCTCGCAAGTGTCCATGACCCTAGAGATAGGGTGGATGCTTCCAAGAAGCACAGCGAGACACTTCATGACTCTACAAACTCAACGCAAAAGCCGGAAATCAAAACCACCGGACGCGTCCGGTCACCCCGAAACTGCACTGTTAGTTCACCGATTCGACTCAATCTCACCCAAAACAAATCCTCTAGGAATCAAACTTGGTGACAGGAGTCACAAGGAGGATAGTGAGCTATCTCTAAGAGATCATGGCTTGAACCTATCTCCAAATCGATGAATCGAAGAAATTCGGGGGAAAGGAGAAAAACTTGACCCGAAACAAAAATCAACCGATCTACTAGCTCGTGAGGTTAAAGGTGAAATTCCTTCGGTGGAAAGAAGTGCCTCAGGATCTAGAACAACTTGGTTCAAACGGATTTGCAAGAGGCACACCAAGCAAAGAGATCGATCAACGGGAAAAACATGGAGAAAAGCAATCCGCGAAGAACACAAACAAAATGCGAATCACAGGCACGAATTTGCAACCCTGTGGCTACCACACGCTACAATAGTGAGATTACGGTCTCACTTTCTCAAAATCTTATGGACACAGAGGTATTGTTCTCTTCTTTGTGGATCTCAGGTTCGCAACAGCAGGGAATGGGAGAGCAGGAAACCCTAGGTGGAAAATAGCAAATGACTGAGATATTTGGGGAGGTGGGTGTCTCCCCCTACTTATACTAATTATAGTTCCCACTCTACCCTTAACTAATTACAGAGCGAACCAGCTAAACCCTAGGGTTATTCTGGACCAACTCATGGTAGGTGGTGATCTGACGGCCACGCCCGCACAATAGGTAGCGTTGCCTCGACGCAACCTCACCGATTGCCGCCATGTGCTGCCACCGCTCTATCGTCCTTTTCACGGACTCCTCCCCCGGTTTTGTGGCCGAAACCGGGAAACCAGGCCTTCACGTCCACCCCCAGTTTTAAGGCCCAAACCGGGAAACCAGCCGAGCATCGCCTGAGTTTTGTGGCGTAAACTCAGAAACCCGCCAGCGCCCAGGTTTTGAGGCCCAAACCTGGAAACCATCCTCAGCCCGAGTTTTGAGGCCCAAACTCGGAAACCCGAAGCGCCCAGGTTTTGAGGCCCAAACCTGGAAACCGTCCACCCGATGGTTTTTCTCTGGCTCTACCACCAAACCGAAGCTGTAGAGGGGATGCACCGCCCGTGCACCCCGTCCACCGACACGTGTCCCCAGATCCTCGACCCGAGCAACACCATGTCCCACAAGTCTTCGCTCGTCGCTGTCCCAGGCTGCCAGCCACCACAGCTGATCCTCAGGCCACCGGTCCCTCAGTCCAAGCCTCACGTCCGCCCTTCACCGCTCCCGGTCCGTCGGCACGGCACGTCTCTACTTGACCTTCACCTTGCTCCCGGTCCTTGTCTCCGTGCTCGATACCTGCACAACACAAGCAAAAGAACCTGCGATCAAACCCGTTGACAATCACTCATCATTCGAGACTCGACATACACCCATGTATCCGCAATAAACATGGTTTGGAAACTTGGGATCCTCGAAACCAGGGGGTTGCCTAACATAAACCTCTTCCTCTATATACCCATTCAAGAAAGCACTCCTGACATCCATCTGGTAAAGCTTAAAACCCTTCGAAGCAGCAAAGGCTAGAAGGATTCTAATGGCTTCTGAATGGGCTACAGGGGCAAAGGTTTCCTCATAGTCTATCCCCTCTTTTTGGCAGAAACCCTGGGCTACTAACCTAGCCTTGTTCCTCACTACCATCCCATCCTCACCCTCTTTGTTTTTGAAAACCCACTTGGTACCTATAGGGTGGCATTCTGGTGGAGGTGGAACTAGGGTCCAAACTTGGTTTCGCTCAAAGTTTTTCTAGCTCCTCATGCATGGCATTGACCCAGTTAGGATCAGAAAGTGCGTGTCCAACATCTTTGGGCTCAAAAGAAGCAACGAATGCAGAATGAGGAAAGTGAGAGATTTCATACGCTCGCGACCGCGTGACTCGCCGATCGATGCCGCCGATCATCTGACGTGAAGGGTGAACTTGCTGAATGCTTCGGGGCGCTTGCCTCGCCGAAGTCGCCTCCCCGTCGCCAGATGCTGTCACTCCCTCAGGTGAAGCGGGTGCTCGCTGGAAAGGTGTCTCAAGAGGACCCCAAGAAGAAAATGTCGTGGGATCGGGTCCTCGAGCTAAAGTACACGTCGCAGGGTCAACGGGGGCAGCCAGTGGAGTTGGCTCGGGATCACCTCAATCGGCATTCTCATGCTCCTCCTCCACAAAGATAGTCTCTCCCAGCTCCTGTTCTCCTGCAACATCAAAAGCAGAAGAAACACAAGGCATAGTCTCCTCGAATGTAACCTCGCAGGTCTCCACTATCCGGTTAGTTTCCAGGTTACATACTCGATAAGCACGTGAATAAGAAGGCATAACCAAGAAACACCCCATCAGCAGAGCGAGATTCAAATTTATCCAAATTACCTTGCTTCAGGATAAAGCACTTGCACCCAAACACCCGAAAATGAGACACCTTGGGTACCCATCCAAAACGCAACTCATAAGAAGTCTTTTTCATCAATGCACGAAGAAAGATGCGATTTGAAACATGGCAAGCGGTGTTGATCATCTCGGCCCAAAAACGCCTAGGAGTCCTATGCTCATCGAGCATCGTCCTGGCCATCTCAACAAGGGTCCGGTTCTTGCGCTCAACAACACCGTTCTGCTGAGGGACATAAGGAGAAGAAAACTGATGCTCGATTCCATTAGAAGAATAGAAAGAGGTAAACTGTGAGTTATCAAACTCAGTACCATTATCGCTACGAATAGCTCTAATAGTATCAGGGGGAAACTCAGTTTTCAACCTCAAAATCAAATCATGAGCAAAAGAAAAAGCTTCATCCTTACCCTCCATAAAGAACACCCAAAAGTACCTCGAAAAAGTCATCAACGATCACTAGAACGTACCACTTCCCACCCGCTGAGCAAACCCAAGCTGGACCAACTGTGTCCATGTGTAAAAGCTCGCCGGGTTGCTTTGTCATCACCGTGATTAACTAGGTGGGTGAGAAGCAGCAACCATCTTCCCGTGACGACACAGATGTCAAACAAGGTCCTTCTGAAACTTAAGCTTGGGCAATCCTTGGATTAGACCAAGTGAGCTAAGTCTTGCAAGCAAGTCAAAACTCAAGTGACCGAGCCTCCTATGCCACTTCCACAAATCAGAAGAAGGACCAGCCATCAAACATCTAGCAGAGCCAAAAGAACGAGAAAAGTCAGCTCTAAAAACACGGCCAAAAGGGACGATCCGACAAACAAGATCTCCCCGAGGGTCTAAAACACGACTCAAACCCTTCTTAAAGCGCACTTCACAATCATCCTCAAGAAGTTGCGAAACAGAAAGCAAATTGAAATGCAAATTCGAAACCAAAGCAACATCCTTAAGAACAAAGTTTTCATTGAGCCAAATAGCTCCATGAGAAACAACCTCACCTCTACTATTGTCCCCGAAAGTGATGTACTCCTTGTGCATCACGGGGCTAAGGCTGGAGAACCATTCCTTCTTTTCGGTCATGTGGCGCGAACACCTGGAATCCATGAGTCACATGTTCTGCAACCGAAGTTCCTGCATCAATAGAAAGGCAGGAAGTGAGCATATGGCACAACACTAGGGTTAGTATACTGAGAAGGATACCAGTGTTGTGTCATAGGCCCAGAAAAAGTGTTAGTAGCAACACCAAGCTGTCCTCGTCCCATGGGTGGATAGCGATCACCACCAACCTGAAAGGGTGGCCTGCTATGGAACGGAAAACCTCCAAACTAACCTACTTGTCCCATTTGAGCAAAGCGATCACCACCATACTGAAAAGGTGGTCCGCTATGGGACTGAGCAGCAAAGCCTCTTACACGTCGGCTCGCGATCGTATTGAGGATGATCGGAACCGCGACGGGCACGACCACCACCCCGTGGTCTAGCTGCCTGGGGCCTAGCAACCTGAGGGGATGCACCTCCAGGCCTAGCGCCCTGCCTCTGAACTCCCCGACCTTGCATACCATGGAGAGGGTGGTGCCTGGCCTGGTTGTTCAGTTCCAACTCCTTCCTAGTGTCTCTCTTCCTCCGAAAGCAAAACTCAGCTAGGTGAACGTCACGGTGACAGTACTCGCATTCAAACCTCACCACTATCTTGGGTTGTTGGTTCCTGGGGTTGTGAGGGTTGTTCACTATGGCTGGATGCTTGCCTCTCAGAAGGGGATCACTAGAGACGTCAGGAAGAGTGTCAAGTGTGTTCCTAAGATGGTTAGGTTTGGGAACCCACACTTGCTTGCGAGGTGGAGCCTTGGGAGGTTCATCAAGGATTCCATCCTTGGTGATAGGCTTGGGAGGCTCAGGTGGGGTGATCTTGGTAAGCTTAGAGATAGCGGATGGCTTCTCACTCGGGTTCACTCCGCTAAACTCACCGATCTTGCCAAAGATACTAGCGCCTTTCCCACCTGAAGCAAAGCCTACTCCTGAGCAATCAGTTCCCCTATTGAACTGACTGATCATCATGCCCAACTGCGGCTCACTACATAACACCCAACTCAGGATGGACCGAAGGTATGTGTTTTCCTCCTCGGTTTGCATCCTGTCATTGCCGACAGTTGGCAATCTCAAGCTCCATCCCCACGCATCGCTCCCATGGAGCGGACAAGGTGCTAACTGAGCTGGCCTTCATGGCTTCAGCAAGCTTGGCACTAACTTCTGCCAACTCAGTTCGCAAGCCCGGACAGCACTTGCACGCACCCAACAAGGAAGGTCTTGCCTTCACTTCCTCCAGCTCCTTCTTCAGGGAGGGGCACTCTTTTGTAACAGACTCGCCCAATAATGTGGCCCACCTACACCTGTCATCTGTCCAACGACCTCTGACTGCTATGTAGGTGTGCCACAAGACTGGATTAATCTGTTGGATACGGTCGACGTATCTATAGGTCACAGGAATCATCCGAGTACAATCATTACAGCACATTTACTTTTCATACAAAATACCAGATCGGAGAATATCAGCGGAAGACTTACATAAACATAATATTACAAACCAGTGTTCATTATTACAACATAGGTGAAAAGGAGTTCAAGTTGCGATATTACTAAGTGCTGGTTAAAAGTCTGATAACATAACCATATTAATAAACCCTGCCCAAGGGCACATCACTTATCATCCTCCACCAGGAAGATGGTCATACAACACGGTCCAAAGCACATCTGCTCAGCGGGCTCACCTGCAACAAGGGGTCATAGAACCCTGAGTACAGGAGTACTCAACAAGACTTACCCGACTAATAAATTGGGGAGAAGACTCAGAAATGCAGGCTGAGGGGAAGTCAAGGTAAGGCTTTAGCAAGAATCCAAAAGTTTTCCTTTGCATAAAAGCTCCTACTACTAAGTAGTTGTGTCATTCCATACTTCTAATATTAGCTAAGTAATCAAATGTACATCTCATGATCAACCCATTAGTCCTCCATTATTTCATCATTAAACTACGCTGAGGGTGCGAGGACGAGTCTCCTTTTCTCGTGGAGCAAACGACGATTCGAACCGCTTGATCTACCCAGCTGGGGCTTCCTTATCACACGACATATGCGAGACTGAACTCGCATATATCAACCGTCCCGTGGATCCGCTCAAACCGGACCAGAGCCGCGCCACCCGGGGGTACAGTACACCACCGCCCTACAACGGCCTTGTTGAGTCCGTCCAACAGGGGACCGAGCAGGGTGGGTACACGCTACTCCCGCCATCTCTCCACTCCCAGTGCGAGGGTGCGCCGTTCCAGTAAGGGCATAGCCACAGTAGGGCTTACCGTAGCATGTGACCAGTACTAACAAATAGTTCTCGATCCAACGGGCCAACAGCGGACGGGCCCTAGGCGACACAGACGGAAACACTACACCAGAACTCCATTTCCTGTGCAAGTTATCCGCCCGGTCTCATTTTAATTACACCATCCCAAACTGAGGGAAGGGTTCCCAACAATAGCATCTCTCTTTTCAAAAACCTACTCTAATGAGCAAGGCTAGGCAATCTAAGCATTTGTAAATAACCCAGCGACAAGGATAGTATACGGAATAATCAAGGTAGATATTGCATCAAATAGGTAACATTCAATTCCTAAACTTAATGCACAAATTTTATCAACAAGTATATTATTTGAAAATTTGCAAGGTAGGGGCAAATGCACCGGGGCTTGCCTTGGGGTTTTTCTTCCGGTTCGTCCCCACAGATATCAAATCCCACTTCGTAGAATACCGGTGCCTCACGAGCTACAATCTCCGGCTGATCCTTGCTAACCTCGGTTTCTAAACGCAATATACGAACGAGCATATATAAGATGCATGTGATGCGAATATGAATGAATGCTTATGATGCTGGACAATTATAAGTAGAAGGGTACAGCAGCAAACAACAATCATATATGAATACTAAAATTGACATCACAATTGGAACAAGATTTGCATAAGCGATAACCCGAACAGATTTCATGTACCAAATTGTTTTAACCATAACTATAGCTAAAAAATAGCTATGCAGGTGATTCAGGACAATCTGGAAAGCTTAACAAATTCTCTACAACTTTTCTATAATACACAACAGCAGATTGCAGGATCTTATGGACCAAACAATTCATTTGGTTAAACCTGTCCAGATTCTGGACAGATTCAAACACTACTGTTCCACAGACCATATCTGGAGCTCAGAAATATCAACATACGTGATCTAGACCATTCTGGAAAGCACATGAAATCCTCTACAACTTTATTATAATACACCAGATCAAATTCACAAGTTACATACCCCAAACAGTTCAGTTTTCACAAACTGTCCAGATTCTGGACAGTACCATATACCCAGATTGAACAGAGCATAACTCCCAGTATATTTATCCAACAATTATGAAATTTTAGGAGCAGCTAAATATGCAAAAGTACTACAACTTTGCTATTCAACATTTTGACATAAAACCAAATGATCATGGTGTTATCATACATCCAACAGAACTGCTCCAGAAATTGTCAGAACATGGCAAAGGCTATCCTTCATGTCAAGACATGATCATAAAATTTAAACCCTTGACCATAGTACAAACATCCCAAAGGGCCTTTTTCTAGGTTACAAAAGAAATACTCTACTTCATGATTTCATTTAGGAATTATGTATTTATGCAAGACAATTTTGGATAGTTTTTAATCAACTACTCATTTTAGGTTAATCCCAACATAGTGTCAACAAAAGGAGTTTTCATCATTTTTCTTTAACCCAACCTTTGGTGTGAACAGCCCCTAAACTATATAACCATGTCACATTACTTCTTGGACATTAAATAGAATAATAAAACAATAAGACCCAATTAGTAATTAATTATTCATTATTTAATAAAAAGGGATTAATGATTAAGGCCAGAAATTATTTTCACATGAGGGGTCCATAATTTTTGTAAAGGTGTGTTTCAGGTTGACAAGTACTACAAAATTGGTTTCACAATTTTTGGACTTTGGGAAATGCCTAAACAATTATTTAAATTGCCCAAACAATTTATTTGATTATTTTAATTCTCCAACAAATCTTGTTCAAATTTGCAGTTTTATATTTTTGTAATTTTCTTTACATGTCAGAGAGTCTACACAAAAATTTTCACGATTTTAAGAGGTATAACAAAAATACAGCAAAAATGACAAATTCTGCTACTGTTCATATGCGCAAAAATGAAAAACCCTAACACTAGTCGCTGACAAGCGGGGCCGGGCTGTCAGGGCGACCAGCGCACAGGCCCGCGCGCGCGCCGGCGCTGACCGCGCGACGGAGGCGTTGACCGCCGGCCGTTCTCGCCGGCGGCGTGGCCAGGGGCTGGACCAAGGCTACCTACGCGCTCGACATCACCTCGCGAACACACTGAGGGGGTTGGTTAGGGCTATTAGTGACCGGAGAGGTGATGACCACGGCAATGGCGGCTCGGCCGCGCCGTTCCCGGCGGCGCGCCGGCGTTCCGGCCAAGGCGGTGCGGTAGCGTTGAAACGGAGGCGAACATTGGCACCAGGGAGCTCACCTAGGTTCGATGCGCGCGTTGGTTTGGTCGGAGGGGGTCGGGAAGAAGCTCAGGGTTTCGGAGAGGCTGTGGAAGAGACGGCGACCGCGGAGGGGACTCAACGGCGGCGAATTTCATCGCCGGAGTTTCCCTGTCTCCAGCCGTCGCGAACAGAGGGAAAGAAAGGGCGAGATCGCGGCGACGGTGAGGTTTTTATAGGCGAGGGGGTGTGCGGACGGTGTGCCAACGCATTGCGCATGCGCATGCACGAGCTGGCGCGTGGAGGCGGCGTGTTGACGCCGGACGCGCGCTGCGGCCGCGACGGCCGTCGTGGTGGCCATGCAAGGCACCAAGGACTGTAGCTACAGTGCAGTTTGTCCCCTTTTTAAATGCGCCAAAGTTTTGAACTAAAGTGCAAAATCCGTAAGAATGAAAGTTGCTCAGAATTTTGTGATCTACAAACTTGCTTAAAGAATCATGTTCCAATTCGGCCTAGTTTTTGAATTATGGTTTGAATTCAAATTTATCCCAAACTGAATTCTCAAATTACTTTGAAATTTCTTGAAGAACATCAAAATCTGTGAATATGAAAGTTGTCACATTTACCATTCCCTACAACTTTGATTAAAGGACCAAGGTCAGATTCTCAATAGTTTGAGAGTTGTAGTTCAAGGGTAGATTCTAGGGTTTAAACAAATTTGTTTCAATTCAAATCCTGTGCAGAATCTGTGTTAACCTTATATACCAAAGTTGTTTATTTCATCTGTATCTACAGCTTTGTTTTAAGGGCCATGTCCAGATTCAGCTTGGATCATAGTCTTTATCATAGGGCCACTATAATGACTTGTGATTTCATGAATCATGTAACCCTATAAGTCTATCTTCCCTAGAAATCGGCCACTATGATACCCTAAGCATCACACATCAAATGAGCAAAACAGAATCTAAACAAGCATATGATGCACTTGAGATCAAGTTACATGAAATTGGTAAATGCATCTTTAGTGTTGCTACATGAATGCTTTCCATGCTCATGATGACATGTCAGGTTTTAACTGGCTTAAACACCAGAGGTGTTATAGCTCCTCCCCCCTTAAAGAAATCTCGTCACGAGATTGGTTTAACTGACTAAGTAATGGAAAAGGAAATGTGTTAGGATCTAAATCTATGACCTTCCTCTAAAGTACCAATGTAAGTTTCCCTAGGCCAGTGAAACACATACCTAAATGGAAGCGAGGAAATCCGGAAAGTGCTCCAACAGAAAATCCTCAGATTCCCTGGTGGCTTCTTCTTCTGAGTGTTGATCCCATTGCACTTTATAGAATTTAACAGTTCTACTACGGGTGACTCGGTCCTTTTGATCAAGCACTTTGACTGGATATTCCGAATAAGTCATATCTGGCTGAATGTCCACGCCTTCATAACTCATCACTTGATCAGGCACTCGCAAACATTGCTTTAACTGAGACACATGGAATACATTATGTATAGCAGCAAGTTGTTCAGGCAAGTCCAACCGATAAGCTTGCTTTCCACACCGTTTTATAATTTTAAACGGTCCAATGTATCGAGGTGCTAGTTTTCCCTTTACTCCAAACCGAACCACTCCCTTCATTGGTGATACCTTCAAGTATACATAACTTCCTTCAGAAAATACTAATGGTCTGCGTCTTTTGTCTGCATAACTCTTTTGTCGGGTCTGAGCTACCTTCAGGTTGCTTTGTATTTGCTTTAGTTTTTCTTCAGCTTCATTTACTAAATCAACTCCAAAAAATCTTCTCTCTCCAGGCTCTGACCAGTTCAGCGGGGTTCGACATCTTTGTCCATAAAGCACTTCAAATGGTGCCATCTTGATACTCTCTTGGTAGCTATTATTGTTTTCTGCTAATGGAAGACATTCATCCCACTGATCAGGATAGGTGAGCACACAGGATCTCAACATATCCTCTAAAATCTGATTTACCCTCTCGGTTTGACCTCCAGTCTGAGGATGGTATGCTGTGCTAAAAAGGAGTTTGGTTCCTAATGATTCGTGTAGATGCTTCCAAAACTGAGAGACAAACTGCGTTCCTCTATCAGAGACTATGGTCTTTGGCACTCCATGGAGACTTAGAATTCTGGCAATATAGATTCGAGCATAGACAGGAGTTCTATATGTAGTCTTAGCTGGGATAAAATGAGCTGATTTGGTTAGACGATCTACGATTACCCATATCGAGTCAAATCCCTTGGAAGTTTTGGGAAGACCCACGATGAAATCCATGCTAATATCCTCCCATTTCCAAGCTGGAACAGGCAAAGGTTGTAACTCACCGGCTGGCTTCAAATGTACTGCCTTTACTTTTTGACAAGTGTCACACTGAGCCACGTAGCGAGCTATTTCAATCTTCATCTTTGTCCACCAGAATCTTTGCTTCAGATCTTGATACATTTTATTACTTCCTGGGTGGATGGCTAACCTGGTACGATGAGCTTCATCAAGAATCTTCTGTCTGAGCTCGGGTACCTTGGGAACAACCAATCGGTCCTTAAACCATAACACGCCTGCTTCATCAACTCTGAAACAAGTTGTTTCCCCAGCTTTGACTTTTGCTATAATATGACCTATCCCCTTGTTCATTTTCTGGGTTGCTATAATTTATTCCCGTATAGTAGGTTCGATTCTAACATTTGACAGGCTTCCTTGCGAAACTATTTCTATACCCAACTTTGCCAGCTCTTGACACAGACTAAGATGCATGGGTGCTATTGACAAGCAACTGCAGTGAGGATTTCGACTGAGAGCGTCAGCAACTACATTTGCCTTACCTGGATGGTAATGTATTTCTAGATCATAATCTTTGATTAATTCCAGCCATCTCCTTTGTCGCATATTCAAGTCTTCCTGAGTAAAGATGTACTTCAAACTCTTGTGATCAGTGTACATATGGCACTTGTTTCCCAACAAGTAATGCCGCCATATCTTCAATGCATGTACAACTGCAGCTAACTCCAGATCATGAGTTGGATAATGTTCTTCGTGTCGCTTGAGCTGTCTTGACGCATAGGCAATGACTCTTCCTTCTTGCATCAATACACAGCCAAGACCAATTCCGGAGGCGTCACAGTATACATCGAAAGGCTTCTCAATATCTGGTTGAGCTAAAATTGGTGCTGTGGTAAGTAGCTTCTTTAGGGTTTGAAATGCTTGCTCACACTCAGGGGTCCATTTAAACTTGACTTGGTTCTTGAGTAACTCTGTAATAGGTTTGGCTATTTTGGAAAATCCAAGAATGAAACGGCGATAATAACCAGCCATTCCAAGGAAACTGCGGACTTGATGAACTGTGGTCGGTGACTTCCACTTCAGAATATCCTGCACCTTTCTGGGATCAACTGCAATACCTTCAGCAGATAGCACATGACCCAGAAATTGGACTTCTTCTAACCAAAAGGCACACTTGCTGAATTTAGCATACAGCTGATGCTCACGCAGACGAGTCAGCACAATCCGCAGATGCTCAGCATGCTCTTCTTTGGTCTTGGAATATACCAAGATGTCATCAATAAATACTACCACGAATTTGTCGAGCTCAGGCATGAACACAGAGTTCATGAGATACATGAAGTGGGCTGGAGCATTGGTTAGGCCAAAAGACATGACAAGGTATTCATATAAGCCATATCGAGTGGTGAAAGCAGTTTTTGGGATATCTTTGGGTCTAATTTTTATCTGGTGGTACCCTGATCTAAGATCTATTTTGGAGAAGACTTTGGCTCCGGCAAGCTGGTCAAAGAGAAGATCAATGCGAGGAAGGGGATATTTGTTTTTGATGGTTACCTCATTGAGGGGACGATAATCTACGCACATCCTCAGAGTCTTGTCCTTCTTCTTCACAAAGATAGCGGGACATCCCCAGGGAGAAGAACTAGGCCGGATAAAACCCTTCTCTAAGAGTTATTTTAACTGAGTTTTCAACTCGGCTAATTCCTTTGGAGCCATTCTATAAGCTCTTCGGGATACAGGTGCGGTTCCTGGTTGTAACTCAATCACAAACTCCACGTTTCTATCTGGTGGCAGACCAGGTAATTCTTCAGGGAACACATCAGGGAATTCTCGTACCACTGGGACATTCTCGACTCCTTCACTAACCATGGCACATAACTTCGGGCTGATTAACTTGGGTTTTGGAAGCTGGATGAGAAGTTGGGATTTTTGGTCTGGTGAATTTAGACGAACAGTCCTATTTAATGTATCTAAAACAGCCCCATAACGCTGCATCCAGTTCATCCCCAGAATCACATCTAAGGTTTGATGGTTCAGCACAATCATAGAAGTGGGATAAACATGTCGTCCCATCTCTATTGGAACTTGATGCACTATCTCATTGGCATACAGCCGACCCCCAGGTGACAGTATAGATATTTTTCCCTTGGACTCACATATTGGAATTGCATGCTTCCTGACAAACTCTCTATTGATGAATGAATGCGATGCACCGGAGTCAAAGAGTGTAACTGCTAAATGATTGGCAACAGGAAACGTACCCAGCATAACCGGTTCGCCTTCTGGAATTGTCTCTACCTGAGTATGATGAACTTGTCCGGTCTTGGGTACCACATAAATCTTCTGTGTGCCGGATCGAGAACCAGAATGGTTGCCTTGTTGCTGCTTATTTTGTGGATTAGCCTGACTACCCTGCTGACGAGGAACATTTGAATTATAATTCTTGGGTGAAGGACAATTCTTGGCAAAATGTCCTGACCCGCCACAGTTATAACAGGGGTTACTGGTCTTTGGAGCATTTGTGGATTGGGAGCCAGGTGCATTGGTCTGTCATGGGTACTGGAACTGGGAAGAGGCTTTGGCATTAGCTTGAGGCTGGTAATATTGCTGGGGTGGGCGAGCAGGTACATGGGTATGGGGAACAGGGTGGTATAGGAACTTGGGACGTTTCGGCACACTCCCAGATGCGCCGGCTTGAGCAGTCTTCCTCCTTTTTGCCTCCTTGTGCACACGATTCTTCTCTTCAAGAGTAATGGCAATACTCACAATGTCATTGAAGGTGGAGTTGGCACAGGTGGTTATCATGGTTTGCAGCTTGGTGCTCAGTCCTCGCATGAAGCACTGCTTCTTCTTAGCATCAGTGTTGACATGATCAGGAGCATATTGAGAGAGATGGTTGAACTTGCTCACATACTGCATCACGGATTGAGTACCCTGCTGCAGCTTGAGAAACTCCTCTAGCTTCATTTGCATGATACCCGCTGGGATGTGATGTGCTCTAAAGACTTCACAAAATTCAACCCAAGTGACATGGTGTCCAGGAGCTTGTGTGGCCAAATAATTTGCCCACCAGGTGCCTGCTGGCCCTCTAAACTGTTGTGCTGCAAACAGAGGCTTCTGGATGTCTGTGCATCGGATTAACTCAAACTTTTGCTCAATGGTATGCAGCCACTCATTTGCTTCTAGAGGTTCTTCGGCCTTGGTAAAGAGCGGAGGGCGAGTATCCATGAAATCTGAGTACGTGCTGTTGGCATCTTGATGCCCCTGCCCGCGGGGTCCTTGCCCGCGCCCTTAAGCCATAGCTTGTAACAGCCTAGTGTTATCAGCTGTCACAGTGGCTAATGCAGCAATTGCCTCGGCCAAGGTTGGGGGTAGCCGTGGTGGTGGTGGAGGGTTTTCCCCACCCTGGGATGTACCAGCCCCGGAAGCACGCGTATTCACCGGCATCTGTAATATACAGCAAGTATTGCACAACATCCATAAGTACTCATAATTAACTTAGTCATAAACTTCCATTACATCAGCAAAAGCAGTTGCATGAACATCACATGGTCTGATTTATTTATTACACAAGCCCGCTCCTGGCAGGACTATCTAGTGCAACTACCCTCCCATACTACTAGTTAGAGCTACCCAAACTACGATCACTCCTCGTGGTCAGTGTCAAGGCCGGAGACGTGGCCACCCTCGTCGTCACTATCGTCGATCTCGATCAACAACTCGGGCTCGTCCTCCTCCTCGTCGGGCTCTCCACCGTCAGCCAGGATCACACCGCCCTCCATCTCGGCTGCCCCCAGCGCGGGGTTGAGACGATTGTTGAGGACGTGGATCTCCTCATGGAGGTTGTTGATATACACCTCCATGTCCTCTATCGGAAACGCGAGGTGGAAGACCCGAGCGCGTGCCTGGTCCTCACGCTGCCATGCCGAATCTCTCATCTTGCGCAGCTGCTCATTCTCCTTCTCCAGATCAGCCTCGACTATGAGAGCCTCCTCTCGCTGCTCCTTCAGTAGGCCGATCATGATAGCGTCCCGTGCCCGCTCCCTGGAGGCCTCTGCAAGCGCGGCAGTGAGCCTCGCGACCTCTGTGCGAAGCTCCGCATTGCGGGTGCGGCCGCTACGGCTGCTGCTGCCCTCCCCGGTACGCGGTGCGAGCTGGTGTCGCGGGACTCCCCTCGGTCCCGTGCTCTTGCGTGCAGTCTGCTTAGTGCGAGCCATCCTGGAATAAATTTAAGCTAAAGTCAATTTCGTGCACCTACAAGTTAGTATAGGTATACCCTTAACCCGATATCTATTAAGGGAGGAGAATTTTTAATAATTTAATTGATGCAAGATGAAATGATGCAAACTTACGATTCTACGCATACGACATTATTTGCTTACTTATATACCCACCAAAATAATTTTTTTGTAACCTTTTTAAACATAGGGCAAATACTTTCCAGCACACACTTCCTACTAAGCAAGAAGTAAGTTGAGGAAAGCAATAGATAAGATTAGAAAGAGCCTTTTTAGATTTTTCCTTAGAAAATAAGTTTTGAAGGTTTTTCAAATAACTATAATGATTGCCACGGGGATCCTGCTCCGATACCAAGCCTGTAACAGACTCGCCCAATAATGTGGCCCACCTACACCTGTCATCTGTCCAACGACCTCTGACTGCTATGTAGGTGTGCCACAAGACTGGATTAATCTGTTGGATACGGTCGACGTATCCATAGGTCACAGGAATCATCCGAGTACAATCATTACAGCACATTTACTTTTCATACAAAATACCAGATCGAAGAATATCAGCGGAAGACTTACATAAACATAATATTACAAACCAGTGTTCATTATTACAACATAGGTGAAAAGGAGTTCAAGTTGCGATATTACTAAGTGCTGGTTAAAAGTCTGATAACATAACCATATTAATAAACCCTGCCTAAGGGCACATCACTTATCATCCTCCACCGGGAAGATGGTCATACAACACGGTCCAAAGCACATCTGCTCAGCGGGCTCACCTGCAACAAGGGGTCATAGAACCCTGAGTACAGGAGTACTCAACAAGACTTACCCGACTAATAAATTGGTGAAGGACCGAGAAGCTAACCGAAAGCGACCAGAGGGGGGGTGAATGGGAGCTTCAAAATTTCCTTACGGAAACTAGATGCCACTGTCCCAAAATCGACCCCAAGAGCGAACCCTAGAACTTGCTAATGTCCACGACCCTATATGTAGGGTGGATGCTTCCTAGAAGCACAGCGAGACACTAGACAACTCTAGAAAGCCAACGCAAAAGACGGATATCAATTCCGACAACGAACGAGCGAACCGCGGACGAAACCGTGCGAAATCAGTCGCATCGGACGCTGGCCTGCGTCCGATGCCAGACCACCGGACGCGTCCGATGCAGACTGGGCGGTTCTGGAACCTTACTGTTCCACCATCGGACGCTGTGAACAGTGATCACCCAGCGTCCGATGCAAAGACTCCGGCGCGTCCGATGGACAACGGACGCGTCCGATGCCTAGCGTCCGATGCAAACTAAAACGCTGAAAACGTGACACGCGTCACCGGAGCGTCCGATGCTAGGAACCCTAGCGTCCGATGCTCCCGTGATAGCGTCCGATGCCCCCGAAAACAGCGCTGTTCTTCACGATTCAACCCGATCTCCTTCGAATCAATTGCCCTAGGCCTAGGATTCGATTTGAGGAGTCACAAGGATGTTAGTGAGCTACTCCTAAGAGGTCATGGCTCGAACCTAACTCCAAATCGGTGAATCAAAGAAAATTCGGGGTATGGAGGCAAGAACGCAATCCAAAACGAAAATCGATCGATCTCCTAGACCGTGAGGTTAGAGATTAATTCCTTCGGTGGAAAGGAGAGCCTCACGATCTAGAACAACTTGGTTCAAACGGAATTGCAAAAGATGAACCGAGCAAAGAGATCAAGCGACGGGAAAATCATGGAGAAAAAGGATTCCGCGAAGAACACAAAGAAAACGCGAATCACAGCCACGAACTCGAATCAAGGACGCAAATCAAGCCATCGATCTGTGCTCCAAAGTGAGGATACGGCCTCACTTCCTCAAATCAACAGTACACAGAGTGGAGTCTCTCTGCGGATCTCAACTAGCTAGAGCAGGGGATGGGAGAGTGGAAACCCTAGGTGCTAGGAAGCAAATGACTGCGCTAACTGAGATTGAGATAGGGAGGAGGGTGTCTCCCCTAGACTACTTATACTAACCTAGCCTAAGTCTATTTCCTACTCTACCCCTCTCTACTCTAATTACAGAGCGGACCAGCCTAACCCTAAGGCTATTCTAGTCCACCCGCTGGTGGTAGGTAGATCCGACGGCCACGCCCGCACGGTCTTCCGCGTCGCCTCCACGCAACCTTCAGATCGCCGCCACGTGCCGCCACCACTCTGCACCCCCGGTTTTGCGGCCCAAACCGGGAAACCAGCCTTTTCCATCAGCCCCTGGTTTTGAGGCCCAAACCGGGAAACCAGCCTCCAGCCCGAGTTTTGTGGCCAAACTCGGAAACCGTCCGCGCCCGAGTTTTGAGGCCCAAACTCGGAAACCGGCCCACGCCCAGGTTTTGAGGCTCAACCTGGAAACCGTCGCGCCCAGGTTTTGTGGCTCAACCTGGAAACCCAGCACCCAGGTTTTGAGGCCCAAACCTGGAAACCGTCCACCGTTGGTTTTTCCCGGGCTCTACCAACAAACCGGCGTCGTAGAGGGGATGCACCGCCTGTGCACCCCTTCCACCGACATGATCGCACTTCTCCGCTTGTCGCTGTCACAGGCTGCCAGCCACCACAGCTGATCCTCCGGCCTCCAGTCCATCAGTCCAAGTCCACGTCCGCCCTTCACCGTCCGATACATCGGCATGGCACGTCCGCCGCACGGCACGCCCATCCTTCATCGCGCCCGGTCCGTCGGCACGACACGTCGCAACTTGACCTTCACCCGCCATCGACCACTGTCTCCGTGCTCGACACCTGCACAACACAAGCCAAAGAACATGCGCATCATCTCCATTGACAATCACTCATCACACAGAGACTCGGCATACACCCATGTATCCGCAATCTCCCCCTTGATGAGTGCATTGTCAACTCCACAACAAATCATGAATAAGAAGAAGAAGGTAGGAAGGAGTGGGAAGAGAAAACCCAACCAAATGACCCAGAAGCCTTAACAAAAGCCGAAGAAGGTCAAGTGGATGAAGCAAGAACTTGGTCCCCAAAGACATGGGCAACGGCTTGACGCAACCAAGCAAAGCAAAGCTAGCCCTCAAGAAGAGGTAGAACAGGCTCAACACCGCTAGCAGATACCAATTGAAGATCGGATGACAACAGAGGCAAAATGCTAGTCCCTCAAGATAGAGGCACAGAGGCTCAACACAACTAGCAAGAAAATCACTCCGAACCAATTGAAAATCAACCCAAACCAAATGGGAAATCACACCAGTCGATACCAATTGAAAGCCAAATGAAAAAGCTTATGAAAGCTCATGAGAAGCTAGGAACGTTTGCTAGTCCCTCAAGACAGAGGCAACGGCTCAACACAACTAGCAAACTCCCCCTCGACAAATGCAAGCAATTAGGACAAAAGATTTTCAGGGCATATGATTTGCGTAAATTTCTCCCCCTAGTTGAAAATGCACTTATCAAGGCCAAAAGGTATCGGAGAAGCAACTCTCTTCACATAAACTCCCTCTGAACACAAGATCTCCTTCCACAATGCATATGAAGTCAAAATGCAAGTTAGGAGCTTCAAGTATATAGTCAAAAGAGTGCAAAGATGCTCTAATCAGTATAGCTCCAACATCTCAATTAAGCACTCAAATAGCAAAGGCTCAAACTGATCACTTATACGAAATATGAAGCATATGAGCATGTGAGCAGTTTTAAGCCAAAAGGATAGTCACCATCAAAATAGCACTAGACATGTATAGAAGAAATCCAAACAAGTGCTAAGCATATATACAAGGTGAACTACCCCTAGCAAAGTTCAATCATCATGCATAGGAATGAAGCATATACTTGTGATTTCAAATTCATATCGGAGTTGCAGCGGTAAAAGAATTCACAAGTTCATTTTTAGCATGTGATTGCGAGAGGTTGAAAGCTTGTCATCGCCTAACTTTTCAACCGTGCGAAGCCTATGCCGAAGCAATCAGAAGCTTAAAGCAACGGTTTCGGTCATACACTACATGGCTCAAGTTTAACTCAAAGTGCAATGAGAAACAGTCTCAATACCATGAGGTGTTGACAAGCAATCCCATCTCGATCTTTTCAATTCAACAATACTTGGTTCAGATTTTAAGCAAGTTATGAACAACCAAGCAAGTGAATGACTCAGAACTAGAGACATAGCAACCTAGCATATATGAAAAGCAGGAATGGACTCAACACACCCTACACATGCTAGTTGCATATCTCAATGGTGAACATTTTCAGATTTATATACATTAGGCATAATTCACCATTCCAAAAAATAGCTCGCTCATAACATGTAACAGTGATCAGAAAGAGCATAAGCTACAAGCATCATCATAAGTATCGGAGCAATACTAACAAGAGCATAATTACATTCTAGTGAATATAGACATGAAGCTCAGAATGTAAATGCGTATGCCCGACACAAAACTGAACGAAAGAAGATACCAAAAAGAGAGACTCAAGAAACTCAAAAGAAAAGAGCCTCAAAATAAAAGAGTCAGTCTGTACATCTCAAAATGCTTTCCCCATCTAAAAGGGGAAACACACACCAAGCTCACCCCTCAACCTATTAAAGGTTGATTCGTCTAAAGGCTTGGTGAAAATATCAGCTAATTGGTGATGAGTATCGACATGGCGAAGGTCGATATCACCCTTCTCCTGGTGGTCTCGCAAGAAATGAAAGCGCACATCAATGTGTTTGGTTTTCGAGTGAAGCACAGGGTTCTTAGCAACGCTAATGGCACTCGTGCTGTCACAAAGCAAAGGAACTCGAGTAAAGCTCAAACCAAAATCACGCAAAGTGGCCATCATCCAGAGTAACTGGGAACAGCAGCTAGCCGCAGCAACATATTCAGCCTCCGTGGTAGACTGAGCGACACTAGACTGCTTGCGAGAAGACCACGACACAAGAGAAGATCCAATAAACTGGCAAGTCCCTGAAGTGGACTTGCGCTCAATGCGACAACCAGCAAAATCAGCATCAGAAAAGCCACAAAGCGAGAGGGTGGAAGAAGCAGAATACCAAATCCCGAGCTCAGGCGTGAAACGAAGGTACCTGAAGATGCGCTTCACTGCCTGACGGTGAGAAGTGCGTGGCGAAGCCTGAAAGCGCGCGCACAAGCACACGGCGAACTGAATGTCCGGCCGTGTCGCCGTCAGGTAGAGCAGCGATCCAATCATGCTGCGGTACTCCTTCTGGTCCACTGCTTCTCCATCCGTGTCGGCATCCAGGGCAGTCGTCGTCGACATGGGCGTCGGAAGAGGCTTGGCCTCACCCATGTCAAACCGCTTCAGCAAGTCCCTCGTGTACTTGCCCTGGTGCACAAACGTCCCCTCTCGGGATTGCTTAATTTGCAACCCGAGAAAGAAAGTCAGCTCGCCCATCATGCTCATCTCGAACTCCCTGCTCATAGTATCTGCAAACTTGGCAACCAAAGCGTGAGAAGAACCACCGAAAATGATATCATCCACGTAAATTTGGACCAAGAGAGTATCTTTGCCTTGCTTGAGGAGAAAGAGCGTTTTATCAACACATCCCATTTTAAAACCCTTAGCTAGCAAGAAGGTTTTTAATCTCTCATACCAGGCTCTAGGGGCTTGTTTCAAACCATACAAAGCTTTGTGAAGTTTAAAGACATGGTTTGGAAACTTGGGATTTTCAAAACCGGGGGGTTGCTGGACATAGACCTCCTCCTCAATGTAGCCGTTTAAGAAGGCACTCTTGACATCCATTTGAAAAAGTTTGAAACCCATGGATGCAGCATAAGCCAAGAGTATCCTAATAGCCTCCAAACGAGCTACAGGAGCGAAGGTCTCCTCATAATCTATCCCCTCCTTCTGACTATAACCCTTCGCTACAAGCCGGGCCTTGTTTCTCACAATGTGGCCCTCCTCTCCTTGCTTGTTTTTAAAAACCCATTTTGTCCCAATAGGTTTACAGTCAGGAGGTGGTGGCACTAGAACCCAAACCCGATTTCGCTCAAAGTTCTCTAGCTCCTCATGCATGGCATTGACCCAATCCGGATCCGTCAATGCGTGTCCAACATCTCGGGGCTCAAAAGACGCAACAAAAGCAGAATGAGCAAAGTGCGAGATGTGCTGTGACCTGGAGCGAGTAACTCGCTCGTCGATGTCGCCGATCATCTGTTCAGGGGGGTGCTGGCGCTGGATGTGTCGTGGCGCCTCCCGGGAAGAAGTAACCTCCCCCTCAACAGTAGCTGGTTCCACCCCGGGTACAAAAGGTACCGCGCGAGGTGGATCCCACGGCCCCCAGGAAGAAGACGTCTCGGGGCCACGGGTCGTCGTCGAAGCCGCTCCCGGCGGCGCGGCAGGCGGAGGGGGTGCTGGATCATCTATACCTTCAGCACCCTCTTCCTCGTCATCGAAAAAAGGCTCTCCAACCTCGTGATCACCTGCACGCTCAAAACGAGAAGAAGGAGAAACAAGAGTCTCGTCGAAGGTGACATCTGATGTCTCCATGACTCGGTTAGTGTCAAGGTTAAGTACACGATAAGCTCGAGTGTGAGTGCCATAACCCAAAAACACACCGTCAGAAGAACGAGACTCAAACTTGTCTAGGTTGCCTTTTTTCAATATAAAACAGTGGCAACCAAAGACTCTAAAATAACTCACCTTGGGCTGGCGACCAAAACGCAACTCATAAGAGGTCTTCTTCAAAAACACTCTCAGAAAAATGCGATTCGAAATATAGCATGCAGTGTTCATAGCTTCGGCCCAATAGCGCCTAGGAGTCCTATGCTCATCAAGCATCGTCCTGGCCATCTCAACAAGGGTCCGATTCTTCCTCTCTACAACACCATTTTGGGGTGGTGTATAGGGAGAAGAAAACTGATGCTCCAAACCAAGGCGTTTACAAAACTTCTCAAAATCCGAATTTTTAAACTCGGAACCATTATCACTTCTAATCGCTCGCATCGAGTTCAAAGGGAACTCGTTCTGAAGACGCAAAATCAGATCGCGAGCGAAGGAGAATGTCTCGGACTTCTCAACTAAAAAGAAGACCCACGAATACCTCGAAAAGTCGTCAACAATAACAAGCACATACCACTTCCCACCAACCGAGCTCACCCGAGCCGGACCAACAAGGTCCATATGCAAAAGCTCTCCGGGGTGCGAGGTCATAACCTTGGTCAAAGGATGGTGGGGAGCAGCAACCATCTTTCCATGCCGGCAAGCATGGCAAACTAGATCCTTCTCCAACGAAAGCTTGGGCAATCCTCGGATTAAGCCAAGTGAGCTAAGTCTTGCAAGCAAGTCAAAACTCAGGTGACCGAGCCTCCTATGCCACTTCCAAAGATCAGAAGAAGAAGGACTAGCCAAAAGACAGCGAGAAGATCCAAACGACTTTGAGAAATTCGCGCGAAAGACATTCCCAAAGGGTGAAATCAGACATACAAGATCACCCTGAGGATCTAAGATCCGGCTAAGGTTCGGTTTGAAACGAATCTCATAGCCTTCACGAAAAAGTTGCGAAACAGAAAGCAAGTTGAAATGCAGGTTAGAAACAAGAGCAACCTCGCGCAACACAAAGTGCTCATTAACCCGCACTGCACCAACGGACAATACCTTGCCCTTACCTTTGTCGCCGAAGGTTATGTACTCTTTTCCGGCGACCGGACTATGGCTGGAGAACCATTTGGCATTTCCGGTCATGTGCCTCGAGCAACCGGAATCCACAAGCCAAATGTCCTCCAACCGCTCCTCCTACATCAATAAAAAGACATAGGGTGAACATACGGTCCAACACTGGGGTTAGTAAGATAAGAAGAAAACCAGTGTTGGGCCGGCTGCTCAAAAGAACGGTCAGTGTAAAAACCATCCTGTCTAGGGGGATAGCGATCACCACGCACAGGAAAACGTGGTCCGCTGGGGAAGAAGCGCTCACCGCGAAACTCTACCTGCGGTGGGACAAGGCGCTCAACAAAGCCTCCGCCACGGGGTCCGTTACCTGCAAAAACAGGACCTCGTCGGGCACGCTCTCTACGAGGTCTACGCCTAGGAGCCTGCTGCTCAACTCTAGCGTCTCTCCTCGGAGCTCTCTCCTGCCTAGGCCTCACAAACTGAGGTGCTCTACCTCTAGGCCTAGTCTCCCTCCTAGGGGCTCTCTCCTGCTGCCTAGGCTGGGTATGCTTCCCTCCAGACCTAGCAGCTCTCCCCTGAGGCTTCGGAGCATGTCCACCACGAGCTGGGTGAAACATGTCCGGGTTCTGCATCTCCCTAGCTCGGCGCGCCTCTCTCCTGCGCCTAAAGCAGAACTCACTCAGGTGACCATCCCGCCCACAAAAGTCACACTGAAACCTCACCGCGCGCAAAGGGGGTTGTTGGTTTGCAGGGATGTGGGTATGGTTCACCTTGCCCTTGCCCTTCTGTGGCAACTCCTCTCGGATGGGTGGCATTGTGTCAAGCTTGTTCTTTAGGTGATTGGGCTTGGGTTGCCATTGTGGATTCTTGGGTGGAGCCTTGGGGGGTTCAACTACAACTCCATCCTTGGTGACAGGCTTGGCAGGCTCTTTGGGTGGAAGCTTGGTTAGTTTGGGAGTAGTGGTGGAGTTGGGCTTCTCACAGGGGTTCAGACCACTAGACTCTCCAATCTTACCAAAAGCTGAAAGATCAACACTCTGGCCAAGACCTACACCAGGAGCCCCAGCAGCTCGCTTGAATTGGGAGATCATCATCCCGAGCTGAGGCTCACCACAAGACACCCATGACAAGACGGTCCGAAGGTATGTGTTTTCCTCCTCGGTACGCACCTTGTCATGCCTCACATTGGCCATCTCCTGCTCCAGGCCCTCACACAAAGCACACCTCTTGACACAAGTGCTATCCGAGCCGGCCTTCTCAAAAGACTCAAGCTTGGCATTCTTCTCTGCCAACTCGGATTGCAAGACAGGACAAGTCTTGCACGCACCCAACAGCTGCGGTCTAGCTCGGAGCTCATCCACCTCATCTACCAGCGCAGCATACTTACTCCTCAGAGTGAGAAGATCCGTCATGTGCGCGGCGCAACTCTCGCACTCCAACTCCTCCGACACAACCACGGTGGACCGAGCGAACTCAAGCTCCTTCACCGTGTCCTCCCACTTCTGCCTAAACTCCTTGCGCTCTCTAGCGGCACGCCTAAGCAACTTGTCTTGACTAAGGAGGGCAGCAGTCAACTTCTCAACCTCGGAGGAAAGCTCGTCGTAGGTGAGAGATACCTGGGAGGTGTCGTCGTCGTCGTCGTTCCGAGGGGTACGCTCCGGCTCGCCGTCGACCTCATCTCCGAGCGCCATGGTACACAGGCCTTCGTCGCCGGCGAAGAAGCACAAGCCGTTGAACGTGTCCTCCAGCTTCTTCTTCTCGGACTCGTCATCACTCGATCGAGCGGAGTCGTCATCCGAGCCGTCGACGTCGCTGAGCGTGGCGAAGAACGCTCGCTGCTCAGCCTGCTGCTTCTCCAAGTACTTCTTCTTGATGTACTCTTTGTTGAAGCCGCCCCGCTTCTTGTGCCTTGGGGGAACGTGCTTCTCCTTGTACTTGGAGTCGCGCCTGTGGCCGTGATCGCCCTTCCCAAGATGCTTGTTCTTCTTCTTGGGGCAGTCGGCGATGAAGTGGTCGGGGTCGCCGCACTCGTAGCATCCGGTGCGTCCTCCTCCGCGACGACGGTTCATGCGGTTGTTGTGGAACCGCGAGAACCGGTTGGCAAGCAAAGCCAACTCGTCGTCTCCCAAAGACTCCAGCTGGTCCTCTGTCACAGAAAAGAGAGAAGAAAGCGCAAAGCCAGCTGAGGGGTTAGAGGAAGAGCCGGAAACCAAAGCCATGGACGGGCGAGAAGGATTTTCAAAAGAAGCCCTCGCCATAGCATCAATCTCACTGGACTTGAGCTTACTGAAGAGCTCGTCGCAGGTGAGAGTCTCATAGTTCGGCGATTCGATGATTGCCTGAACCTTGGAGTCCCACATCGAACGGTCAAGAGTGTGCAAAAGCTTCAAAGCACGCTCATGATCGTCCAATGACAACTGCTCTCTGTTAGCCCTCATCCTGTTGACAATCACCTGAAAGCGAGCGAATAAACTTTCTATGCTCTCGCCAGGTTGATGTCTAAAGTTCTCATACTCTCGCTTGAACGACTCGTAGAGTCGGGTTTTGACTTGAGAGGTGCCCTCATGAAAACGCATGAGAGTGTCCCAGATCTCCCGAGCCGTAGCGAGGTGAGAAACACGATCAAACTCACCCATGCTCAAACAAGAGAAAAGAGCATTACGGGCTCGGCTATTGGCATCGTGCTCATCGACCTGCTGTTGAGTCACACGAGCAGCCAAGACCACGTAATCAGGGGAGTTGCAAATATCCCAGATCGAAACGCCCAAGCTCTGCAAATAGGCCGACATACGTATCTTCCAATACGCATAGTTCGTCCCATCGAAAAACGGCGGTTTGCCCACGCCGCGATCCATGTCGCCTTCGGTGGATCTGGAACCGGCTAAGGTGGAAGATCCTTAACCTGCTCCGATACCAATTGAAGGACCGAGAAGCTAACCGAAAGCGACCAGAGGGGGGGTGAATGGGA